>CM045744.1:21568975-21681475 GCA_024760905.1 Plotosus lineatus
CATTAATTTGATTTTATTGGATTTATGTCCATTCATTTGATTAGACACTGATTGGCTAATGGACCTGTTATACACAGGATGATCATATAGATACAAAAATTTGATGAGTTTGCATTCTTTTGAACTGGAACCATTGACTATGCGGAAACGACTGGATAGCATGGTACCATCGGGTCAAATTCCATGACAATCAAGTCCAAATTCTTGACAATTTTGTCAAATTTGCAGTCCATGTCTGTGCACTAGAAAAAAAAAAATCTGGATTGAGTATGCGCAGTGCATGTGTGAGCTTCTGTTACTCTTTTGTTTACTCAACTTGTACTTGTGAAAAGAGCTTTGAGTACTTTAGCTGGAGATTTATTAATATACAGGGATCCCTCGCGACTTCACACTTCAGTCCATGCGGCTTCAGTGCATCACGGGTTTTTTTCTTTGTTTTTAATATTCACCGAAGAATAGGGGAAAAAGTTAAGGACAATGCCACAAAAACCAAGGCCAATTATGAAAAAAAAAAAAAAATCCCTAACCAAAAAAAAAAAAACCACAACCCAAAACCTCCCATCAAAACTAGTTACATTGTTGTGAAGTGTGCATCTGAGTGCACGTCTGTATGTGTGTGTGTAAGGTAAAGTCCAGTATATTTTTACTGGTACCAATTTATACTGCTGGGTGAACAGAGGCACACTTGTGGTTGAGACCTTGCCCAGGGGTCTTAGCACAGTGAGGGGTCTAACTGGAATTCGAAAACACAACCTACCGATCATGAGCCCAGTACCCTAACCACTACACCACCGGCCCCACGCGCATGTGTGTATTTATATTTTATTTACATCTTATGTCCTATTTTTAATGTTAAATTGTTATTGTAAGTATTTATATCATTGAATAAGTATTTATTGATATTATATAAACATATACATGTTACTGTTCCGTCAATCGGGGGGAAGGGGGGGTCCTACTTCGCAAAATTCCGTGGTTGCAGATGTCCCAATTAACCGCGGAAAGTGAGGGATCCCTGTAGATGCATTTAGAATGAAGTTTCAGGATTTAATATTGGTATGAATTAAAATTTCACATGATGAATAGTTGCATGGTTTAACACGTCAGTCAGCAGTGGACAATGAGGTAAAAATAATTAAATGGTACACCTACTTACAGAATCCATACGAATGCTGTTGTTTTTTTCTTTGTGCTAATGATGAACAAAAGGCCATAATACAAGTTTGATAGCTGGATGTTGTTTAAATTGAAATAAGAATTGCTAGTATAAATGCTAAGTAGTTAGCATGATTGTTTATTGAAAATAAACACATAAAAAAAAGTTTATATCAGTGTATGTGTTCAAATTAGTCAGTAAACAACAGAATACTGTGATAAAGCATCAACAAAATAAGTCAATAAATGTACGAAACAAACAGAACACACTGCTGGAGCTGCTGCAGCTTTTGTCTGGGATTTGTGTCCGTCAAATGTATTCACACCTTCTTACTTTATAGGACTAACCATACTGGATATTTCTCTGAAATAATAAACAAAAATATCTTATTTTTTAATTCTTTCATTTTAGAAAGTACCTTCAAACTCAATCAAGTTGTGTCTCCCCAGTACAGCTAACTGGGTTATCAAAGGCCGGCCATGTCTTTCACTGTCTGTGGTGTGAGGTTCATGTAAAACAGTGGTCGGGAATCTGTGGCTCGCGAGCCAGATGTGGCTCTTTTGATGCCCGTATCTGGCTCTCAGATAAATCAGGTGGCCTTTCTTAACAGAATAACGTATACATTATTTCACTGTCATTTAAATAAAAATACAAAAAAGCCATAAAATAAAACGAAAACAGATGAATAAATCTCATGCGTTTAAAACTTTACATCTGTTTTCAATGCCACGTCACTGTGGCGTGCAGCGGAGATCCAGTCTTTTCTGTACTCCAGTATGCGGGCGGGTCCGATACCTTCAAACTCTAATTTTATAGGATTATAACAACAGCCACAGACTGCATGTGCTGTTTTTGGGTAAAGAGATAAAGTGCCCTCGTTTTTGATCAGCTCATTTCCACGAAGCCAAGCACAGCTGGCAAGCAAACGCAAATAGACAGGCATGGAAAAACTTCAACCTGCAGACCAGCTGATTGCCAAAACTTGGGACGTGCTTCCTGTCACATAAACACTGTAGGGTTTGAGTCGTATATGTATATAGGATTAGATTTTAAAATATGTATTTTTTTTTGCTCTCAGTCAAAAACGTTCCCGACCCCTGATGTAAAAGAACCATTGCTGACTTTTGACAAGAGTAGCTGCATAGCCATCAGCGTGTTTCTGCCCTGTGATGGCCTGGTGAGTGTACTCTACCTTCGACCACAGTTGGCTGAAATGGGCGCCAGCCTCCCCACGACCCTAATTAGTATTAAGCGGTTCAGAAAATGAATGAATTAATGAATTTATGTCTGGCTTAGGGGGCAGTGGTGGTCTAGTGGTATAGGGCACTGGATCGCTGATCCAAAGGTTGGGGATTCGAGTCCCACTCTCCACAAGGTTGTCACTGTCCTCCCCAGTGCTGCTAACTGGGTTATCAAAGGCCGGCCATGTCTCTCACTGTCTATGGTGTGAGGAATGTAAAAGAACCACTGCTGACTTTCGACAAGAGTAGCTGCAAAGCCGTTGGCGTGTTTCCGCCCTGCGATGGCCTGGCGAACTGTCCAGGGTGTACTCTACCCTCGCCCGAAGTTGGCTGTGATGGGCGCCAGCCTCCCTGTGACCCTAATTAGGATTAAGCGGTTACAGAAAATGAACTGAACTGATGATGTCTGGTTTACAGCAAGAAGGTCCTGAGTGTGAGTCTTGGGCTCAGCAAGAGAGGTTTTTTGTGTGGAGTTTGCATGTTGTCTCTGTGCTTGCATGAGTTACTTCCAGGTACTCCAGTTACCTCTCACAGTTCAAATACATGCACACTACTCTAACTGACTGTTCCAAATTTCCCTTAAGTGTGTGTGTGTGTGTGTGTGTGTGTGTGCGTGTGTGTAAATGGTTGTGGGTGTATTGGCCAGGGTGTACCCTGCCTTTGGCTGATAGAGACTTCAGCCTCCCAGAAAATATAGGATTAAGCAGTTGGGTACATGGATGTATGCATATATACATATATATCCCCCGGAATTTAAGCTGACATATGACAAATTTCTATAAAACAATGCTATACACGGAACTATAAATGCTCTTTCCGTTTTGAACATATAACTTTTAAGTTACTTATCCAGAACCTGTTGAACACTGATAGCTAACTCATATCAAACTTCTCACCAACATACATTGATGTATGTACATGACGTGTTCTAGATGATCACAGAATAGATCACACAACTTTTACTGAACAACTTTAGATTTTTTTTATAGATGGCATATTATTATTGTTTATTATTATTATTATTATTATTATTATTATTATTATTATTATTATTGATATACTATATTAATCTCATAAAGGAAATTATTTTCTCTGCATTTAACCCATCTAAAGTGAGCGCACACACTCGGAGCTACATACACAATGGGAGCACCTGGAGAGCACTTGGGGGTTAGGTGCCTTGCTCAAGGACACTTCCGCACATTTGTCTTTTTATTGCTCACTGTGAGACAGAAGTCCTTGCTGACCTGGGAGAAACGGTCAATGAGTCTCTGCTGTGTGTGTTTCGACAGCTGTGTCAGCTACAAAGAGCATTTCTTGTATGAGGATTTCTGTCACTTTGGTTTTGACTCGAAAGTATGCGAGGTTGAAGAGTTTCCTGTCAGTGCGTGTGTGAAGGTACACACTGTCAGATGATAACTTAAAGGCATGCATCACCAAGCGGGAGAAGAAGATCCCAAACAGCATCAGTGCCAGAATGCAACCCTGCTTCACTCCGCTCTTGATGGGGAATGGGTAAGGCAAGATCCAGCATACATGACTGTCCCCTTCATGTGTTCATGGAAGGAGACTACCAAGCTGCAAAGTTTGGGGGTGCAGCCAATGTGCTCCAAAAACTGGACAAGGCCTTTTCTGCTGACAAGTTCGAACGCCTTCATCAGGTCAATGAAGGCAAAGTAAAGAGGTTCCCCTGCTCCTGGCACTTCTTCTGAACTTGGCAGACAGTGAAAATCATGTCGATGGTGGATCTGCCAGGCCTAAACCCACAGTCTGACTCAGATTAGATGTGTGCTGCAAGTGTCTGTAGCCTTGTGGGCAGAATGCAAGCAAAAACCTTCCCGACATTGCTTAGCAGTGAAATGCCTCTGCAATCTGCTGTAGTTTTTTGCAGATGTTTAAGGATGTTACCGACAGCACTGTGTTTTCATGCACAGAGCATCAGTGTTGACAGTGCAGTCCAGTTTGTCATTTGTTTGCATGCCTAGGTATTTGTAGTAGGCCTCTGTCAGTCTCGAAGGACTATGAAGCTGCGCTCTGGCTGATACTCTCCAGTGCACTGAGCCTGGGTAGGAAGTATGGAGGACAGGCTGTTACCCAAGCAGCAAGTCCCCCCTCTTGGTACCACTGGAAATATCCAATGGTAGGGCAGAAGCCAATACAACTGGGTTTCAGTGCCCTGCAGGAGTTGCCAGAATGTTGCTGTGAACGAACTGCCTTAGGGGACTCTGAATCCCTGGTATTTGTTGGTATTTGACTGCCTACCAGGTATTTGTATATCTGCACAATCCCGACCTGTTCCTCTGATTGTCACTGACTCTGGGCGTGGATTGGATCTTCTCAAGTTCACCACAATGTCTTTCATTTTGGTGTTGTTGAGGTGCAGGTGGTTGGAGTTACACCATAAAACAAAGTCATTTATTTTCCTGTGCTCCACCCCCTGTCCACTCTTGATACAGCTTACAATAGCAGTGTCGTCCACAAAGTTCTGCACATGGCAATACTCCGAATTGTAATGGAGATCCGAGGTGCCCAGTGCGAACAGGACGGGGGAGAGTACAGTCTCCTGTGGCACTCCTCTGTTGCTGACTATCTTGTGTATGACTTGTAGATCCCCAATTGTACATACTGAGGTCTGTCTGTCAGGTAATCAGTCATCCAATCCAGGTGTGAACCTACTCCTATTTGTGTTAGTATGCCTCTGAGAAGCAGACGCTGGATCATGTTAAAGGCACTGGAGAAGTCCAGGAATCTGATTATTACTGCACCTCTGCCCCAATCCAGGTGATAGATGGATCGGTGAAGCAGATAAATGACTACATCCTCCACTCCCACATTCTCCTGGTATACATACTGCAGGGGGTTGAGAGCATGGCAGACCTATGGCCGTAAGTGGTGAAATAGTAGCCGCTTCATGGTCTTCATCACATGTGACATCATTGCAATCGGTCTGAAATCATTCAGGGCATGGTCCCTCTGGGACTGGGATGATGCATGACTTTTTCCACAGCTGAGGGTCCACAGCTGAGGGACTCTTCCAGAAAGCAAACTCAGATTGAACATGTGCTGAAGAGAGTTCCCAAGGTCCTCTGTTCATGCCATCCTCAACCTTGGGGATACTCTGTCTATGCCTGTTGCTTTGCAAGGACGGAGCCTTCCTCGTTGTCGGCTTATTTGGGCTGCTGTGATTGTGGGTGGTAGTAGTGGTGGTGGTGGTGGTGGTGGTGGTGTTCTCCTTTGTCACAGTATCTGCCAGTGGTTGGAGGTAGAATGGAAGGTGCTCCACCACCACACATTTTGTCTTCTGGTTCGGTAATTTGGGAAACCTTTAGGTCCCAAAGACACTTCTCTAACCTTTAGTCACGACTGCCCCCAAATTATATTACAAGCAAATTGGCAGTGAGAATTGGTTACTAAAATGTGAGTTAAACAAGTCAGTATTCCTGAAGGCTCCATTGTTGACTGTTGTTGGTCATATGATGCGAACGCTGCCAACAACACGGTTGTTATAAATAAACACGAGTTCAAAGTATACTAGACTAGTATATTCAACTTAGGGCAGGGTAGCCTAGTGGTAAACGTGCTGGATCACTGATCCTAAGTTTGGGGGTTCAAGCCCCACTCTCCACGGGTTGTCACTGTCCAACCCCCCCCCCTTCTTCCAGTACAGCTAACTGGGTTATCAAAGGCCGGCCATGTCTCTCACTGACTATGTTGGGAGGTTCATGTAAAAGAATCATTGCTGACTTTTGACAAGAGTAGCTGCATAGCCGTCAGCATGTTTCCACCCTGCGATGGCCTGATGAGCTGTCCAGGGTGTACTCTACCCTCGGCTGGGATGGGCAGCAGCCTCCCCGCGACCATAAGTAGGATTAAGCGGTTAGAGAAAATAAACTGAACTGAACTGAATTCAAACTATACTCGACATTATATTCAACTTAGGGCAGGGGTGGCCTGGTGGTAAACATGCTGAATCACTGATCCTATGGTTGGGGTTTTAAGCCCCACTCTCCACGGGTTGTCACTGTACCCCCAGTGCATCTAACTGGGTTAACAAAGGCCGACCATATCTCTCACTGTCTATGGTGGAAGGTTCATGTAAAATAAGCATTCATTGCTGACTTTTGACAAGAGTAGCTGCATAGCCATCAGCGTGTTTCCACCCTGCGATAGCCTGGTGAGCTTTTCAGAGTGTACTCTGCACTTGCCCGGAGTCAGCTGGGATGGACGCCAGCCTCTCCGCTACCCTAATTAGGATGAAGCGGTTACAGAAAATGAACTGAACTGAAGAAAATGAACTGAACTGAGGTAACATGCATCAAAAATGTGCATGCACAGAATTTTTCGACAATCTTACTATACTATGACTTATACCGGTTAACATACATGAAATTTAACCGTAACTAATTTGACGTATGTAAGCATATCCACCAAACTTCAAATACATCAGCATACGCTGGCTAAAGCATCAATTTGTGACAGGGGCTTTAGATGAGAAAAATGACACCGAAAATTAGGGAGTGATGTGCAGCACTAATGGCACTGCAACCAGCCGACAGGAACGTTATCCCTGTGGTGGTTTCAAATCTGAGACATGTTATGGAGAACTTTTTTCCTTGGTGACTGGGACGCAGAGGTAATCTCTTCATGTTCTAGTTTATCAAATACAATATTCAAATGTGTGTTCTGTGCTGATAGCATGTTAGCAAAAATTGAAAATGTCTTGCTCATGGCAAATAGACGGTGACAGACACAATATCAAATATGGACCCAAACAGGCAGAAAATTAGCCACTACCACTGACTTCAGGAAAGAAAAGTATCCAAAAATACAGCAGAGCCTCGGAGCTCACACAGTCTCACAAAGCACTTCTTCAGATAACACAGAAACAGAATTACTGAGATGTGAGGCACTGGAATTATGTCGGCTCTCGTCTGGAATTTGGCCCCAAGCAAGTAAATAAGAGGGAGAGAAAGAGAGCATTTGTCGTTTATCAGCAACTTCTAAGCTCGACCACGAGACATCTCAGTTTCCATGTCACTGAAATGGAGACAAAACAAGCCAACATCAAAGAGACAAAATATACAACACACCAAGCAGTCTCCGTTGTGCATTTATGTTAAGGTTTATATTAGCATTCAAGCTACAGTGCTACAGACACTCCATTACAAATATGTCAATAAAGAAGCAGACAGAAATAAATGAATGCTTTCTTTCTTTCTTTCTTTCTTTCTTTCTTTCTTTCTTTCTTTCTTTCTTTCTTTCTTTCTTTCGTTCTTTCTTTCTTTCTTTCTGACTGATTGTTCTGTTCTCTTTTATTCGTAACTGGGCATATCGAGTGTTTTTCTGTAGAGTTTGCATGTTCTCCCTGGTTTCCTCCTGGTAATCTGGTTTTCTTTCATAATCCATAGACATGCACATTAGACTAATTAGCTGCTCCAAATTGCCCTAAGATGTAAGTGTGAGTGTGAATGGTTATGCGCGTGTTGGGTCTATGATAAACTTAAAATTAATGAATGAGATTAAAGCTGGTGAATTCTTTTACTCTTTAAGAAAAAACAAAAACAGCAACATTATTCTCTCCTTTCCTTTTCTTCCTGTTAAATGACCCATCTTTCTTTTTCCATCATCTCCTTGAAATGTCCTAATTCTTTCAGTATTTTTCTTTATTCTTTCCTTTCTTTCCCTTTAATTTTTCCCCTTATATTTATCCTATCCATGATTGAATTATTATTTTTGCAATACCTTTCTACATGAGGTTACATTTTTCATTCTTTTTTTTTTTTTTACTCCTCTGACATCACAATTAGAATATGCAGATGTGAGCATATGTTAGCTCGTCCAGTCATTTGTTTGTGTAGAGCCTGTATTACTTTCAAGGTGCCACTGAGTCACAATAATGCAAGCACTTTTAAACACACCTTTATCAGCCACACCAAAAATTCCTTACACACAAACCAAATACAGGACAGGTGTGTGTGTGTGTGTGTGTGTGTGTGTGTGTGTGTGTGTGTGTGTGTGTGTGTGTGTGTTTAATATCACCTTTTATAGCTTGAAGGACTTCTTAGAAATACAATCTTTGACAAAAAACTGAACCCTATTTATTCTCAGATGGACGCCATGTCCTGCCTGTTCTTGTCCTAATCTGTGCTTGACTCCCTCCTTTCTAGTGCATTTTGGGTGGTGCTAGTGCCTCGAGCATTTTAATTGGACCTACAGTGATGAGAGCAGGTGTGTGTGTGTGTGTGTGTGTGTGTGTGTTATAAATAACTATTGGCACTTCCACAAAATAAATTCCAGTCAACATTCTAAATGAATTCCAATGGGTCCAAAGGTTTTGACTGGTATTGTGTATGTAATCTGTCCTTTTAATGTCTATCTATCTGTTTTTTGTGTATTTGTTTCTTCTATTTATTTATTTATTTATTTTTTGCTTTTTATCTTCCCATTCTGCTCCTTCATCATGTGGGCTTTTTTATTCTTTTTTTCTGTAGAAATTCACTCATTTGCCAAACCACTAAATCTTTCTAATAATGTCATCAGTCATCAGACACTGAGCAACTCAGCAGGCCATCAACATGCACAACCATTCACGCATCTCAATTTTGCATGTATTTGGAGTGTGGGAGGAGACCAGAGTACCTTGATAAAACCCAGGAAAACATGGGAAGAACTCCATAGAAACTCCCTTGCCGAACCCGGTACTCAAACCCGGGATCTTCCTGTTGTGAGCCAGACATGGTAACCACAATGTTATAATTCTGTAGAAAATTGAATTGAAATATATTCATATTTATTTATCCATCCGTCCATCCATCCATCCATCCATCCATCCATCCATCCATCTATCCATCCATCCATCCATCCCTCCATCCCTACATTCATCCATCCATTATTCCATTTGTGGATTTTATAAACAGTGCCACAACCCTGCTTTCAGATTTGCTAATAAACTGTTTCCCAGAGTACTTAGTACATATTTTGAGTGCACTTCACAGGCATAATCACAACGGGGATATAAAGCCTTCTCACACATCTGCTAACATGTGGAATGATGTGCCTTTCTATGGCTGTCATGGCATCAGCCTTGGTTTCGGCTTCCTGTATTTTTCATGTTTTCTTTGCATTGTACTTTTACTACTTAGGTTGTGCTTGTGCCGGCTACACTGCATCTTTCTGTTCTTTGTGCTGCCATTTCCTACTAGATTCCCTACTTGGTGTTTGCATCTTGTTGCCACTCCGAGTCGTGACAAGCACTCATCCATGACTTATGATTCAGCCAAATTTCATCTGCTCCATCATCCTGTCGAGTTATGGAGTTTTCCTCCTGATGGGAGCACAATCAATATGTGCTTGTGGAGCTGCATTACTATTTGATGGAGAGGGGCCAATACTTTGGGCAGAACAACAGATGGACAGTGGTCGGTAATTGTATACCTGTGCAGCAGATGAAGCTGATAAACTCAATATACTCCCAACGTAGTGATACGTGTGCTGCGATGACTCTGAACACTGAATTAGCGTCGATGACCCCTTCAGCTTGTTTATTTATTACATTTAATAACAAAATTGTCCAAAGATTGAAGATCCAACCAATTTAATAAGCGTTCTGAAAATTAGTGTGCATTGGAGTGTGCATCCCTCACTCCCTCTTAATATCCATCTTCCTCTTTCACTCTTTTCTAATTGAACATGCCCTGAAGAGTTTTGTACTTATTCAAGCGGGAAAAAGTCATATTTGCAGCACCACTGAATTCAAGCAGAGTAGGAAGGCAAAGCATGACTAACTCTATAGTGTGTGTGTGTGTGTGTGTGTGTGCGTGCGCATGTGTATGTGTGTGTGTACATGTGTATGTGTGTGTGTACATGTGTGTGTGTGTGTGTGTGTGTGTGTGTGTGTGTGTGTGTGTATGGGGGGGTGATATACATCAGAATACCACAGAGAGGTTGTGTCTGTGTTTGCCTGGATGATTGAGAACTAGGATTACACCTGGGGTTACCCACATGCATAATGAAATATGTATTGCGAACTGGGGGAGGGGTGGTGATTATAACTGAATGCATTTCTTATCATAATCCTAGTAGGGTCACAGGGAGGTAGGAGCCTGTCAGCTAACACAAAGTGAAGACAGGCACACCCTGGATATCATGCCAGATCATTGCAGGACCAACACACAAATAACCATACACACTCACACTCACATCTAGGGGCAATTTAGTACAGCCAATTAACCTAATGTGCATGTTTTTGGATTGTGGGAAGAAAATGGAGTACCCAGAGAAAACCCACGCAAGCTCAGGGGAAGCATGCAAACTTATTAAGTATTACATACTTATTAAGTGAGAACGAGGTTGGTACAGAAAAATATTAGCCTGAGATGTGTGAGATAATAACCTGATCATTCATTACATTTAGTTTGGGTACTAGACTGGGCTGGAGTTCAGTATTTGTTTGATATTGGACTGGGTGTTGGAAATTAGTTGAATGGTTTCTTTGCAATGCAAACTGGACATGATTGGGTGTTGGGTGTTGGATGTGGATTGCCCTACACTGGGTGTTGGGTACAGGATAGGACAGAGTGGTATGACACTGGACTGGAAGACTAGCCATCGGGTCCTGAATTGGGTATTTTGTTCCTGACTGTGTATTATGTATGGAATCGGATTGTCACCTTGTTATCAGGTTATCAGGGCACTCAAGGCAGAATGTTGGGTACTTGACTTTTTTTTTTTTTTTTTTTTTTTTTTTTTTTAAACTTCACTGAAGTGGAATATAGACACTGGGTAGGACTTTGTCCTGGGTACTGAGTCAAAACAGAAGCAAAGTATTAGATCAGTCAAGGATTTGGGCGATTGGACAGAGTAATAACATTAGATTATTCCAGATCTGGTGTTCTCTTGACTTGGTAATAGCCGGGTATTGAATAATGCACCACGCTGGAACTAAATCGACTGCATAACATGAGAGCTCCTAAACACACCACTGGATTCCCTGACTGGCAACTGATCCCAATCAACATGCTTCAACTTTTTTCAAAATACAATTATATGTCATGTTTCCGTGTGTTGATGCCACACAGCTGTTGCCACATCACCTGGTATATCAGCACCATTGGTTGACGCGAGGATCTCATGAGTGTTGGGTGCTGTCTTTCTCGATTACTCTAATGGCCTTCATTGGAATTTCTGCTTCCTGGAACACTGTTTGAATGTCACTCTTTCACTCTCTGACTGAAGGACTTGCAATGTTTCCATGAGCCATGTGGCAGGTGTGGTGAATATTGACAAGAATTCTTTGTTTGTTTGTTTGTATGTTTTATAGAAATAAATACATCATGTATCACACATGGATATTTCTGTAACTGGGATGTAACTTCATGATATCTGCAAGAGCAATACAATGGTTCCTATGTTAGAGCTGAAATAATCGAAGACATCATTAGTAGTCTGTCGGTTAATTGGCATTTTAAATGTAGACTGCATGATGCATATGTATTTCAAAAAAAAAAAAAAAATGAGCAAGTTACGCAAAAGTTTAAACTATAGTGAATCGCCCCCAGTTTCGTCTTCTGTGCAAGAGTAAAGAAACACAGATCTAATAATAACATTTGGCACACATCTTTCAAGGCTTTTGTATTTTTCTCCCAAGTATTACATGATTTAATTTTCAGCTTCACATTGGATAATAAAATATGTCATTCAGGATCGTAATTTATTTTTACTGTGCTCTTGATCTTATCGTGAGTTCTTCTGTTTTCACACCAAACTGTTTTTAAACTTACTCGAGGCATGATGGTGCAGAGCGTAGCACATCCACCTCACATCATGGCGGTTCTGCGTTTCAGTCCGGTTTGAAAACCAATTCTGTGTTGAGATCGCATGTTGTTCCCATGCATGTTTTCTCCGGATAATAGTCCAAATAGTCCACAGACCAAACACATGCACATTAAGCTAACTGGCTGTTCTGAGTTGCCCCTTGGTGACAGTGAGTGTGTAAATGGCTGTGTGTGTTACCATGTGATGGACTGGTAGGCTATCTAGGCTGAGATAGACACCAGCCTCCCAATGACCCCAATAGGATTAGGTAGTTCAGTGAATGAATTTGTTCAGTCATTCATTTTTTTCAAGTCACAAAATTCTAATTAGGGTCGTGGGGAGGTTGGCGCCCATTGCAGCCAACTTTGGGTGAAGGTGAGGTACACCCTGGACAGCTGTCCAAGCCATCGCAGGGCCAACACTCACACAACCATTCATACTCAGTCTCATATCTAGGGCCAATTTGGGACAGTCAGTTGGTTAACTGTGCATGTTTTTGGACTTTGGGGGGAAACCGGAGTACCCGGAGGAAACCCACGAAAGCACGGGGACAACATGCAAAACTCCACACAGAAATACCCGAGCTGGAAGCAAACCCAGGACATTCATGCTGTGGTTTAGACGTGCTAACCACTACACCACTGTGCCGCCCTCAGTAAATTACTATTTTAACCCCCAACTAATGTTTATTTATATATATAATTACAAATATGTAATTTCTATGCTAGGTATTTTAAGTGGAGTTCTGGTGTTGTTGTAATAAATTGATATGAAGGCACACACAACCTTCACTAAAAATCTGAGCTGTGTAAACCTTGAGCTTGTGTTACACTATATAATAGTGAAATACCTCTTTTTCACCTTTATGGATACTATCACTCACTCACTTATTTCTCAAACTGATTACTCCTACTTGGGTCATAGGGAGGCTGTGTCTATCATAGCTGACACTGAGTGAAGGTGGGGTACAGCCTGAACCATTCATAAGACCATCACAGAGCACACACACACACACACACACACACACACACACACACACACACACACACACACACACACACACACACACACACACACACACACACACACACACACACACACACAGAAAAAACAACAACAACAAAAAAAAAAGCATGACCTGCTGACCACTATGCCACCATGCTGCCGTTCTGAATGGCATTCTAAGGCAGAAAAAAAAAAAAAAACATATTATATGTTTGTGTTTCACTTCACAATCCAGTGTGGAACACTCATATGTCAGATATCTGATCGATGTTAAAATTTTAAGTCTTAGGGGCAGATAAGTTCTCCATATAACCTCCATTTCCCAATTAGCAAACATTTAGTAAAAAAAAAAAAAAAAAAAAAAATGCATTGCATTGTATTTCCCCATATGGTGCTGATCCGAGCAGATACAACTCTAGGAGTAATTACTGCTGGATTAGGTACATGGTTATTTTCATAAAGTTCAGGTCACGCAATTCTGCAAGAATCTTTGTCCAAAAATGGTCATGGCTTCAAATCGACTCATTAGCACTTGTACCTACGTCAACAGCTCTTTGGCTTGATTGCATATTTCAAAGGAATGTGGGTTTACGAGTTCAAGCAAACAGAACAATGCTGAAGATTAATAAGCAGACATAAAACTATTGCCTGAATAGCATGAAAGGTTCAGTTGTAGGTAGATTTCATCAGCTTGAATATATACACCCAGTGAGGAGAATCGAAAGTGACAGTTACCAATAATAACACAAGACGAAGACGGCTAGAGCGGTATTGGTCAGTCTTTATACTGGAGCCAAAACCCTCACTGATTGATTTTACTTTTCTAATCCTTTGTTACTCAGTATTTCTGAATTCATCCTGCAAAACATAAAATTACCACGTGTTTCATAGCTTCTGCACTTGTCCACTAGGCCGCTATTTCACATTTGTTATACAACAGGTCCACGGCAGAAAATTGTAGGTGTGTCATACAGAACTCGCCTGGTGTGCGACAGGAAAATGGCATCTTGGACCCATGTCATTGAGTTTTAAAATGTTTAGCGGTGATCACACTTGAGGTGTGCAATTCTTTACACTCTCAAATTTCTCGTGCAACATTTGTGACATCACATTTGTGAGGCACTCCACTGAATGTAGGTGCTTGTTGCAAGTGACGTATGGCACTTGTGAGACAAAGTGTGTCTTATCCAGACTGCCGATCTTTCAAGTGAGCAAGTGCGCGTTGAATACTTGTTTAGTACTCAGCTTCACTTGCTCACTTGAAAGATCGGAAGTCCGGATAAGCCGCGCTTTGTCTCACAAGCACCATAGGTCACTTGCGACAAGCGCCTACATTCGGTGGAGCGCCTCACATTTTTTGTTGCCTGGTACGTAGCAAAAAAAAAAAAAAAAAAATATATATATATATATATGTTTGAAAATTATCCACAGATATCACAAACAGTCTTCTCAGTTTCCAAAACTTGTCGGTTCATCATCATCATCATCATCATCATCATCATCATCATCATCATCATCATCATCATCATCATTCGTTTAGAGTCCTTTCTTCCCCTACAAGGGGGTTTGACAGCGAATGATTCGCACTTTTTGACTTGGCATAGGTTTTTTTTTTTTTTTTTTACGTCGGATGCCCTTCCTGACACAACCCTTTTTAACGAGGGCCAGAAACACGCTGACGACTTTGCAGCCTACTCTTTATGAAAGTCAGTAATAGTTCTTTTACATGCCTCTCACCATAGACAGTGAGAGACATGGCCTGCCTTTGATAACCCAGTTAGATTCACTGGTGGGACAGTGACAACCTTGTGGAGAGTGGGGACTTGAACCACCAAGCTTAGGATCAGCGATCCAGCGCCTAGACCACCACTGACCTGCTCACAAATTATTACTATTATTGTTATTTTTGTTTACAAGGAAAAATGACAAGTTGGAGACTTCCATTGGGAATGTTTGAGGCTTGCTTCTGGCATATTCCATCGATTTCTGAACTCACTCGTGCGATGTCCTACAGTCTCCCACACCCATGTTACCATGTATATATGACGTTAATAAACTTTTTGGTTCATTTCATGCACTTATAAATGTTCTTAAAATACTTTCATTTAATTTAATTTGACTAAAATTTACAGGACCTGCTTTTATGTCTGGATGTATTATACAAAATGTTAACAATGTTAGGCTGAGCATGTGTGTTCAGTGGTCTTACTACACATCTACCAGGTATCAGAGAAATATACATATGAACATTGAGTGACTTACAGAACAGATATATTTTCCCTCATGACAAGGATACAGTGCATATTTTATATGTGAACCCAACTACCCCCATACCCACCCAAAATCTGTCAGTTCCTACCATCATAGCTTCGCTTAATTTGCATAGGCTGCTTGTAAAATGGGCTTTCATTATAAAGAAATAAATATCACTGAGCAAAGCCATTTTATTTACCCTTTAGATATGTAGGAGCGCAGCATGGTGGCATAGTGGCTGGCACATCCACCTTATAACAAGAAGGTCCTGGATTTGAGTCCCAGACTCAGCATGGGAGTTTCTGTTCTGTCTGCATGTCCTCTCCGTGCTTGCATGCGTTCCTCCAGGAAACTCAGGTTTCTGTTCACAGTCTAAAGGCATGCACATTCGATTAATTCGCTGTTCCAAATTTCTCCTAGCTGTGAGTGTTTATGGTTGTCTGCATGCTGGCCCGGATATATTCTGGTGAGCTGTTCAGGATGTACTCTGCTTTTGCCCAGTGTCAGCTGAGATGGGCTACATAGTAGCATTTTCCAAATCAGTAAGTGAGTGAAATAAATAGGATAGTGATGTGTGTGCCTTGAAAAAGACAGCTTATGTAATTTCTATCTATTTACTGCTTAAATTGGTATACAGTGATCCCATCAAAACTTGCACCTTGCACCTTGCACCTATCCCTTGACCTCTACTGAGGTCGTTGGGGAACCTGTGAAGACTTGGCCACCACTCTCCTCCACCTGTCTCTGTCCTCCACTGCTCTCTGGGATGTTGCCAGGTTCAGGCCTGTCCATTCATGAATGTTGGCCTCACATTTTTTTTTTGTTGTCTTCCCCGCCTGCGGCTTCCTCTGACCGTTCCTTGCAAGATGGTTTTAGCAAGACCAGTTGAACGAGACACGTGTCGGTACCAGCTATTTTTTCGTTTTTTTTGACGACAGTGAGGAGGTCGTCATGGGGTCCGATTACCTGTTGTACTTTATTTCGGACCTCTTCGTTTGTCACATGGTCTATGTCGCGGCTGTCAAGAATCTTTCTGTAACATCTCATTTCTGTTGCAAGGATTCTTCTTTGTGGATCTGCATTAAGTGTCCAGGTTTTGCAGACATATAGAAAGACTGATAGTACGAGGGAGCACATCAGGTGGATCTTTGAGCGCAATATCTGCCCTAGGGAAGCTGCAGGTGAGTGCTGTTTTCACCCCTGAACGAAAGCATTTTTGGGCCAAGATGTAGTTGATCTGATTGTGTGTGTGACCATCTGGGTGGTGCCAAGTCCACATTCTTGAAGGTTTGTGATGCCAAAAGTGTTTGCTATGACCAGGTTGTTGGTAGCAGCAAACTCCAGTAACCGGAGACCTCGTTCATTTGTCAGAGTTGCAGGATGTTCCACAGGTACCCTGCCAGTTTATTTGGGCATCTTCTCCTACTTTTGCATTCCAGTCACCTTGCACTATTAAGATATCTTTCTTGGGTGTTTCATCGATGAGTGCCTGGAGTTGGTTGTAGAAATCCTCCACGTCGTCATCACTGTATTCTGTTGTTGGGGCATAGGCTTGGATAGCAGTGATATTGAAGGGTGTTTCCTTCAGGCGGATGGTGATCAGTCGACTGGAGACAGGGCGGCACCCCATAACTGTGCCCACGGTGTGGACAAAAAAAAAAAAACATGCCTTGTTCATGCTTGTCATCTTTCCCACTGTAGTACAGTTTGTGACCTTCATCAGTTGTTAACTCACCTATGTTCTTCCATCGCATCTCACACAAGCCCAAACGATTCTAGCAGTAATTTTCCATCTTGTGAACCAGTTCTTCCAGCTTTCCATCCTGATGTAGTGTTCGAACATTCCAGGTGCCAGTAACAACGTTATTTCTGGTTCTGAGCCTAGGTCTTGTGTCTCCAGTAGCGTACTTATCGTCTCCGCTCTGATGAGCAGCGGATAGCGCGGTCCTCGTTGACCCTCTCCAGACCGTTAGCCACGGCCGAATTCCCTCATAACTTGAGGGGTCGCCCTGACCCCGGACAGATAGCCGTTGAACTTGTGACAAGCCTCCTCCGCCCTGGCCGTTGACCTCCGAAGTGGTTCTTCCGCCCAGTGATGCAGTGTCAACATCACCCCCCTCATGTGGTTTAGCCTGCCAGCTGAAGCGGTTTAACCGGGTTATGGCGCATGCAGCCAACACATGAGAGATTTAGGGATGGGTGAGGACCAGTGACGTCCGTCCACCCTACTGAGTAGGGAGCAGCATGCCGAGCATCAAAGGTACTACCTCTCCCCAGAGCCCCATACACCCCCATCAAAACTACTTACATTTTTATGTGAAGTGTGCATCTGAGTGCGCGCGCATCTGTATGTGTGTATTTATATTTGATTTACATCTTTTGCATTATTTTTGAATGTTTAATTGTTATTATAAGCATTTTTAGCATTGATTATGTATTTATTGATATTATATACACATATACACGTACGTGTACATCAGTTCGTGGGGTCGATCCTACTTCGCTAAAATTGGCAGTCATAGGGGGTCTTGGTTCCAATTAACGTGAAAAGTGAGAGATCTCTGTAATGCCTGTCTAAAATTAAACGGAATTAATATGCAAATTAGGATGGTTTTATTTGGATTTAAGATAATTCGGTCTAAAAATGTGTTTTAAATTAGCATTTCAAGTGTGGCATTGCTTTAAATAGCAATTATCTGGCTTCTCTACATTACTTCTTCTTTTATTTTATCTTCATTGCTTTTTATCTTCATTACTAACTCTTTAGGAAGAAATATTTGACCATTATTGCAAATTTTGGGTAATGCTTATGCAGGAAAGCTGAGCTCACTAGTGAACCTCATTCTGACATTTTCCGGCTCATTTTACAGTTTGTACATAACAATAAAAAAGATAAAACAGGTCTTTACAAATATTATGAGAGCAGGGCGGTGGAAGACTCATGGTGAATGAAACAGCCCGCAGATTCAGCTGAAGAACACAAGGCTGAAATGTGTGCTCCAGATGTGGGAGGGCTATGAGGACTTGGACATCTGGAAATTATGCTTGCGTCTGAATTAAAATCACAAGAAGAAAATAAGCTCATGAAGCTTCATTCAAAAAAAAAAAAAAAAAAAAAAAAAGCATGGCAAACATAAACCATTTGTAGACTTATTTATGATAAGCATAATTAATTATGTATCTTACTTTAAATAAAACTTCACTGCAGTCTAAACATGTCTCACAGGATGTACTTCACTCTCAGCACAGGAATCAAGAACGTTTTTATTAGAACTAAACACGAGTGACATGCAGCGCAGCGTATTTATATAAGTAGATGGCGCTTTCTGAAAAGATTATGTGACCCCCAGGAATATTGAGCATTTATCTAAATCTACCAAATTAGGTAAACACACTTACTTACTCACTTTTTTGCCAAACTGCCTAATTCTATTAGGATTGGATTACAAGGATGCTGGAGCTTATCTCAGCCAACATTGGGTGACGGTGGGGTACATCTTGAACAGCCTGTCCGACCATTGCAGAGCACACATACAACCATTTACACTCACACCTAGGGAAAATATAAAACAGCTAATTAGCATAATGTGCATGTCTTTGAACTGTGGTAGAAAAATGGAGTACCCGAAGGAAACCCAGGCAAGCTCAGGAAGAGCATACAAACAATCCACTGAAATGCTCAAGCCTGGGACTCCAACCCAGGACTTTCTTGTGCTGAGCTAGACATGGAACCCACTATGCCACCGTGCTGGTCGACTAGAAAACCACCAAAGTTACATTACACCAAAGTTTTAATCATGATTAGGTTTGCGAGAAGGCTGGCGCCCATCTCAGCTGACTCTGGGAGAGGGCAGAGTACACCCTGGACAGCTCGCCAGGCCACTGCATAGTAACATATTCTAACATATAATTTGGTAAATTTATGATTTAGCATGCTTAGACTGATGTACTAGATGGGGCAGAGGTGGTCTAGTGGTATAGGGCGCCGGATCGCTGATCCAAAGGTTGGGGGTTCGAGTCCCACTCTCCACAAGGTTGTCACTGTCCCCCCCAATGCAGCTAACTGGGTTATCAAAGGGTCGGCCATGTCTCTCACTGTCTGTGATGAGAGGTTCATGTAAAAGAACCATTGCTGACTTTCGTAAAGAGTAGCTACAAAGCCGTCAGCATGTTTCTGCCCCTTGCTACAGGGTTGTGTCAGGAAGGGCATCCCACGTAAAAACCTATGCCAAATCAAAACATGCGAATCAGATGATTCACTGTGGCGACCCCTGATAAAGGGAAAAGCCGAAAGGAAAAGAAGAATACTGATGTACTAGATGCAGTGTCTACACTATTATTACTAACCCTGCTTGTAGGGATTAGAATAAACATTGTCCAACTATGGCCAAGTCCTCTTACACAGGGGAAAAAAAGAGAGAGAAAAAAAGAGAAAAATTGCAACTTTTAATTTCGATAAATTAATTCAGAAAAAAAAATAAATTAAAAAAAATAAATAAATTAAAAAAAATGATCTGAAATACAATTATTGACAATTCTGGAGCTTGTAGTCAATACAAGGTGTCTGGAGCAGTCGTTTCATTTAAATTGTAAAGCTTTAAGTTGATTGGAGGCTGCTGGAATTTCCAGGCTGTAATCTATGCTTTCTTCCTTTGTGAGGTACAAATATGAGACAATACAGAGTCCAGACTGCATAAAGATAAGAGAACACACAAACTAAACAAGTGATAAGTGTGTTCCTCGTCAAAAGTCAGGGAACGATCTCAAGCTAAAGCGCACCTGGGTTCTACAGCAAGACAATGATCCGAAGCACCCCGGCAAGTCCACTTCTGCATGGCCAAAAAAGAACAAAATGAGGGTTTTGGAATGGCGAAAAGTCCTGACCTGAATCCTATTGAGATGCTGTGGCGTGACTTTATAAAGGCTGTTCATGCTCGAAAACCATCCAATCTGATTGATCTTAAACAAATTTGCGGAGACGAGTGGGCCAGAATCCCATCACAGTGACGTGAAAGACTCATCGCCTTTTATCGCAAACGCTTGACTGCAGTTATTGCTATAAAAAGTGGTTCAACCAGCTATTAGGTTTAGGGGGGCAAGTACTTATTCACACGGGCGCTTGTAGGTTCAGATGCCCCCCTACTTAATAGATGCAATTGGCACTGAAAATGACATTATGTATTTACTTGTGTTTTATCTTTGTATAATATTTAGGTCTGCTTGATCTGAAATAAATGACAATGACAAAAAATGTCAAAAGTTGGCAAAAACTTTTGCACAGCACCGCACAGCACTGTATGTATATGTGGATATATACACACACACACACACACACACACACACACACACACACGCACACACACACACACACACATATATATATATATATATATATATATATATATATATATATATATATATATATATATATATATATATATACTTTTCCTTTCAGCTTTTTGCCTTTCTCGGAGTTGCTACAGCGAATCATTTGATTCGCACATTTGATTTGGCATGGGTTTTTACGTCAGATGCCCTTCCTGTCATAACCCTTTAGCAAGGGATAGAAACACCCTGACGGCTTTGCAGCTACTCTTTACGAAAGTCAACAATGGTTCTTTTACATGCCTCACACCATAGACAGTGAGAGACATGGCCCGCCTTTGATAACCCAGTTAGCTGCACTGGGGGATGTGTATATATATATATATATATATATATATATATATATATATATATATATATATATATATATATATATATATATATATATATATATATATCCCACTACTGGCAAATTACAAGAAATATCTTACCACCTCTCCAAAAAACACCACCATCAGAATCCATCTGTGTGTGGAAATGTTGGTGGACGTTCTGTGATGTTGTGGAGTTGGCTTTTCTCCATGGCAACAAAAAAATTAAAAATACATATATAGCAGGGGTCATCAACCTTTTTGAAACAGAGAGCGACTTCTTGAGTACCAATTAATGCGAAGAGCTACCATGTGGACACACACTTCTGAAATAACAAATTTGCCCAATTTACCTTTAATTACATGTTATTATTAATCATTAATGATATTTGTCTATGTGACGATATTGACTTGATTAAAAGAATACCAAAAAAAAAAAAAAAATACATGTAGCTCAATGGAGAGTGGCACAATGGAGCCGTTCTAAAAATAGCAATGAACAGGCCCAAGGCACCTCATGTTGTCCATGCGGGTGACCTGGTTGCCTGCGGGCAGCATGTTAGTGACCCCAGTATATAGGAACCATATAGACCTATATACTATATAGGAGACCTATGAACGATATGGAATTATGGAACCCATGAAATGCCAGGTTCCTCCAACCCAGTAAGATGTAATAGGAAAGAGTCAGGGTTAATTTATTTATAAATAATCATTGTACTTCAGTCATAGATGATAACAATTATGGTACATGAGTTTTGTATTTAATTATTTTATAGAATTTGATTCTATTTTTATTTATCTCTTCCTATTTTATTTTAGGGTTGTATGGTGGCACAGTAGTTTGTCACTCTTGCCTCACAGCAAGAGAGTGTTGTGTTCGAGCCCCATGGTCAGTAGCGGCATTTCTGTGGTTGGCTGCAGGTTCTCTGTTTTCTCCCACAGCCCAAAGACCTTTCAACCTCAAGTTGTCCCGAGGTGTGAGTTCATGATGTTTTTTTTGTTTGTTTGTTTGTTTGTTTTTGTGCTTGGAATGGCCCTAGAATAGACCGGCAGCTATATGGGATGTATACATGCCTCCCACCTGTAACCGTAACATTCTTTTCATGTTTTTGAGCTATTTTATCAAAAGGTTGTTTTTCCAAACCCTTTTTATTATTCTTTGAAAGGTGTGTCAATAATCTCACAGCCTTTTCCCCCCATTCATTCATCATTCCAACTGCCAAACCACTTAACCGTTTTTGGGTCATAGAGAGGCTAGAACTGTCAGCCAACAGTGCAATGGTGGAGTGCACCCTGAACTTTTTGCCAGTCCATCGCAGGGCTAAAATACACACATATATTTACACCCAAATGAACACATAGGAATAATTTGAAATAGCCCGTGAGCCAAATGTGTATATTTTTGGACTGTAGTACAAGGAAACCAGAATACCGAAATACAGAAGGTTAAACCTACGCATGCATGGAGAGTGTGTCCTAACTCCACACAGAAACACCTCCCTGAACATAGGACTCGAAACCAAAGCCTTCTTGCTGTCAGACACATGTGCAACCAATATGCCACCAAGCTTCCTGGCTTTTTTTTTTTTAAACGTACTCTGATCACACCTGTCCTAAATCCCAATATTTCTATTGTATCTTCCACAAGATGAGCAGACAAGTGGACATAGAGAAAAAGACACATGAAGACACAGAGAAAAGCAGACACAGACAGATGTAATATAAATGATAGATTTCAGCTTGTGAAGGTCCATGGTGATCTATGGGACTGACACACCCAGTTTGGCCAAAATGTTGTTACTATGACGATGGCCTGTCTAAAAGGGAAAAAAATGATGTCTGGTAGTTATAATTGGAAATTTGATTGAAGAAAGCACTCCAGAATGTGTCAGATTAACGTAATAGAATTCCACAGTGGCTTATCTTCAGTCACTCGGAGCCTGCTGTCATCTTTCTTATTAAATTCTTCATTAAACGACGCAACATAGCGCAGAATAATTACATTCAGTCAACAATTAAGATGTGATTATGTAAGCAGTCCGATGTAATAAAGCTGTTTTAGGGGTGAAATTGCTTGCTGTTACGTTGTTCAAATTATGTTGTGATACTGCATATTTCCTCAGTCATGCTTCCTGCATTTGTAATTGAAGTCAATTTTCTCGGTAGGATGCGGAAATTCCAGGTGCATTAGATATCTTCAGCATAAGCAGAGCTTACTCGGCGCCTCTTTCAATACAGCCATGTTCTGACTCGTACACCACATTGGCTCACTGAACTGATCATAACACCCACTGAGCATGGGTGAGCTTTTATTAATGTGGTGTTTCTCAGACCGTGGTGCTTGGCAGAAACACTTGTATTAAACTTCAATCTTACAAGTAATAGACATTGATGTACAGTGTTTGTGCAGTGCGCCTCACTAATGTTGTTAGCTAATCGGCTAATTGCTCATTATCTAATTTATGAGATGTGGCACGATGTGACTTATATTTCCAATATTGAGCCACACTGTCATTATTTAATTTCACACGGTGCAAGAACTGTTTGTGAAGACATTTTTTGCACAGACAGATATCCGCAGTGCAATATTAAAGTTAAAAATGAATCCCTTGCAGCAAAAAGGATAGACCTGCTGGAAACAGTGTGTGTTGTGCACTTTCTAGAGTGCAAATGCACATTTCATGCCCCATATAAGAAATGTCTTTGCACTCTCAGAAACAAACGCCCCATCTAGCACCAGAGAGAGCACTCAGTAAAGATTTTATATATATATATATATATATATATATATATATATATATATATATATATATATATATATATATATATATATATATAAAACAGGAGAGGGACTCCGTTTACCAGCAACTCTCGAGAGACTCTTGGGGAACTCTTGGGGAACAAGAGAAGAGACATACCATTTGAATAATCTTTTAAAAATATAAAAACAGTCTGGAATCATTAGTGAACATCTTCATCTCTGATATTGATATTGATATATAAGTGTGTATGTGTGGATACCCAAGTGTGTGTACATATATGAGTTCACAGGTATGTAAAAATGTATGCATATATATGCATGTATCGATACGAATATTTAAGAGAACCCGCCCCCGAATACATAATGGACATCACCCCATCTAGCGGACGCCATGTTTACCAACATAGTACCGCCCGCAGCACTTTGTAATCATTCTTCTATAATCACCTGAAGAGAGAGGATGGTTTCACCACCCCTCGAAACAGATCTGTAGTGATAAATGGAGTTTCAATAGAAAGTCTTTGTCCTGTCCTTTTATTTTTATTTTATTGTTATTTGCTCTACCAAAAAGTATTGAGCACTCTCCTATGGAAGGATCTACTCAGAAAATCCTCTCCCTCTCTCTCTCTCTCTCTCTCTCTCTCTCTCTCTCTATATATATATATATATATATATATATATATATATATATATATATATATATATATATATATATATATATATATATATATATATATATATAGGGAATTTTCTGAGTAGATCCTTCCGTAGGAGAGTGCTCAATACTTTTTGGTAGAGCAAATAATAAAAATAAAAGGACAGGACAAAGACTTTCGATTGAAACTCCATTTATCACTACAGATCTGTTTCAAGGGGTGGTGAAACCATCCTCTCTCTTCAGGTGATTATAGAAGAATCCTGTCCTGTCCTTTTATTTTTGTTATATATATATATATATATATATATATATATATATATATATATATATATATATATATATATATATATATATATATATAGTGGTACCTCACTTTACGAAATTAATCCGTTCCAGAAGTGGTTTCGTAACCTGATTGATTTTTTTTGTAAGTCGAGCCGCATTTTACATGTAAAAGGCCTGATTCGTTCCAATCCTGACTCTTTCCAGGCCCCCAATCTTCTTCTTCGCTTATCCCTTAACATCCGAGGATGTCATTGGGGCGCCTTCATGGCGAGACTTGGGCTGATTTGGCTGGCGGAGCCCATCCCTCTCCAGGTCATAGAAACACGATGACGGCTTTGCAGCCTACTCTTTACAAAAGTCAGCAATGGTTCCTTTACATTCCTCTCATCATGGACAGTGAGAGACATGGCCTGCCTTTGATAGCCCAGTTAGCTGCACTGGAGGGGTGGCGGTGGAGGCAATACTAAACTCCCTAAACTCTTTAAAAATTATAAAAGTATACTTTTTAAGGCCTCCTTCTGCTTCAATATTGTACCGATGGTAGATGTGTTTGGCCATATTCCTCAGTTAATCTGGATTAAGTGGAAGAAGAAGAAGAAGACGGTTATCCTGTTTTTCTCCCTTTAATCCTGGCTCGGGTCACAGGGGCAGCATCGAGTAACGAGATTGTGTATCTTCCTTTCGGCTTTTTCCCTTTTACTCGGGAGTCGCCACAGCGAATCATCTGATTCGCATGTTAGATTTGGCAGATGTTTTTACATCGGATGCCCTTCCTGTCACAACCCTTTTTAGCAAGGGACAGAAACACGCTGATGACTTTGCAGCTACTCTTTACGAAAGTCAGCAATGGTTCTTTTACATGCCTCTCACCATAGACAGTGAGAGACATGGCCCGCCATTGATAACCCAGTTAGCTGCACTGGGGGGGGACAGTGACAACCTTGTAGAGGGTGGGACTCGAACCCCCAACCTTTTGGATCAGCGATCCAGCACCTTATACCACTAGACCACCACTGTGATTCACTCGCAGAAATCTTACAGAGCGGTACATCTTAAACAGTTCTCCAGGCCATTTCAGGGCCAACAC
Organism: Plotosus lineatus; assembly: GCA_024760905.1. NCBI lineage: Eukaryota > Metazoa > Chordata > Actinopteri > Siluriformes > Plotosidae > Plotosus > Plotosus lineatus. The sequence continues at coordinate 21,594,934 of CM045744.1, forward strand.
ACCTAACAATTCACACTCACACGCACACCGAGGGAATTTAGAAAACAATTTGGAACAGCCAATTAGCATCATGCAAATATCTTCAGATTGTAGGAGGAAATCGGAGTACTTGGAAGGACCACATGCAAGAACAGCAAGCTCCACACAAAAATAACCAAACCTGGAATGCAAACCTGAAACCTTCCTTCTGTGAGGCGAACATGCGCACAGTAACCTGAAATGTGGAACAGTAATTTCTTCAATAAACCCACACCAACAACACTAAAGTTATTCACAACAGCAAGAACCTGAAACACACCTACTGAACTTACACCCACTTAAAATCTTACCAAGTGAACATACACACACACTAAATCAAACTATGGAAACTTGAACACCGCCACCCCACCCCCATCCCTTACATTCACCCACTGAACTCAAAATCCATGTACTGAACTCGAGACCACAAAAACCCCACTAACTTGACTAAGGCCCATGTGGGGCCTGAACTGAATCTGCCTGCAACCACCTGATATCCACCTACTACCACAATCTTTGCTTAAAACACACTTGCTGTCTGCCCAAACGCACCCACTGACCGTTCTCATGGCAACCTTTAGGAGAAATAAGAAAGAGAAATAAAGCAAAAAAGTGTATGAGGAGATGAATTATTGATGAATAGTGGCAGGGTTTGACACAGATTTTTGAGGTTTGCTAGTTTTATAACAGAACCAGTTACCCAGTTAATATATGCACGTTTTCAGTTATTCATTTACTGAATCGCTTAATTCTAATTAGCATCGTGAGGAGGCTGGCGTCCATTTCAGCCAACTCTGGGTGAGGGCAGAATACACACTGCACAGCTTGCCAGGCCATCTCAGGGCAGAAACATGCTGATGGCTGTGCAGCTACTCTTAACGAAAGTCAAGTTCTTTTAATAGTTTAATAGTTCTATATTACAGCCTGTCATCATAGACGGTGAGGGACATAGCCGACCTTTGATAACCAGTCAGCTGCACTGGGGATTCTTCTACATCCACAAAACAAAATGAAACCTGAAAAAATCCGTACAAGAGAGTAGAAAAGTGCATAACTAATTCTATCCTTTCCTTTGTGTGGTGATTTCAGGAGTATGGAGGAGTAAACTTCCACCACTGTGACCTAGATAGAAGTGGCAGCAAGCTGCCTCGTCCAAAAACATCAAAGATCAACAGAGCAACTCCAACAAGTTTATTCCACTAGCGGCAGAGAACATGCTATGAATTCACCTTATTTAGTGGATAACCGAATCTGACGGTACAACGTGGCTGGAAGCGTACGCTGGGTTTGGGCCAGAGGTGTTGAGCTCAGATTAGATCAGGAAAGAGTTTAAGAGAGAGCTGTGATGTGTTACAGTGATAAGAGATCCTTTGACATCACAATCCACTTTTTTTTTTGTAAATGATGCAGTATTCTTTTTTCTCCTCAACAATTTCTTTCTTTCTTTGATGACCTTTTTTTCCTTTGATTACTTTTTGTTCTTTTGATTGCCTTTGTATTTGCTCATCAAGCTGTCTTTCCATCACATTAATTCATTTCTTTCTTCTTTCTTTGAGCTTTTTGTAATTTTGCTTGAAATGTTTTAATGTATCTTCTTCTTATTCTTCTTCCTATTATTATTATTATTATTATTATTATTATTATTCAGTCTGTCTTCCTTTCGGCTTTTTCCCTTTTACTCGGGGGTCGCCACAGCAAATCATCTGATTCGCACATTTTCATTTTGGCAGAGGTTTTTTTTTTAACGTCGGATGCCCTTCCTGTCACAACCCTTTTAGCAAGGGACAGAAACACACTGACGACTTTGCAGCTACTCTCTACGAAAGTCAGCAATGGTTCTTTTACATGCCTCTCACCATAGAGAGTGACAGACATGGCCCGCCTTTGATAACCCAGTTAGCTGCACTTGGGGGGACAGTGACAACCTTGTGGAGACTGGGACTCGAACCCCCAACCTTTGGATCAGCGATCCAGCACCCTATACCACTAGACCACCACTGCCCCTATGATTATTATTATTATTATTATTATTATTATTATTATTATTATTAATAATTAATCAATTTATTTATTTATTTATTTGACATCACACCCATTAAGCTTGATGTACTGATGTTGCTTTACTCCACAAGAGGCAGGTGGATTATGTTGCAACGCCATCTAGGACTCTTATGAAATCAACTCTCACACCTTTTCACTGAATTTCTTTAAATCTTTGTGCGTGTCCTTATTGTAAGCATTTTATCATATCATTTTGATTTTCTGTTTTTTACCAATTATTGCACTTGAGATTATGAGCTTCGGCGTGTGCCGATGTACCTTCTGAAATCTACCTGTCCCATAGCTTTTATTTTTTTTTTTTAGAATTTTTCAGAATTGGCAGGCATGTTGGACATGGGATGAGGATATGTTCATTTTCATATTATTACTTACCACAGTTATTGCTCTTAGTACTGTGATCCAGTTTCATAGAAAAGGCTTTTTCAGCAGGGGATATTGGGCTGACTTGGGCTTGTTTCCTTTTTTTGTTATTTCTTTTTGCACATGATTTTTCTTGATTTAGACAGCAGAAAGTTTCACTTATTTTTGACATCCTACCATAACCATGATCAGTCTGCTTGAGCAGTTATAAAAAAGGTGAAAGCTTTAAAGTTGAAAAGAAATGGAGAAATGTCCACTCTTTCCAATACTTAAGCATCACCACCACATTTTTCACTGACACACTGGACAATAGTAAGATTCTTCAGTGTTGTTTATGAAGGAAATGTCTACATTAAATAACCATCTCAGGAATAAAAGTGATCCAGATAGTTTGACAGTTTCCCGTTAATGGAATAAAATTCCACCAAGAACAAAAGGAAGTTTTTCTTGTCTTACAGACAGAATTTTACATGGCTTGAGGGCTTCAATGAGTGATGGAAGGTTTTCTAAACATGTTTAAAAGAAAAAAAGGCTTCTGAGCAGATTTGACAAAGACCATGATACTGTTTCATGTCTACAAACATAAACACCTGTCAGAAGACTTTGGAGAGTGACCAAGCAACCCTGTGATAAAGCAGAAAGATACTAGGCACTGATGACATGGTCCAAAACACATTCATGACCAGCAGCGCCAACTTATACATCTATTCTCAGACTTTAAGACCTTCTTAAGCCTACAGAAAGATGCAGAAAGTGAGACAGCATCATGGATCACTGGCTTTTCTGCCTTAAATCCTTTTATGAATTGTATATATATTACGAAAGCCAATGAATACGAAAAATCCAGGTTACGAAAAACATTTTCCTAAATTTTCGTCCTCTTTTTACGAAAACAACCTCTTTTTACGAAAAGCGCCAAAAGAACCATTCAAAAATTTAAACATGCCATTCACAAATTCAAACAATGCGCAAGTTGCTCTCTCATTGGCTGTCTCCCAACATTCCGTTGGCCAGGAAGCATCTGAACTGTACCCATACTTCCTCTTTGTCACACGCATGAGAGAGGAGAGTTGAACAGAAATGTTGGCTCATGAGTTTATTTTGAGATTGATCATTGCAGTGTTATATTTCGTTATCCATCATGGACTCGGAAAATACAGAAAAGCAGAAATACAGTGATGGAGGCGATTATTTCGGAACAATATTGAAGCAGAGGAGGTATGAAAACAGTGCTTCATGAGACAAGACCGCCGATCTCGCAAGGAAGCAAGTTAATATTGAATCAGGACCTCTGATTTTTCAAACAGGTACTGTAATTCCACTTTAAATACAACACCCAGTCCATTTAAACATTTAAATACAATTGCTCCACCACTGCGCACTGCATGTGGGCGAAGCCAGCATTCGGCAAAACACGCCACTCCACAAAGCACACCAGAGAGAGGGAGTTTTGTGTGTGCGTGTGTGTGTGTGTGTGTGTGTGTGTGTGTGTGAGTGTGAGAGAGCGAGAGAGAGAGAGAGAGAGAGAGAGAGAGAGAGAGTAGTGTGTGTATATGCAATAATAATAATAATAAAAATGTTTAATAATGGTTTAATTAATAAATATGTTAATAAAATGGTTTAATTTATAAATACCATGTTTAAATGGGTTAATAAATAATTTCCTTTTTCTTTTCACACATATTTCATACATATTTCATACAAAATTTGTGTACTTTTATCATTTTTAAAGGGTTTATGGGGTAGTCTTAGGAGCCTTGGAACGAATCATGTATTTTACATGTAAAATGCGCCTCTACTTATGAAAACTCCAGGCCACGAAAAAGGCTCTGGAATGGATTAATTTCGTAAAGTGAGGTACCACTGTAGTATGGGTGTAGTTTCGATATATATATATATATGAGATTAATTGTGAAATTAATTTGTTCATCATTCCAGGCCATTCTTTAGAGAGGAACATATGTTTAAACCTTGTATAAGTAACCTATACGAGTTTATACTGTATACAATATCTCTCTCTCTCTCTCTCTCTCTCTCTCTCTCTCTCTCTCTCTCCATAATAATCCATACATGATCTGTATCATTATGTCCTGTGCTTGAAACAGGAGGAGTAAACACGGGACATAGATCACACCCCGAAGCTGAGTAGTAAGTGTACCTCAGGATAATGTTTAATCATATGTCATACTTATATTTATGATATAACGCTCTATAGATTGTATGCCATTTCTATTTCTTCTTGTTCTTTAATTTCATTTCACTTACACTTTCACTTTCAACATCAAACAGCCCTGTTTGAATCTCCAGGATGTTCGTAAAACAAATGTTTGTAAATTGGGGGGCATCTGTATATATATATATGTATATATATATATATATATATATATACATACACACTCTATGATGACGTTACATTGTTGCTATGGAACTGGACATGACTTCACCCAATCTTGTTGCTAAAACTAGCAATATAGTTTTAGCTAGACATCCAATTGAGAATGGAAGTATGGCATATGCATTAAGAGAATCAACATTTACCTTCAATATGTCATATATTGCTGTAAAAGACTCTGTATGCCTGAAATTACACCATAATTACTCAGAGTATGAAAAGCTAACCTATCTTTAGTATGAGCTGCCATTTGGCCAGACAATATGATTGTGTCACTACTTAAAGAGAGTGAGTTCAACAAGACTGCAATCTTCCTATAAACCAATGGTACGGCCACCAGCTGAGGTAACACATGTGAAACTGAGGCTGAAGTTGCCCAGGGGATGAAAGCTGTGTGTGTGTGTGTGTGTGTGTGTGTGTGTGTGTGTGTGTGTGTGTGTGTGTGTGTGTGTGTGTGTGTGTGTGTTAGATTTTATGTTCTAGGTTTTGTGTACAGTGAACATTAAGAGAAAAGGACAAGATAATAAAAAAGACAAATGATAACCACAGTGTTTGGTTTTAGGCTTCGCGTGCCGCTACCTCCTCCAAGATCCTTTGAGAGAATCATGGGCACAGTACAAATGAGCTCACATGGTTCAACACTTTTCTTTGAGGATGGGATAAAAGGCTCATAGACTGGAAAATTAATTGTAATCTGTCAGGATGATGTGGGGCTGGTGACGTATTGGTTAGGATGTTGGGCTTATGATTGAGAGGTCATGGGTCAATTAGACCCCACTATGTAAATACCACCACTATATAAGATCTTAACCACAAGTGTGCCTCTGTCCATCCATCAGTGTAAATGGGTACCAATAAAAATTACTGAAAAGGTAACCTGCGACAGACTAGTGTTCCATCCTGGAGGAGTTGAACTCCTTTACACTATGGAAATCGGGGAAAAGCTCTCGCCAAATGAGACGGTATGCTCTGGGATAAGTTAAAATATCTTACCGATCAGGATGAAAATACATCAGGATTCCATACAAAGTTGATCCAAACACTACAACACCAATGGAAGACGTTTTTAGATTGAAATGGAGACTTTGTTGAAACAATAAAGCACACTTGATCAAGTGTCTTGGTGGTAAGTTGCTGGATCACTGATTCCAAGGTTGTGGGTTCAAGCTCCACCCCCAATGGGTTGCCCCACTGCAACTAACTGGGTTATCAAACGCCGGCCACGTCTCTCAGTGTCTGTGGTGAGAGGTTCATGTAAAAGAACCATTGCTTACTTTTGATAACAGTAGCTACATAGATGTCAGCATATTTCTGCCCTGCGATGGCCTGGAGGGCTGTCCAGGGTGTACTCTGCCCTCGACCAGAGTTGGCTGAGATGTAGCCATGCAACACTAATTAGTATTAAGCAGTTCAGAAAACGAATGAATGAATGAATAAATGACCAATGTGTTGTGTTGTGTTGTGTGTGTAAAAATAATGAAGGTAAAAAACAGCATTGTGGTGTTTATCTTAATTGTTCCTGTAAACATGTACATTATGTCCCGAGACAGCGTATGATGTCATTCTCCATCCAGCTTTCTAATGCAAAGAGCTGTGATCAGTACATGACTTAATAATCAACATATTCAGTGTTAAAAATAACTTTTAAGAAAACACCAGCGCATATAAGCCTTGCATTCTTTAATCCGCTGAGTGAATTCCTGAGTCCTTTCTGCTTGCTGAGCACATCTTCCAGCAATAACACACGGCAAGCAAGTTGTTTGAGAGTGAGATTGGCCTTCATTGAGTCTTTATGAAGTGGTGCTGAGTCGCTTCACTCAATTTAAACTCCATCATCATCATCATCATCATCATCCATACGCACATTACATCACTGTGGCACAGCAGCTTAAACAATTACTCACTGTCACTCCTGTCATGTCACCTGCATGTTAACAGCGAGATGACAAAAACAATCTGAGTGACAAACAACAACAACAACAACAAAAAGCATACGGGAAATTTTCATTTGTAATTCAAGGAGAGAGAGCGAGAGAGAGAGAGAGAGAGAGAGAGAGAGAGAGAGATTTTAGTTGTAAAAACTACTTTTATTTTAACACACACAAAAAAAAAAACAGACAAAAAAAAAACATTTGTTTGTAAAGCATGAACAGAATGAATACATTAAAGAAATATTAAAGTAGAAACACACACACACACACACACACACACACACACACACACACACACACACACACACACACACACACACACACACACAAATAAATAAATAAAAATAAATAACTAAAAAAAAGACTATATATATATATATATATATATATATAATATATTATAGATAAACTCATCTAAATCAATATTGGTGAAATAGCAGCTTCTCTTCCTTCACAGAACATAAACAGTCAGTTTCACACCAAACCTCCTCACAGGACTCCGAGTCTTTCATTCAACTATAATCATTAAACTCAACCATCACTCTGCTCGTGATCATTCTGATTAAAATAGTTTTCACATCACAGCCCAGTGAACCCTCCACTTTTCTTTTTCTGCCATTTTTAATTGAACCCAACAGAAAATTGAACAGCTGGCACTTGACCTTCTGTTTGTGTTGGTACCTAAAACCCAGAATGAACCCGAGTTCAGCAAAAACCACACCATACATGTAGAACAGCCCCGCCAACCATATAAACAGAGACTGCAGCCTGCTGCAGCTCAGGAAACAGTGGGACACCGTCTCTCTGAGGGAACAGAATGGACACCTTTCATTGACACCTGGATTTAAAACACACACACACACACACACACACACACACACACACACACACACACACACACACACACACACACATTTACATCAAGAGCTCCATGTAAAACTCTGCACTGTGAGTCTCCAAATCTTTTTGTTAATGGTGGTTTGTACAGTGATCTCCATGAAAGATCTACTTCTGGTTTAAAACCCAGGTGGATCCTCCATGGTGTATCACTACGACCTTTTCTCTTTTTTTAACACACTCACCATCAGTTTGTATGTTTTTTTAGCTGAGGTGTTTCATAGATGTATAGGTCTTGACACACCATGTTTTAAAAACCAACCCAAACAGTCTTTGAAATCTGGAGCGAGGCTTTCCACAGGAAAGGGGTCCGCGTCTCTGAGGGGTAAAACATTGTCAGTGGAGACGATGCTGGAGTGTTCATCCGGGTACAGCTGGTCCTACCAGACTCGCAGAATGTTTCCCAGAAGTCTCACCACTGCGAGACCGCGGCAGCAGCGGAGAGAGCAGCGACGTTCTCCAGATGTGGACCTCAAAGGTCAAACATGTGACCCATTGTGGTCACGTGTGGCTTTAAAAATGTCTCTGTGACAGAGAAACCAGCAGTCTGTCACTGTTTAAAATGAGTTCCACAGACAACAGGTTCTTTTGGAATCCAAAATGATGAGATGTGTGTTTGTGATCTTTTCTTTTTAAAAAATGTCTCCAGATTTTAAAAAGGCTTTGGTAAAATCGTAAAAAGACTCTCAGGTCATGTTTGTTTAAGTCCATTAAAAACAGAAAGTGCTGCAGTCCTAGTTCCCAGCACCGAGCCAGAACAGCATGAGTTGTAGGCCTCCACACCAGGTCTTTTGGTCCAGTCAATAGTCTCTGGATGAGTAGGATGTTGCTCCCCTGCTGGCTAGATGTATAAGACCTGGTTATAACACTCTGTCTTCATTGGGGAGGAAGAGGACACTCTGTGGGATCCAATGCAGCCGGTCCCAGAAGCAGTTGATGATCTCTGCCTGGGTTTTTTGTGAGTAGGGTCAAGGGGGGGTGGGGGTGATGCAACATGGAAGCAATCAAGTTATTGATAATTAAAACATAACATTTAAAAAACATTTTTGGTAAAATCTATTTCCATTTTTTGAGCCTTCCATCCACTTTCTCTCAAACATTTTCACAATTCTTATTTAAAATGTTTTGGTCACCAAGGTAACACCCCACGGCTCGTCTTCCACCCACTGAGCTTCACGTTTTCCGTGGTTTACCTTGGCTGACGAGATTTCATAAAAATCTTTGAGTGTTGATTAAAAAATTAATATCACTCTGTTTTTTTACAGCAATAATAAGATCATCTACATATGCAAATAATTTAAAAAATGAATTACAATTGAAACATTAAAACCAGAGAGACCTGTCCTCAGCCGATGTAAGAGAGGCTCTACTGCGAAGGAGTACAACATGCCGGATAGGGGTGCAACCCTTCTGCAATTTAACAAGAGCCCTCAAACCACTGTTGATCTTTCATACACTGTCAATGTCTCCATACAAGGCCTGATTCCTAGCAATGAGACCTGAGCTGAACCCAAACCCCATCCAGTATCCTCCAGAGGTATGCGTGCACAACCTGGTCAAATGTCTTTTCTTGATCCTTAGAAATAAGACAAAATTTCACCCCAATAAACCAGAGAAGTCCAAGACACACCAAATTAAAGATATTGTCTGTTATCAGTCCTACCAGTGGTGGCCTGGTGGTAAAGGGTGCTGGATCTCTGATCCTAAGGTTGGGGGTTTGAGTCCCACTCTCCACAAGGTTGTCCCTGCCCCCCCCCCAGTGCAGCTAACTTGATTATCAAAGGCCATGTCTCCCACTGTCTATGGTGAGAGGTTCATGTAAAAGAACCACTGCTGACTTTCGTAAAGAGTAGCTGCAAAGCCGTCAGTGTGTTTCTGTCCCTTGCTAAAGGGTTGTGACAGAAAGGGCATTCCGATGTAAAAACCTCTGCCAAATCAAATGTACGAATCAGATGATTCGCTGTGGCGACTTCTGAGAATGGTAAAAAGCCGAAAGAAAAAGAAGAAAGACGAAGTAGACGGGTTTGGACATATTCCTTTGCGATATCACTCAACCGCATGCCATGAGCCCACTTCTTCTTTTCACTCACACTGGGCACCACACGTGTGTGTGTGTGTGTGTGTGTGTGTGTGTGTGTGTGTGTGTGTGTGTGCATGTGCACGTGTGTTGACCATGTCTTCTTAGCAGTTATAATCTTACAAATGTTTATGCAAGGTTAAAACCCTGAGCCAAAAAATAAAATTGCAATGAGCACACTTGAAAAACTCATGAAACAACAGTAACTCTGTCATTTACATGAAAAGCATTATGGGTGCTTGATAATAGCCAATGGGAGGGAGCTGCATCATCCCTACAAGCCAATGGGAGGCCAGCGGGGCGGGGTGTTGGGAGATAGCCAATGGGAGGCCAATAGGGTGGGATGTTGGGAGATGTAATCAATGGGAGAGCAACTTGTGCATTGTTTGAATGTTTGAGATGGTGCTTGTGTAATGTGAACTTTTTTTGTTTCGACGTAAAAACCTATGCCATATCAAACGTGGATCAGATGTCTCGCTGTGGCAACCCCTGAAAAGCTGAAAGGAGAAGAAGAAGAAGATTGTCTGTCATCTGTCTGCCTGATACACAGTAGGTCTGGTCTACATGAATGACCTGCTCCATCACTTTCCTCAACCTGTTCGCCAGGACCTTGGAGAGGAGCTTGTAGTCGGTACAGGAGGGGTACTGGTCACCAGTTTTTTAGATTTTGCAAATCCCTCTTTTTGGCAGGAGGGAGAGAACTGCTCTCCTGCAACTCAGAGGCAACCGGCCTTCCACCAGACTGCCTCTGAGAACCTTTAGCAAGTCCTCACCAATCATCACCCAGAAAGTTTTAAGGAAATCGGCTGGCAGGCTGTCTATACCTGGGGCTTTCCCCAGTTTGAGGATCTGCAGCACCACCAACAGTTCCTGTGGAGCGATGTCAGACTCTCGATGCCTGTTAGCATCTGCTGACACTGTGGGCAGACTAGTGAGAAATGTATTCAATGTTTTTGATTTCTCAGAATATTCACATTGATATAATTCTTCATAGAAACCTGCTGCATACTTGTGAATTTTTGCAGAGCTCTGGAGCAGCCGTCCATCATTGGAGCACAGGCCTCCTCTGCCTGTTTTTCCTTTCCAGCCCAAAAGAAAAGGTGAGAGGGAGCATCTATCAGAGTAATGTTTTGGAACCGACTGCTAACCATGGCGGCCCTAGTAGCCTGGCCAGCAAGTCAGCTAGCATACGTTTTTTGGCTTTGAAGACTTCAACATGTCTTCTTTCTTCTGTGGAGTCTGTCAAAGTTTGCAGCTAACATCTCTCTCTCCAAATCCTTAATGGATCTGAATAAGTCTGTGGAGATATAGCAAGTGTATTGCAGGCACAGGGTTTTAAAATGTACTTTTTCAAATGTCCCACCACTGCTACAAAGAACTAAAACAGGATTGTGTTTATCTAAATTCATCCATAAAACACTAAAAGCTTTACTGAAACCTTGGTCAGAAAAAAAAAAAAAAACAAAAACCTGCTGTTGTTAAAATGTCAGTTTGAACTTCTACACCTGATGTGGTTGACTAAAATATAGCACTGAACCAATGAGTGGTCTGAAAAGCCCACTGGCCAATGGAACAATTTTTAAAAACATTAAAATGATGTTTAAAACAATAAAACCTGCCGAGCCTGGCCATGGACAGTAGTCCATCATTCGAGTAGAGCCAGTCGTACTACCGGCTGCTGCTGTAAAAGTTTCTCCACACATCTACGAGCTCATATGTCTGAACAAGTTCCTTTAACCTCTTTTGCGAGGCTCTGTGGGGTTCAGGGTAATTTCAGCCTAAAATAGGATTTTCTGTACAATTAAAATCTCATTCAATAACCAGATACTCGTCCCAATTGCACCTCTCTGTCACATCGTCCAAGGTGTGTAAAAAGAGATGTTTCTCTCTGCCTGCAGTTGAAGAAACATTTTAACCCTTTCCAGCTCTGCTGTAATTTCTAAAATATGGCCCACCATCGCATATTCAATCTTCAATCAGAAACCGGGTTAAAATCTTGAGAAAATAGCCCCTCCCCCCACCATTGCTACATTTATAACTAAAACAAACCTGTTGGTTCCATTCCCTTCTCCAGTCACCTTCATTATCCACCGCGCTGCGGGTCTCCTGGAGAAAAATCCATTTATGTTTAATGTGCCAGTTTTAAAAGTGCACATGTAAGAATTAAAGAAAAAAAAAGACATAACAACATAACAATGAGAAAAATAATAGCAGGTTGAGATATAGAAAATGAAAAGTAATAATACTACTAATAATAATCCTCTTCAGGCAAGTTGATTTTTAATCTTTAAGACCTTTTTTTTTTTTTTTTTTTTTTTTTTTCAGTCTAAATGCCCTTCGTCTGTGAAATCTGGCTGCCCAGGCTCACATTGCTTTCTCATATAAAAACAGACAGAGTTTAAGATCGCTTTAAGATCAGGGAAGAAAAGTTCAACCTTTACTCTAAAACCTTTGTTGTAATTTTTTTTTCAAATTTTTGAATACAGTGGTACCTCACTTTATGAAAGTCTCACCAAATGAAAAATGCACGTTACGAAATTCATTTTCCTAAAATTTTTGTTTCTGGAAACAAGTTCCCGTTACGAAAGCGCCATCTTAAAAATTCAAACGGGCCATTCAAACATTCAAACAATGCACGAGCTGCTCTCCCATCAATGACATTCAAGCATCCCGCCCCGCTGGCCTCCCATTGGCTAACAACTGAGCTGTCGTTCATGTGGCCTTCACTCAAGCTCCATCTTGGACAGGGATCCCATTGGCTAGGAGGGATGAGGCAGCTACCTCCCATTGCCTATTATGGAGCTGAGTCTACCATGATGCTTTTCGTGTAAAGGACAGAGTTATTGTTGTTTCATGCTTTATTTCTTGACTCAGGCTTTTAACCTTCCATAAACATTTGTAAGATTATAACTCTGCTAAGAAGACATGGTCAACACGAGTGCGCGGACACACACACACACACACACACACACACACACACACACACACACACACACACACACACATATGCACACACACACACACACACACACACACACACACACACACACACATACATATATGCACACACACACACACACACACACACACACACACATATGCACGCACACACACACACACACATGCGCGTGCACACACACACACACACACACACACACATGCGCTGCACACACACACACACACACACACACACACACACACACACACACACACACATGCGCGTGCACACACACACACACACACATATGCACATGCACACACACACACACACACACACACACACACACACACACACACACACACACACACATGCGCATGGGATTTCTGGTGTGAGCGAGAAGAAGAACGGGCTCAAGTGATATCACAAAGGAATATGGCCAAGCCCATTTACCATCAGTACGATATTGAAGCAGAAGGAGGTCTTAAAAGGTATGTTTTTATAATTTTTAAACAGTTTAAGGGGTCGTGCAGGTTATGAAAAATGCTCTGGAACAGATTAATTTCGTAAAGTGAGGTACCACTGTAGTATGGTGTAGTTTCGATGCCTGTTTTCTCTGTACTATCCTCCTCGCTTTCAGATACGCCCTGGGACAGAGAGGTTTCCTCATTTGATGAGCTTAACTTTATTGTTTGTGTTGATTTCTGTTTCTGTGATTTTTCTTTTATTGTCTGATTTTAACAAATCATCAACGATTATTTCTTCTTCCTCATCAGAGTTCTCCAACACTGACTCCGCCACCCTGGCTTCTATCTGCCCTGCCCTTTCCTTCTGTGCCTCTGTCTCCATCTTCTCACTATTTGAATTTTCTCCTAACCGTCCACCCTCCTTCTGTGTGTCGGTGTTTTGTACCTGTGTCCTCACTTTAGTCTCTGTGACGCCTTGCACACTGTCTGTGTATCCAAGCTGTGAGAACTCGCCGGTTTCCCCTACGGTGCAGCCTACGTTTTCCCTGGCAGTATAGCCGCCAGCTCTCCCGGCGGCGCTGCTGCCCGTTCTCCTGCCGGTGTGGCTGCCAGCTCCGCTCCCGCGCCGCCAGAGGACAGGAAACAGCAGCTGGCTGCTTTGTTTCGTCTTCTTGTGGGCACGAGCATATAAGATTTCCCTCCATTCCACACCTGAAGCACTTCATATTCCCCGATGTTACATCTACTGTATAATCGAAGTTGTCCAGTTAAAATGTCAATGCTACATTTAGCTCTTCTGAACTTTTTAAGATCATCATATCCTGAAGTCTGAAGGAAATGATATGCCTCAGGCGAGAGGACTCATAACGTGTTCATTTTAATTGGAGATAAGAGCTGACCGTACCGAGACCACTCCCTCTTCAAAACCTCGTTCCGTATGAATGGAAGGATGTTGGAGATGGTGGGACTCCTGAAAGGGCTGACCAGGTGAGAGAATGTAGGTAAAAGTTCCTTGAACCACAACCCCGGCTCTCTACAACCTTATTCACTTTATCCACACAATCCAGCACCATCACCACCGCGCTGGTTCTCCTCGACGCTGATTTCACGGTTTCAAACCCGACTAGTTCACCCACAGCCAGAACGCAGTCCTCCACCGAGCAGCTGATTGTCGGGACCATTTTAATGGTGTGCTGGCAAGTCAGCTGCTCCAGCCTGGAGCCAACCAACATTTTTCCGGTGTGCTGAGCACAAGTGCTCACCTCCACCTTTACCTCCACCACACTCCCACAGAAAACTTAAGAAAAGGGTAAACAAAACTAAGAAAGAAATAAAAGAGAAAAAGAAAACAAACAATGAAGAAAAAATGAGAAAGTAAATGCTCTCTGTAAACAACCACGCTTTTGCACACACTCACACACTACTAGCATGCATCGAGAGAGAGAGAGAGAGAGAGAGAGAGAGAGAGAGAGAAGTAAGTTTAGAAACTTGTCCAAGGTTACAGATTTGTTCGTGGAAATTGACCCAAATTTCACTGAGCATTGAAAGCTGTCCTTTTCCTTTTCAAACTTCTGACTGATGCACATTCCTGATGTGTCATTCTTAATTTGGACAATAGAGGGGGCTGCTTGTTATAGTAGCTTTATCATCATGTCTCACTGATATTCAATTGCTTCCATAAAAAAAAAAAAAATAATTAATTAATTAATTAAAAAAAAAACAACAACAACAGCAATTTTTTTTTTTTTTAAAAACAGACAAACAAATAAATACACAAATAGATAGCTAGATAGATAGATAGCGAGATCGATCGATCGATAGATATATATATATATATATAGAGAGAGAGAGAGAGAGAAAGAGAGAGATACACACATATAAAAATATAAGGGCAGCGCCGTGGTGCCGTAGTTAACATTTCTGCAAGAAGGTCCAGGGTTTGTGCCTTGAGTGGGTGAGTTTGTATCTTTTCCTTTTGCCTGTGTTGGTTTCCTCCAGGTGTTCCAGTTTCATTCGACACAGTCCAAACGCGTCCTGCAGATTAGGCTGATTGGCTGTTTCAGATTGCCCCTAGATGTCTGTACTTGAATGGCTGTGTGTGTTGGCCCTGCGATGGTCTGGTGAGCTGTTCAGGGCATTTTAAATGAGATGAATTGAAATGTAGGGCTTTAGATTCTAATAAAAGAAACTACTGCACTACTTCAGTGCTATAAATGTTAAATTATTATGAAATGTCTCAGTGGATCTGTGAAGTTTTTATGTAATAGCTCTTATTTTTTTCACATAACTGTTTAATGCATTGTGCCTGGCTATAAAGAAAAGAAAAGAAAAAAAGAAGGCTGTGCATTCAGTTATTTTGTTGGACTGCTTTAACCCCTGAATACAGCATGTTATCTTTATGAAATTGTTTCACCAAACTGTAACACCCCAACCTATATTTCTATCCAGAAGTAAGTTCATTTTCCACTGTCCCCACCACATTCCGAAGACTTTCAATGGGATTAAGGTCAGGACTCTGGGGTGTCAATACATTTGTAAAAATGACCGCCGATCGTCCCTAAACCACTTTTTCACTATTTCAACCTTAATTTTATACCCAGCCATTTGGTGCATTCAAGTCAAGCCTTGATTACCTTACCTTTATTGCAACGTAATGTTCCAGAGCTTGACTCAACCAAATGAAGTAACAATTGTATGGCGAGTACATGCTGTAGTCAAGGCTAAAGCAGGTTAGCCTTTTTTTACAATTTTTTTTTTTTATGGCCTTGCTCTGTATGTAAACAAACTCTTTCAAAATAAACTCCATGAATGTTCAAGCTTTGTGTTTCTCAGCATTTTGAAAAAAATACAAGTTAATTTAAAGTTTAAAAAGCACAGTCGTTGCCATCTGGAGTCGTACTGCCATGCTGGCGCATTGGCTAATTATAGTGCTTCCTTTAATAAGCCAAACATTACAGATGATCATCACAAGGTGATATCATATGGAATGCTGGAACTTAAAACAGCAAAATTCAAAACTAATCCAGAAACACGACTCATCCAAGTTTTACCAGCACCAAGAACAGTATACCTGTGTACGGTCGACATCCAACCACCCATCACCATGTTAATGAGGAGATCTCTCCCACTGTGAAAGCACAGATCCATTTCTGATGAGGCAGAAAGAAATATGTTGAGATCTGAAGGCTTGAGAATAGAAATGATTTAATATCCACAAGCAGGCACCTTAAGTAAATATAAACAGTACAATAAAAAATGGCGATGGGGGGGGGGGGGTAAAATGCAGTAGAGTGGACTAAAGCCATAAACGCAGATATAAAGTTCAAATCTTTTTTAGACGCCGAAACATCTGGAAGCAAGAACACATTTTCAGAAATTATGCTAGAGAGAGAGAGAGAGAGAGAGAGAGAGAGAGAGAGAGAGTCTAAATAAAATGAGCGACATGTACGAATTCTTCAAACAAAACCATAAAATTTGACGATAAAATGTTTTTCCTGTTAGTGTGTGTGTGTGTGGGTGGGTGTCCCCTGCTTTTGAGTCCCATGGCTCAGTGAGGGCATTTCTGTTTGGAAATGTTCCATCATGCTTATGGGGGTTCCCTCTGGGTACTCCCGGTTCCTCTCACAGTCCAAAGACATGTACCTAAGATTAATGGTGTGTTCCAAATTTTACCCGGTGTAAGAATGGCTGTGCCAGCCAGTGTTGCCCTGCAGTGGCCTGGTTAGCTGTTCACGATGTACAGTGGAATCTCAACTTACGAAAACTCCAACAAACAAAAAATCCGGGTTACGAAAAACATTTTCCTATAATTTTTGTCTCTGGATACGAAACAAGTTCACGTTACACAAGCACCGTCTCAAACATTCAAACAATGCACGAGTTGCTCTCCCATTGACTACATCTCCCAACAGCCCACCCTGCTGGTCTCCCATTGGCTATCTCCCAACATCCCGCCCCACTGGCCTCCCATTGGCTTGTAGGGATGACGCAGCTCCCTCCCATTGGCTATTATCGAGCACCCATAATGCTTTTCATGTAAAGGACAGAGTTGCTGTTGTTTCATGAGTTTTTCAAGTGTCCTCATTGCAATTTTATTTTTTGGCTCAGGCTTTTAACCTTGCAGAAACATTTGTAAAATTATAACTACTAAGAAGACAAAGTCAAGACACGCGTGCACACACACACACACACACACACACACACACACACACACACACACACACACACACACATGTGGTGAAAAGAAGAAGCGGGCTCCTGGCATGCAGTTGAGTGATATTGCAAAGGGGTATGGCCAAACCCATCTACTTCTTCTTTCTTCTTTTCCTTTTGGCTTTTTCCCTTTCTTGGGAGTTGCCACAGCGAATCATCTGATTCGCACGTTTGATTTGGCAGAGGTTTTTATGTCAGATGCCCTTCCTTTCACAACCCTTTTTAGCAAGGGACAGAAACACGCTGATGGCTTTGCAGCTACTCTTTACGAAAGTCAGCAATGGTTCTTTTACATGCCTCTCACCATAGACAGTGAGAGACATGGCCCGCCTTTGATCACCCAGTTAGCCGCACTGGGGGGGACAGTGACAACCCTGTGGGGACTCGAACCCCCAACCTTAGGATCAGCGATCCAGCACCCTATACCACTAGACCACCACTGCCCCGTCTACTATCGGGTAATATATTGAAGCAGAAGGAGGCCTTAAAAGGTATACTTTTATCATTTTAAAGGGTTTATGGGTAGTATTGGGGCCTTGGAACGAATCACACATTTTACATGTAAAATACTACTCAATTTACGAAAAATCCAGGTTACGAAACCACTTCCGGAACGGATTAATTTTGTAAATTGAGGTACCACTGTATTCCACCTTCGCCCAGTTTCGCCTGAGATAGGTGCCACCCTCCCTGCGACTCTTGTGTTAAGATTATATGGTTCCTGCACATGAATGAGAGAGGTAAGATTAGTGTGCTATAAAAATTGGATAGAAAGAGAAAAGAGGTCTGTGTACTGTGAGAAAAATTCTGCTCAGAGGGAAGGTTTATCCTGCACTTCTCTTCAGGCAGAATGTTTTTATTTCTTCTTCTTCAAACAAGAGTGTGGGATGAGACACAAACACCATCTGGGTCCAATTCTATTCAACATATTTATCAGAAAGTTAGCAACAATGCTGAAGAGGTGCAGGCAACACAGTGGTCAGTTCTTTATAAACAACAGCAAGGGTTGTTTTACATGCTCTCGTGCACTGTTATATCCACATACAATAATCACATTATTCTAACATGGGAGGCCTTTTGTGCTGCATTTCAATCTTCAACCTTCAAATACACTTCAAAATATGCAAAATGTCACCAAACGATAACAGATGAACCAATTAAAATTGAAAGGTAAAAAGTAAACAGTTGGACAGGTGTGTTTTAATTTCTCAAATACCAATTAACACATATGCAACCACGCCCACATCTCTTCATCTTATATAACCTGTCATCTCTACTTGATTTTCCAGTCATGCAACATTCAGACAGCTTCATATAGTCATGTTGCCCTAGTTATTTCCATATAATTGGACATACTGGTTAAAAAAATGGGAGGAGCAGGAGCATCAAAAGTAGCCAATGAAAACACACATCCTGGTATTCAATGCATTCACTGCAGTGCAGTAGGACCAGCAGAGAAGACAATTACAAGATTGCTATATTGGCAACCCTCAGCCACCGGCAATGTTTTATAGTAAATCATTATTATTGATAAAGTTAAATGTTTATAGAGATTCAAAATGAATATGAATTTAATGGTGAACATTGAAATTTCAATAATTCTTTTGAATTTTTCTTTTTATGAGGATGGATGACTGTAAAATGTTCATTTTCTTAATTGCGTAATCGTAATTAGGGTCGCAGGGAGGCTGGTGCCCATTTCAGTTGACTCTGGGCAAGAGCAGAGTACACTCTGGATAGCTCGCCAGGCCATCACAGAGCAGAAACACACTGACGGCTGCACCGGGAGACAGCAGTGACAACTTGTTAAAAGTAGGACTTGAACCCCCAACCTACCTACAGATCAACAAGTCAGCACCCTAACATCAGGCCACCACTGCACTGCACTGGGACATAAATCCTGCTATTAATATATATATATATATATATATATATATATATATATATATATATATATATATATATATATATATATATATATATATATATGTAACACAGGTAAACACATGGTTACTAATTTTATTGGAAAAAACCCTAGTTTCCAACACTCCCTGAAAGCACTAGTTTCCTAGTCCCCTTGAGCGCGTCATAGGCACGTGCTGCATGCGACCAGCAGAGCGTGTAGGAGAGCGTGAAGAGCAGGACGCATACAGAGCCCTCGAAAAGCGACACGAAGCCTTGTATGTGTTTTGTTCTCTCTCAATCGAACCGGGTGGAGAGAGTTTGTTTTCTTGGAAGCTCTGACTGGTTTTTTAGTGGATCTGGATTTGATCTGGAAGCTGGTTTCGGACACGGATGGCGAGCCAAATCCAGTGAGAACTCTTGGTGGATCCAGAAGCAGTGTGGCCAACTGTTCTCTGGATGCGAGTAGATCTACAGCCCCACCCACTTCAAATCACAGGATCCCAGATAAGAATAGATAAAAACACCTTTATCCCAAACGGATCACAATCCTGGAAAAGACTCCCGGGTTCACACGAATCAAACCTTAGAGATTAAGCTTATTTTATTTTATTTTTAATTTGTAAAGAAAGTTCTACAATATTGTTTGCACTGTTTCTTGTAGTATTGTTAATTGTAATAAATCTGCCGGCTGTTCAAATTCAAATCTCCACAATTCATTTTACTCCTCTAGAACCTAGTATAAAACCTAGCACAGCTATATCAAGCTGGTGTTACATCAAAGTGGCGAGCCAGCCAGGAGGAGTTTTGGCTACATTTTGCCTCTAAATTAATAATTTGG
Organism: Plotosus lineatus; assembly: GCA_024760905.1. Taxonomy (NCBI): domain Eukaryota; kingdom Metazoa; phylum Chordata; class Actinopteri; order Siluriformes; family Plotosidae; genus Plotosus; species Plotosus lineatus. Next base: position 21,615,030 of record CM045744.1, read on the forward strand.
CATACAGTTTGGCAGTTTTATGACAGTTTTTGTACAACTTTTCCCACAAAAGAAATATGGATATCATTGAACGTGAAGGTATCAAAGTACCAAATGCTGTATTAATTAGTGGTTTTTCTGGTACTGAGACTGATGAAGAAGTTATTAAGTTTTTAGAAAAGTATGGTTCTATTACACGAACAGTGAAACTTACTGCTTCTGACCCTGACTTTGAAAATACAGCCGTAGTTGAGTTTGAGTATGGCACTGCTATTGAGTCAATTCAGGCTGAACTACCATGTCAAAGAGCAACATCTGACCCAAAGGTTGTTCACAAAATTCAGCTCTTATCCCCACTTTATAGTGAGAAGTTAACAGCTGATCTGACCAAGTCTTTTCTCTTTGATTTAAAGGGAATTGCCAAAGCAAGCGGAATAGATTATGAGAAATTGTTGCTTGGTGAACTTAGCAAACTTCAGGCCTCTGCTGCTGAAAGTGAAAGTATAGCTTCCACTGACGCTACTCCAGTAACTGAAAGTTTAACAGGTGATTCTGTTGTGACACAAACAAATAGGGAAACTCTCACAACTACCTCAAACTCTGATATCCCCAGTTCTCCAATCAACAGCAGACCAACTCCTATTTTAAATCCCGAACACTTGAGCACCCCTGAAGTCCAGAGGGTGATTGTCGAGCACATTGTCAAAAGTGCTGACACGTCCCAAACTTATCTGAACTCTTCCAAGTTCAGGTCGTTCTCTGGAAAATTTCCGTGCCCTAATACGGAAGTAGATTATGACACTTGGCGCAGTCATGTTGAGTTTTATCTTGCCGACTCTTCTGTTTCTGAAAGACAGGTAGTAAGAAAAATTATTGAAAGTCTCTTACCACCAGCCGCCAATATTGTCAAACATTTGGGCCCCTTGTCCAGCCCAAAAGACTTTTTGAGCTTGCTCGATTCTGCATAATGGAATGTAGATGATACTGATGAGCTGTTTGTGAAATTTTTGAGCACAAACCAAAATGCCGGAGAAAAACCTTCAACATACTTGCACCGGCTCCAGACTACATTAAGCAAAGTTGCTAAAGGGGAGGCGTTACAGTCAGTGATTTTGATCGACAGCTTTTAAAACAGTTCTGTAGGGGTGCTGGGATGATAACCTAATTGCCAGCCTCCATCTAGAACAAAAGAAATCCAGCCCACCTACCTTTTCTGAACTTCTTTTGTTGCTGCGAACAGAGGAGGATAAACAAGCAGCTAAGTCCACTCGCATGAAGCAGCACTTAGGACTTTCAAAAGTAAAGGTACAGTCCAACCCTTTAAATGTTTATGCAGACACTGAGTTTCAAGCTGCTGCTGCAGACAATTCTAGTAAAACGTCTACCAAGAAACTGCAGAAACAAATTGCTCAACTGCAAGAACAGTTAACTTCCTTAAAAGCGTCCATGGAAGAGACAGTTGAAAAGAAACCTCAGACAAAGTCCCCCAAAGTTGCAAAGAAACAACAGCGGAAAGGGACACAAACACAGAACTCACCGCCGAAAAGTGAAAGCTTTGGAAAAGGTAACAAAAAGCCTCGCCCATGGTTCTGCTTTAACTGTGGCAAGGATGGCCATATAGTCCCCTCTTGTAACAGTGACCCAAACCCCAAAGCTGTTGAAGCTAAGCGCAAAGAGCTTAGGTCAAAACAAAAGGCTTGGGAGAACCAATGTAACACTGATTTAAAACTAGTTCCTGTTTCAGTTGAGGGACAAACTGGAACTAGTAGCGACACAAGTCCCACTCAGAAACCCCAGCCAAAACAGAGTTGTATGCTAACGAGTAAACACCATTCTAGCTTTCCCAAGGGCTTAATAGGTAAGAAGTGCACTGCTAATATAAACATAGCTGGCGTTAGCTGCAATTCTCTATTAGATTCAGGGTCGCAAGTTACGACTATTTCACACTCCTTTTACCAGAGACACCTGGTTGATTTTCCAATCCAGCCGATCAGTGACCTAGATGTTGAGGGTGCAAGCGGTCAGGCGGTACCTTATCTAGGCTATGTAGAAGTTCCAGTTGGTTTTCCAAAAGAGTTTGTTGAGTCTGAGCCTCAAATTTCTACATTAGCTCTAATAGTACCTGATTTGCGCTCCAGCACAGACTTGCCAGTGTTAATTGGTACAAATGCCCTCGATGTTTTATATGAGGAACATTGTCGAGACACTCCCATTCTACCAGCTGTCTATGGCTATAGTCAGATTTTAAAAATCCTCGAGCACAGATACGAAACAAAGAGCACAGGGAAGCTTGGGCTAATGACACTGAGGGGCAACACACCTTATGTTATTCCAGCTCACGAGAAGGTCTGTCTTGAAAGCTGTGTCCACTTAAGTTCGCCACTCACAGACAAATGGGCAGTAGTAGAGCAGCCAATGTCCTCAGCCCTTCCAGGTGGAATCTTTGTTGACTGCTGTCTTATCACAGTGCCAAGTCAAAGTCCTTACAAGCACCCTGTTTGGATAAGAAATGAAACCGATCATGACATTATGCTTCCTGGCAACTGTGTCCTTGCTGAATTGCATGTTGCAGACCAAGTTTTGGAAACTCAAAACCTGTCCAATACCAACTCAGCAGGTTGTTGTCGCTTGTCTGCAGACTCCTCATCACCGAAGGACCAGTTGACTTTTGATTTTGAAAATTCACCTCTGCCTGAGGAGTGGAAAAGTCGCATCACACAGAGTCTGAGTGCTTACAGTGATGTCTTCGCATGCCACGATCTTGACTTTGGCCATGCCACTAGAGTTAAGCATAAAATCAAGCTTAAAGACGAAACACCCATAAAACAGAGATCGAGGCCTATTCACCCAAATGACTACGAAGCTGTTAGGAAACACCTCAAAATGCTTCTCGATGCCGAGGTAATAAGACCATCAGAATCCCCTTTCTCGTCCCCCATCGTTGTAGTTAAGAAAAAGACGGGTGAGGTAATGCGTCTCTGTGTGGACTACCGTAAGGTTAACGTGACAAGCGGTTAAAGACGCTTACGCGTTACCAAATCTTGAAGAGACCTTCTCCGCTCTATCTGGGTCAAACTGGTTCTCTGTCATGGACTTAAAGTCGGGCTACTACCAGATAGAGATGGATGAGGAAGATAAGGCCAAAACAGCGTTTGTATGCCCCCTAGGGTTTTATGAGTTCAATCGAATGCCTCAGGGAATCACAAATGCTCCCAGCACCTTTCAGAGGTTAATGGAGAGGTGCATGGGAGACATTAATCTTAAGGAGGTGCTCGTCTTCCTAGACGATTTGATTGTTTTCTCAGACTCCTAGAGCAACACGAACAGAGGCTAAAGCATGTTTTGGACCGTCTTCGTGAATATGGCTTAAAGTTGTCCCCCAGAAATGTCGCTTTTTCAGACATCGGTTAAATATTTAGGCCATATTGTTTCGAGAAATGGCGTAGAAACAGATCCTGAAAAAGTAGCAGCCATTAAGACCTGGCCAGTGCCACAAAACTTGAAGCAACTCAAGTCGTTTTTAGGGTTCACCGGCTACTATCGCCGATTTGTTAAAGATTATTCAAAGATAGTTCGGCCCTTAAACGACCTTACATGTGGCTACCCACCTTACAGAAGAGTCCAGAAACGAACCGACACTTCTAAGTATTTCAACCCTCGAGAACCTTTTGCCAAGAGGTGGACATCTGTCTGTCAGTCAGCCTTTGAATGCATTAAAGAGAAATTAACATCCTCTCCTGTATTGGGCTTTGCAGATCCAAAGCTCCAATATGTTCTGCATACCGACGCCAGCTCTACAGGCCTAGGTGCCGCTCTTTATCAAGAGCAAGGTGGTAAAATGCGCGTCATAGCCTATGCCAGTAGGGGCTGACACCAAGCGAAACCAGATATCCAGCTCATAAGCTAGAATTTCTAGCTCTGAAATGGTCCATTGTAGAAAAGTTTCATGATTACCTTTATGGTAATGAATTCACAGTTGTAACGGATAATAATCCGCTTACATACATTCTGACCACTGCAAAGCTTGATGCAGCTAGCTATCGCTGGTTAGCAGCGCTATCCACCTTCAATTTCCAAATCAAATACAGAGCTGGAAAGGCTAACCAGGACGCAGATGGCCTATCACGAAGGCCCCACCAAACACTAGCTGCGGATTATGTGACATTAGAAGAGGAGAACCGAATACAAAAACTCACCTCACGTCTTCTCGGATCCCCTCCTCGATGTAGTGATTTATGTCCTGATACTATTGCAGCAGTATGTCACAAGCATTTTCTCAATGAGAAAACCAAAGATTCACCTCATGTCATTCTTGTTGAGTCCTTGGCTATGAATGCTGACGCAATTCCTGATGTATACAGTGATGCTGAAACATCTGGTCAAGTAACTGTTCCCTTGTTTTCTGCTCATGAGCTTAAAGAACAACAAAGATCTGACCCGAGCATCAATCGTGTCATTCAGTTACTTGAAGCTGGAGCAGATGTTCCACATAACAACAGAGAAACATTTGAAATAAAACTGATGCTCCGAGAATGGAAACGTCTTGAAATGAGGGATGACCTTTTGTTCAGGAGACGACAATGTGACCCAGATACAACTTACCAGCTTGTACTCCCTGTCTCACTTAGACCCACTGTTCTAAAGTTACTCCACGATGACATGGGTCATATGGGGTGGGAGAGGACTCATGAACTAGTGAGAGCAAGATTTTATTGGCCTAAGATGGGTCATGACATTGAGACCAAAATAAAGAACTGTGGTCGTTGTGTTCGAAGAAAGTCCTTGCCTGAAAAGGCCGCGCCTTTAGTTAATATTAAAACCACGCGACCAATGGAATTGGTCTGCATGGACTTTCTTTCGATTGAGCCCGATAGTAAGAGTACCAAGGACGTTTTAGTCATCACAGATCATTTTACAAAATATGCGGTGGCCTTGCCCACTCGTGATCAAAAGGCAACCACTGTGGCTAAAAATCTCTGGGAAAACTTTTTGGTTCACTACGGGTTCCCCGAACGCCTCCATAGTGACCAGGGGAGGGATTTTGAGTCACATGTGATTAAGGAACTGTGTGCTATTACAGGCATCAAAAAAAGTGAGAACCAGTCCTTATCACCCGAGGGGTAACCCTGTAGAGCGATTCAATCGCACCCTCCTTAGTATGTTAGGTACTCTGAAGGATGACCAAAAAGTTCATTGGCGTGATTTTGTCAAGCCTCTCACACACGCTTACAACTGTTCAAAGAGTGAGGTTACTGGGTTTAGTCCTTATGAGTTGATGTTTGGCCGTAAGCCTAAGCTACCAGTTGACCTTGCCTTTGGGTTGCCCGTTACAGGGGACTCACCTGCATCCCATTCTCAGTATGTGCGCAGTCTAAAGGCTAAATTCGAAGAAAGTTACCAAATTGCCCTTGAAAACTCCAAAAGGTTGCAGAGCGCAATAAGAGCAGATTTGATAAGAAAGTCAGAGAATCCACTCTTGAAGCAGGAGATAGAGTTTTAGTCAAAAATGTCCGTTTGCGCAATAAACATAAACTTGCCGACAAATGGGAACGCATGGTGTACCGTGTTGTCAAGAAAATGGAAAATGTTCCTGTGTATGTGGTTCGACCAGAGAGAGGTGATGGTCCAAGTAGAACTCTTCACCGAGACCTTTTACTTGCGTGTGGTGACCTCTCAGACATTGAGGATGAAGTTGAGACAAGACCAAAACCTCCACGTAGACGCAAAACTTCGACAAAGTCTTTCCGAACCACAGGACACAGATCTGTCAGAATCAGAGGAGGAGTATGAACCCATGCCAGGACAACCTTCAATCGAAACAGAGACATTCATTAAGATTTATGACAATAATCAAGACCAATCAAATGTACGAAACCAGACAACAAACTCGGATATTTCAAATGAACCACTCTCACTCAATAAGGATACCTCCTTGCACCCAACAGTTTCATTTGAGACAGACACAGACGAGATGGACAATGAACAGGAAAATCAGAATGAGGCCGAACTACTCAAAGAGGAATCACATTCGGATGTCATGGAAGGAGGAGATGATGAAAACCAAATACAAGGAGGACCAGACGTTAATATTGTGGACACAGAGCAAAATGGTGATGTGATTGACCAACAAACAGAACAGACAATTGAAACAACAAATGAAACTCCCAATGTGAGAAAATCTGAAAGATTAAAGCGAGCCCCAGGGCGGTTTCATTACCCTCAATTGGGTCAACCGCTGATATCTTTTGCACAACGGTTCTTGGATAACTTTAACCAAGCCCTAGAGTCACTTAGTAGCTATGAAAACCATCAGATCTATGATGTTTAAACAAACATTTAAGTACATGACGGGACTCATGCTTATTCAAGGGGGGAGGGTGTAACACAGGTAAACACATGGTTACTAATTTTATTGGAAAAACCCTAGTTTCCAACACTCCCTGAAAGCACTAGTTTCCTAGTCCCCTTGAGCGCGTCATAGGCACGTGCTGCATGCGACCAGCAGAGCGTGTAGGAGAGCGTGAAGAGCAGGACGCATACAGAGCCCTCGAAAAGCGACACGAAGCCTTGTATGTGTTTTGTTCTCTCTCAATCGAACCGGGTGGAGAGAGTTTGTTTTCTTGGAAGCTCCGACTGGTTTTTAGTGGATCTGGATTTGATCTGGAAGCTGGTTTCGGACACGGATGGCGAGCCAAATCCAGTGAGAACTCTTGGTGGATCCAGAAGCAGTGTGGCCAACTGTTCTCTGGATGCGAGAGTAGATCTACAGACCCAACCACTTCAAATCACAGGATCCCAGATAAGAATAGATAAAAACACCTTTATCCCAAACGGATCACAATCCTGGAAAAGACTCCCGGGTTCACACGAATCAAACCTTAGAGATTAAGCTTATTTTATTTTATTTTTAATTTGTAAAGAAAGTTCTACAATATTGTTTGCACTGTTTCTTGTAGTATTGTTAATTGTAATAAATCTGCCGGCTGTTCAAATTCAAATCTCCAAAATTCATTTTACTCCTCTAGAACCTAGTATAAAACCTAGCACAGCTATATCAAGCTGGTGTTATATATATATATATATATATATATATATATATATATATATATATATATATATATATATATATATTCAATGTGTAATTACTTCTATTCTACTGCCATTTATATACTAGTATATATATATATATATATATATATATATATATATATATATATATATATATATATATATATATATATATATACACTTTTCTGGAAAGTCTAGCAAAATCTCATGATTATTTGACTTACTTGAATTCAGAAATTGCTGATTCCCAGGTATTAGTGTAGATATAGTGGTAGAGACTTGTTGAAGGTGTCACACACACTTTCTGGGAAGACTGCTGGATACAAAGACCTACTTGGTGTGATATGGTACACATGACTTTTTTTATTACATCTTCATCATAATCATATTGTTCTGCTTGTTCCAGAGTCAGGTCATGGGGGATGAAGCTAATCAGTGAGGTCCAGGCAATCCTTCTCCACAGCCACTTCCTGCAGATTTTTCAGGGACACGCCGAACGGTTCCCAGACCAGCTGAGAGACGTAGTAACTCCAAGGTGTTCTGGGTCGAACCCGGGGTCTCTTCCCAGTTGGAAATGCTTGAAACCACCAAGGAAGTGTTTGGGGGGGCATTCTAATCCGATACCCAATCCATCTTAACTGGCTCCTCTTAATGGGGAGGAGCAGCGGTTCTACTCCAAGCTCCTCCCAGATGGCTGAGCTTCTTATCTCATCTCTAAGGCAGCACCCAGCCACCCTGCGGCGCAATCTCAGTTCAGCCATTTGTATTTGCGATCTTGTTCATTTGATCACTACCCAGAGCTTGTAACTATAGGTGAGGGTAGGAACGTAGATCGACTGGTAAATTGTAAGATTAGCATTTCGGCTTAGCTCTCTCTTCACGTCTTTTTATACTCGCATCATTAAATCTGTAATTGATGTAAAAGGGTTTTGAAAACAGTTGGATTGTAATTATTTACATCTGGACTAATATACATAGCCACACCCCCTTTTTATGGCCTAGGCATAGTAGAATGCTGTAAGCCAGGATGCACTGACTGGGGTCTTCCTAAGTCAGTGTTCATGGAGAGCACTCTTATTGTGTGTGTGTGTGTGTGTGTGTGTGTGTGTGTGTGTGTGTGTGTGTGTGTGTGTGTGTGTGTGTGTGTGTGTGTGTGTGTGTGTGTGAGTGTGTTTGCTTGAAATATATTCAAGCTCCAGAATTAAATTAGAGCTGATTGAGTAAATTGGTTGCAAAAAAAGGAAACCAAACAGAGAGAAAAGACTTGTTAACAGTTTTTTTTTTTTTTTTTTTTTTTTTTTTAATAAAGTTGTGCATTAAAACCAGTTTATGACTCGTTATATATCAGTAATTCTTTAGATTAATGCAGCCGTGAGGGAGAGGCACAAGCCAGTGTCTCTCCCTCACGACGGTCCCAAGCCGGGTTGCATCAGGAAGGGCATCCAGCGTAAAACAAATCCCAAATAAAACATGCGAGTCATATCAGGAAAATTCATACCGGATCGGTCGAGGCCCGGGTTAACAACGACCGCCATCAGTGCTGTTAACCAACAGGGTGCTGGTGGAAATTGGACTACTGTTGGTCGTAGACGTCGAAGAAGGAGAGGCGGGAGGCGTGTCCGTAGGCAGAGAGAGAAGAGGAAAGACAGGAGTCTAGAACTGAAAGTAGGGACTTTGAATGTTGGAACTATGACAGGAAAAGGAAGATTGAAGGTGGGGGTATTCTAGAAAATGATTTTCATGAGAACTTTGAGTTTCCCAGTCCAGAAAGAAAACTTCCTCACACACTAAATCAGTTATCACAGTATTGACTCTTTAAACCTATTACTGTGACTTTCTCACTATCTGCTTTATCTTCTCCTTCCTGCTGTGCCTGAAGCGGCTGTCAGACACGGGGTGTCCTTTCCTCGTTAACCTGACTGATGCTGAAACTCTGCTAATTACCATAATTTGTTTTGAAAACCCGATTAGATGTGCTATTTCTAAAACATCATAAAACTTAAGTATAGTGTAGTTTATTGATTACTCCAGAAACAAACCTGTCATACCAGATATTGAAATTTATGAGGGTGATAACACTGATAAAAAGCATCTAATTTCCTTGAAAACGTATTTTCTTGATTACATGCTTTTCACATTTTCTCTCTCTCTCTCTCTCTCTCTCTCTAGCACTAAGACACAATGATGAAAGCAAGTGAGGGAAATGAGGATGCAGTGTAAGGTAAATTTGTAAAATTTGAGGTTTTAAAAAGACCTGGGTACATTCCGATTCAACATCAGTTTGTAGAATTAATTTGGGCATTACACGCTCACACTACATCAGTATCAGTCAGCTGGTGCTACTTCATGAAGTTTCAAATCTTCCGACACAAAAACCTAGGCTCAACTTTCTCGAACTGTCAGTAAGGATCTGTAAGGACCCAAAGTCATGGATACAACAACAACAACAACAACAACAACATTGTCTTGTTTTTTAGTGTCCAAGGACAGACCAAAACTAAGGCTATCAAAACTGAAAGAAATTCAGAATGAACTCAGGGACTCTGGTCACCTTAGACTGTCAATAGTTGTATTCAGAAGGTCGTGGTATCTCTTGTGATGGCACTGCAACCAAATTTATGAGTGTGCCCTTTATCTTTAACCTTTTAATCGACATGGCGCGAGGAAGGACCTGCTGCAAAGGTAACAGCCTATCTTCCACGCCTTCCTAACCAGGCTTTGCACGCTGGAAAATCCAGGTGGTACCAGAAACGCCACCGTTTGTGTAAAATCAATCTCACCGCTTTAAACGGTTGAAATATATCAATAGTATAATTACACACAGTGAGAATGGAATATCTGCAGTGTGGCAGATGAGAAGACAGCAGATGAGAAGACAGCAGTCTGGAATACACAACATACATCCTGAAAGAACATATATTACCATTCAAAATACTGCTAGAAGTTGGAAAACTTTACCTAAACTTTAATAACACGATAAAAATGTGCAAGCTAGCAACTTACTGAAATTGCGTGCCATGCAGTGAGTATGTCATTACTAATTGTCCATAGTTTGAGCTTCTTCCATTGAAGAAATTCACACCACATTTTGGGAAACCAGCAAGTTGGACTAGCATGTCCTCGTCAGGTGCTATGAAGAATCTAGGTAATGTAGCTCTATTGATGATACCATCTCATAGTACATTCTTCAGGCATGCACCGAAGAAACATGAAGAAAACAGCATTCTTTTTAAGAGCCATGCAAACAGGAAGCGGTGAGTGACAAGCAAATTATTTTGACGCAAGCACTCGTCACCAGACCTGGTTGCCAAATAACCCTTTCACATGTTTCGTGAAACCACACGTTTCTGAATGAAACTGTGAGCAATCTGTGAACTATCTAGTTCATTCATAATATATATATATATATATATATATATATATATATATATATATATATATATATATATACATATATATATATATATATATATATATATATGTATATATATATATTTATTATTATTATTATTATTATTATTATTATTATTATTATTATTATTGTTGTTGTTATTATTACCTTAAATTATCTTATTATACTAAATTAAATTATTACAGTGGTACCTCACCTTACGAAATAAATCTCTTCCAGACCCTTTTTCTTAACCTGTATTTTTCGTAAATTTCATAAATGAGTGATTCGTTCCAAGGCCCCCAATACTACCCCCTAAACCCTTTAAAAATTATAAAAGCATACCTTTTAAGACCTCCTTCTGCTTCAGTATCGTACCGATGGTATACGGGTTTGGTCATATTCTTTTTTCATATCACTCAACCACATGCCACGAGCCTGCTTCTTCTTTTCACTCGCACCAGATATCACATGCGTGCATCTGTGTGTGTGTGTGTGCGCACACACTTGTGTGTGTGTGTGTGTGTGTGTGTGTGTGTGTGTGTATATATGTTGACCATGTCTTCTTAGCAGAGTTACAATCTTCCAAATGTTTATGGACAGTTAAAAGTAATGAGCACAAGAAAAGCATTATGGGAGATGCATCTCCATAATAGCCAATGGGACGGAGCTGTGTCATCCCTCCTAGCCAATGGGAGGCCAGCGGGGCGGGATGTTGGAAGATAGTCAATGGGAGAGCAGCTCATGCATTGTTTGAATGTTTGGATGGCACGTTTGATGCATTACATAAGGAGAACTTGTTTCATGTACAGAGACAAAATTTTTTGGAAAATGTTTTTCCTAACCTGGATTTTTTTGTTTGCTGAGACTATTGTAATGTGAGGTACCACTGTATTATTGTCAGTATTATAATTGTGCAGCAAGTATAGAATAGAGACTCATAAATGGGAAAAAGTTTAACATATATAAATGTCTAGTGATGGGAAGTGCAAACCAGTTCAGAAACATGAACCCAAGCATTGTCTTCTTCATCTTCTTTTCCTTTCAGTTGTTCCCTTTCTGGGGTCGCCACAGCAAATCATCTGCCTCCATCTTCATGGAAGTCATATTAATGATTCCCATGTTTGAATTGGCATAGGTTTTTATGTCGGATGCCCTTCCTGACACAATCCTTTAGCAAGGGGCGGAAACACGCTGATGGCTTTTGCAGCTACTCTTTTTACGAAAGTCAGAAATGTTTTTTTTTCACATGAACCTCTCACCATAGACAGTGAGAAACATGGCTGGCCTTTGTACAAGACGGTATTGAGGACAGTGATGTTGTATGGTTTAGAAACAGTGGCCCTGGGGAAAAGACAGGAGGCAGAGCTGGAGGTAGCAAAGATGAAAATGTTGAGGTTCTCTTTGGGAGTAACGAGGATGGATAGGATCAGGAATGAGTACATCAGAGGGACAGCACATATAAGATGTTTTGGAGACAAAGTCAGAGAGGCTAGATTGAGATGGTTTGGACATGTACAGAGGAGGGATAGTGGGTATATTGGTAGTAGGATGCTGAGGTTGGAACTACCAGGCAGAAGGCCTAGAGGAGGACAAAAGAATAATATATATATATATATATATATATATATATATATATATATATATATATATATATATATACTTGCCTTGTGAGATCTTACAATGTCATGTGCTTCTCTGTGCTTGTAGTGTTTTGGTGAGTACGGGGATGTAGAAGTCTCTATGGGCTTTCTTTCTTCTTTTTTTTAATAAAATAATTAAAGTAAGAAGTGTACATAATCTGTTATTTGGGTCATCTCTAATTACCCTTCATGTCACAATTAATCAAGTCTTTGATACCACTGTGTAACACAATTTTTTGTTCCTGTATTTTCCAAATACATTTATTGCCAAAAAAAAAAAACCAAAAAACAAAAAACAAAACAAAACAAAAAAAAAACAAAACAAAAAAAAAAAACAAAAAAAAAAGTCAATATTTCAGTTTAAACTTTGCTTTTGTGGGATGACCAGCAATTTTATTATCTGAAACAGCTTTTTTTTTTTGACAATTTTCTGACTTTTTCACAATAAAAAAAAATATGGAATATAACTTTTATGGAAAGGTTTATTCATAAACATGCAGCAGGAAAATTTATAAATAAAGGAGGTTCAAGCCTCAGTAAATTCCCTGTTCTTGAAAGTTATTGCTCAATCTGTACAAATGAGGAAGTTTTTCACAAATTTCTTTGTCACAATTTCTTTGTCAACACTGTATCCTGTTTGAAATGATGTTTGAATCCTTTTGATATGAGTACGATGAGAGAGATTTTCTTTCAACTTTTTCCCTTTTTCAGGGGTTGCCACAGCGAATGATTTGCATGTTTGATTTGGCATAGGTTTCTATGTTCCTGACACAACCCTATAGCAAGAGGCAGAAACACGCTGACGACTTTGCAGCTACTCTTTACGAAAGTCAGAAATGGTTCTTTTACATGAACCTCTCACCATAGCCAGTGAGAGACATGGCCGGCCTTCAATAACCTAGTCAACTGCACTGGCGGGGCGGGGTAACAACCTTGTGGAGAGTGGGACTCAAACCCCCAAACTTAGGATCAGCGATCCAGCGCCCTATACCACCAGGCCACCACTTCCCCTACCTTTCGATACGAGACAAAATGAAAATATAATGACCACAACTCTGAGAAATGGACTTGTCCAGATATTAGTAGCAACCACTCAGTGAATTTTAGCCGTTTAATTTGCAATTATATTGTCCTGACCACAAAACCAAAGTTTGAGGGTCAAGACCAATCTTTTCACTTTTGAGTGTTTGTAAATAGGAAACTATGGTTTTTGACTCAGAAACGTGAGACATTGTTACTTGGTGTAATGTTTCATTCATTCATTCCCTTTCCATTCCATTCATTCTCAGTTCTAATTAGGGTGGCGGGGAGGCTGGCGCCTGTCCCAGCCGACTCCGAGCAAGGGCAAAGTACACCCTGGACAGCTCGCCAGGCTATCACAGGGCTGAAGCATGCTGACGGCTGTGCAGCTACTCTTATCGAAACTCAGTAATGGTTCTTTTACCTGAACCTCTCACCAGAGACAGTGAGAGAAATGGCCGGCCTTTGATAACCCAGTTAGCTGCACTGGGGGTGTATTCTGTAATATGCATTAAAATCTGCACAGCTTGAAATCTCTCCATATGTTTACACTTTAAAACCTACTGGGTAATACTTTTATTTTGGTGAAATAAGCTTTGCTTCGTGGTTCCGGCTTAAAGGAGCACACACAAGAAGTGCTGATGAACAACTGACCATGTAAATTCCATAAAAGTCAATACAATAAGCGACGACAGATAAAATTTTCTAAAGCAAGTTAAACTGAGCTGAACTTTTCAGTGACAAGATGTGTAATCAATCAGACCTTAGAAATGCCATTGATTGACAGATTCCACCAAACACTGAGTGCCCTAAACATTTTCTGTAAGGAAAAAATGAACACGACTTTGATTATTCCACCCACATCAACAATGAAGAGCAGCTCATTATTACGATGTATAAATATCATCTGTTGTACTACTCAACACGGAAACGTTTCAAATATAATAACAAGAAACACAATGGTTCGGTTCGGGCAGTGATGGCCTGGTGGTAAAGGGCGCTGGATCACAGATCCTAAGGTTGGGGGGGGGGGGGGTGTTTCCGAGTATCACTCTCCACAAGGTTGCCAGTGTCCTCTCCAGTGCAGCTAACTGGGTTAACTAAGACCGGCCATGTCTCTCACTGTCTATGGTGTGAGGCATGTAAAAGAACCATTGCTGACTTTCGACAAGAGTAGGCTGCAAAGACATCAGAGTGTTTCTAATCGGGAGTCGGAGTCCCCTGAGACAGTTCGTTCACAGTAACATTCTGGTAACTGCTGCAGTGGCACTGGAACCTAGTCAGATCGGCACTTGTCTTTCCATTGGATCCTTCCGGTGGTGCCGAGAGGGGGGGAATTGCTGCTTGGGTAACAGTGTGTCCTCCATTACTTTCTACCCCGGCTCTGCGCACTGGAGAGTATCACCAGCCGGGAATACCAGCCAGAGCCCAGCTCCATAGTCCTTTGGGACTGACGGAGGCCTACACACACACACACACACACACACACACACACACACACACACACACACACACACACACACACACACACACACACACACACACACATATGTGTGTGTGTGCGTGTACTGTGTACAGATATGCTTATCAATAAGCCCCAATTTAAGGTTACTATTCTTTAAATGTACGTTGCAGTACCCCTTACTTGTTTTCGTGGTGAATTCCACGCATTTATTGTGAAGCGAGAATGTAAATTGGCTAAAAGCACATCCTCGAAAGGAAACAACATAGTCCCCTCCTTTTCATTGTCCAACAGCTTGATAAGTACCATTCCTCTGTGGAATAAACTTTTTAAGTTGAGTAGGAACAGTATTATGCAAGTTTTTATAAATATGACACAAATTCAGGTATTTAATCAGATTTTCCTCAACCTAAAATGTTTCTTAATATAAAACAATGATGGTAACTACTGCATCAGCTCTAAAACAAAGTTTGTTTGTACGGAATTTCAAGTGATTTCAGTGTAATTGTAATAACTTGTGTGCAACTCATTAAAGAGTGTGTAATAAACGAGGGGGGTTGTCGCATTTATACACAGCTCATAGCATCATTCTTGCATAGATCCCTTCGCATAATTCCCAGATCTCAAACCATGTTACTTCTATTCAGTAGTGACTTCAGAGGTGACGTGTTAATTTGTATTTGAATACTTCTTCTTCTTCTTCTTTTCCTTTCGGCTTTTCCCTTCAGGGGTCGCCACAGCGAATCATCTGCCTCCATCTCACCCTATCCTTTGCATCTTCTTCTCTTACACCAACGACCTTCATTTCCTCCTTCACCACATCCATGAATCGCCTCTTTGGTCTTCCTCTAGGCCTTCTGCCTGGTAGTTCCAGCCTCAGCATCCTATTACCAATATACTCACTATCCCTCCTCTGTACATGTCCAAACCATCTCAATCTAGCCTCTCTGACTTTGTCTCCAAAACGTCTTACATGTGCTGTCCCTCTGATGTGCTCATTCCTCATCCTATCCATCCTCGTTACTCCCAAAGAGAACCTCAACATTTTCATCTCTGCTACCTCCAGCTCTGCCTCCTGTCTTTTCCCCAGGGCCACTGTTTCTAACCCATACAACATCGCTGGCCTCAACACCGTCTTGTACACTTTTCCTTTCATTCTTGCTGATACCCTCCTATCACACATCACACCGGACACTTTTCTCCAACCATTCCAACCTGCCTGCACACGCTTCTTCACCTCTTTTCCACACTCTCCATTGCTCTGGATTGTTGAGCCGAAGTACTTAAAATCCTCCACCTTTCTTATCTCTACTCCCTGTAATCTCACCGTTCCTCTTTGGTCCTTGTCATTCATGCACATGTATTCTGTCTTACTGGGGCTAATCTTCATTCCTCTCCTTTCCAGGGCATACCTCCACCTTTCTAGATTTTCCTGCACTTGTTCTCTGCTCTTACTACAGATCACAATGTCATCTGCAAACATCATAGTCCATGAGGAATCTTGTCTAACCTCGTCTGTCAGCCTGTCCATCACCATAGCAAACAAGAAGGGGCTGAGAGCTGACCCTTGATGCAGTCCCACCTCCACCTTGAATTCATCGGTCACGCCGACAGCACACCTCACCACTGTCTTACATCTCTCATACATGTCCTGCACCACTCTAACATACTTCTCTGCCACTCCAGATTTCCTCATGCAATACCACAGTTCTTCCCTCGGCACCCTGTCATATGCTTTCTCCAGATCCACAAAGGCACAATGCAGTTCCCTCTGACCTTCTCTGTACTTCTCCATTAACATCCTCAAAGCAAACATTGCATCTGTGGTGCTCTTTCTTGGCATGAAACCAAACTGTTGTTCACAAATGCTGACCTCTGCCCTTAGTCTAGCTTCCACTATTCTTTCCCATAACTTCATCGTATGGCTCATCAACTTTATCCCTCTGTAGTTGCCGCAACTCTGCACGTTTCCCTTGTTCTTAAAAATGGGTACCAGCACACTTCTCCTCCACTGCTCCGGCATCTGCTCACTCTCTAGGACCTTGTTGAATGTCTGCTCACTCTCTAGGACCTTGTTGAAATGCTGCCATTCAACATGTATACTGAATAATTCCAGGGGATGCGAAAGAAAAAGAAAAAAAAAAATATATATATATATATATATATATATATATATATATATATATATATATATATATATATATATATATATATATATATATATATATATATATATATATATATATATATATATATATATATATATATATATATATATATAAATAAATGAAAAATAAATAAATAAATAAATGAAAAAATAAAATAAATTGAAATTCGAGAGAAAATAGGCCATCCAGCAAAACAAAAGCCTTACAAGTCATTATATGAGTGACCCAAGAGGAGTAAATGTAATGTTGACCGGTTCATATGAGCAAATCCACTAACATCCTAGAGTTCAATCTGTTCTGTTTGAAGCAAATACCTAAATTCCCTTCAAAGTCAAAGAGTGGGGCTGAACAAGAATTAGCTCAAATATTTACTTACAGTTATTGCTGCACAAACAGCTCTGAATGAAAGAGTTTACAGTTTACAAAATTTTGGGACTGACACATTGAATGGTCATGTTTCTTGATAACAAACAAATATCAATAAATTAAATAATAAAGTATAATACTTTAATAATACTATAATAATATTTACCTCCGTTGTTTAATTGGGTTCTCTTTATCTACTTCTCCAACCTTAATGAAAACCTGATGGTGTTTTCGGTGATACTTTGCAACCCCACTGCATATTTTCAGTCTGCAGTGTCGAGTGTCAGTAAAACAAAAACCCCAACAAAAAGTACCCTCGAGAAAAAGTGTACACTCCTCCACTTTCTCTCATCTACCATCCATCTGAAATGCTACACTATTGTACTTCATAGCTTTTTGTTGTGGTGTTACAGCGATCAGACACCTGGCACCGGACCAGACTTTTAAAACATAATGGTACACTAAAGTTCACTGTGTGTGTGTGTGTGTGTGTGTGTGTGTGTGCATGTGTGTGTGTGTGTGTGTGTGTGTGTGTGTGTGTGTGTGTGTGTGTGTGTGTGTGTGTGTGTGTGTGTGTGCATGTGCATGTGTGTGTCTGTGTGTGTCTATGTGTGTCTCTGTGTGTGTGTGTGTGTGTGTGTGTGTGTGTGTGTGTGTGTGTGTGTGTGTGTGTGTGTGTGTGTGTGTGTGTTGGGGTGGGCCTGTACAGAAACGTGTGTGGATGGTTTCCAGATCTCTGCCCACGGTAAACCAGTAATAAATAAGAGTCTAAGTTTACTAATTTGATCTCTCTCTCTCTCTCTCTCTCTCTCTCTCTCTCTCTCTCTCTCTCTCTCTCTCTCTCACACACACACACACACACACACACATACACACACTCACCCAAACACACATGAAAGAAAGAAAGAAAGAAAGAAAGAAAGAAAGAAAGAAAGAAAGAAAGAAAGAAAGACAGACAGATAGAAAGAAAGAAAGAAAGAAAGAAAGAAAGAAAGAAAGAAAGAAAGAAAGAAAGAAAGAAAGAAAGAACTTGAAAGGGACAGTTCTCTCTGCATATCTGTTCAGTGCTATTTGTTCCACTTTAAGAATTCCACTCAAGTCTGAATGTCTCACATCTGCTTCAACAGTACTGGTATCATTAGTGGACATGGAAACCGATACTTTTGAAGAAAATAAATTGTGACTTAAAATATGTATGTGGGTGTTTCACACTTCCACTTTACACCAAGAAAGTCCCAAATTTGAGCCCAAGGCATATCAAAAGCATTTCTGAGTGAAGTTTTCATGTTCTCCCAAATGCTTGCATTGGTTTTCTACAGGTGCTCGGGTTTCCTCCCACATGCCAAAGACATGCACATTAGGCTAATTGGCTGTTCCCCGAGGTGTGAGTGTAAAGGTGTGTCAGCCCTGTCATAGACTGATGATCTGTTCAGGGTGTACTATGTCTTCACTCAAAGTAGGCTGAGAAAGACTTCTGTCACCCCATAATCATATTGGGATTAAGCAGTGTGGCAATTGAATGATGGGATAGATAGTCTTACCTTACATGACATCTTACTGTAGCTACAGCCCAGCAGTGGTCTATTGAGTCTATGTAGAGTTGGGGAGAAACAAACAAACAAACAAACCAAACCAAAACCAAAAAACCTCCTGATAGCCTTTATTGTCTTTTGTATGCTACCTTTGGGTGCTTGCATGTCATTCAACCTTACAGGCACCTCCTACTTTGTCATTTTCGCCAGTCTCAATTATGAGCATATATCATACATATCATAAGTATTTATATACAGAGTCTTTATATATAGAGGATAAAGCAGCTCACAAAATGTAATCAATGATTTTGAAAGTTTGTCAGAGGAAGCAACGAAAGACTAAATGTCAGTTCTACTAGAGGCATCTATATCAGGAATGGACAAATCAATGTTCGCAAGCGAGGCAATGCGCCAAAAAAAAGAAAAAAAAAAGTGAGTATAGCTTATTCAGAGTGTGGCAAAAATAAACCAACCATCCAGTTACATAGTGCCAGGGATGATGCTTACCAGCTAATAATTTAATATTAATACAATTGTTGGGTGGTACAGAGTGTAGTAGTTAGCAGATCCACTTTATAGCAAAACGGTTCTGGGTTGCCACTTGCTTTCATGGGTTTCTTCCAGGCACTCTGGTTTCCTCCAACAGTCGAAAAACATGCACACTACTCTAACTGGCTGTTCCAACCTGCCCCTAGATGAAAGTATGAGTGTGGATGGTTGCGTTTGTGTATTGGTCTTAGAATATTCTCGCAAACTATTCAGGGTGTAGCCCTGATTTGTCCACTGTCACCTGAGATAATCTCATGAGACCAATAGGAGTAAACAGTTTGCCAAATGAGTGCATGAATGGTAAAAGTTGTTGTATAGTAATATCACCCACACAATAGTGCAGGTATATATTTCAGCAAATAAAGGCTGAGATTCCCTTCCAATTAATATTTTGAGCTCCAAACCAAATATCGATCGATCTATCTATCTATCTATCTATCTATCTATCTATCTATCTATCTATCTATCTATCTATCTATCTGTCTGTCTGTCTGTCTGTCTGTCTGTCTGTCTATCTATCTATCTATCTGTCTATCTACAGGGATCCCTTACTTTCCGCAATTAATTGGGACCAAGAACCCCCACAACTGCCGAATTCTGCAAAGTAGGATCACCCCGCCCACCCACCACAACTGACGTATACGTACATGTATATGTGTATATAATATCAATAAATACATATTCAACGCTATAAATGCTTATAATGACAATAAAGAATTCAAAAATAATGCACAAGCTGTAAATAAAATATAAATACGCACAAATACAGATGTTCGTGTGCACACACACTCAGATGCCGACCTCACATAAATATTTAAGTAGTTTTGATGGAGGTTTTTTTTTTTTTTTTTTTTTTTTTTTTGGGGGGGGGCTTTTTGCATAATTGGCTTGTTTTTCTGCATTATGATTAACTTTGCCCCTATCAGTTCATCTTCTGTAACTGCTTAATCCTAATTAGGGTTGCAGGGAGGCTGACGCCCATCCCAGCCAACTCCAGGCAAGGGCAGAGTCCACCCTGGACTGCTCGCCAGGCCATCGCAGGGCGAAAACACGCTGATGGATTTGTAGCCTACTTTTGTCGAAAGTCAGCAATGGTTCTTTTACATGAACCTGTTACAATAGACAGTGAGAGACACACCCGGCCTTTGATAACCCATTTAGCAGCACTGGGGGGGACAGAGACAACCTTGTGGAGAGTGGGACTCAAACCTCCAACCTTTGGATCAGCGATCCAGTGCCACGAGGCCACCAATGCCCAACTTTTCCCCTATTCTTCCTTAATTTCTTTATTCTTTTAATTCAATGAATATTTAAAAAAAAAAAAAGTGATGCACTGAAGTCGCATGAATTGAAGCATGTGTGTGTATATATATATATATATACACATATACACACATATATTATTGTATATATATATATATATATATATATATATATATATATATATATATATATATATATATATATATATATATATATATATATATATATATATATATATACAATAATAATAATAGAGAAGTACAGAGAAGGTCAGAGGGAGCTGCATTGTGCCTTTGTGGATCTGGAAAAAGCATATGACAGGGTGTCAAGAGAAGAACTGTGGTATTGCATGAGGAAGTCTGGAGTGTCAGAGAAGTATGTTAGAGTGGTGCAGGACATGTATGAGAGATGTAAGACAGTGGTGAGGTGTGCTGTCGGTGTGACCGACGAATTCAAGGTGGAGGTGGGACTGCATCAAGGGTCAGCTCTGAGCCCCTTCTTGTTTGCTATGGTGATGGACAGGCTGACAGACGAGGTGAGACAAGAATCTCCATGGACTATGATGTTTGCAGATGACATCGTGATCTGTAGTGAGAGCAGAGAACAAGTGCAGGAAAATCTAGAGAGGTGGAGGTATGCCCTGGAAAGGAGAGGAATGAAGGTTAGCCTCAGAAAATCAGAATACATGTGTGTGAATGAGAAGGACCCAGGAGGAACGGTGATGTTATAACGAAGGTGGAGGATTTTAAGTACTTAGGCTCAACAATCCAGAGCAATGGAGAGTGTGGAAAAGAGGTGAAGAAGCGTGTGCAGGCAGGCTGGAATGGTTGGAAAAAAGTATCCGGTGTGATGTGCGATAGGAGAGTGTCAGCAAGAATGAAGGGAAAAGTGTACAAGATGGTGGTGAGGCCAGCGATGTTGTATGGCTTAGAAACAGTGGCGCTGAGGAAAAGGCAGGAGGCAGAGCTGGAGGTAGCGGAGATGAAAATGTTAAGGTTCTCCCTGGGAGTAACGAGGATGGATAGGATCAGAAATGAGTATATCAGAGGGACAGCCCACGTAAGATGTTTTGGAGACAAAGTCAGAGAGGCTAGATTGAGATGGTTTGGACATGTACAGAGGAGGGATAGTGAGTATATTGGCAGTAGGATGCTGAGGTTGGAACTACCAGGCAGAAGGCCTCGAGGAAGACCGAAGAAGAGATTTATGGATGTGGTGAAGGAAGACATGAAGGTCGTTGGAGTCAGAAAAGAAGATGCGGAGGACAGGGTGAGGTGGAGGCGGATGATTTGCTGTGGCGACCCCTGAAGGGAGCAGCCGAAAGTAAAAGAAGAAGATATATACAATAATAAGAAAGGCATAGTGGTTAGGGTGCCGCTCTCATGATCGAGAGGTTCAGTTCAGTTCATTTTCTGTAACCGCTTAATCCTAATTTGGGTCACGGGGAGGCTGGTGCCCTTCCCAGCCAACTTCGGGCGAGGGCAGAGTACACCCCGGACAGATCACCAGGCCATCACAGGGCGGAAACGAGCCGACGGCTTTGCAGCCTACTCTTTACGACAGTCAGCAATGGTTCTTTTACATGCCTCACACCATAGACAGTGAGAGACATGGCTGGCCTTTGATAACCCAGTTAGCTGCACTGGGAGTGATCGGGAGGTTGTGTGTTCAAATCCCAGCTAGGCCCCCACTCTGCTCAGACCCCTGGGGAAGGGCTTAACCACATGTGTGCCTCTGTTCACCCAGCAGTATAAATGGGTCCCAGTAAAAATATACTGGGAAGGTAACCTGCAATGGACTAGTTGCTTCACATTATGGAAACCCAAACCAGGATAAGCACCAGCCTGATGAGCCACCATGGCTCGGGTATAAAAAAAAAAAAAAAAACGCAATAGACTTTATATATATATATCATGAGCAAGAACCATTGCTGACTTTCGACAAGAGTAAGATGAAGCAATTATAGAAAATGAATATATATATATATATACAGAGAGAGAGAGAGAGAGAGAGAGAGAGAGAGAGAGAGAGAGAGAGAGAGAGAGAGCAAAAGCAATAAAACCTTCTAACCTACCAGGTTAGAATTTTTAAGCAGATGTTGTTTATATTAATTAAATAATGAATAACAACGCATGCAGTTCACTTTATAAAAACAGAAGGCAGACCAAGCTGTAGTAACACACTGCACTGGCCATAACATATACTTTTGGTTAAAAAAAGAAAGTACTGTAATCCAGGAATCTTCCAGATGATTAATTCCCCATGTCATCTCTGCACTGTTTGTCCTCGTCTTTCACCATATCCCCATTTTAAACATTAATGTGACATGATTTGGAAGAATGAAGCTGCCAAAGGTGCCTGAAGCCTGCTGTGGAATGAGTGCTGAGTCAGTCACGGATTAAATGCATGCCAGATCAGTTTATTCCCCAGCAAAGAGTTTGGTGTCACACAGCTCTGGGGGTGTGTGGCCTAAAGTCTGATGACGGACTTGGTACAATAAACGTAATTGGAATGATTAAACTTCACATTTAATGTATGCTTTAAGTTTGTTCTAATACAACTCATCACTAAGGGAAGTAAAGAGAGATATGATTATACTGTTACTACAAAAGGAAGGACAAGAGGAAATTAGAAAGAAAGGGAATAATTAAAGAATTGTTAAAGTGGGTTAAAAAATAAAGACTGTAAAGTAAAGATAAAATAAATAAACAAATTTAAAATACTTATGAAATAATGGTCAACGGATGGCTTTCTCTATTTGTTAGTTAAATTAGTATTGTAAGTCTAGAGCAGATGTGCACAGGAGAAACATGCACATGAGTCTCTATTATGATGATGTTTGGTCACATTGGTATTTCCTGCTATCACACTGATCCATTCATAACCGTGAGCTTTGAAGTGCATGAAGCTTATCATATCAGCAGTGCAAGCTGTGTTCATGAGCCTTAATTCTCTACTACATGAGTGATTCATGCCTGAGGATCCAAGCAAGGGCCAGTTGTGTCCCATTTACAAAGAGTAGGCCAATCGTGAAGGGGCAGGAAGTATCAGGGATAGATCAAGGGATACTCCAGAAGTTTTAAAAATGAAGACATGCTAAAAATGAGTTATAATATTAGGAAGATTAAAAAAACAAACAAACAAACAAACAAAAACTAAACTAAAATATCATTAAAACAAATAAAGCAAAAAAAGGGAGCAGGTCCTGTACATGGTGAAGAAAAATAAAAATACATTGAGACATTAATTGGGAAAAAAAAAAAAAACATGGATGAGAAATAAGAAAAAAAGAAAAAGGAGGAAACAGTTCAGGTTTCCCAAACTGAGTAGGAAAAAAAAATAGGGCAGAAAAATTAAAGATGGACGGGGCAGTGGTGGCCTGGAGGAAAGGTGCTGGACCACTGATACCAAGGTGGGGGTTCAAGCCCCACTCTCAACGGGTTGTCACTGCACCCCGCCCCCAGTGTCCAGCTGACTTGGTTATCGTCCATGTCTCTCATTGTCTGTGGTGAGAGGTTCATGTAAAATATCCATTGCTGACTTTCAACAAGAGTAGCTGCATAGCCGTCAGCGTGTTTCTGCCCTGCGGTGCCTGGCGAGCTGTCCAGGGTGTAGTCTGCCCTCGCCCAGAAGTCGCCTGAGATAGGCACTAGCCTCCCCGTTACCCTGATTATGATTGAGTGGTTCAGAGAATGAATGATGAACTAGAGATGGCAAAAAAAAATGAAGGGGGGGGGGGGTGGCAGCAAGAAATTCTAAAAAAATATAATAATAATAATAATTATGCTCAAGGACAGTTACACAAAAGTTCTGAAAGAACTGTGAACTAGAATTAGAGCGAAGATAATCTTTTTTCTTCCTTTTTTAAAAAATGGAACTGAAGACATGACAGTGTTCTGTGTGTGAGGATTAGTCTGATCTACTATGTGCATGTGTGTGTGTATGAGAGAGAGAGAGAGAGAGAGAGAGCCAGAGAGAGAGAGAGCGAGAGAGAGAGAAATCTCACTGACACGATGAAAATTGCTTGATAAAGAGTTTCAAGGGCACTTTGTAAAAGACAGCAGAAGTCAGGGAGTGTGAATCCCATTTTTACCCATAATTCCCTCGATAGGCTGTAAGTCCTCATGAATATGGATCAGCAGTCACTCTTCTCAGACGGCTAACTCAAAGGATGCCAGACATAATATGCCAATGTTGCCAATAATAAGATAGCAACTCGGATAAGACTATGCAGTGTATTCCAAACCACAGTAATAGCAATGCTTTGTACAGTGCATTATGGGTAAATATTAGTATATTAGTTGCAAGCCAAATGTTAAAACTTTATAGAGAGGCATACGACTAAAAGTTCATATCACTTGCTAATGATAAGCGGCAGCTAGTGGATTAAATATTAAAGGTAATAAATTAAATTAAAATATTAATGCACTAACCCACTCACTCAAACTGCTTAATCCTACCAGGCTTGCATGGGGGCTGGTGACTCTTTTAACCAACACAGGGGAAGGATGGGTGCAGCCTGAATAGCTTCCCAGCCCATCAGAGGACTTCACGCACAGAACCATGTATGCTCATATCCACACCTAAGGCCAATTTGGAACAGACAGTTTGCTCAACGTGCATGTCTTTGGACTATCATATGAAGGCAGGGTACCTGAAGGAAACGGACACATGCATGGGAAGAACATGCAAACTACTCACCGAAACAACCAAGCCTCTGATTCGAACCAAGGAACATGTTGCTGTGAGGCAGATATGATGGCCACTGTGGCCTCCACATATCATGGATTTTTACAAAAATGCTAAAAAAAAAAAAAAAAAAAGGATTAAAAAAAGATTAAATATGATGTCATCAACAAAGGTAGGAATACAACAAAATATTATAATTATTAACACATAGAGAAACTGGCAAATATAATAAGCAACAAATTTAAGCTTATGATGCAAGCTAACAGGGAAGCTCGGATTAGAAGTAATCAGAGATCACCCATCAAAGTATTAGCATTGCTAGCAGTGAATGACGCTTGTTTTGGAATCTTGCTATAGCTATATGCTACAGTTGCGTCACCACTAGACTCCAAAGCCCTACTGAACCTCTGCATTTTTAATGTAATGTTTGTCTGCGGAAGCTTTACCTAGAAAGTACAATATCCTCCATAGATCCAGTTCAAATCCTCTGCAGATCCTCAGTGGTTCGACTTGGGATAAAATAAATAAATAAATAAACAGGCAAAAAGTTTAACTCCAAAATCCTGCTGATAAACTCTTTTCTCTGAGATAGTGATTTCAAACTTTGACCAATCAAAGTGTCAGTTTTACAATACATGGTTTTACCCATGGCAAGATCTGAACTGCTCATAAAGGGGCCATAATATAAGATGGCCGAGGACAGATCAAATGTACATTTTCAGTGATACAAAGGTATTCAAGCTTCACAAAAAATACACAGTTCTCACATCATGTTTTCTCTAAAAATTGCTCGCTAATCTGTATACTAAGATCCCCGTGTTTAAATTTAGAGTTACTGTCCATGCATCTCATTTAAATCCTCCACAAAAACTCTTTATTTTCTCTGTGGAGGCTCAGCAGTAATTCTGCAGGGGAACTGTGGTGCATGTCGTTTAATGCTGCGAATCATCTTGAATCTCCATCTGAATCCCCCAGAGAGCATTAGGAGTTCCTCCATGAAGGCTTGGTGGAGAATACATACTTGACAAATGATAGTTCTGGAATATTGAATCCAAACTACCCATGAAAGATAACCTGACGACAAAATTAATATACAGTAAAACCTCCGCTGACGAACGCTTAAGCTCACGAACTTTTCGCCTCAAGAACATTAAATTTGCGAGCATATTGTCTCTGCTGACGAAGTAGTTTTCGGCGGACGAATCAAACCACGCGGTCGAACAGCGCCACGGTGGCGGCCATGAGAAGCTGACGCACGCTCACGGCGTCACAGTTCGTCACCCCCTTTCTTTGAATGCGGAAGTGGTTTGTGTTTGATAGACATTTTGGACCATATTGAGTGTACTTTTGCGATTATGGGACCGAAAAAGACCCCACCACAGGCGGAGATCATTGAAAAACACGAACGAGGTGTGCGTTTGTGTGACTCAGCGTCCCAGTACCAGTACGCTAAGTCTACCATTGCTCCCATCCTTAAGAACAAGGAAGCTATTAAGGGTGCGTGTGTGGCTATGCGTGTTTCCAAACAGTAGGCGTTTCCAAACTCTCCTTCCAAACAGTAAGTCCCTCCCTCCCTCCTCCTCCCACTCCATTCCATCAAGCCATCAACTACCATCACAAAGGTAAATAAAACGACTTTATTATACAGTACAGTTTATTTCTTTAATTACAATACAATAGCACATTTATTATACATAAAATAAGGTATATTTTTGTGTAGTTTTAAGGCTTATTTAGTAGAAAATTATGTTTTATGGGGACCTGGGAACGGATTATTCTCATTTTAATGGTTTCTTATGGAAAATAAATGTTCGGAAGACGAACTTTTTGCCTTACACACACTTTCTGTGAACCAATTATGTTCGTGAGCTGAGTGATAATGTTTGTTGATGACATCATATTTAATCTTTTTTTAATCCTTTTTTTTTTTTTTTAGCATTTTTGTAAAAATCCATGATATGTGGAGGCCACAGTGGCCAAGTGGTTGCCTCACAGCAACATGTTCCTTGGTTCGAATCAGAGGCTTGGTTGTTTCGGTGAGTAGTTTGCAATGACCTTCTTGCTGTGAGGCAGACATGCTAACCAATATACCACCATCATGCCAACCTAATCGGCAGACCTAATCTCATTATAGACATCACAATGTTACTAAATGTAAAATCAAACAGCTTGAAAAATGTGAAAGTATTATTTACACCATTAAACACACACTAATAATGAGATAACCTAAACAAATAAAAGCATGAAAGTATGCAACATGGCTGAAAATTTCCGAGGTAACCTGAATTGATAGTAACTCAGCAACATGTTAACTGTAGGTTCTACCTGAATCCTCTCCATGGCCAAAGGGGACAATCAGGCATTTGCTATCACAATTAGCATATTGGACTTTATCAAATGTTTCCCAATGTTTTCACTGAAAATTTTGTTTAATCCTCAAATCTCGGGATGTATCACAGATGAAGTCTCAAAGATGTTGTCAGTTTGATTTTTATTTACTAAATTTTGTCTCTTATAGGAAAGTTGCCAGACTGAAAGTTGGCTTATATCTCAGACAATCTTTGGTCAACTGACATGAAACATGCTATGAGTGCGTTCAGTCATGCTCCAAAAATGAATTTTCCATCACAAATATGCTCTGCGAGTCTGCTTTAAACACCCCCCCCCCCCCCCACACACACACACACACACACACAAACACCACCACCACCATCCCATCAGTGTCTGTGGTTATATTTTCTAGTATCAGTTGATAGTGCTTATCTGTCTACTGTTATTTGCTCTACAGCTTATCTGTCAGGGATGCAGGGGAAGCTAAAGCCAATTCCAGCTGACCTCAGGCATGAGGTGTGACAAGCCCTAAACAGGTTGCCAATCTACTGTAGGGCTAACACAGACATAAACAACCACTCATACTTCCAGTCACACTTATCAGCAATTTAGCATAGCCAGCTGTACTAATGTGCATGTCTTTGGACTCAGGGAGTATGGAAAACCCATGCAAGCACAAGAAGAACATCCTTTTTGGCCTTGAGAGCGAACCTTCAAACTTTCACTCTCAGACAACAATGTTAACCCCTGAGCCACCCACCCACACACACACACACACACACATATAACCTTAAATATTTTAAATGTCACTTGTTAAGATGAGCATAAAGCTCCAGAATCAGCAGATTAAATGTCACCTTGATAAACGTCTTAGCGTGATGGACTTTAATGAATCTTTACACAGTTGGAGTACATCACCTGGAGATATAGAAGTAAAATAATCCGGGTGTGATGTTTTGAGTGGGAGATTATTTAACTTATTCAGTTCCATATTTAAAAATATGGTGATAGGCTTGTAAGTGCAACTCCTCTTAAATGAAACTCCAAAAGAAATCATGTTGCAGGCAGTGAATATACTGTTGCTAGTTTCCTCAGTTCTAGTGTAGTTTGTTATTCACTATATTTTGTTTTGTTCAAAATCTGTCTTCCTTTCGGCTTTTTCCCTTTTAATCGGGAGTCATCACAGCGAATCATCTGATTCGCACGTTTTGATTTGGCAGAGGTTTTTACGTCGGATGCCCTTCCTGTCACAACCATTTTTAGCAAGGGACAGAAATACGCTGACGACTTTGCAGCTACTCTTTACGAAAGTCAGCAATGGTTCTTTTACATGCCTCTCACCATAGACAGTGAGAGACAGGGTCGGCCTTTGATAACCCAGTTAGCTGCACTTGGGGGCGACAGTGACAACCTTGTGGAGAGTGGGACTCAAACCCCAAACCTTTGGATCAGTGATCCAGCGCCCTATACCACTAGACCACCACTGCCCCATTTTGTTTTGTTCAAAATATCTTGTGGTAATGTGTTCTGATTCATAATGTTTGGGAGCGAACTGAATTGTTATAAGTGTGGATAATTAAAAACTGATTCATATTTTTTTGGTCCTGCAAATGGTGGTTTGAGATGATCTGTTGCTACCTTTGTTTGGTAGTAATGATAATCAGCTTTGGTTTATTCGGTTTTGAAGAAATGACAGTTTTAATTGCTATAATATGGATCTCATGTTTCCTGGTTCATAGTCTATGTAGTTTGATGTAATGAATCCTGCAGCTTGTTTTTGCAGTGTTTCAAGAGTGTCCTGGAGGTATTGTTGATGGGGATCCCATACTGCACATGAATAATTTAGGACAGGTTTAATTAGTCCTTTATAGGCCTGTGATCTTACTTTCTAAACACATGATAAAGTCCTTTTAAGTAGCCCCAGCATTCTATGAAATTTATTGCAGACTTCATCAGTATGCTTCCACAAACATAGTGCCAAAATATTTTATTGATGTAAGGAATTTCATTTTGGTGCTTTTAAAGTTATCACACATTATGCCCCCCAACACACACACACACACACACACACACTAATCGCATATTGCATTTATTTGGTTATTTGGTACCTGCATAGACCATCATATTATGCCCTCACAGTCTGTTTGACTATTAAGCTCTTTGTTACACACAGTCATATGAGATGTTTCATTATTATGGACAAAAAATAATATGTGACCTAGTACAGTTTCTTGCAGTACTCCTGATTTCACTGTTGATGATTCAGATCAAGGAACATTGACTGGTACACAGTCTATTTGTTTTCAGAGAAAAACAACAATGTAATATAATTTGTTTTAGGCATCCAGTATTATGATCTGTGCTTGTCGGCGGAATTAACTCTTCTTTAATCATTGCAGGCGCTGATGAGGGGCGTGGTGGTTGCCGGTAGGCGAGTTCCAAGCAGAGCTACCTGGTTCCGAGCGGCATGCTTCCCTCCAATGTCAGAAGATTGTTTTCCCCGTGATTCTGCTCCTCGGCCTTCTCTTTGACCCCTGGTTCTTGCTTCATGCTCGACCAGTTCACTTGACTTAGTATTCCCATAATTTACTTTCCCTAGTGTTTAATAAATTGTTTGAACCTTCTTTTGGTCTCCTGCATCTCTGGGTCCATCGCATACACCCCAGGCTTAATAGAATCTTCTGACCTGAAACATGGACCCAGCGATGACCGTGCAGCTTCTGCAGACACTAGCCAACCAGGGCACCCTGCTGGGACGACACCACGCCACCTTGCAGCAAATGATGGACAATCTCCAGCACATAACCACCAGCTTGGCACAGCTCGGCGGAAGGATGGACACCATTGCCACTCACCTCGCTGCCATGACCCCGCCCCCTCACCCTTCACTTTCCACTTTAGCAGCAGCGCCAGCGCCAGTGATACTCCCCGCGCACCGAGAACCTCTCATCCCCACGCCAACCAGGTATTCTGGTGGAATCGGCTCCTGTGCGCAATTCCTTCACCAGTGCTCACTCGTCTTCAGCCAGCAGCTGCTCACATACGCCACTGATCAAGCTAAAACCGCCTTTATCATGAGCCTACTCACGGCGCAAGCCTCGTCCTGGGTGCTAGCGGTCGCTACCCATTCCCTGGAATTATGTTCCCAGGTAGATCAGTTCATGCGAGAAATGAAGGTTTTTGATCGTCCAGCGAAAGAGGAGGAGGCGAGCTCCCAGCTCCAATGTGTTTGACAAGGCTCACAGTCAGTGGTGCAGTACGCCATCCAAT
Organism: Plotosus lineatus; assembly: GCA_024760905.1. NCBI lineage: Eukaryota > Metazoa > Chordata > Actinopteri > Siluriformes > Plotosidae > Plotosus > Plotosus lineatus. The sequence goes on from CM045744.1 coordinate 21,645,761, forward strand.
TCCGAATTCTCGCCATCAAAAGCAGCTGGAACGACCCCGTGCTCCGGGGGGCTTTCCTGCAGGGGCTCAACAAATGGCTGAAAGACGAGCTTGCGGCCCGAGACGAAATGACTACTCTGGAGGAATTAATCGCCTTGTCTACCAGATTGAACAACCGGCTGAGAGAGAGGGATAGATCCCGGAAGGGAGCAGTTCCTTGAACTCACTTGCCATTTCCCCCTCTGAGGGAGGATGACAGCCAAGAACCAATACAGGTGAACTGCACCAGACTGACGGCTGAAGAGAGGAACCGGCGGCTGGCCAACCGTCTCTGCATCTCCTGCGCCAAGAAGGGCCATTACCTCACCCAGTGCCCCATGCAGCAGAGCCCGACAGCGACAAGAGGATCCTCCACGGCACCCGGAAAGCACCTGCAAGTTCAAGGTACGCTACACTCCGCACAACCCTCTCATCCTGAAGACATAGTCATTGACTCAGGCGCTGATGCTAACTTAATTGATCCGGGGATGGTTGAGCTCCATGACCTACCCGTGTATGAACTCAAGACCCCCAAGGAGGTAGTGGCCATAGATCATTGCTCGCGTCACACAGAAGACCAGGCCAGTTAAGCTCAGTTTGTCTGGTAACCACCAAGAATATTTGGAACTGTTTGTTCTCCCTGCCTCTCTCTCTCTCCCTTAGTGTTGGGGTGTTCATGGTTGCAGACCCATAATCCCCACATTGGCTGGCGCACCCTCACCATACACAGCTGGAGTGATTTCTGTCTGCAGCACTGCCCAATGGCGGCCGTACCCTCCCAAGCCTCATGAACCCTGGTCGACCTGGAGGATCTGGACTTAGCCGGAGTGACCAAAGAATATCACGGCCTGCAAGAGGTTTTCAGCAAGGATCGGGCTCGCTCCTTACCTCCTCATCGACCGTATGACTGCGCCATTGACCTACTCCCAGGTTCCATGCTCCCTTCCCAGGGACTATACAACCTCTCGAAGCCGGAGAAAGACGCCATGGAGGCATACATTAACGAGTCGCTAGCTGCAGGTCTCATTCGGCCCTCATCTTCCCTGGTAGGTGCTGGATTCTTCTTCATCGAAAAGAAGGACAAGACCCTGAGACCTTGCATCGATTACACGGGCCTGAACCAGATCACGATAAAAAACAAGTACCCTCTCCCCTTCATTGATTCAGCCTTCACCCCTCGCCACGATGCTACCATTTTTTTCCAAGCTGAACCTGAGAAATGCCTATCACTTTGTCCGAATTTGGGAGGAAGACAGCGTTCAACACGCCCCTGGGGCAATTCGAATACCTGGTCATGCCATTCGAACTAACCATTGCCCCGGCGGTTTTCCAAGCTCCAGTCAACGATGTGCTTAGGGACATGCTGAACTGCTTTGTATTCATATACCTGGACGACATTCTGATCTTCTCTAGAGACTAAGATGAACATCTCCACCACGTGAGGATGGTACTGAAGAGGCTCCTGGAGAACAGATTGTTTGTTAAGGCAGAAAAATGCGAGTTTCATGTCCCCTCAGTCTCGTTCCTGGGATTCATCGCAGAGAAGGAGCAGCTAGGACCCGATCCAGCGAAGATGAAGGCAGTGGTGGAGTGGCCGACTCCAGGGATGCGGAAACAGCTGCAGAGGTTCCTGGGGTTCGTGAATGTCTATTGCCCATTCGTGTGGGACTACAGACACCTAGCAGCCCCCTCACACAGTTGATATCACCCAAGACCCCGTTCCAGTGGTCCCTAAGTGCCCAGGTGGCGTTTGACAGGCTAAAGGCGAAATTCGTCCACGCGCCAATACTGATCCACCCGGACGCCTTGCTACAGTTTGTGGTAGAAGTTGTTGCCCCTTGACTCAGGGGTGGGGGCGGTCCTCTCCCAATGGTCTCCCACAGACCAGAATCTCCACCCATGTGCCTTCTTCTCCCGTCGCATGTCCCTGGTGGAACAGAATTACGATGTTGGGAATCGCGAGCTGCTGGCGGTGGTCTTGGCACTCCAGGAGTGGAGGCACTGGCTGGAAGGGGCAGCCCACCCCTTTGTCAGGTACGATGGTCACTCTACTTGGGGAGGTTCAACTTCACACTGACATACCGACCTGGCTCCCGGAATACAAAGCCAGATGCTCTCTCCAGGCAGTTCTCCTCAGGTGAAGAGACTACCGTGGAGACCATCCTGCCCTCCTCCTGCATACTCAGAGCCGCCCAATAGGAGATATAACGACTAGTTTGGGACGCCCATCAGGGGGAACCGGAGCTTGTCGGGTGCCCCCAAGGTCGACTATATGTTCCCCTGCCGGCCAGAACCCTAGAACTCCAGTGGTCTCATTCCTCAAAGTTAGCCTGCCACCCTGGAGCCCACCGAACTCTCTTTCTGCTCCTAAAACGCTTCTGGTGGCCAATGATGGCAGCTGACACCAGGGAGTTTGTGGGAGCTTGCGCCACCTGTGTCTGGAGCAAGTCCTCCCATAGTGCACCCTCGGGTCTCCTCCAACCCTTACCCATTCCCCATCACCCCTGGTCGCACATTGCGGTGGATTTTGTCACAGGTTTACCCCCGTCTGAGGGCAACATGGTTATCCTGACAGTAGTGGATCGGATCTCCAAGGCGGTCCATTTCGTTGCCCGACCAAAACTCCCCTCGGCAATGGAAACAGTTGGTCTCCTAATCCAACACGTCTTTCGCCTCCATGGTATCCCCAGGATGTCATTTCAGACTGGGGCCCCCAGTTTGCATCCAGAGTTTGGAAGGTGTTCTGTGACACCTTGGGAGTCACCTGCAACTCGACCTCTGCCTACCACCCTCAGTCGAATGGGCAGGCAGAACGTGCGAATCAAAATCTCGGATCCTCCCTGCACTGCGTCGCCTCCCGCCTCCCAGCTTCCTGGGCCACACACCTCCCATGGGTCGAATATGCACACAATTCCCTGATCTGCACCGCCAATGGGATGTCTCCCTTCATGGTGATTAATGGGTTCCAGCCCCCCTATTTCCCAGTCAGGAGGTTGAGGTGGCTGTCCCATCAGTCCAGGCACAGTTTCACAGAGCACGCTGGGTCTGGAAAGAAGCATGGGCTGCCCTGGAACAAACAGTGCCCCGAAACCAGAGCATTGCCGATTGTCAACGAACCTCAGCACCTCCCTACATGGTTGGACAACAAGTGTGGCTCTCCTCCCGGGACCTGCCCCTGCAAGTTGACTCCAAAAAACTATCTCGCAGCTACATTGGGCCTTATGTAATAGAGAAAATTATAAACCCCAATGCCATCCGACTGAGACTCCCACCCTCACTCAAGGTACACCCAGTATTTCATGTTTCCCTAATTAAGCCCATGGTAGAAAGTCCCCTCCACCCGCCCACCGACCCCCCACCCCCTCCTCCCCGACTCATTGATGGACATCCCGCATACACAGTCAACCGTATCCTTGATGTATGCAGGCAGGGTCAAGGGTTTCAGTATTCAGTGGACTGGAAGGAGTATGGTCCCAAAGAGAGTTCATGGATTCCCCACTCCCTAATCCTGGACCTGGACTTATTAGACGAATTCTATCGCCAGTTCCCGGACAAGCCTGGTCGGGCACCAAGTGGTGCCCCTTAAGGGGTGGTACTGTTATGTTCTGTGCTGGCTGGCGGAATTAACTCTTCTTTAATCATTGCAGGCGCTGGCGAGGGGCCTGGCGGTTGCCGGTAGGCAAGTTCCAAGCAGAACACACCTGGTCCCAATCTGCAATCAGCAAGCAGCAGCTATAAATGGGAGCGGCACACTTCCCTCCGATGTCAGAAGATTCGTGATTCTGCTCCTCAGCTTTCTCTGTGACCCCTGGTTCTTGCTTCATGCTCGACCAGTTCCCTTGACTTAGTATTCCCGTAATTTATTTTCCCTAGTGTTTAATAAATTGTTTGAACCTTCTTTTGGTCTCCTGCATCTCTGGGTCCAATGCATACACCCCAGGCTTAACATCCAGTACTCCATTATCCCACACACGCATTATTTATTTTTAAATGTTTAGGAGGCATAGAGTCAAAGATATTTTGAAAATTATTCATATCATGATTTGCGTCAATAAACTGCATTCAAAAGTTAAGATAACTATTACATTCAGCAAAGCTAAAGCAGGCTTTGATAAGTTTTGCACGCATGTTATGATAAGCTTCTGCATTTTCTAATTGTAACAGGACTCACAGGTTACTTTAGACCCTCTTTGATCTTATGGGAGCTGATTGCTGGCTGAGTCCTTGATATTTTGGCTCATCTTCCACCGATTTGATGGTAGTTTTTTTTCACTTACACATCCTTCAGGTTTTGGTTGCCATTTTAAAGCATTTGGAATCATTTCAGCTGAGCAGCCCATCATTTTCTTCAGTTATTTATATGTTTTTCCTTCTCCAATCAATGTTTTAATCAAGGGACGCTGTTCTTCTGAAAAATGTCTGGAACAACCCATTTTGCTCCACGTTTCAGACAGAAATTCTCTATAACCAGCATGTACAACATTTGCTAACTTCTTTCCTTAAAAAAAAAGGACAATAATTGGAATCTGTTTTATAAATAATGAATGACATGACTAATTAAACTCCACACTGCTATTATTTTGGACACATCCCTTCCAATTAGTGATTCAAATATATAGAATCAGCAGTAACACGTCATGATTATTGGGTCAATTGGATTCTATTACTCTATTACACCTGACAGTAAATAATTTTCTATGTACAAACATGGTTGCTCGGGTTAGTGAGGTTTGACTGATATTATTTTGAGCAAAACTGTAAAAAATGTACATACACAGCTACTACATAGAGCACTTTAGAGCAGCAGTTCATCAGTTGCCTGATTTGCCATATCTTAGACTGCCGTCATTACCCATGGTCACAATAGTACTTCTTCATGGGGGGGGTGTTCTGATAACTCATCATGATTACAACATGTAATGTACTGGTGAATCAAATGGAGGAACCATAAAAACCATAAACTAGTGTTGTTAATGCAAGAAACATACAAAATACACATGCAATTATTTCTGGTGCTGCATGTTTACATTAGTGACATGTGTGAGTAACTATTTTGCTACATTGGTAATAAACTTGCCAAATATTTCTTGAAAATGCATTTGGGTTGTCATTGACATAGACAATAATGCTTTGCTGTATGCAGTCCCTCCTTATGTTGATGTCATCACACTAAACATGGGCAAAGACTGAATTTAGGTAAAATCTGCTTGTGATGATGGTGCAGGGGTTAAAGCAGTTGAAAGATCAGCGACATTTTGGGTTGTCAACAAATACATGAATATTTTTATGATATTTACAATTTTTTTTAGAAAACAGACACTATGTTGTAGGAATTATAGTTGAAGTTAGGATGGCTTAATAAATTAGCAAAATAATACAAAGTTTTTAAACACTGACCTCTTTCCTTCAGACCTCCTGCTTACTGAGATTAAAGAATATTTTGCTAAACTTAAACCAGATTGTTATCATTATAACGTGGGTGTTATGTGCACATGAACAGACTTCCCTCTAGTTTGTATTGGTTCTAGCGCTACTGTTCCAAGTAAAGTTTATGTTCCCGCATTTTTATTGATTTGTGCACATTGTTTCCTGTGAATATTACATGAGCAATGAGTTTTCCTGACATCTTTACTTTTATATGATATACTGTGTGAAGATTTCCAACTTAGATAAAAATAATATGGATTTTAATCAATTTCTACAGAACAAAAAAATGCTGAGATATCGGCTTACTGTATATCTTATTACATGAAATAAAAAGAACCAGCTGTCAAGAGGTATTTTTAGTGTGGTTTAATACAGTGCAATGTCTGAGGTAGTTTTCTCAATTTTAAGGGAAAAAATAAGCCACATCCCTTTTTCTCTTTAGTTATGGAGCACCAATTTCTAGCATTACCAAAACACCAAATTTCCAGCTGAGAATTACTACTTTAAATCAGCAGCTACAGACAACCGGGAGAAATAAATAAAAAAATAAAAATAATAAAAAAAATAACAATAATAATAATAATAATAATAATAATAACCACAATGAAAGAATCTTCGAAGCATTTATATTAACCGGGTCTTTAACTGCCAAAATACAGGTGATCTTTTGTCCCTTCATACCTCCTTTGATCTGAAAGATATGCATCAGCTTGTCCTGAAGGTAGTCCAGCTAAGACAGGAACTCTGATCACAGTGGCTTGGTGGTGATTTACAGCAACTCTGGATTCACCTGAAAAATATTAAGCAATGTACAGACATATATAGCTTGTTTGATAAATAATTATTACAATAAAGGAATGCAGGATTATTTCAAAATATGCTGTAGCCATTAGTCAGCATGGACAAAACAAAAAGTACAACACAAATAATTAGTAATTCACTCGCTCAAACAAGGAGGCCATCTGTTTTTAAAGTCTCTTATCACAGGCCTCTCCTCCATAACCTCGAGGCATCTGTGGGAGAAAGTTCCATTTGTCTTTTTAACACAACTTCATTGTCACACTTTTCCACTTCATTATAGCAAGTCTCTTGTTTTCGAAGCTCGCAACCGTTTCACCTTTGGGTGAAGAGCAGTGTGGTTAACATCAACCTTTTGTGGTTTCTTGATATTGGCGGCAGCTTTGCCTTGGCCATCATGTTTGGGTTTCAGGGAATTTACATGGATTTCAGGAAGTCCAAGTCTTCCAAGCTTTGTTTGATAATTTTGTATTTTCCTGACTGGTTCCATCCCCAACATCCTGTCCTGGTTCCCAGCTGACTCAAATTAAGACGAGTCCTTGTCAAAGCTGCTGAGACCTCTTCACACTGATAGTTTTTTAAGCATTTGGTGTATTTAATCAATTTATGAGCTAGGCCATGAGCTTTGGGGGAGGGTCCATTGGTTTCAACCTCATCACACCTCGTAGGTGAATTTAGTGACCACAAAGACTGTGAGCCAGGAAAACAATCCTGAGTGCTGCTTGATGACGTTGTTGATGAAGAAGAAAAAGTTAAAGCTTCTGAGCATTCAAAGTCTCAACAAACAGGTCTACTGGGTACAAAGTGATGGGAACATTTTGGATTTCAGACACTGAAGTTAGGTTCATGAACTCATTAAAGTCAGATCCTGTACTGCAGTCAAACGTCCTCGTTTAATTGAATCTCCTTACTAAGTCATTCAGTTCAATTACCATTTCTGGAATTCCAGAAATCAGGTGTAATTTTCTTGAGTCAGACTCATGTCGAAAAATAACCCAGAAAAGGACTGGGTCTGCCATCAGAATAGATGTAATCCTGATATGACACAAGAGAGAACAGAAAAGCATTACATGTTAGGTGGAAATAAAAATTGTTTGCAATTTTGCAAGCGCCAAACATCAAATGCCCTGAGCATTTTATGTAGCCTGAATGTTTTTTTTTCTGCATTAAGTTCTGTAAAAACAAACTAACAAAAAAGTATCAGAACATACTGCTAAACATTGAAACTGATATGTCTGTGATCAGGCTAATATCAGTCAGGCTCTACTATTTAGATTCAACAAAGTCACCAACCATTAATCCTTGCAATGCCCACAGCAGATCTAATTGGCTTCACAGCACGCTTCCCAGTGTCAAAGCCGATCTCATCGGCTTTCCCATTCATGTCTTTTCAAACATTAGCCATTATCATTAACATGAACGTATTTCCAAGTAGACAGATTTTATGCTCGATGTGATTGGTTAATAACTTAAAAACCCCGCTTTCACAGTCCAATTCAACCGATAGCCGTCACAGGAATAAACAAAAATAGGTTTTGAAATATGGCGAGCCTGTCTGGAAAATGGTGGCCGCTCAGTGTTTTGTGTCTTCAGACGATACCGACAGCAAAGATGATTTTCCATTGAATATTGTGCAAAATGGCTTAAGATGGAGAGAGTTGTTCATAGATTCTCCCGATGAAAGTGATTTTGATGTTTTTATCCAGAAAACAACAGCAGTAGTGCAGAAGAGAGCGAAGAAGCGACCAGCTCGGAGTCAGACAAAGATTTCCGGGAAACGGAAGACGGTGTTATGGACACTAACGCGGAAGTGAGATGGCGCTAGATTTCGCTGCTTGAGAATGTAATCAACCCTTATTGCCAGTCGTTTCAAATCAGAAATCCTTGCTCCCTTGACCTACCCTCATGAAATTCGACACAGATACACTACTTTAATCTTTTCTGCACCATTGAATTATTCACTCTCATCATTTGCAAGTCGCACCGGTATACACAATCGATCCTCACACACTTGAGAGATTGGCTTCAGGAACACGCCCATTCTTGTTATCGACGATGGGTTCCAGTCACTGTTGCAGAAATGAAGAAGTACATGGGTCTTTGTATCAACATGGGCTTGACAAAGAAGAGGAGGATGTCCCATTACTGAAGTAAAAAATATCCATCTCATAAAACACCATTCTTCCTCCGAATAATGTCAGATGAACAGCTTCTTTCTCATCTCACAAATTTTCCACCTCAACGATGATGACAACAGAAGCCAATATGGTGACGAAAACTTTGACCCATAGAATCTATGTTCCCTCTAAGCTGTGTGCGTGAGCAATTGCGCACTAGTGTTAAGGTCTCCGCGCACAGATATTTTACGCTGTGCACAAAAAATAGAAATCCCACCTGAAGTGAAAATAAAATAAACATATAACTATTCAGTCTGTGCTATTTTGGAATGTGATTCAATGAGTGAGGGGCCACTGCTTGCTCCAGCCAATGATGCGATTCACATATGTACTAACATACCAAATCAACGTGATTGACAATGACAGCATCCTTATGCGCCGCCTGCCAGCTGTGTTTTTAGTTCGCCAAACGGTGACTAATGAAAAGAGAAGAAGACATGTGGGATACGCTGCTTTTGTTTAACCCTGTATAATAATGACAAAACAAACGGGCATCAACACATCCCCTGATGAAGCCAAAGTAAAAAAAAAAAAAAAAAATGCAGTTATTTTAAGATGGAATGGCTGTCTGAGTTTGTGTAAACAGAAGAAAAAACACGTGAAACTGGGTGATACCCATAAACATTTGGATCAGCTGATGCGCATAAAGTCAAAGCTTCAAGCAGATGAGGATATCATCCTAGACAATGTGTACAAACACTGGAGAGATGAATAAAACAGACGGGAATATTAATGTGAATATTAATTTTTCAATCACATTTGTGCTCATCTTGTGTCATTTATTTCAAATTTTCATTTATGGATATTGATCATTAAATACTGTAGTTTCTGAGTCATAGCTAACAATTGAGTCATTGTATACTTTATTTTGCTAAAACAAAGAGTTACAGGACTGTCTCCCAGACCACAGTAGGACCCTGTCTCCCAGTGGACAACAGGATTCTCTTACAGTTCACAGTAGGAGGACTCTCTCTCTCTCCCAATGGATGGACAGCAGAACTCTCTACCAGACCACAGTAGGACCCTCTCATCCAGAAAGAGCTTCACAGTGAAAATTGAGTTTATAGTTGGCAATTTATGTTTTGCTGTAGTTAAAAGCAAACATGTATACAGTCATACCTCACCTTATGAAATTAATCCGTTCCAGAAGTGGTTTGGTAACCTGATATTTTCGTAAGTTGAGTAGCATTTTACATGTAAAAGGCCTGATTCATTCCAAGGCCCCCAATACTACTCCCTAAACCCTTTAAAAATTATAAAAGTATACATTTTAAGGCCTCCTTCTTCTTCAATATTGTACCGATGGTAGACGAGTTTGGCCATATTCCTTTGCAATATCACTCAACTGCATAAATGATGCAAAAGCATCATGGGAATTATGGAGATACAGCTCGCTCGTAGCCAATAGAAGGCCAGCGGGGTGGGGTGTTGGGAGATAGCCAATGGGAGAGCAAATTATGCATTGTTTTAATTTTTGAGATGGTGTGTTTCATAACGTGATATTTTTTTTCCGTATCCTGAGACGGAAATTTTAGGTAAATGCGTTTCGTAACTTAGATTTTCCATTTGTTGGGTCTTTCGTAAGGTGAGGTACCACTGTACTTTGAATAGTGTTATCATAGTACAAAGGTTAACAATTATGTTGTCCTTTTCATTGTAAGGTGGGTAAAGCACGTAATTAAAAGATTTCTAACGGAAATATAAATGCTGTAATTTGATACTTTTAATAAATAGTGCGACTGGGATGGATATGATACTGGATACTGGTCTGACGACAGTGTGCACGTCTGATGTTGCTTACAGTGGTCCAAGGGACCGCTCAAGGAGTTGACGTGTTTGCTCAGGAACATAGAAAATTAGAGGGCACATTGCATAGCATAAAGTGAGACCCCTTTTGGATCATTTGAACACTTAATTTAAACATCACTGTATTCAATCTCAGGATTTATCCATCGACAAGAGCATGATAGGCATGAAAAACTGACATGCTTACATCCAGTATGTTACAAGTAACAGTGATAATCATTTTAGCATAAAGAAGTTTGAGGTACGTGAGTCAAAGACAGGACATGTCTTACACACTGCATTGTATCGTGGTTGTGACTTTGAGGTGAGATCACCAGACAGTCAAGGCTCCGCAGTTGTTCTGTATCTGATGCAGGTTTGTGATTTATTACAGAACGTATATCATATAATCACAGATAATTTCTACATGAAATTGAAAAATTGAAGAACTCTTCATAACAGCTGGTTGCAATAATTTTGTGCCTCCCAGTGCACTAACTGGGTTATCAAAGGCCGACCATGTCTGTCACTGTCTATGGTGTGAGGTTCATGTAAAAGAACCATTGCTGACTTTCAACAAGAGTAGCTACATAGCTGTTAGCATGTTTCCGCCCTGTGATGGCCTGGCGAGTTGTCCAGGGTGTACTCTGTCCTCGCCAGTAAGTGCTGGGATGGGCTCCAGCCTCCCCGTGACCCTTAATAGGATTAAGTGGTTATAAAAAATGAAACTGAACTTCAAGGAATAATTCTAGAGGATTTCCTTGTGTTTTTATTGAGACCCATCTCCGTGTTGGGGAAATACGGTCCATGCATTAAGGTGACATTCTGTACTTGCCATTTTGTGATAAGCAATCTCAGCGAAAGCCTGTGCTACTATTGTCAACCAAATGTGTTGCAGTCGATTACCCCATCAATGTAAAAACGACGACAGTGCATCCGACCAGAAACGAAAAAGGTACATAATGCAGGTATGGGAGATGGTCATCTTATGGATTGCAAAATCTATCAAATTGCGGCTGAGCATGCTACAGTAAAGATTTAAAGATTTTTGCTAATCTACTTGACATGTCCCTGAGTAATGCCTATGAACTTTATTTGCAGAACACCAGTGGCAGGGAATTATCGTGTCAGAACTTTGTTGCTGAAATAGAGGAGGAACTTTGTGGAAGCACCCAAGCTGATGACCAAATTGAGAATGACACTCCACTGCTAGTACATCGACTTTGCTTGCATAGTCTCTGGTAAGGAACACAATTGTATCATATGTAATACCAAGGAAAACCACAGACAGTTCTCCATTGGTGGCCAGGTTGTGGCGTGGGTGTCCATGAAAAGTGTTGGCCACAACTTGTTCACAAGATGTGAGCAACTGTTCGAATTGTACATAGCAGTTTGCATTTACTGTCATTTTTGTTTTTTTTTTTAAATTTGTGATATTATGACATTTTTAAACTGATAGTTATCCAAATCACCAAACTCAATTAGGGCAATCTCTCCAGTGAATGAGACAGGCAGTTCAAATCCACCATAATGCTCCCTATACCAAGTTCAAACATATTTCACTACAAAGCACAAGTTCTTCTTAAGAATGCAGAATTCGATGAGCTCATTTAATTTTGGAAGTCAATCTTCAGATCCATGTACAATAAGCATCCTCTAACAGTAACTCAGTGCTTCTTAAATAGTGGGGCACGCCCTCCTTGAGGGGCATGATATGATACTGGGGGTGGTGGTGGGGGAAGGGGGGGCACACGGTGTGATGCTGGGGGTAGCACGTATGACCCTGGGGAACATGTTTTTTTTGGAATACTGTACTAGAATTAAGTTTAATTGCACATATACTACAGTAGTTGGCAGTAGTGCTCTCATTGTCACGCTATGGTGTAGCAGGTTTTCACATGACCAAACGATATGAAATGCAGTAAACAAACCCTCAAGAAACAACAGGGAAACATTTCTAACAGGAACGAAGAGAAAGGTGGAGAAAGATGGAGCTATTAAGACATAAATAAATTAAATGAGTTTAAATAAGAATGTTTATTTTTTTTTTTAATTTCAGGCACATTGGTGCACTTTAAATCATTTCTGTTACAGATTAAAAAAAATAAATAATAATAATAAAAAAAAAAACAATGATAATGAAGTTTGCAAGTTGAACTGTATTTATTTCTTTTTTTGTTGTTTTAAATGTCAATAAAGATACAATGTTATGCAGAGATGTACTAATAACAATTTTATAGACGAATAATACTATTTATAGTCTCTCGCAGGGTGGTGAAGGGGCATGAATGTTTTTTTTTTGTTTTTTTTGTTTTTTTAATAATTGAGCAGCACTGCTGTAACTCATACCTTCCGAAGACACATGTTTTGCCTTATGGACCTCAGTCACCTCTGAGTATCTCTGATGCAGTGCAGATCTTATTCCTTCACTAAACACATCTACAACATAACCAAGGCCTCCAAGGAAATTACCTCCAATGAAGACTTCTTAGAATGGAGGGATGTGTGTAATAAGCAAGCATAAACTGACATTTAATAACCAGTGAATAAATTATATTCTTACAGTAATTGTATGCCGAGTAACCTCTGCTTTGAAGCAGTTATGTTTCGAGGTTAGAAGCCACAAATCATTTGCAGATAGTGTTCTAGATAGTGATGTTTAGGCGAGAACTTAACATGTGGAAAAAGTTCAAGATAGCACTCTTTGTGATCATAGATCTTAGCTTCAAGATATGCAGTGGCCTCATCTGTGTGTACTTGTGTAACATCCAAATCAACAGTATTCTAAAGATCTAGAATCACCAGCCATGCTGGTTCATCCTCTGGTACAATATGTCCAGTGACAAAGGGAAGCAATTTTAACAATGTCCAGTTTTTATGTGCATTGCCACTTCTCATGTTGCTGGATGTGAAAGAACATGGTATTACGTAACAAAATTTCAGTCGGACCCAGAAATGAAGGAGACAGTGTGAGATGACACAGAGCCGATTTGTTACTCAAAATGGAAGCACTTAAGCAGGAGGCAAACACGGTAACTACTGGTGACGAAGAGAAACATAATAAACATTAAGCACTGGGAACTAAGGCATGGGGAACTGGCCAAGCGTGGAGATGGAACCAGGAGCAAGAGCGAATACAGGGGAGCAGAAACGTGATGTGAGACGATCTTCTGGCACCGAGGTGAATGTGCTGTTTGTCTTTATAGAGTAGTAGATTAGGTAGTGGGATCAGGGGTTCGAGCTGCAATCAGCCCGCGTAGGTCAACCACACCCCTCCACCAGAGCCTGCAACACTGGGGAGAAACAGAGTTAGAAGAATCCCATTCAAAACATTCAGAATCTATTTATAATTTAATCTAATTATAATTTCCTTCACACACTAATCCAGAACTTTCCATAAAAATAGGAAGACAAGACCAATCATCCACATGCCATGCCGATGATTGGTCTTGTCTTCCTATTTTTATGGAAAGTTCTGGATTAGTGTGTGAAGGAAATTATAATCAAAGGTTTTGTTTTTTTCAGATCAATAATTTAATACAGTGTGCAAGTTCGACTGGACCAACGCCATCAAGGAGGTCATGCCTAATATCAGATGTGCACTGTTAAAGTATGTCTGGGACATTGCAGGGCAGAAACACGCTGATGGTAATGTGGCCTACTCTTTTCAAAGGTCAGCAATGGATCTTTTACATGCTTCTCACCACAGGCAGCGAGTGTCATGGCTGGTCTTTGATGGGGGAGCAGCAGTGACAACCCAGAGTTAGTTGGACTTCAACTAGTGACCTTTGGAGCAGTAATCCAGCACCCTAGCAGGCTACCATTGCCCCTATCTGAAAATGTGCATGAGAGAAAATAATCCGAGTCCAATGTTTGAAGAGGAGATAATTCCCAGAGGAGAGGAGATTATTCACAGCCCTTTTTTTCTTTTTAAATATTATTTATTTTTGTGCTTTGCAGGAGTCTTATTACAATCCTAAATCATGGTCGTAATTTGATGGTTGTTCCATAGTAGTTGCTGTTTACCTTTGGTTGTCTTGGAAGGAACAGTGGTCTTCATTCATCAATATCTTAATTTTTTCTTCAGTATATTCGGAAGAAAATCTATAAAAAAGTCAATGGTATATTCATGATATAGTTTTGTCCAAGTCTTGAGGGACAAGGGACATGTGCAATAAAGTAAGTTTAAAAAAAATGTGAGTGCGGTTTTCTTGTATTATTTGTTTGTTCTTACTTATTGGCTTCCTAATAGTGTGGTCTATCTGGTTATTTCAAATTTATAAGTGCTAAAAGTCCTATTAATTTGATTTACAATGATTTGATGTCATTTAAAAGTAATGATTCGTAACTTGCATCTATTGTTCTTATTCATTTTGTTTCTTAGATATAAATATTTTACATTTGAATATAAGGAATATCCATGTCCAATACTTTTTGACCGTATTCTGACTGTTCCCTTGACATTCAAAGAGATAAAATCATATCTGGGGTTCAGTTGTGGTATATCACCATCAAATCTTTTAAAAATTCTTGCCTGAGGAATTACAATATCTTCACGAAAATAGTATTTTATGGCAGAGGAAAAACATTAAGTTTGTTCAGTTGGCTAATACGTTTCTCTGGGATGAAGAGGAAAAAGCTGAAGAGGAAGATAAAGATGCATATTTATTTTTCCTAGAAATATGCATGTGCTTAGAGCTTAGAGGAAAAAAAAAGAAAATTTTGCCAGATCAAGATATGCCACGTCTTTCACCCTCAGAATGTCAAATGAAGAACTCTTCATTACAACTGGTTGCAATAATTTTGTGCCTCCCAGTGCACTAACTGGGTTATCAAAGGCTGACAATGTCTGTCACTGTCTATGGTGTGAGGTTCATGTAAAAGAACCATTGCTGACTTTCAACAAGAGGAGGCTACATAGCCGTCAGCGTGTTTCCGCCCTGCGCTGGCCTGGCGAGCTGTCTAGGGTGTACTCTGTCCTCGCCTGCAGTCGATTGGGATGGGTGCCAGCCTCCCCGTGACCCTAATTAGGATTAAGTGGTTACAGAAAATGAATGAATGAATACTTTTGTGCAACAAATAAAGCTACATTGACAAAAAAGGCTTGAGGGTGTATTGAGAATAGAACTGTAGGTCTATGGCGGTGGACCCCTGTGGGGAAGTGCACAACTGAGGAGCCAAAAATACCTGGCACAGAACAGTCAAGACTGGGTTGAAAGAGTTGGGGTGAACACCTGATGAGGCATAGAATATAGGAAAAGATCACCCCAGTGGCATTGTGTTAAGGCCCTTTACCATCAGGGGAAAATAACATTGTGTGTGGAGATTCCTATGTGTAGCTTAGCCAAACACTCAGGTACATACTTTTCAGCACCAATATTACATATAAGATGTTGAACCTTAAAGAAAATATTATTTATCAATAAGAGAGCTTCATATAGCTGAAACAAACATTAAGTGTGTGTGTGTGTGTGTGTGTGTGTGTGTGTGTGTGCACGCACGTGTGTGTGTGTGTGTGTGTGTGTGTGTGTGTGTGTGTGTGTGTGTGTGTGTGTGTGTGTGTGTGTGTGTGTGTGTGTGTGGTCTACAAACAAGCAATGGTTCCCAGTATTACATCAAATATGATGTGATCATTCTTTTGGACCATTTTCCAGCCATGAAGTGCCAACATGGGAGTTCAACCCCCGCACTGTGCATCGCTTCACGCTGCAGAAATAATGAAGTATCTTGTGGGAGACTTGCTGCTCATGTGTTTCTAAAAATAATATCTGACTTCACAAAATTCATCGTCTATGTCAAGGAAATGATTCACATTTTCATCAAGAAACAATAGAGAACACAATGTTAGCATGTGGAAATTAGCATGAATAATCAGTGACAAAACCCAATGGATCCCTCAGGAAAGTCAGGAAGAAGAAAAAAAAAAAAAAAAAAACCTGAAACTTCATCAAATAATGTGCGTCACAATTATTAACAACCCCTGTTTATGCTTTGTAGAATACCCTTTCACATACAAAACAGCCCTAATCTTCTCCTATAATGTGTTTCACAAAATGGGACAATATAGAAAGAGGGATTCTGGACCATTCCTCTCTGCACAATCTCTCTAAATCAACCAGCGACCTGGTCCTCTCCTCTGCACTCACGTCTAGCTCTTTGTCTGGTCGCCTCCTCTAGCATTGTGAGACTGATTCCTACCTCTTCCAAGGGACAAGTGAAAATGCATCTAAACTGTTCTCTGTTCTGGCTCCAAGGTGGTTGAATGAACTTCCTCTGAACATCTGGACAGTTGAGTCACTGGGTATCTTCAAATAACGGCTTAAAACTTACCTTTTTAAGCAGTACTTAGATTAGCATCATGTTGTATTCACACACACACACACACACACACACACACACACACACACACACACACACACACACACACACACACACACACAACACCTGCCATCTGAGTTTGACTGACAGTATACTTAGTCTGTGTTCTAACAAACCAGCACAAGAATATATTCACTGACAGAGACTTTAAAGCTCTTCTGTTCATCGCTCTGGATAACTGTCTGCTAAATGCTGTAACAGTAAATGTAAATTCCTTCGGCTCACTCTACAGGTTCTCAATGGGGTTGAGGTCTGGGGACTGAGATGGCCATGGGATGAGCTTGATCCTGTGTCCGATGAAACATTTCTGTTTAGATTTGGCCACATGTTTAGTGTCATTATCTTGCTGAAAGACCAAGTAATGACCCATCATCAATTTTTGGCAGAGGCCACTAAATTTAGATTTAAAATGTCCTGTCATTTCAAAGCATTCATACCATGCACCCTAAAAAGGTTTCCAGTGTCTCTGAAAGAGAGACAGGCCCACAGCATCACCGATCCTCTCCCAGACCTCACAGTGGGCATGATGTCTTTTTTGAATCTTTTGTGTTCTGCCAGACCCAATTAGAGTGTTTGTTGCCAGAAACTCTATCTTGGTCTCACATGGCCAGGGCACACGTTCCCAGTTGAAGTCCCAGTCCCATTTAGCAAACTGCAGATGTTTTACCTTTATGACTGTGAGTCAGAAAAGGTGTTTTCCTTGTATATCTCCCAAGCAGCTAGTTGGCATGTAGATGGCGCCTAGTGGTCGTCTTGGAGACTTTTTGACCCCACGATGCTTCCGTTTGTTGCGATTCTTTAACAATGACCTTTGGAGGACATTTTATTTCTCTTACCATTCTCCTCACAGTGTGCCCAGGCTTGTTTACCTCTATCCTGGTTGTTTTAAACTCCTTAATGATTCCTCTGACAGTAGATATATGCAGGTGCAGGTGAGGGGAAATTTTCTCGTAGCCATTGCCTGACTTGTGAAGGTCGAAACACATCTGCCTTACTTGAATCTTGTGTTTGCTTGTCTTTCCCATGGTGAAGAGTGGATAATAAAAATGGCATCTGTGTTACATAACATTTATCCCCTAGGAAAAAGAGGAAGTAATTAATTACTTATTAAATGTTCGAGATACTCTGATAAACTACTGTAGAAATTAAAAATACTTCAATTACTTCAATTAGTTCTTTGGGAATGTTAGGAGGGCCAAAATTGTGGAATGGGTTATTTTATATATAAAATAATAATAATAATAATAATAATAATAATTTATTAGTCAGCAAATTTGTTTCCCATTTAAAATTTACTTGGGATGTTGTTTACAGTTTTCTACAATTTTCAGTGTGAGAGGAACTTCTGCAATAAAAATGTAATTTATTTTAAGGCGTTTAACTCATCTTAATCAAGGGTGCCAATCTATCAACAATGGAACCTTGTCTAACAAATTTAGTGCGTTCCTAGGGTGAGCTCGTAAGACGAACAAGTCATTAGATGAAACAACTATTACCATAAGAAATAATAGAAGACCAATTAATGCATTCAAAGCCCCTCCTAAACTCATGTAACCTGATACAAACACATATATTTGACCTACAATATTAAAGATAACCATGTAAAAACAACAAATATTCCATAATAATAATACATGTAAATTAACATTAATGATAATTAATAACAAATAATAATAAAACAAAAATAAACAATAAGTCAACTAACCATTCCGATCATCGATTGCGGTGAAGATAGCACATGGGCAGGCAGGAGGTGGTGCGTAACAGAGGAGGAGCAGGAGGAGGAAGAGGAGGAGGAGGAGGAGGAGGAGGAGGAGGAGGTGGAGAAGGAAGATTTTTTCAGTGTGCACACTTACAATGCCAGCAAGGAAAGGCTCATGGTGAGCCTAGATAGATGGTGAGATAGATAGATAGATAGATAGATAGATAGATAGATAGATAGATAGATAGATAGACAGACAGACAGATAGATAGATAGATACTTTGTATATGTATGTGTGTATGGTGTGTGTGTGTGTGTGTGTGTGTGTGTGTGTGTGTGTGTGTGTGTGTGCGCGCGCGCGCGCGCGCACGTGAAACAGAAGCCCTGAAGAAATACTTAAAAGACATGTCCACTCAACCAGTCCTGTTCAACCTCTGACCTTGAAGCCACACTCACTAATTCACTCATGCTTTAAAGGTCGAACAAATCAGAATTCGACCAAAAATCCGGAAGTCAACCAAAATCAGGAAATCGACCCCTAAAAAAATCGCAAGAAAAAACGAGATCAAGAGGGAGGAGAAATGCACGCTTTCTGGAAGTCCGGAAGTTGTTGATACTATGTATCTGTTGTGGTCTGTGCTGGCTGGTGGTGTTAACTCTCTCTTCATTCATTGTAGGCACTGGTGAGGGGCGTGCCTATTACCTGCAGATGAGGTCCAGAGAGCGACCCTGTTTCCATTCAGAAATCAGCAATCAGCGGGCTATAAATAGGAGTGGCGCGCTTCCCTCCGGCGTCAGAAGATTGTCCTTCCTTGTGATTCCGTTTCTCTGTGATCTCTCTGACTCCTGGTATCCTGCTTTGTGCTCGACCAATTTCCCATGAATAATTATTTCCAGTATTTAGATTTTCCAAGTGCAAAAATAAAATTGTTGAATCTTCTTACATGGTCTCCTGCATCTTTGGGTCCAACGCATATGCTCCAGACGTAACAGAATCTTCAGACCTGGAAACATGGGTCCAGCAGAGACTGCCCAGCTCCGGCAGGCATTATCCGACCAGGGAATCCCCTTGCAACAACACGACTCCACCCGGCACCAAATGGTGGACAACATCCAGCATATAACCACCAGCATGGTGCAACTCGGTGGAAGAATGGATGGCATCGCCACTCAACTCGCTGTCACGACCTCACCCACTCACCCTTCACTCTCTGCTTCGGCAGCAGCGCCAGCACCAGCTATACTCTCCGTGCACAGAGAACCACTCATTCCCATGCCAGCCAGGTATTCGGGCACGGTCGGCTCCTGTGCACAATTCCTCTATCAGAGTTCCCTCGTCTTCAGCCAGCAGCCGCTCACATACACCACCGACCAAGGTAAGACTCATGGAGCAAGCCTCATCATGGGCACTAGCGGTCACCACCCATACCCCGGAATTATGCTCCCATTTTGACCAGTTCGTGCGAGAAATGAAAAAGGTTTTCGATTGCCCGTCGAAAGGGGAGGAAGCAAGCTCTCAGCTCCTATGAATCCAGCAAGGCTCGCAGTCAGTGGCAGAGTATGCAATTTGATTCCGGATTCTCTCCATAGAAAGTGGCTGGAACAATCCCGTGCTCCAGGGGGCTTTCCTGCGGGGTCTGAATGAAAGGCTGAAAGAAGAGCTCGCGGCACGAGATGAGATGGCTACTCTCGAGGATTTGATCGCCTTGTTGACCAGGCTAGACAACCGACTGGGAGAGAGGGATAGATCCCGAGAGGAGCAGACCAGTCTTGTCTCCCCTTCCTTGAGCGCCTCTGTGAAGCCCAAGGAGGCCCCACCTCAAACCTCCTCGCCATTTCCTCCTCTGAGGGAGGATGATGGTCAAGAGCCCATGCAGGTGAGACGCACCAAGCTGACGGCAGAGCAGAGGCATCGGCGATTGACCAACGGTCTATGCATCTACTGTGCGGAAAAGGGTCATTACCTCGCCCAGTGCTCCACACGACAGGCTCCGACAGCAAGGAGTGGATCAGCGGCAAGAGAACCCTCCAAGACACCCGGGAACCGTCTGCAAGTTCAGGGTGCACTGCACTCCGCGCAACACTCCTATTCTGTGAACGTATTCATTGACTCAGGCGCTGATGCGAATTTCATTGATCTGGGGATGGTTGAGCTCCACGACCTACCGGTATATGACCTCAAAACCCCCAAGGAGGTAGTGGCCATTGACGGCTGACTTATAGCTTGCGTCATGCACAAGACCAAGCTGGTTAAGCTCAGTCTGTCTGGGAACCACCAGGAGTATTTGGAGCTCTTTGTTCTCTCTGCTCCTCTCTCTGCCCTGGTGCTGGGGTGGCCGTGGTTGCAGACACACAATCCCCACATTGACTGGCGCACCCTCACCATACGCAGCTGGAGTGACTGCTGTCTGCAACACTGCTTACTGGCGGCCATACCCTCCCAAGCTTCACAAACCCCGGTCGACCTGGAGGATCTGGACTTAGCCGGCATGCCAAAGGAATACCATGATCTAAAAGAGGTCTTCAGCAAGGACCGAGCTCGCTCACTACCTCCTCATTGACCGTGCGACTGCGCCATCGACTTACTCCCAGGTTCCACGCTCCCTTCTCAGCAATTGTACAACCTCTCGAAGCCGGAGAAAGATGCCATGGAGGTATATATAAACAAGTCACTTACTGTGGGTCTCATTTGGCCCTCATCATCCCCCGGTAGGCAGCGGGCTCTTCTTTGTAGAAAAGAAAGACAAAATCCTGAGACCTTGCATTGATTACATGGGCCTGAACCACATCACTATAAAAAACAAGTACCCTCTCATCTAATAAATTTGGCCTTCACCCCTCTCCACGATGCAACCATCTTTTCTAAGCTTGACCTGGGAAACGCCTACCACTTAGTCCAGATTCGGGAGGGGGGCGAGTGGAATACAGCTTTCAACATGCCCCTGGGGCACTTCGAATATTTGGTCATGCCATTCGGGCTAAACAATGCCCCGGCGGTTTTCCAAGCCCTGGTTAACGATGTGCTTCGGTACATGCTGAACCGCTTCGTTTTCGTGTACCTAGACGACATCCTGATTTTCTCTAAAGACCATGATGAGCATCTCCGTCATGTAGGTCAAAGCGTCAAGAATGGTGTGAAAGAGGCTCCTAGAGAACAGATTATTCATCAAAGCGGAGAAATATATATATTTCTGCCATTTCTGGTTATGAACATTAATGACTTTCTCTTCTTACTTCCATTCCTAGTTTTTTTTTTTTTTTTTTTTTTTTTATAACTCACTTAATCATTTACAATCACTTTCACTTCCTTTCTTCAATAGACACCATTTGTATGGCCTTCAAGACACATTCACATTGATTCCTATCCTTCCAGATGTATAGGTGCAGCTTCTTTGCTCTCTTAGTGAAATGATGTGCACTTCTTTTTGCTGTGCAGTGTGTATCTCGACTGAGACAAACTCTTTCCTCTCCATGACCCTGGTATTTTTAATGTTAATAATTAATTAAATTATTAACATGTTAATTGGGAAATAACTTATTCTTCTTTCAAAAATCATGTGTATTTACATCCATTGTTATTTGTTTTTGCTGAGAAATGCCCACTCAATTTTATTTGCATATGAATTCAATATTGTCATTAATAGGTTTAATAACAATTACATTGTTATCATATGAGTAACAGACTGGAAATAATTATACCATTTAATGAGCTGAATAAAAATTATACATCAAAAATTAATGTTATTTGGAGTCTCATTTTGTAGCGAGGTGTCACTTCTGGAGCTTTTTTCCTGCAGCCTTTGTGCAAAATTGTGTTAGAAGTCACGTCGTGTCCACAGGGGAGCCGCAACGTCAGCAACTTTCTCCTCAAAGTCCCTGGCAGATGGTACAGAACTCTTCATAAGGACTTCAGCTCGATGTCTGCAGGATAAATTTTTGAAACGCCATCACAACTGAGGACATGCTTGGTGTAAGCTTGCTTTTGGCTCTATTTTCTCCATGCTACTGTCCACCGTAGCATCATTTTGACCATCTGTCAGAGTAAACGTCTCTGGTTATCTGTTACTTTTGATAGCTTGAGCTTTTGAGCATTTCGTTATGGTTATAATATTTCTCTATTCTAAAAAAAAAAAAAAAAAATCATAGTTGGCATGAATGAAATAAGAACATTTATGGTGCTAAGTGTAGCTTAATGTCTCAAGAGAATCTACAAAAATCAGTAACATTTTATTTGCCTTTAATGCATTTCATTTATTGATTGTAAGCAACAACAACAACAAAAATATGACTTCCTAATGACTGTGTGCAATGGCACAAGTAAACTTTGATTTCTTTCTCTGCCTTGCTCAAACACACACACAAACACACACAAACCCACACACACACACACACACACACACACACACACACACACACACACACACACACACACAAACGCGTTTGCGTGCAGATACCAGAAGAGATAATGCAAAACTCATGGCCACTCTTTTCTGATGTAAGACATCACACTTCAAATAAATTCAATAACAAAATAAAAAATAAAAATAAATTATGTCACCCCTATCAGGTCAAGCATGAGGTTTTCCTAATTAGTTGTTATTATAAATTCCATGTACACTTTTTTAATCATTTAGAATAGAAGGAAACAAAAAGAATAATATGTATAATATGAATAATAGCAGTGTTGTTCTCAGGAAGAGGATAATTATGCACACATTATGCATATACAGTGTAAATATGGTGACGGAACAGCCATTTCCTCATAGGGTTTCTTCATTGTTGTCATGGAAACTGATATGCGCAGCGATATAAATTGGGTATGAAGAAGGAGATATCCCTTTTGTGTTTTTTTTTTTTTTTTTTAATCCTTTTCCCGATCTTTGTATTTATTTTTAGCCTTCTTTTATTACTTTTTTCTTTTTACACATTTGAGTAGCTGATGCAAATGAATAAAAATAAACAGCATAAAGAAAGCAACCAATCTGATGAAAGTCATGCTTGATTTCAGCTTCCCATAATAAAGACAAATAAAAGTTTTTATTTATTTATTTATTTTTTCTTTGCTGCTGAGCCATTGCTCCTCTGAGGCCTGAAAGTACACGATGGTGACTTATTCATTTTTACAAGAGTCTCCAATTTTACTATCCAATTTTATTATTTTCCACTCATAAATAACTTTACACTGATTTTTTTTTTTTTTTTTTTTCTTGTGTTTTCTCACTGTAACTCAGCTTTAACACCTTGTAAATGTCACTATTAGCAGTAAAGGACAATGGACAAACTACACAGGGGAACCAAAAAAATAAATAAATTAATTAAAAAAAATGTTCATCTGCTGTGGAAGGTAAAACACCACATTCAGTTATTTTTTCAGACATTTTAAGGTATGTGTTCTGGACTGCTCCATTTGAAAAAAAAAAATGCAAATATTGTGTGGATTATTATGTAGTTTTTCACACCCTTCCCCTTCTTTTAAAAACAAAGCCCTCGCTCTCACTAATTTGCCGAACCGTGTAATCCTACTTATAGTACCATGGGAGGCTGGAGCCTATCCCAGTCAATACTGAGCAAAGGCAGGATGCATCATGAACAACTCACCAGTCCATTGCAGATTCCACATACAACTACTTTCACTCAGACCTAACGGTAATTTGGAACAGCCAATTAGCCTAATGTTTATTGGAATGTGGTAAGAAACTCGACTGCATGGATGAAACCCATGAAAGCCCAGGCTCCACAAGGAAATGCCTATATTGGACTTAAAACCAGGACATTCTTGTTGTGCGGCAAACATGCTAACCACAATGCTACCATGCCAACCAAAAACAAAACAAAACAAAAAATAACAATCTACTGTCACTGTGTATCAAAAATCAACACAGCTCTGTTCAGTTTGCACTTTTAAGTGAAAAACAACAACAAAAATTAGCATGTGATCTGCTTGTGCACTGCAAGTGTGTACTCGCTTTTATAATGAGGAATGTGACTGCTCAGAATTAAACAAATTGAAGTTTATGTTCAGTAGTAATTATCATAAGCCTGTCACAACTGAAGTGACTCTGAGTAGAGGAACATGCACACATTAAGAAGTGACTATATAAAGCAAAATGACTTGATAAAGCAAAATGCAATTCTTGGAAATTTCCTCTACAATGCACAATTGATGATGAAATAGCCCAATGCTTTGCAAAAGCAAACTCAGCATTTGGCAGGCTGACACACCACCTATGGCAAGAGTATGGGACACGTCTCTGTAAAAAACTTAAAGCACTCCAAGCTGTAGTGCTCTCAACAATGTTGTATGGCTGTGAAATGTGAACACTCTACAGACGACAAATGAAGTTAGACCAATTCCTCCTGTGATGCCTTCACACAATTTGCAATATAAAATGGCAAGCCAAGGTGTCCAATGTCAAAGTGATTGGGAAGTATAAACTCCTTGGCATTGAAAGCTTGCTCGTAAGGGCCCAACTAAGTCAGGCTGGGAATGTTGTTAGAATAGATGATTCCAGGCACCCTAAGGTGATTTTCTACAGCCAACTTAAGGAAGACATTTGCCATTTGGGTCAGCCACTGTTACTCTACAAAGGCAACTTCAGGTTGAAAGCATACAGTATTGAAAACAAAAACTGGGACGTTGTAGTGAAGGCAAGGTACTATGGAGACAAACATGACAAACAGGAGCACAGAACTGTTATGCCGTAAATGGGAAAAATGCAAAACATGTACATCAGCAAACCATCTGACATGGTCTCCTTTCATGTGCAGCACATATAACTGTTACTGTCATTAGAAATTGTCCAACTGTCACATCAATGCACTCATGACAGACCACTAGTCAGAAACCTGTAACGCTGCACCTGCAACAAAATCTGTAAGTCCGAAACTGGAGTCGCGGGACTGATAGAAGACCGATTTGTCAAACTGATGAGAGAATCCATATATATATATATATATATATATATATATATATATATATATATATATATATATATATATATATATATATATATATAAAATGCAGCTGTGAGGGAGGGGCACAAGCAGTGTCTCTCGCTCATGCAGGGATAAATGCAGAGGGTTGCGTCAGGAAGGGCATCCGGGGTAAAACAAATGCCAAATAAAAAATGCGAGTCACAACAAAAATTTCATACTGGATAGGTTGAGGCGCGGGTTAACAATGCCCACCATCAGTGCTGTAAGCCAACAGGGTGCTGGTGGAAATTGGACTACTGCTGGTCGAAGATGTCGAAGAAGGAGAGGCGGGAGACGTGTCCATAGGCAGAAAGAGAGAGAAGAGGAACGGCATAAGTCTAGGACTGAAAGTAGGGACTTTGAATGTTGGAACTATGACAGGAAAAGGTAGAGAGCTGGCTGACATGATGTAGAGGAGGCAGGTGGGCATACCGTGTGTTCAGGAGACCAGGTGGAAAGGTAGCAAGACTAGAAGCTTAGGAGTTTGTCAGGAATTTTCTAGAAGTGGGAAGTGTGTCAGACAGAGTGATGAGTCTCAAGTTAGAAATTGAAGATGTGATGTTCAATGTTGTTTGTGCTTATGCCCCACAGGCAGGATGTGAGCTAGAAGAGGAGAGATTCTGGAGTGACTTAGATGAAGTGATGCAGAATACCCCCACCCCAGAGTTGAAAGCGTGGTCATTGGGACAGACTTCAATGGATAGTTGGTGCAGGAAACAGAGAGGACAAGGACGTGATGGGCAGGTTTGGTATCCAGGACAGGAACACAGAAGGACAGATGTTGGTAGATTTTACAAAAAGGATGGAAATGGCTGTGGTGAATACTTTCGACAAGAAGATACAGGTGCTTAGGGTAACAAAAGAAGAGGTAGGAGCACACAGTTAGACTACATCTTGTGCAGATGATATAATTTGAAGGAAGTCAGTGACTGCAAAGAGAGGTAGCAGTAGATTTCCTGACAAGAACATTCAACAAGGTCTTCGAGAGTGAGAGGATGCCAGAGAAATGGAGGAGAAGTGTGATGGTGCCCATTTTTAAGAACAAGGGAGACGTGCAGAGACATGCTGTCCCTCTGGTGTGCTCATTCCTGATCCTATCCATCCTCGTTACTCCCAAAGAGAACCTCAACATTTTCATCTCTGCTACCTCCAGCTCTGCCGCCTGTCTTTTCCCCAGGGCCACTGTTTCCAAACCATACAACATCGCTGGCCTCTACACCGTGTTATACACTTTTCCCTTAATTCTTGCCGATAAATTCCTATCACACATCACAACGGACACTTTTCTCCAACCATTCCAACCTGCCTGCACATGCTTCTTCACCTCTTTTCCACACTCTCCATTACTCTGGATTATTGAGCCTAAGTACTTAAAATCCTCCACCTTCTTCATCTCTGCTCCCTTTAACATAACCTGTTATTCTTGGGTCATTGTCGTTCACACACATGTATTCTGTCTTACTAAGGCCAACCTTCATTCCTCTCCTTTCCAGCGCATACCTCCACCTCTCTAGATTTCCCTGCACTTGTTCTCTGCTCTCACTCCAGATCACAATGTCATCTGCAAACATCATAGTCCATGGAGATTCTTGTCTAACCTTGTCTGTCAGCCTGTCCATCACCATAGCAAACAAGAAGGGGCTCAGAGCTGACCCTTGATGCAGTCCCACCTCCACCTTGAACTCTTCTGTCACACCGACAGCACACCTCAGCACTGTCTTACATCTCGCATACATGTCTTGCACCACTCTAACATACTTCTCTGCCACTTCAGACTTTCTCATTCAATACCACAGTTCCTCTTTCGGCACTCTGTCATATGGTTCTCCAATCCACAAAGGCACAATGCAGCTCCCCCTGACCTTCTCTGTACCTCTTTATTATCATCTTCAAAGCAAACACTGCATCTGTGGTGCTCTTTCTTTACATGAAACCAAACTGTTGTTTACAAATGCCTCTGCCCTTAGTCTAGCTTCTACTATTCTTTCCCATAACTTCATTGTATAGCTCATCAACGTTATCCCTCTGTGGTTGCTCTTACTTAATCACTCTTATTTGATGCATACCCTTCCCATCTCTATCTCTCTGCGGTGCCACCCTGTAGAAATCATTTTCTCTCTCCTTACCATCAAACCTAACATACAAGTCATCATACGCCCTCTGTTTGGCCTTTGACACTGCTACTTTCACCTTACGCTGTCTCCCTGTACTTCTGTTTACTCCCTTCCGTCCTCTCAGTGTTACACTTAGCTAACATCTTCCTTTGTACACACTCCTGCACTTCCTCATTCCACCACCAAGTCTCCTGGTCTACCTTCCTTCTCAAGGACAGACCAAGTACTCTCCTACCTGTCCTCCTTTCTAACTTGAAACTCATCACTCTGTCTGATACTCTTTTCACTTCTAGAACATTCCTTAAAAACCCCTCTTTCAAGATGACTCCTACCCCATTTCTCTTCCCACCCACACCATGATATAACAGCTTAAACCCTGCTCCTAAGCTTCTAGCTTTGCTACATTTCAACCTGGTCTCCTGAACACACAGTATGTCAACCTTCCTCCTCTGCATCATGTCAGCCAGCTCTTTATCGTTTCCTTTCATAGTTCCAACATTTAAAGTCCCTACTCTCAGTCCTAGACACCTGCTTTTCCTCTTCTTTCTCCACCTACGGACATGCCTCCCACCTCTCCTTCATCGACCAGCAGTAGTCCAATTTCCACAGCACCCTTTTGTTAACATCACTGATTGCGGTCGTTGTTACCCTGGGCCTCGACCAATCCGGTATGGAGGTAACATTTGTGATTTGCATATCAAGCTTGGCATTGGATTTACATCGGATGCGCTTCCTGACACAACCCTCAGAGTTTAACCCGGCTTGGGACTGGTGTGAGGCAGAGACACTGGGTTGTGACCCCCTCATGGCATTATATATATATATATATATATATATATATATATATATATATATATATATATATATTTATATATAAATATAAATATACAGAGAGAGAGAGAGAGAGAGAGAGAGAGAGAGAGAGAGAGAGAGAGAGAGAGAGAGAGAGATGATAGATTGACAGATAGATAAATCGATTTCTGTGTGTGTGTGTGTGTGTGTGTGTGTGTGTGTGTGTGTGTGTGTGTGTGCGTGTGTGCGCGTGTGTGTGTGTGTGTGTGTGTGTGTGTGTGTGTGTGTGTGTGTGTGTGTGTGTGTGTGTGTGTGTGTGTGTGTGTGTGTGTGTGTGTGTGTGTGTGTGTGTGTGTGTGTGTGAGTGAAGAGGTAAAAAGCAAAATGAAAGAGGCTAAATTTTCTCAAATGAGGTGAAGTGGGTGATGTGGACTTAACCTTTCATATACTCACAGTTTGCTCACCGTTACTCACAGTTACCCCAAAACACTGATTTATTATAAACACAATTATTGTCCAAAGCTCTTATTAGTGAATAGAAGGTGTTTCATTTTGTCCATGTTACAAACTGACTTTTGAGTCATCCTTCTGATAATTTGACGTTGACGCTTCTATGTGCGCTGTGCAAAAGGTTTTATGCAAAGGACTGGTGTACAATAATGATGCCTTGTGTTTGCATATAATTGCATATAAATGGCAATAAATTAAGCACTGCTGTTTAAAAATTATGTAAAGCACAATAAACAGTAATAAACAAAACTTATTCAATATTAGGTGTGATGTCATTTTCTTGAAAAAAAATGAAGAGCATCGGGTCCAGATTGTGCAGATTTACAAGTACAGTATCTACCAGGTGTCCAGCACCAGTTCTCCTGGAAAAGTTGACTGTCACATTTGAGTCTTTATTTGAATGTAATCACAGTAGCCTTCATTTTATTTTGGTCTGAAACGTGATCTTTGACACATAATATGCTTCGTGCTTTATTGACATACTCTACTAAGTATTTTTAAGGTAACATTTTTTTTTATTTTTTTTTTGTGCTGTAAAATTAAAATCAAAAGTGCCTGTGCTCCCTGCAACATCCTCAAACATGACTGGTTGGGTGGTGGGTCAGTGATGGTCTGGGGAGGCATGTCCTAGGAATGCCGGACAGACCTTCAAGTACTTTCTAGAGGTACACTGACTGCCATTAGGTGATGGAATGATATTCCGAGACGCACTGTCCTGTGCGTCTTGGAATCAGTTACCCAGCACCAGGCAACCACTGCCATAAGTGTTATCACTAGTTGGTATAATATTTGGCTTAATATTAGTTCATATCATAAAAGATAGCATATTAGCAGTGGCAGTAGTAGAGGTATGACATGGCAAGTATAGAATGAAGATTCCTGTGCATTATTACGTAAAAAGAGCTAAACACATATAAATATATACTCATAGAAAATGCAAACTGTCACAGAAAATTGGTCATGGCATGTCATTTCTGGTTATTATCCTTTTAGAATTTCTCTCTGCGGTTATAAAGCACTAGACATTTAGTCACAACATAATGAGCTTCTCTCCCATGTAGGTGGAATAATAAAACTCATGATCATTGTTCCCGTCTGAAAATGCTTCTTGTAAATCAGTGTTTTGGGGTAACTGTGAGTAACGGTGAGCAAACTGTGAGTATATGAAAGGTTAAGTCCACATCACCCACTTCACCTCATTTGAGAAAATTTAGCCTCTTTCATTTTGCTTTTTACCCCTTCACTCACACACACACACACACACACACACAAGTTACACTATGGCAGTTGATGGTGCTTGACATGTTCAACTTTTCTTTATGATCTATAATTAATAAATGTCAATCTATCAGTGATTGGTGGGAGCACAAGATACAGTGTGTAACAGGGAGAGGAAACTTACCTATCTCATCGGTCCCATTTTAAATCTGGTGCTTATTTACCAATTTTGCCACACACATACTAATTCCATGGTTTATGGTGTCTGCACTTGTGCTACAATTGTTCTTATTGGACCTCTGGAGATCTTATCACAGGATAGGCTAGATGTGAAAATAATCAGGTCTTTCTCTTGTCAGAAAACTGAGCATGAAAAAGGTGTAAACTAAGAAGTATGTGAATTACTTCAAAAACTGTGCTCACCATATGTACATATTTTGATATGATTGTATCTCCCAGGCATGTACTACAGATTTTGACAGAGTGATTGACAAATAACAAGTTAACATAGACATATCTATTTCAAGCTTGAAGTTGGGTAGTTATAAAATGTATAAAATGTACCACTCTCTCCTCTCTCTCTCTCTCTCTGTATATATATATATATATATATATATATATATATATATATATATATATATATATATATATATATATACAGTCGACTCCCTACTCATGAAATTAATCCGTTCCAGCGCCTTTTTCGTAATGCGGAGATTTCGTAAGTAGAGGCGCATTTTACATGTAAAATGCCTGATTTGTTCCAAGGCTACCAAGACCATAAACACTTTAAAAATGATAAACGTACACCGATTTTGCATGAAATATGCAAAAATATTTATTAAAAGTCAAAGAAAATTATTTTTTAAACCATTTAAACATTTTATTAACATATTAAACCATTTTATTTACAAATTTATTAATTAAACCAATATTCAACATTATTTATTAATGCACATACACACGCGCACACACACACACACGCACACACACACACACACACACACACACACACACACACACACACACAATACACGTGCGCTTCGCTAAATGCGAGCTCTGCCCACACGCAGGATGCCAGAGCATTTTAAGACGGGGGACAAAGCGCATTCCCTGCTTGACAGATCAGAAGTCCAAACTCAACTTTAACTTGTATCCTTGAGGGATCGGAGGTTCGGATGAGCCGCATTTTGCTCACATTCGGCAAATTAAATTAAATTAAATTAAACGAATTAAACAACTTAAAAAACGAAAAATAAATAAGCTGCAAGGTGCTCTCTCAAAAGAGAGTAAAGAACATCTCTTTTCATCTCTGACTGACTCTGTACAGTCTCTCTCTATCTCTTTTATCTCTCTCTCTCTCTCTCTCTCTCTCTCTCTCTCTCTCTCTCTCTCTCTCACCCAAACACACACACACACACACACACACACACACGCACACACACACACACACACACACACACACACACACACACACACACACACACACAGACAAAAAACTCTTTCTGTCGTGTTTTGCAGAATGCTGGCTCCACCCACACGTGGTCCGGCGCTGATGGAGAAATTGTATTTAAATGTTCAAATGGACGCAATGTTGTATTTAAAGTGGAATTACAGTACCTGTTTGAAAGATCAGAGATCCTGGAAAAAAAAATCACCTCCATCACTGTATTTCCGCTTTTCAGTATTTTCCGGGTCCATGATGGATAACGAAATACAACACTGCAATGATTTCTCAAAAAGAACTCATGAGCCAACATTCCTGTTCAACTCACCTCTCTCACACAGAGTGTGACAAACAGGAAGTATGGGTACAGGTAAGCTCCCTCCTGGCCAATGGGAGGCATGCGGGGGGGGGTGTTGGGAGTCAGCCAATGAGAGAGCAACATGCGCATGGTTTAAATTTTGAATGGCATGTTTGGTGCTTTTCGTAAAAAGAGGATGAAAATTTAGGAAAATGTTTTTGGTAACCTGGAGTTTTCGTACCCAGAGGGTTTCGTAAGTAGCGGGCCGACTTATACACACACACACACACACACACACACACACACACACACACACACACACACACACACACACACACACACACATATATATATATATATATATATATATATATATATTCATTATATAGTCATTTCACACCAACCGAAATATTTCAGGTCTTTTATTGTTTTAATATTGATTTTGGCATACAGCTCATGAAAACCGAAAATTCCTATCTCAAAGAATTAGCAAATCATGAGAAGGTAGTCTAAACGAGCTATGAACCGAATCATCTGAATCAACCAATTAACTCCAAACACCTGCAAAAGATTCCTGAGGCTTTAAAAAACTCCCAGCCTGGTTCATTACTCAAAACCGCAATCATGGGTAAGACTGCCGACCTGACTGCTGTCCAGAAGGCCATCATTGACACCCTCAAGCAAGAGGGTCTGTCTGTCTTCCTTTCGGCTTTTTCCCTTTTACTCGGGAGTCGCCACAGCAAATCATTTGATTCGCACGTTTGATTTGGCAGAGGTTTTTTTTATGTCGGATGCCCTTCCTGTCACATCCCTTTTTTTAGCAAGGGACAGAAACACGCTAACGAGTTTGCAGCTACTCTTTATGAAACTCAGCAATGGTTCTTTTCCATGCCTCACACCAAAGACAGTGAGAGACATGGCCCGCCTTTGATAACCCAGTTAGCTGCACTGGGGGGACAGTGACAACCTTGTGGAGAGTGGGACTCGAACCCCCAACCTTTGGATCAGCGATCCAGTGCCCTATACCACTAAACCACCACTGCCCCACCCTCAAGTAAGAGGGTAAGACACAGAAAGAAATAGCTGAGCAAATGGGCTGTTCCCAGAGTGCTGTATCAAGGCACCTCACTGGGACATCTGTGGGAAGGAAAAAGTGTGGCAGAAAATGCTGCACAACCAGAAGAGGTGACCGGAACCTGAGGAAGATTGTGGAGAAGGCCCGATTCCAGACCTTGTGGGACCTGTGGAAGCAGTGGACTGGGCTACAGGTGCCGCGTTCTCCAGGTCAAGCCATTTTTGAACCAGAAACAGCAGCAGAAGCGCCTGACCTGGGCTACAGAGAAGCAGCACTGGACTGTTGCTCAGTGGTCCAAAGTACTTTTTTCGGATGAAAGCAAATTTTGCATGTCATTCGGAAATCAAGGTGCCAGAGTCTGGAGGAAGACTGGGGAGAAGGAAATGCCAAAATGCCCGAAGTCCAGTGTCAAGTACTAACAGTCAGTGATGGTCTGGGTTGCATTTCAGCTGCTGGTGTTGGTCCACTGTGTTTTATCAAGGGCAGGGTCAATGCAGCTAGCTATCAGGAGATTTTGGAGCACGTCATGCTTCCATCTGCTGAAAAGATTTATGGAGATGGATATTTCATTTTTCAGCACGACCTGGCACCTGCTCACAGTGCCAAAACCACTGGTAAATGGTTTACTGACCATGGTATTACTGTGCTCAATTGGCCTGCCAACTCTTCTGACCTGAAGCCCATAGAGAATCTGTGAGATATTGTGAAGAGAAAGTTGAGAGACACCAGACCCAACACTGTGGATGAGCTTAAGGCCGCTATCGAAGCATCCTGGGCCTCCATAACACCTCAGCAGTGCCACAGACTGATTGTCTCCATGCCACGCCACATTGAAGCAGTCATTTCTGCAAAAGGATTCCCGACCAAGTATTGAGTGCATAACTCAACATAATTATTTGAAGGTTGTCTTTTTTTTGTATTAAAACACTTGTTTTCATTGGTTGGGTGAAATATGATAATTTTTTGAGATAGGAATTTTGGGTTTTCATGAGCTGTATGCCAAAATCATCAGTATTAAAACAATAAAAGACCTGAAATATTTCAGTTGGTGTGCAATGAATCTAAAATATATGAAAGTTTAATTTTTATCAGTACATTACAGAAAATAATGAACTTTATCACAATATGCTAATTTTTTGAGAAGGACTAGTATATATATATATATATATATATATATATATATATATATATATATATATATATATATATATATATATATCTTCTTCTTCTTCTTCTTCTTTTCCTTTCGGCTTTTCCCTTCAGGGGTCGCCACAGCGAATCATCTGCCTCCATCTCACCCTATCCTTTGCATCTTCTTCTCTTACACCAACGACCTTCATGTCCTCCTTTACCACATCCATGAATCGTCTCTTTGGTCTTCCTCTAGGCCTTTTGCCTGGTAGTTCCAGCCTCAGCATCCTATTACCAATATACTCACTATCCCTCCTCTGTACATGTCCAAACCATCTCAATCTAGCCTCTCTGACTTTGTCTCCAAAACGTCTTACATGTGCTGTCCCTCTGACGTGCTCATTCCTAATCCTATCCATCCTCGTTACTCCCAAAGAGAACCTCAACATTTTCATCTCTGCTACCTCTAACTCTGCCTCCTGTCTTTTCCCCAGGGCCACTGTTTCTAACCCATACAGCATCGTTGGCCTCAACACCATCTTGTACACTTTTCCTTTCATTTTTGCCGATACCCTCCTATCACACATCACACCGGACACTTTTCTCCAACCATTCCAACCTGCCTGCACACGCTTCTTGACCTCTTTTCCACACTCTCCATTGCTCTGGATTGTTGAGCCTAAGTACTTAAAATCCTCCACCTTTCTTATCTCTGCTCCCTGTAATCTCACCATTCCTCTTTGGTCCCTGGCATTCATGCACATGTATTCTGTCTTACTGAGGCTAATCTTCATTCCCCTCCTTTCCAGGGCATACCTCCACCTCTCTAGATTTTCCTGCACTTGTTCTCTGCTCTCACTACAGATTACAATGTCATCTGCAAACATCATAGTCCATGGGGAATCTTGTCTAACCTCGTCTGTCAGCCTGTCCATCACCATAGCGAACAAGAAGGGGCTGAGAGCTGACCCTTGATGCAGTCCCACCTCCACCTTGAACTCTTCTGTCACACCGACAGCACACCTCACCACTGTCTTACATCTCTCATACATGTCCTGCACCACTCTAACATACTTCTCTGCCACTCCAGACTTCCTCATGCAATACCACAGTTCTTCTCTCGGCACCCTGTCATATGCTTTCTCCAGATCCACAAAGGCACAATGCAGCTCCGTCTGACCTTCTCTGTACTTCTCCATTAACATCCTCAAGGCAAACACTGCATCTGTGGTGCTCTTTCTGGGCATGAAACCAAACTGTTGTTCACAAATGCTGACTTCTGCCCTTAGTCTAGCTTCCACTATTCTTTCCCATAACTTCATCGTATGGCTCATCAACTTTATCCCTCTGTAGTTGCCACAACTCTGCACGTCTCCCTTGTTCTTAAAAATGGGCACCAGCACACTTCTCCTCCATTCCTCTGGCATCTGCTCACTCTCTAAGACCTTGTTAAATGTTCTTGTCAGAAAATCTACTGCTACCTCTCCTAGACACTTCCATACCTCCACCGGTATGTCATCAGGACCAACTGCCTTTCCATTCTTCATCCTCTTCAATGCCCTCCTCACTTCACCCTTACTAATCTTTGCTACTTCCTGGTCCTCAACAGTCACCTCTTCTACTTTTTTTCTCTCTCATTTTCCTCATTCATCAGCTCTTCAAAGTACTCTTTCCATCTTCCCAGCACACTTCTGTCATCAGTCAATACATTTCCCTCTCTGTCCTTTATCAATCTAACTTGCTGCACGTCCTTCCCATCTCTATTTCTCTGCTGTGCCAACCTGTATAAATCATTTTCTCTCCTCCTTACTTTCCAACCGAGCATACAAGTCATCAAACGCGCTCTGTTTGGCCTTTGACACTGCTACCT
>CM045744.1:21686475-21738975 GCA_024760905.1 Plotosus lineatus
TTTGATGCCAACATTATCAATGGGATGTCACGATGTCACTGCTGTCCAGCCCAGCTAATTGTGCTATGAGTAGCCAGCTATGGCGCTCACTGACTATAGTGAGAGATGTAAAATAATATTCGCCTACTTTCGTCAAGAGTTGGCTGCATAGTCATGAGTGGGTTTCTGACCTGCATGGCCCAGCAAGCTGTCCAGGGTGTACATTGCCCTCACTCAAAGTTGGCTGAACTGGGTGCCAGCCTCCCTGCGACCCTGATTAGGATTATGCAGTTCAGAAAATGGATGGAGGATGAATAAACACACACACACACACACACACACACACACACACACACACACACAGAAACAACAGAGCCCAGGACCTTCTCGCTTTGAGGTGGGTGTGCTAACTCTTATGTCACTGCCCCATGTTGAGGTCTTTCTCTGCTACACACACTAACCTGAACATGATCACATTATTTAAACCTGCCTCACCCTTGCTTATTTTGTGAAGCAGTTCTAGGCATCAGAATTAAGATAGTGAAAATTAGCTTTTCCCCACTAAAAAGTGCATGTGAATATGTGTTTAAAATATTTCACCATAAACCGGCACATGTAGCAGCAACTACCCCATCTGTTTAATTTACATAACCTTTGATCTCCACGTCCTCTTCCAGTCATACAACATTCATTCTGTTCCATACAGTAATACTGAAATATTTACCTCAAGAGATTTATTATTGCACATAATCTTCAAAAATGATTAGTTGAACTCTGATTTGGAAGATGCTGGAACACCAGGATCAACGTCTAAGTCACTGAAATAGACTTAGGCTGACACATTAAAGCTTGATCAAAGATAACCACATCAACAAAGAAAAGCCTTCTGGAGAAAAGTTTTATGGCGAGATAAGTGAGATATTGAGTGGTTTCACTACAATAGCAAAACAACGATGCTGCTCATAACACACACTAAATAAAGTGTGTTGTACAAACTTGCCTTGAGTACTAGTCCTGATTGCATAAATGTGGTTCAGGTGTTTATAACCATGTGGCATGGCATGAATGTGTAGTGATCAGTGGCTAATAGGAGTTTTTGTGCACTGTTATATTCACGAACAATAATCAGATTATTCTAATATGGGGAGCCTTCTGTGTAGCATTTCTAATCTTCAACCTTCGGATACACTCATAAATATGCAAAATATCACCAAAAACAGCAGGTGAACCAATTGGAATTAAAATGTCAAAGGTAGACAGTTGGACAGGTGTGTTTTAATTTCTCCCAGCTCCCCACCTCCACTGTAAACAGTGTTTGTGCAGAATTGCTTCCCCCTCCTAAGGTGTCGGATGGTGGTCCAGAATCTTTTTGAGGCCAACCAATAATCACTCTCCAGGTCCTCACCGAACTCCTCCCTTGCCTGAGATTTTGCATCTGCGAGAACCTCGGCTACAGCATGTTTGGCCTGCCGGTACCTGTCCGCTGCCCCGGGAGTCCCACAGGCTAATAAAAGCCTATACGCCTTCTTTTTCAGCTAGTTGCCCCCGTTCACCACAGGTGTCCACCACCTGGTTCGGGGGTTACTTCCACAACAAGCACCAATGACTTTCTGGCCACAGCTATGGGCTGCCGCCTCAGCAATGGAGGCATGGAACACGGCCCATTCGGATTCCATGTCACCTGCCTCCTCCAGGATGTGGTTGTAGCTCTGCCGTAGTTGGGAGTTAAAGGCCTCTTAGACAGGGGACTCCGCTAGATGTTCCCAGCAGACCCTGATCCCTCCCTGAATCTCCACCCTATCATGGTAAAGGGGTTTGCGTGACCTAATGGTCCTAGGAGCTATGTTGTCAGGGTTAAAATGCCCCTGGCAGGGTCACCCAAGGCAAACAAGTCCTGGGTGAAGGTCCAGATGAACTGCGATTCAAAAGACCCCTATGAGTAAGAAACAGACAAGGATGCAGTTTCCCTTGCCTGGATATGGGTTACCAGGGTCCCCCCCTGTAACCAGGCCCGGGGTAGGGGCTCAAAGGCGAGCACCTGGTGGTCGGGTTCTGCCCATGGAGCCTGGCCAGGCCCAGCCCGAAAAGGAGACATGAGTCCGCCCTCCCATGGACCCACCACCCGTGGGAGGGGTTTTAGGGGTCGGGTGCAATGTGAGTTGGGTGGCAGCCGAAGGCATGGGTTCTGTCAGACCGATCCTCGGTTACTGATTCTGACCCTTGGGACATGGAATGTTATCTCTTTGGTGGGGAAGGAGTCTGATCTGGTGTGTGAGGTGGAGAGATACCGACTAGATTTCATCTGGCTCACTTCAACGCATAGCTTGGGCTCTGGAACCACCCATCTCGAGAGGCTGGACCTTATTCCATTCTGGGGTTGCTCATGAGGAGAGGCGGCAAGCCGGTGTGGGCATACTTGTTGAACCCCGTCTCGCGGCCCAAATGTTGGGGTTCTCCCTGGGTAACGAAAGGGTAGCATCCCTCTGTCTTCGGATGGGGTGAAGGGTCCTGACTGTTATTTGTGCTTATGCACCAAGTGACAGTTCAGAGTACTCTCCCTTCTTGAAGTATTTAGGGGGTGTGTTGGAGAACGCTTCCTTGGGCAACTCACTTGTTGTCTTGGGAGACTTCAACGGCCATGTGGGCAACGACAGTGTGACCTGTAAGGGTGTGATCTGTAGGTACGGCCTCTCCAGTCTGAACCCGGATGACGTTTCATTGTTGGACTTCTGTGCTCATCACAGTTTGTCTATCACGAACACCATGTTCTAACATAAATGTGCCCATAAGTGCACTTGGCACCAGAACACCCTAGGTCATGGTTCGATGATTGACTTATTAGTCGTATCATCGGACTTGCAGTTGTATGTTCCGGACACTCGGGTAAAGAGAAGAGCTGAGCTGTCTACTGATCACCACCTGGTGGTGAGTTGGATTCGGTGGTGGGGGAGGCTGCCTTCCAGAAATGGCAGGCCCTTGAGCAAAATAAAAAATAAAATAAATTGTACACTTATTTTCATTTGTTTTGCATTTTCTGAAATAAGCACAGAGGCAAAATAACACAGGTTAACCATAAATATGTATTAGCTCACTTATGGTATCAATTTAACGGTGTTGAAGGTTCCAAAAAATCTTTAATTTTTTTAATTTTACTGAGACCAAAAACCCTTAACTTCCTGCCAGTAGTTATGGCTGACTACAGCTGGAATGCTCTCAGTAACAAAAACATTACCAAGCTTTTGTAATATTTATGACTGGTTGCACCATCAAACACACACTATGCAACAGACCATGCTACCTTCTTAGGATAAAGATCACAGATCAAAATTAGCATAACCCAAAATTCTGCTTGGTTTTACTTCATCTTCCACAAAAGCCACACATATGTAATGTATATTAATGGGTCACAGTGTTTGTCTTGAAATAAACTTAAACACACACACACACACACACACACACACACACACACACACACACACACACACACACACATATAGAGATAAATATATACAGTCGGCCCCCAACTTACGAAGACCCCTGTGTACGAAATCCCTGGATTACGAAAAAC
The DNA here is from genome assembly GCA_024760905.1 of Plotosus lineatus. Classification (NCBI taxonomy): domain Eukaryota; kingdom Metazoa; phylum Chordata; class Actinopteri; order Siluriformes; family Plotosidae; genus Plotosus; species Plotosus lineatus. The sequence goes on from CM045744.1 coordinate 21,690,023, forward strand.
ATTTCTCTGAGTTTCCGGCCCCGAGATACAAAACAACCCCCTCTTACGAAAAGAAATTCAAAATTCAAACATGCCAATCGAAATTTCAAACAACGCGCAAGTTGCTCTCTCATTAGCTGTCTCTCAACATCCCACCCTTCTGGCCTCCCAGATAGAGACAGAAGGAAGCTTAACTCTTTAGTTTTTAGTTTAATTTTTTAAGTTGTTTTAATTCAGTAAATGTTTAATAAATGTGGGTGCATTTGAGCTCATCTGGAATTCCGATCCCTCAAGGAATCAAATTAAAGTTGAGTTTGTCAAGCATTGAAAACGCTTTGAATTCACGTCTTGTGGGCGTGGCCCGCAGCGCATGCGAGAGTGATACAGAGAGAGAGAGAGAGAGAGAGAGAGAGAGAGAGGAGAAGGAATAACACTTTAGTTTTTAGTTTAGTTTTTTAAGTTGTTTTAATTCAGTAAATGGTCAAGCAGGGAATGCACTTTGAATTCAGGTCTTGTGGGCATGTGTGTGTGTGTGTGTGTGTGTGTGTGTGTGTGTGTGTGTGTGTGTGTGTGTGTGTGTGTGTGTGTGTGTTAATAAAAAATATTTAATAATGATTTAATTAATAAATATGTTAATAAAATGGTTTAATATGTTAATAAAATGTTTAAATGGTTTAATAAATAATTTTCTTTTACTTTTATTACATATTTCATACAAAATTGGTGTACTTTTATCATTTTTAAAGGGTTTATGGGGTTTATCCAGTCCAAAGACTGGAGCCTTGGAACGAATTAGGCATTTAACATGTAAGATGTGGCCCCTACTTACGTAATCCCCAATATACGAAAAGAGCTCTGGAATGGATTAACTTTGCAAGTTGGGGGCCGACTATATATATATATATATATATATATATATATATATATATATATATATATATATATATATATATATATATATATATATATATATATATATATATATATATATATATATATATATATATATATATATATATATATATATATATATATTAATATATATAAACTATGTATATAAATCCGGAGTGGAGCCCCGTAGGTGGTTAGAAGGCGTATCTCGTCCCTTTCCGGCAACTCCTGCACCCTCGATGAGTCTCCAACTGTCTTGACTCTGTTTTGCCGTGGGATCAGGCTCATCAGTACGAGAGAGTGAGGCTGGTGCTGCGCAAGCCTCCTTCACTTTAATCCAAGTTCAATGCAAGTCATGGCAACACCACCATGAACAACCCTTTACCCTCAAAGTCCTGTGGCGATGGGAGAATGGCGAAGCAGCAGGTGCAGAATCACTGGAAGCTGTAGCTGCAATCCTGCACACAGGCGGCTCAGGTCATATGGTCGCTCTTCTCTGATCGGCACAGCAGTGAAGTTCGGCAGCCCCCTGAGCGACCAGGCAGCCCTATTTAGGATAGCTCTGCCTGCCTCCGTAGTCAGAGGACAGAGCTAGAAAAGGTGCTCTAAACATAGCCTGTCCCACAACCACCTGGCCAGCATACCGCGGCTGGCGGGTTCCCATCTTGCGGTTGAAATCACAAGAAAATATCCAATAAAATATTCAAGCTCATCCTTGCATCATAGAATGTTAGAACTCTTCTCGACTCAACCACCTGTAAGTCAGGGAGACCAGAAAGATGTACGGCTCTCGTAGCCAGAGAACTCGCCCGCTACAATGTCGACATTGCAGCCCTCAGCGAAACACGCTTTCCCAACAAAGGCCATCTCAGTGAGATTGAAGGCGGCTACACCTTTTTTTGGAGCGGCTGCAGCAATGAAGAGTGATGTGAGGCTGGTGTCGGATTTGCGATTAAAGACCATCTCGTACGAAAACTTGATTGTATACCAGAAGGCATCAACGATCGCCTCATGAAACTCAAGTTCCCCCTGGACAGGGGGAGATCCGCAACCCTCATTAGCGCCTACGCTCCCACCATGATAAACTCTGAAGACACTAAGGAGGAGTTCTATGAAGAACTGGATGTCCTCATCTCCACTGTTCCACAGGCGGACAAGCTCCTACTCCTTGGCGACTTTAATGCTTGTGTAGGTCAAGACCACCAGGCATGGGAAGGAGTCCTCGGACCCCATGTAGTAGGGAAATGTAACAGTAATGGTCTCCTCCTGCTCAGAACGTGTGCCACCCATGGCTTAGCCATCACCAACACCATGTTCCGCCTTCCAACCCATAATAAAACGTCGTAGATGCACCCTCGATCTAAGCATCGGCATCTCATCGACTACGTCATTGTCAGAGCAAAGGACAGGCGGGATGTGCATGTGACGAAGACAATGTGTGGTTCTGACTGTTGGACAGACCATCTTCTCATCATTTCTAAGACCAATTTGCATATTCAGCCCAAGAGAAGACCACAAGGCCAGACAGTTGTGAAGAAGCTCAACATCAACAAGCTCAAACTCCCTTCCGTTCAAGAAGAACTAGTAGCAAGTTTAGAAAGCCAGCTGACTGAGGCTACCAGAAACGACTGGGACTCTCTGAAGACATCTGTTCATTCTGTTGCCCTACAGGCTCTGATAAGCTACCAGGAACCACCAGGACTGGTTTGATGAAAATGATGTCAAAATCAGAGCCCTGCTGGAGAAAAACGCCAACTCTTCAGAGCTCATCAGAGTGATCCCAACTCGGTCTCGAAGAAAGACGCATACGTCAGTAAGTGCAGACAGGTGCAGATAAATCTCCGTGCTATGCAAGACACATTGCTAAGTAACAAAGCCGACGAGATTCAAGGCTTTGCAGATAGACATGACATGAAACGCTTCTACGATTCACTCAGGTGTGTATTCGGACCACCAACATCAGGCAGTTCCCCTTTACTCAGCGTGGACGGAGCCACACTCATCACCGAAAAAAACAAGATCGTAGAGAGATGGGCAGAACACTTCAACGGCGTTCTAAATCGTCCGTCGTCCATCAATGACGAAGCTGTTCAACGCCTTCCCCAGGTGGAGATAAACCCAGACTTGGACTGGGAAAGCCCCCGGTGCTGATGCCATCTCTGCTGAAGTGTTCAAGATAGGCAGCCCTTCTCTCCTACACAAACTCATAGCGCTATTTCAATCGTTTTGGAATAGTGAGACCCTGCCTCAAGATTTTAAAGATGCCACAATCGGTCACATCTACAAAAGAAAGGGAAACAAGCGATCGTGTGACAACCACACAGGGATATCACTTCTCTCTATCGCCGGCAAGATCTTTGCCCGAGTGCTCCTCAATCGTCTCCTGACACATCTCGAGTAGGGTCATCTCCCCCAGAGCCAATGTGGATTCCGCGCACGTCGAGGGACTATTGATATGATCTTTGCTGCCCGTCAGATTCAGGAGAAAAGTGTGGAACAAAGTTAAGATCTCTATATCACTTTCGTAGATCTAACAAAAGCCTTCGACACTGTGAGCAGAGAGGGACTGTGGAAGATCATGTTGAAGTTTGGCTGCCCGAACAGGTTCGTGAAGATTGTCAGACAATTTCACGATGGAATGATGACCCGTGTTCTTGACAATAGAAACGCCACCGATCCGTTTCATATGTCAAATGGAGTTAAACAAGGCTGTGTCCTCGCCCCTATACTGTTCAGTTTAATGTTTTCGGCGATGCTGACCGATACCTTTAGGGAGACTCCCCTAGGCATCCCCATCAAGTACAGGTGTGACGGAAAGCTGTTCAACCTCCGACTTCTGCAGGCCGTCACTAAAGTCAAAGAGACTGTGATTCGTGATCTGCTCTTTGCTGATGACTGTGCCCTCAGTGCCATCAATGAGCAAGAAATGTAACAGGAAATGGATGCATTCTCGTCTGCCTGTGACAACTTCAGCCTCACCGTTAGCATCAAGAAGACTGAAGTGATGTATCAGCCCGCCCCAGGTAAACCATATCAGGAACCAAACATCACAGTGAAGGGACAGTGACTTCAAGATGTGGAAAACTTCACCTACCTCGGCAGCACGCGCTCTCGCTACTCCAACATCGATGCTGAAGTCAGCAACCGCATTGCGAAGGCAAGCAGCTCTTTTGGGAGATTGAAGAAGTTAGTCTGGGAACGAAGAGGTATCTGACAATACACCAAGATCAAAGTGTACAGAGCAGTCGTCTTAACTATACTTCTTTATGGCTGTGAATCTTGGACCATCTACAGAAGACAGGAGACTCTTCTCCAGCAGTTCCATCTCCGTTGTCTCCGAAACATCTTTAATATCCACTGGCAAGATAGGATCACAAACATAGAGGTTCTGGAGAGAGCAGACCTCCCCAGCGTTATTACCATCATGCGCAAAGCTCAGACACGATGGGCAGGACACGCCTGCCGTATGTCAGACTCCAGGATACCCAAGCAGTTACTGTACAGTGAACTCAGTTGTGGTAACAGGAAAGTAGGAGGCCAGCGCAAACGCTATAAAGACTCCATCAAAACATACCTGAAGGACTTCAACATCGATGTTGCAACATGGGAAACCTCAGCATTTGACAGACCGGCTTGGCGCAACCTGATTGACAAAGGTGCCATCCACTCAGAGAATAAACGTTCGAACGCAGCCAAAGATAAACGTCAAACACGCAAGGCTCGAGCTGACCAATCTACCAACACGACCCCCTCTCACTGGTGTCCAACATGTGGGAGGGGTTTTCACGGCCGTATTGGCCTTACACGCCACCTGTGGACACATTACCCCGCCTCTTAGACACTGTGTTGTTTGTGTTGCTATGGTCATACTCGATATCGAGTCGACGGACATCATTCATATATATATATATATATATATATATATATATATATATATATATATATATATATATATATATATATATATATATATATATATATATATATACTTAAATTATGTACAATACAGTAAATTCTATAAATCACAATGAACAGCAATAAATAAAACTAATTAAATATTTGGTGTGATAACCTTTTGTTTAAAAATAGAATTGCTTCAGGTCTAGTTTTTGCAGTTTTACAAGTACAGTATCTATTGTGTGCCTTACAGAACCAGCCTCAGTTCTCCTGGAAATGTTGACTTTCACACATGATTATTTATTTGCATGTGAATGGTCTGAAAATGATATCATATGTAACATCCTGCTCTCTTTATTGATATACTACATGCTAACTTTTCTTTTTATGAAAAAAAAAAAATTGTGCTGAAAAACTAATGTTTTTAAATCAGAAGTGATATTTTTGTACCTACCTGCTAATATACAAAATAGAAAATTCAAATCTCTGCCAAAGATTATACTAAGAAAACATTGTGCCTAATTTTTTTTGCACAGTACTGTATATATAAAATACTGTCACTCTTAGCTGAGAGTAAATTAGCTGTAATGCTCAGAAGCAACCCAGTATTACCCCAAAGGCACAAGACTGCCATGAATGAAAACAACAGGGACACACACTGTTTAAATTCATGATCAAGTGAGTTTTGTATCACCACAGAGCAAACATGAGCTATCCAAGAAAAAGGCTTTGAGCTGAACAAAATTTAAAGAAATGGACAAAGATAAAACTTTCTTGGGCAAAGTTTTGTGGTCATATATGAAAGTGATTGATGTTGATTGCAATAGTGAGCAGAACTGTGTTTGGAGGAATAAAAAAGAGCACTGTTCTTACAGTTAAGAATTGTTTAATAATTTGAATGGAAAATTAAAGATTATCTCCAGACTATCAAACCATCAGTAGCAATTCCTGTATGGGAATCCTTTTGTCTTATTAGTGTTTTAAACCCCCCTCCCCACACACACACACACACACACACACACACACTCTGGGACATTTTTCCTGGTTTTACTTTTCCTTTTTCTTTTTTGCAATAGTTTAGTGCTTATCTGACTTTCCCAAGACTATTTCTTTCCAACTAAAGGCAACAAGCAGAGAGAATCACTGGCACCCTGCTAACATCTACATATCTCAAGCTAAGGTTTATTTTCAGCATCCATCCATTCATTCAATCATTTTCTGAACCACTTAATCCTTATTTGGGTCAGGATCTCAGCCAATTCTGAGCGAGGGCAACGTACACCTTGGACAGTTCACCAGGCCATTGCAGTAATCACATGTTTACTTTTATGTTTTATTAACCAAGATTTAAATCATGAATTATAAATTAAATCTACAGCCAGCACCTTGGAAAAAGACAGCTCCTAATAATCCTAAAGAAAGGATGGCTAAATGTTAGATTAATTACTTTTAAACTGCTTATATTGTTAATTAATTCATTACTGATCAGGAGTTTAGTGTAAGGTTCTACACAGGTACATGGATTAAACCCAATGAGTATAGCATTAAATGCAGAGAGTTATCCTAGACATATATATATATATATATATATATATATATATATATATATATATATATATATATATATATATATATATATATATATATATATATATATATATATATATATATATATATATATATATATATATATATATATATATATATATATATATATATATATATATACCAATCTTGTCTAATTTGCAGAGTAAATCACAGATATTTACACCAATGCTATAGGCATTAGGTAACAATAAGGACATACATTGAATACATTTGAAATACAGTGGCACCTCACCTCACAAAATTAATCTGTTCCAGAGCCTTTTTCTTAACGTGGATTTTTCATAAATTGAACCACATTTTATATGTAAAATGTGTGATTCGTTCCAAGGCCCCAATCCTACCCCTTAAAACCCTTTAAAATTATAAAAGCATACCTTTTAAGACCTCCTTCTGCTTTAATATCGTACCCATGGTAGATGGGTTTGGCCATATTCCTTTGCGATATCACTCAACCGCATGCCACAACCCCGCTTTTAACTCGCACCGGAACTCATACGTGTGTGTGTGTGTGTGTGTGTGTGTGTGTGTGTGTGTGTGTGTGTGTGTGTGTGTGTGTGTGTGTGTGTGTGTGTGTGCGTGTGTTGACTATGTCTTCTTAGCAGAGTTATAATCTTACAAATGTTTATGGAAAGTTAAAAGCCTGAGTCAAAAAATAAAGCAATGAGCACACTCAGAAAACTCATGAAACAACAGTAACGCCGTCTTTTACACAAAAAGCATTATGGGAGATGCAGATCTATAATAGCCAATGGGAGGGAGCTGTGTCATCCCTCCTAGCCAATGGGAGGCCAGTGGTGCAGGATGTTGGAAGATAGTCAATGAGAGAACAATGCGTGCGTCGTTTGAATGTTTGAATGGCGCAAATTATTTTTTGTAAGGAGAACTTGTTTCATATACATAGACAAAAAAAAAATGGAAAATGTTTTTCGTAACCTCGATTTTTCGTTTGCTGGGACTATTGTAAGGTAAGGTACCACTGTACTGTATACCAAAATGTCTGTCTGTTTTCCCTTCGGCTTTTTCTCTTTTACTCGGGAGTTGCCACAGCGAATCATCTGATTCGCACATTTGATTTGGCAGAGGTTTTTACATCAGATGCCCTTCCTGTCACAACCCTTTTTAGCAAGGGACAGAAACACGCTGATGACTTTGCAGCTACTCTTTACGAAAGTCTGCAATGGTTCTTTTACATGCCTCTCACCATAGACAGTGTATACCAGAATATGTTTCTGAAAAAATATGTTGCTGTCATTCATTGTTATGATTTGCAGACTCCCAAGATCATTCTCCGAATTCTTATTTCTTCGGATAAGGCATTTATTTATTTACTTAAAATTACCTTTAATATTCATTTTGACAATCAAAAAATCAGGATGGCATTGTGGTAAGGTGCTGGATTACTTATCCTATGGTCGGGGGTTGAACCCACACTGTAAACGGTTATCACTGCTGCCCCCCTAGTACAGCTTACCAGGTTATTGTAGTTATTGGTAAAGGCCGGTCCTTAAAAAGAACCATTGTTAACTTTCGTCAAGAGTAGCTGTATAGCCAGTAATGTGTTTCTGCCCTGCAGTGGCCTGGTGAGCTGTCCTTTGTGTACTCTGCCCTCACCCAGAGTTGGCTGGGATGGGTGCCAGCCTCCCCGCGACCCTAAATTAAATAAAATATTAGGATTAAATAAAAATATACATTTATACTATTCTGGAATGATCTTTGGATTAATTCATTTTCTGAACATTTTTATTCACAATACATTCATTGACAAAAGTCTTGCCGCACATGTAAGAATGTCTGTGTAACCCAACTTTTTTTTACTGATTTTCATGAATTATGCCTTCTGTCAATTGTAAAACTAAACGGATTATTTTATGAAAGCAATAGGAAATTGTAAATTTTTATATATATATATATATATATATATATATATATATATATATATATATATATATATATATATATATATATATACAGTGGTCCCCAAGCACCGGTCCAAGGACCGGTACCGGTCTCATATTGCTATGCCACCAATGTTATAAAATAGCTGGACCCAAAGGTCAGCAAAGAGCCAGTCATGTATGAAAGTTAAACATCAAGGTTTAAGGACACCACCAGTACACAGATACCCCAAAGCTGGGCGGTAACATTACTAGACGCAAATAGATAAATAGCAAAAGAGTATTAATTCCCATTTTATTTCAAACCTCTAGGTGGCTCGGATTTCTCATCATAGGGTTGATAACAGTGTTTTCTGACCTTTTGATGAGTGAGCTGCCCTCTAAAATAGTTTTCCTGTGTATTAAATACAGTGATCCTTCGTTACTTCGTGCTTCAGTTTATGTGACTTCAGTGCATCGCGGGTTTTTCAAAAATATAAAATATAAAAAAAAATACACGGAATTTAAGGAAATATACGGGAAAAGTTCCGGAAAATGCCGCAAAACAAGGCCAATTATGAAGAAAAAAAAACCCCCAAAAAACAAAAAACAAGCAACAAAACTGCTTACATTTTAATGTGAGGTGCGCATCTCAGTGTGTGTGTGTGTGTGTGTGTGTGTGTGTGTGTGTGTGTGTGTGTGTGTGTGTGTGTGTGTGTATGTGTGTGTGTGTGTGTGTGTGTGTGTGTGTGTGTGTGTGTGTGTGTGTGTGTGTGTGTGTGTGTGTGTGTGTGTGTGTGTGTGCATTATTTTTGAACATTTAATTGTGCTTATAAGAATTTCTAGCATTGGATATGTATTTATTGATTGTATACATATACATGTACGTATATGTCAGTCAGGGGGGGTTGATCCTGGAAATTGGCGGTCGCATGAGGGGGGTCTCGGTCCTCATTACTATGGAAAGTGAAAGATCTCTGTATTACAAGTGTCTTGGGCCTCAAGAATTTTCAGTAGCACTTACATTTTTTTTTTTTTTTTTTTTTTTTTTAATTTGTATTTTGAACATCTTGAAGGTGATTCTTTTACGATGATCCTTATTCATATTGACAAGCACCCAGGTGTCTGTTACCATCATGGGTATGTTTGCAGAGGTACTACTGACCTTTAGAGATACTTGTAATTATTCAGTATGATGGTAAATTGGATGTAATATGAATATTGTCAATGACTGTAGATCCCACTCATAATGCTGGACATAACCGAGATTTAATATTGTATTTAGTCCAGCCTTAGTTCATCTCAGGAATGATAATAAGAATAATGATACCATTGCATGATGCTAGAGTATTTGTTCAAGGATTTGCTCAAAAATAATTGTTATAATGTCTGTTTTTTTTTAACAGGTACATAAACAAGCTCCAGTTCACTCAGAATGCTGTGACGATGGTCCTGACAAGAACCAGAAGAGCTGAGCACATCTCACCATCTTATCTTTAGTGCACTGGCTCCCAGTTCAATTTTGCATCGAATATAACTTACTACCCTCAACCTATAAAGTACTTAATGATCTTGCACCACATTATCTCGGCGAACATCTTATTTATGGTCCACCACGACCACTTAAATCAAAAGGTGCAGGCTATTTTACTGATACCTCGAATAAAGACAACTACTGCAGTGGGTGGAGCTTTCTTTTACAAAGTGCAGTGTCATGGAAAACAATTCCACTTCATCTTTAGGATGTTTTAACAACACAATCAATCATTTTGTTAAATATATATATATATATATATATATATATATATATATATATATATATATATATATATATATATATATATATATATATATATATATATATATATATAATGTTAAGGAGCAGATCTGGGAGTTGTCAGCCATAAAGTGTTTTGTTAAGCTGAGATGGTTGTATGGTCTCACTCCATCTTTCTCACATGCTCACCCAGGTCCAGCAACAGTGGAGCGAGTGATTGCTTTTGTGACAAGGTGCCCTAATATCTTCCTTCTGTTTCTCACTTTTCAGTTATGTTGACACAGTCAGTCATTCCAGAGTCCCTGCTTGGAGTCAACACTAATAAAATCATCGTCATCATCATCATCATCATCATCAGCAGCAGCAGCAGCAGCCGTTACAGTCATGTGGTGGGGCAGCAGTTTAAATAGTAAGGTCCAGAAGTCCTTCTACCCATACATTTCCTCCAACTCTTATATTACTCCGTCCCCAGGCTCTACGCACTGGAGAGTATCACCAGCCGGGATACCAGCCAGAGTGCAGCCATAGTCCTTCAGGACTGACGGAGGCCTACTACCACCTACCACTACCACACATTACTTCTGAGATAAACAACATCTTGATTCTTCTGCTTTCTGAATCCTATGATCCAACCTGATGTACTATTGCTCATTAGAGTTTTCTTCTTAGAAGCTCTTCTGTGACTTTTACATCTCACCTTTGTTATTTATTTCATTCTCTGTGTGTATAGCAGTACCGCACACCATTCCTATCTAGTTATCAGGTCACATTACTGTACAGTGGATTTATATTGAGTAAATAACATCATGCTATTGCGGCTCATGAATGCAAGTGTGAGGCTTTATGCTGGATTTCATGATCATAGACAATTGAATCCAGCAGAAACAATTTTTATTTACCTTACCTTACCTTACCTTCTAGTATTTTAGTAACTGCAATAAATATGCAGCAGACAATGTAAACCACAGCAACTCAATCAAAACAAAAGCCGCTCAAAGCATCTGTCATTTTGCAATTGTTGGGATTGGATTTCAACACTAATTAAATTGAAATTGATCAATAAATGAGTGGTGGGATACAGAAGTGGGAAAACTAATCAGAAACATTCTCAGTAAATTTGACATGGTTTGTAGTCAAACCACCCCCATCGCTTTTCTGAATCAAGATTATGCCCAGGAGACATTCTAGTCATTATTTTCTACTACAAGACAAGCCCCCACAATCCATTTTCTGTGATGCTGAGCCCTATTGAACAGTCTCAGTTTACGTAAACGTATAACAAATGATGCATCGGAACAATGCTTTCGTAAGGGTGCAGCTGTGTAAATCATCCCGTAGAGTTCAAGAACACTCTCTCTCTCACACACACACACACACACACACACACACACACACACACACACACACACACACACACACACACACACACACACACACACTCACACACGAATGTACAGGTGGGTCAGTATATAAATGTTAACTAAACTTGGTAGTTGTACTGTAATGCAGCCGCGTGTGTGTGTGTGTGTGTGTGTGTGTGTGTGTGTGTGTGTGTGTGTGTGTGTGTGTGTGTGTGTGTGTGTGTGTGTGTGAAGGGGGGAGGGGGGCACAAGCCAGTGTTCTTCCTCATGCCGGTCCCAAGCCCGGATGAATACAGAGAGTTGTGTCAGGAAGGGCATCCAACATAAAACATATGCCAAATTTGTTATGTGGATTACCAATACGAATGTCATACCAGATCGGTTGAGGCTCGGGTTAACAATGACTGCCATCAGTGCTGTGAACCAACGGGGTGCTGGTGGAAACTGGGCTACTGTTGGTTGAAGAAGGAGAGGCGGGAGGCGTGTCAGTAGGTGGCGAGAGAAGAGAAAAGGCACTTGGATCTAGGACTGAGAGTAGGGACTTTGAGTGTTGGAACTATGACAGGAAAAGTTAGAGAAGATGTGGCTATACTGCAATAAAAGAAAATAGAAAATAATAAATAATAAAACGCGAATTCACACTTTTTAAAAATGTGCATAATTAATAAAAATGAATAAATATTAAATACTATCATCAAGGGCAAGGATTTGGTGGCCAGGTAATAAAATGCTGCATTACCGTTGGCAAGACTGGGGATTCATGTTCCACGCTTACCGGGTTGTCACTGCTGTCCCTCCAGTGCAGCTGACTGGGTTATCAAAAGTCAGCCATGTCTCTCACTTTCTATGGTGAAGGTAAAGTCCTTTGGCTTTTTTACACCCGAGCCTAGTGGCTCATCAGGCCAGTGCTTATCCCCGGTTTCCGTAACGTGAAGCGACTTGGAGTACAACTCCTCCTGGATGGGATTCTAGTCCATTACAGGTTACCTTCCCAGTATATTTTTACTGGTACCAATTTATACTGCTGGGAGAACAGAGGCACACTTGTGGTTAAGATCTTGCCTTGAGGTCTTAGCACAGTGGGGTTCTAACTGGGATTTGAACACACAACCCCCCCGATCATGAGCGCAGCACCCTAACCACTCCACCACCGACCCCACCTCTGTGGTGAAATGTTCATGTAAAAGAACCATTGCTGACTTTTAACAACAGTAGCTGCTTAACCATCAGTGCATGTCTGCCCTGTGATGGAATCACGAGCTGCCCAGGGTGTACTTTACCCTTGCCCAGAATTGGCTGAGATGGATCCCAGTCTCAATGTGTCCTTAATTATGATTAAGTGGACCAGAAAATGAACGAACAAATGAATGGCTATCATCACTTTTAATACACACAGGGTAGTTGCATTTTTTACCCTGTGAATTCCACCAGGAACTCCAATTAATCAAGTATAAGGTATGAGGGAAATCTTAAATTTTAAAATAACAAATAAAATTTGAATAAAACATACATTTCTACATGTTCATGCTTTTAATTCATTTTTTTAATTATTTATTTATTTATTTATTTAGTCTTTGCAAACCACAAAATATACAGCGCCTTTCTTCTGAAGACATGGGTGTGTCTATTCTAAGATTCATGGCTGCTGGGATATGTGTCGTTCAGGGCTTTTAATGACTGACCTGTGTCATAAACCAAGAAACTGCTATCTAGGTACAGTAGCTACTATATGGATTTGTATTAATTTCAGCTATACAGCCTATGATATCAAATTAATTTCAATTATTCAGAGATCCAAGCATTGCTTTGCTCAGTAATTATTTAGTAATGCACTATATAAACACACATAATGCCAAAGGTACTCTATGCTTAAATATTTCATGATCAAACATTAAACTTTAAACTGTGCAACAGAATCCATCACACCTTCCAAACATGAAGAACTAGCACCTCAGTTGATTCACGTTACTAATTTACTTTATAAATAATTCAGCTTGGGCAAGCGGTGGCCTGTTGGTAAGGTGCTGGATTACTGATCCCAAGGTGAGGGTTCAAGCTCCAGTGCAGCTAGCTGGGTTATCAAAGAGCGGCCATGTCTCTCACTGTCTGTGGTGGGAGGTTCATGCAAAAGGACCATTTCTGACTTTCATAGGAAAATAGCTGCACAGCCAACAGTGGGTTTCTACCTCGCGATGACCTAGTGAGCTGTTCAGGGTGTGCACTGCCGTCGCCCAAAGTTGGCAGAGATGGGTGCCAACCTACGTGCAATCCTAATTTGGATTAAGCGGTTCAGAAAATGAATGAATGATTCAGCTTACAAAGGGGATTATATCAAATAAGGAAACACCAGCTATGCCCTGAACCCTCCCCCATCTACTTCATGACCAATTAAATAGAAACTTGCCCTATGTACAGAAAAGCTTACATCTTCTTTTCCTTTCGGCTGTTCCCTTCAGGGGTCGCCACAGCAAATGATCTGCCTCCATTTCACCCTATCCTCTGCATCTTCTACTCTTACTCCAGCGACCTTCATGTCTGCCTTCACCACATCCATAAATCTTCTCTTTGGTCTTCCTCTGGGCCTTTTGCCAGGTAGTTCCAACCTCAGCATCATACGACCAATATACTCACTATCCCTCCTCTGTACATGTCCAAACCATCTCAAACTAGTACAGAAAAGCTTAGATATTCTACAAAAATTCACACACACACACACACATCTCTCTCTCTCTCTCTCTCTCTCTCTCTCTCTCTCTCTCTCTCTCTCTCTCTCTCTCTCTCTCTCTACATACATACATACACAGTGGGGCCAACGTAAAAATATACTGGTATATATACTGGTCCTTCTCCAAAAATTAGCATATTGTGATACAGTTCATTATTTTCTGGAATGTACTGATAAAAAAATTAATAATGTTCATATATTTTAGATTCATTGCACAACAACTGAAATATTTCAGGTCTTTTATGTTTTAATACTAATGATTTTGGCATACAGCTCATGAAAACCCAAAATTCCTATCTCAAAAAATTAGCATATCATGTTCAGGTAGTCTAAACGAGCTATTAACCTCATCATCTGAATCTCCAATTAACTCTAAAAACCTGCAAAAGATTCCTGAGGCTTTTAAAAACTCCCAGCCTGGTTCATTACTCAAAACCACAATCATGGGTAAGACTGCCGACCTGACTGCTGTCCAGAAGGCCATCATTGACACCCTCGAGCAAGAGGGTAAGACACAGAAAGAAATCTCTGAGCGAATAGGCTGTTCCCAGAGTGCTCTATCAAGCCACCTTAGTGGGGCGTCTGTGGGAAGGAAAAAAATGAAAGAAGGGCCGATTCCAGACCTTGGGGGACCTGTGGAAGCAGTGGACTGAGTCTGGAGTAGAAACATCCAGAGCCACCGTGCACAGGCATGTGCAGGAAATGGGCTACAGGTGCCACATTCCCCAGGTCAAGCCACTTTTGAACCAGAAACAGCGGCAGAAGCGCCTGACTTGGGCTACAGAGAAGCAGCACTGGACTGTTGCTCAGTGGTCCAAAGTACTTTTTTCAGATGAAAGCAAATTTTGCATGTCATTCGGAAATCAAGGTGCCAGAGTCTGGAGGAAGACTGGGGAGAAGAAAATGCCAAAATGCCTGAAGTCCAGTGTCAAGTACCCACAGTCAGTGATGGTCTGGGGTGCCATGTCTGCTGCTGGTGTTGGTCCACTGTGTTTTATCAAGGGCAGGGTCAATGCAGCTAGCTATCAGGAGATTTTGGAGCACTTCATGCTTCCATCTGCTGAAAAGCTTTATGGAGATGAAGATTTCATTTTACAGCATGACCAGGCACCTGCTCACAGTGTTGGCACTGTGTAACCACCGGTAAATGGTTTACTGACCATGGTATTATTGTGCTCAATTGGCCTGCCAACTCTCCTGACCTGAACCCCATAGAGAATCTGTGGGATATTGTGAAGAGAAAGTTGAGAGACACCAGACCCAACACTGTGGATGAGCTTAAGGCCGCTATCGAAGCATCCTGGGTCTCCATAACACCTCCGCAGTGCCACAGGCTGATTGCCTCCATGCCACGCCGCATTGAAGCAGTCATTTCTGCAAAAGGATTCCCGACCAAGTATTGAGTGCATAACTGAGCATAATTATTTGAAGGCTGACTTTTTTGTATTAAAATCACTTTTTTATTGGTCGGATGAAATATGCTAATTTTTTGAGATAGTGATTTTTTTTTCTTTACTTTTTTGCCAAAATTATCAATATTAAAACAATAAAATGCTTGAACTCGTTCAGTTGTGTGTAATGAATGTAAAATATATGAAAGTCTAATGTTTATCAGTACATTACAAAAATAATGACACAATATGCTAATTTTTTGAGAAGGACCTGTATATATATTTTTTTCCTTGGTTAATTGTGACCGAGATCCCCACGTGACCATCTAAATGTAGGATCACCCCCCCCCCCCCCCCCCACTACTGATGTATAGATGCATGTATATGTGTAAAAACACGATGCACTGAAGCAGCATGAATTGAAGCGCGAAGTTGCAAGGGATATATATATATATATATATATCGGTCTGTCTGTCTGTCTGTCTGCCTGTCCGTCCATAATCAAGCAGTATTATCCACATAATACAGTTCCTTAATACAGTTCCATAATGCAGTTTTCGATTGTTTGTCTCAATGTAGTTCTGGATTGTTTTAATCAAGAGGGAAACCATATGACAGTTATACACAGAAAAATCTCTGGGTTATACTGCTTTCCAAGTTGATTAGATGAATATTTTTGGAAAGAAAGGGAATTGTTTTCAGAGCTGTTTCACAGGTGACAAAAGCGTTGCTATAGTCAAAAGAAAATTAAATTAATGAAGCAAAATGCAGTAATACAAAATGGCGTTAATATATGCATTGAAATGTTTTACTGTCATAAGTGACAACAAGTCCTTGATTACCAGTATCATAGTGGACAGCTACTGAAACAGTAAGCATCAGTCTTCAGGAATAGTGACAGGAATGAAGCTGAGACATATTGAGGTACAGCTGAGGATCCACATGAGATACTTTGAGAAAGTCGAAGTGAAACTTCAACAGAACAACATGGGGAAGAAAGTGTGAACAAAAAAAATGAGTTTAATGTTAGAACATGTGATACAAATAAAACTGAGATTAATTGAATAAAGTATAAATAAATAAATAAATAAATAAATAAATATATATATATATATATATATATATATATATATATATATATATATATATATATATATATATATATATATATTTTTTTTTTTTTTTTTTTTTTTTTTTTACAATTGACATTTTAATAATTTTGACATACTCTCCACCCTGTTGGAACAGCATGAACTCTCCATCAGTCCAAAAATGCATCTCGACATAAATCCGAAAAAGTCAATTGCACTTATAACGAACAGCTGGGAGACCAATTATCACGAATAAGGTCCATTGGCAACATGACCGAGTATAAAAAAAAACTTCCCAGAGTGGCAGTGTCTCTCAGAACATGAAGATGGGTATATGATCAACAATTCCTTCAATGTTCCACAGAAAGATAGTGGTTCAATATCAGAAAGGTGTTTCCTAGTGAAAAAACTACAGAGTTTGAAGTTTTCCTCATCTACAGTGCATAACATCATTCAAAGATTCAGAAAATCTCGAACAATCTCTGTGTGTAAGCCAAGGCTGAAAAACCGTACTGGATGCCTGTGATCGTCGGGCCCTTAAACAGCACTGAACCACAAACAGGAATGCTATTGTAACTGAAATCACAGAATGGGCTCAGCAATACTTCCAGAAACCATTGTCGGAGAATGCAACCCACCTTGCCAGCTGAAACTCTATAATACAAATAAGTAGCCATTTCTAAACAGGACCCAGAAGCGCAGTCATTTTCTCTGGGCAAAGGGTCATTTAAAATGGAGTGTGGCAAAGTGGAAATCTGTTCGATGGTCAGATGAATCACGATTCGAAGTTCTTTATGGAAAACTGGGACACAACACGTAATCCAGGCTAAAGAGAACATGGGCAACCCAAGTTGTTGCCAGAGCTCAGTTCAGAAGCCTGCGTCTGTGATGGTATGGGGTTGCATGAGTGCGTGTGGTATGGGCAGCTTGCACATCTGGATACACACTGTCAATGCAGAAAGGTATATTCAGGTTCGAGAACATCATATGCTCCCATCCAGACATCGTCTCTTTCAGAGAAGAACTTGCATTTTTCAACATGATGATGCCAGACCACATGCAACATTAATTACAACATCATGGCTGCGTAGTAAAAGGACCCGGGTATTGAAATGGCCAGCCTGCAGTCCAGAACTTTCACCAACATTTGGTGCATCATAAAGAGGAAGGTGCCCAAGACAGTTGAACAGTTTGAGGCCTGTATTAGACAAAAATGAGACAGCATTCCTATTTCTACACTTGAGAAACTTGTCTCCTTGGACACCAGATGTTTGCAGACTGTTGTAAGAAGAGGGGATGCCTCATCGTGGTGAAAATGGCCTTGCCTCAACTTTTTTGAGATTTAAAATTTTACATGAACATTATGGATTTTCTTGGTTGAAACTTTTCAGCCTGTCATCCATCTTCTATTCCAAATAAAATATTGAAATTTGGAACTTCCACATCATTGCATTCAGTTTTTATTCACAATTTATGTAGTGTACCAACTTTTATTTAGTTTGGTTTGTACTAGTATATATATCTTCTTTTCCTTTCGGCTTTTCAATTCAGGGGTCGCCACAGCGAATCATCTGCCTCCATCTCACCCTATCCTTTGCATCTTCTTCTCTTACACCAACAACCTTCAAGTTCTCCTTCACCACATCCATGAATCGTCTCTTTGGTCTTCCTCTAGGCCTTCTGCCTGGTAGTTCCAGCCTCAGCATCCTATTACCAATATACTCACTATCCCTCCTCTGTACATGTCCAAACCATCTCAATCTAGCCTCTCTGACTTTGTCTCCAAAACATCTTACATGTGCTGTCCCTCTGATGCACTCATTCCTAACCCTATCCATCCTCGTTACTCCCAAAGAGAACCTCAACATTTTCATCTCTGCTACCTCCAGCTCTGCCTCCTGTCTTCTCCCCAGGGCCACTGTTTCTAAACCATACAACATCGTTGGCCTCAACACCGTATTGTACACTTTTCCTTTCATTCTTGCCCATACCTTCCTATCACACATCACACCGGACACTTTTCTCCAACCATTCCAACCAGCCTGCACACGCTTTTTCACCTCTTTTCCACACTCTCCACTGCTCAGGATTGTTGAGCCTAAGTACTTAAAATCCTCCACCTTCCTATCTCTGCTCCCTGTAACCTCACCATTCCTCTTGGGCCCTTGTCATTCATACACATGTATTCTGTCTTACTGAGGCTAACCTTCATTCCCCTCCTTTCCAGGGCATACCCCCACCTCTCTAGATTTTCCTGCACTTGTTCTCTGCTCTCACTACAGATCCTAATGTCATCTGCAAACATCATAGTCCATTGGGAATCCTGTCTAACTTCGTCTGTCAGCCTGTCCATCACCATAGCAAACAAGCAGGGGCTCAGAGCTGACCCTTGATGCAGTTCCACCTCCACCTTGAACTCTTCTGTCACACCGACAGCACACCTCACCACTGTCTTACATCTCTCATACATGTCCTGCACCATTCTAACATACTTCTCTGTCACTCCAGTCTTCCTCATGCAATACCACAGTTCCTCTCTTGGCATGCTGTCATATGCTTTCTCCTGATCAACAAAGGCACAATTCAGCTCCTTCTGACCTTCTCTGTACTTCTCTATTAACATCCTCAAGGCAAACACTGCATATGTGGTACTCTTTCTTGGCATGAAACCAAACTATTGTTCATAAATGCTGACCTCTGCCCTAAGTCTAGCTTCCACTATTCTTTCCCATAACTTCATCTTATGGCTGATCAACTTTATCCCTCTGTATTTGACACAATCTGCACGTCACCCTTGTTCTTAAAAATGGCACCATCACACTACTCCTCCGTTCCTCCGGCATCCTCTCACTCTCGAAGACCTTGTTCTTTCAGGAAATCTACTGCTACCTCTCCTAGACACTTCCATACCTCCACCTGTATGTCATCAGGACCAACTGCCTTTCCATTCTTCATCCTCTTCAATGCCCTCTTCACTTCACCCTTACTAATCTTTGCTACTTCCTGGTCCTCAACAGTCACCTCTTTTTTCTCTCTCATTTTCCTCATTCATCAGCTCTTCAAAGTACTATTTCCATCTTCTCAGCACACCTCTGTCATCAGTCACTACATTTCCCTATCTGTCCTTTATCAATCTAACTTGCTGCACATCCTTCCCATATCTATTTCTCTGCTGTGCCAACCTGTATAAATCATTTTCTCCCTCTTTACTTTCCAAGTGAGTATACAAGTCATCATAGGCGGTCTGTTTGGCCTTTGACACCGCTACCTTTGCCTTACGCTGTGTCTCCCTGTACTCATGTACTTTGCAGTCACTGACTTCCTTCAAATTACATCGCCTACACAAGATGTAGTCTACCTGTGTCCTCCTACCTTCACTTTTATAAGTCACCCTATGTTCCTCTCTCTTCTGGAAGAAAGTATTCACCACAGCCATTTCCATCCTTTTTGCAAAATCTACCAACATCTGTCCTTCTGCGTTCCTGTCCTGGATACCAAACCTACCCATCACTTCCTCGTCCCCTCTGTTTCCTGCACCGACATGTCCCTTGAAGTCTGCCCCAATGACCACTCTTTCACCTCTGGGGGGTACTCTGCATCACTTCATCTAACTCACTCCAGAATCTCTCCTTCTCTATGTCGCTCACATTCTGACTGTGGGGCATAAGCACTAACAAAACATTGAACATCACACCTTCAATTTCTAATTTGAGACTCATCACTCTGTCTGACACTCTTCCCACTTCTCGAACATTCCTGACAAACTCCTAAGCTTCTAGTCTTGCTACCTTTCCACCTGGTCTTCTGAACACACAGTATGTCCACCTTCCTCCTGTGCATCATGACAGCCAGCTCTCTACCTTTTCCTGCCATAGTTCCAACATTCAAAGTCCCTACTTTCAGTTCGAGACTCATGCCTTTCCTCTTCTCTCTCTCTCTGCCTATGGACACACCTCCCGCCTCTCCTTCTTCGACGTCTTCGACCAACAGTAGTCCAATTTCCACCAGCACCCTGTTGGTTAACAGCACAGATGGCTATCGTTGTTAACCCGGGCCTCGACCGATCCGGTATGTCATTCCTTCTTGTAATTCGCATATTTTATTTGGAATTTGTTTTACGCCGGATGCCCTTCCTGACACAACCCTCTGCATTTATCCGAGCTTGGGACCGGCGTGAGGGAGAGACACTGGTTTGTGACCCGCCCACGGCTGCATATATATATATATATATATATATATATATATATATATATATATATATATATATATATATATATATATATATATATATATATTCATTTTCTATAATTACTTCATCTTACTCTTGTGGAAAGTCAGCAATGGTTCTTGCACATGTACCTCTCACCATAAACAGTGAGAGACATGGCTTTTCTTTTGATAGCCCATTTCGCTGTACACACATCCTTATACACACACACACACACACACACACACACACACACACACACACACACACACACACACACACTTTAATTTTTTGGAAAGATTGACTCAAATTAGGGTAGTGGGAACGCTGTTACCGTGAAAGGACAGGGTACACCCTGAAGTGTTTGCCAAACCATCGCAGGGCTTATTCTCATAAAACCATTAAACTCACATTTAGGGGAGATTTGGAACAGTCAGTTAATCTACTGTGCATATTTTTGGACTGCTTGAGGAAACGGGAGTACCTGGAGGTAACCCATGCAAGCACGGGTAGAACATGCAAACTCCACACAGAAAACTCCGAGCTGGATATTGAACCCAGGTATTCTTGCTGTGAGGCAGATGTGCTCACCAATACACCATGTGCTTCCTCTGCAGGTGATCAGTGTTGTGGCACCACTGGAGAATAGATTTAATTCTGGCTGGTTGACTATTTCCATGACCAAGGTTCTTTAATTTAATTCAATTTAATTTGTATTGTGCTTTTCACAATTGACATTGCCACAAGGCAGCTTTACTCAGTAAAAGTCGGACTTTACAAAGTATAAAATAATTTAAACATTTACTCCAACCTTTACACGTCCCTAATGACTGTTGCCTATGGCGACAGTGGCAAGGAAATGTTCCCAGACTTGAGGAAGAAACCTTGAGAGGAACCAAGTCCAAAAGGGAAACCCATCCTCAATTGTGTGAAACCATACAGATACAAACCATATATCAGAAATTCATTCCAGTCCAAAATCTAGTCAGTTGGTTATACAACAACTGTAAGTCTTATATACAGTGATCCCTCGCTACTCTGTGCTTCCATATCTGCGGCTTCAGTGCATTGTAGGTTTTTCAAAAATATTCATCAAAAAATGTAAAAAAAAAAAAAAAAGAAAAGAAAAAGAAAATTAAGGAAAAATAGGGAAAAGGTTAAGGAAAATGCCACAAAACAAAGCCAATTAAAAAAAAAAATAATAATAATAATAAATAAAAAAATCCAATAAAGCTACTTACATTTTTATGTGAGGTGTGCATCTAAGTGTGTCCTCACACAACTGTATGTGTGTATTAATATTTTATTTACATCTTATGCATTATTTTTGAATGTTTTGAATTGTTATTATTAGCATTTATAGCATTGCATAAGTATTTATTGATATAATATACACATATACATGTATGTATGTAGGCTGCATAGCCGTCAGCATGTTTCTGTCCCTTTGGTCAGGAAAAGCATCCCACGTAAAAACCTATGCCAAATCAAACATGTGGATCAGATGATTCGCTGTGGCGACTCCTGAATAAGGGGAAAAGCCGAAAGAAAAAGAAGAAGTCAGTCAGGGGGGTTGATCCTACTTCAAGGAAATCAACGGTCATGGGGGTGAGGGTGGGGGGTCTCAGTCTCCATTAACTGCGGAACATGAGAGATCCCGGTAATTGTGGGAAAATAGTTTTTATCACCAAGCGGTGTAAACTCATGTTCAGAGTCTATGACTTCACTCTGTATAGACTGCATAGTTATGGTGGTAGTTTACTTAAAGTACAGGCCTCCCCTGCTTGCACTGTCTATCGAAGAGGCACAAGTCTTGTAACTCTTGAAACGAGATGTTCCAGATGCTTTAGTAGACAGAAGTGGCTTTCGGACCTCTCAGACCTGTTGGGAGGCAAATATGAAGCATAAGGATTTTTAACACCTAAACAGCTTGGTAAGTATTAAGATCTGTAGCCACTCGACTCACATCCCCAGGTTCATTTGTCCCTTTTCACGCATCAGGAAAGTAATAACACCCGTAACATATGTATGTATGTGTATATATATATATATACATATATATATATATATATATATGTTATGGGTGTAACTCTCTCTCTCTCTCTCTCTCTCTGTACACACACACACACACACACATGCACTATTTTTATTTATGTTTTAGGTTTTGCTTCAAAAAATGTTGCTTGTTAATTAGAAGTTTGGGGAATATTCAGCATGGCTGTCAAGGTCTGGCTTGATGCCTGAGGCCATTTTCCCTTTTAAACGAAATGGTGTGACAAGCTGTTTTCACAATTTCAAACATTGAAACTGTGATCTTTTTCTTCCCTTTGAGACTAAAATTTTATTAGTCTGGCTGTAGATACACAGTCTGCCTTTAAACCCAAATACTTCACTAAACATCAGAATGGACTTCCCAGAAACATCATTTCTTTTATCTCCAGCTTCCTCTTATTTATTCTGCACAGTCCTTAAACTTGTGCTAATTTTATTCTTGATTTTTGTCTTGTGCACGTTAAACAGAACTGAAATCTCCTCAGGATTCGATCACGGCAAGCTTGTGATCATTAAATGATCGTTAAAGTGGCAGTTTAGCTTCTGCTAAAGCAGATTACAGTTTTGTTCGAACACACGCTTCATTACATCTTCCACCGTAAGCATTGAGGAGATAATGAAGCAAATAAACCTGTGTCCCTTAAAGAACATGTGTCAGATGTATGTGCTGAATTCAAGGCAGAAATAAAAACAAATGGTGTGAGAAAGGTGGCTTTCCCTCCCATTGGTGTGTGTGTGTGTGTGTGTGTGTGTGTGTGTGTGTGTGTGTGTGTGTGTGTGTGTGTGTGTGTGTGTGTGTGTGTGTGTGTGTGTGTGTGTGTGTGTGTGTGTGTGTGTATGTGATAGAGACTTGTGTATGCTCATTATTTTACCGATGAGGGATTTACAACATGTTTTCCTCAGCCACCACACTTAGTGTCACACAAAGGACATGCACATACCTTGCATTAAAAACTCTTTATTGCTGTAGCATCGACATTTTCCAGAAGTGTTGATGGTTAGCTTTAGTAAATGTAATGTGAAGAATATAATGGATCTCAGCATGATAAAGAGTTTCCCCTCTAAAAACATCCAGCTTAGTCTGAGCAGCTATCATCTGTCCAAAACACAGCTAAATGCTCGTAGATGAAAATAGTTTCAAAATTATTGCTAATGTAGTGTCACAGTAAAAAAAATAAATAAATAAATAAATATATAATAATAATAATAATAATAATAATAATAATAATAATAATAATAATAATAATAATAATAAAAATAAATAAAAATTGTTCACTACTTTTTTTCCCCCCCAAGTAAACAGGATGATAGAAAATAACTTGAGAGATCAGCTCGGGCTACATTTTGGAAGCTGGTCAGTTCAAACTGCGATTTTCAGGAAGTTGATCAACTTTACTGTAGCAATCAGCTCTTCTGCCTCATAGCAAGACATTTATTTTTGAATCCCGAGTTTATGGATTTGAGGTGTTTCTGTATGGAGTTTATATCTCTCCCTCTTGCTGTGTGAGTTTCCTCTGAGTGCTCTGGTTTCCTTCCACAGAAAAAAAAAAAAAAAAAAAAAAAAAAAAAAAAAAAAAAAATGTATTTAAGGCTAAATGAATAGTCTCGATTATCCCTAGGTGGCGTGAATGTGAGTTTAAATGGTTGTGTGCATGTTGGACTTGTGATGGTCTGCTGATTAAGGTGTATCCTACTTTTGCATGGAGTCATCTGGGATTGGTTTCTGCTTCCATGTAACCCAAATAAAGGATTAAGTTTTGTTAAAAAAAAAGAAAAAAAAAGCATAAATAAAAGAACCTACATCATCGTTTTGTAGTTTTCCTCAAAATTATTTGTTTCCAATGTTCCATTAATAGTAATAATTCATAAACCGTTTTCAGATCACCATTTAGCAGTGTTCGGACAGCTTGTGGCTGGTCGGATCAAGAAAGCATTGTTTAGCAGAAAGCACATGTTTTTATTATTATTATTATTATTATTATTATTATTATTATTATTATTATTATTATTATTATTATTATTATTATTATTATATTCGTCTATTTATGTGTGCATCAATTATCTATATTTCTTATTTTCCATAAAGGAACCTGAAGCCACTTGACTTTGGACAAGAGGTGGAGAACACCCTGAATGGTTCACCAATCTAAGACACAGAGATTTACATTTATAGCTTTGGACAGCTAATGAAGCCAGTTGATCTAAACTGTATGTCTGTGGGATGAAATTGGAGTATCCAGAGGAAACCCACGCAAATCAAAAGGAGAACACACCATACAGAAAATGACTAACAACTGGTGGTGGCCTATTATTTCATTTATTTATGTTTGTTTGTTTGTTTGTTTATTAAAATAACAAATCAAACATCTACTTCAATATTCATTGATTCTTCACTTGCTCATTTGCCAAACCACTCATCCTTCGATGGCTGCAGAGAGGTTGGCATCTTTAGCCTATGACAGCCAATATGGGGAAAAGCCAGGGTACACCCTAAACAGCTTCCCAGACAATCCCAGACACTCACACACACACACACACACACACACACACACACACACACACACACACACACACACACACACACACACACACACCCACACACACACATACTATACCTAGAAGTAATATAGAACATCCAATTAGCCTAATTTGCATGTATTCAGATTCAGAATCAGAATACTTTATTGATCCCAGAGGAAATTGCATAACTTTGTACTTTGTAGGAGGAAACCAGAATACTCAGGGAAAACTGATTCAAGCACATGGAGGGCAAACAAACTAAATTCTGAATCATCCAAGCCCTGGAATCAAACCCAGCTCATTCATTCATTCATTTTCTGAACCTCTGAATACTAATTAGGGTCACGGGAGACTGGCGCCCATCTCATCCGGTTACACCCTGGACAGCTCGCTAGGCCATTGCAGGGCCAAAACTCACATTCACACCTAGGAGAGATTTGAAACTCTCAATTAGCCTACTATGCATGTTTTTTGGACTGTGAGAGGAAATTCGAGTACCTGGAGGAAGCCCATGCAAGCACGGGGAGAACATGCAAACTCCACACAGAAACCCCCAGGCTGGGAATCGAACCCAGGACCTAAGTACTACACCACTGTGCCACCTCAAACCAAGTTAAAAATGTTTTTTGATGCCTATGTATGATATTTTAAATCTCGAGCTTCATGTTTCCTTCTGAAAAAAATGACCTCATCCCTGATGCAAGCTCGTAAAAAGAAACGTTACTTTCCAGGAGATTTTATTGTCACTTAGTAAGAAGCTAATTACAAATAAGAAGCTGAGAGGAGCTTTAACGTTTCTTTGATCACATGTGGAAGCTGAAGCACTGATGTTGAGAATTCTGGGCTCCTGTCTTACGGAACTGAAAGCCCTCCTGTCCTCGTTAGTTGTCCACCAAAGATACAATACAGACCTTATCCACCTCTCAGGGATTTCCTGTTCTTCATCATTAGGCTAAAACGACTGAACAAGTATGCTTCGAAAGAATAGTTGAGCATCTAACAAAAAAGAAAAATGACAGCACATTAACAACATGTAGTGCAGTAGGTGAATATAATTATGCTGTAATTTAATTACTGCATTAGTAATAACTTTTATTAGTGTTTAATGCAGAGCTAATGCAATTTTTTAACAGCCCCATTAAGTTCTGGGACATGGCAGGTGCAAATGTGTTCGTTAAGGGGCGGTTCAACATTTTCAACATTTTCCCAAGCAGACAGAGAGTACTCTTTTTTTGACTCTTTTTTCCTCCGTCCACCCCCGAAAGTGTACAAATAAATGTTGATGATCTCTCGGGAGGATTTTTTAATAAGATACTAAACAAAACAATGGTGAAACCTCTTTTATAAAATAAATCAATGTATTTCCTTGATCAATACTTCTTTTATGCACCAGTCAAATAATAATGAAATCAATAAAAATTTATACTTTTAAAGAATTATTTTTAATGACACCTGCTTTAATATTAATATTAAGACATTTGGTTTGAATAATAAAAATGACATTGTTTTGAATAATATTATTTTATATTAAAATGTAATTCAACATGCCTGCATTTTTTGTTGGTCATTGGCTTTTGGACGGCCACACTTCAGTTTGTGATCAGAAGTGTGTAGGCTGGTCTGACCGTAAGGGTTGGGGGGGGGGGGGGGGGGGGCACATCTTGGTTCACCTGAACTCGAGTCCCAGGGACTATAGGCCTAAGCCTTAAAGGGGAAAAGAAATGCCTAAATAAGTTGTCGGTAGCTTAAGTATAGTTTATTGAAGTGATTGTGGCTTAAATTTTATATCATAAATAAACCATTGCACACACAATGGTTTTGTTTTATGTGCTTGTCGTATAAGTTATCGACCCGAAAGCTGCTGTTGCTAAGTGCCCGCCTACACAAAGTTACCGTGATGTCACTGGGCTGGTACAAAATACCACATATATTATAGTTCATGCATATCACATTATATTATATGATATAAACAACATGGAATCTCAAGCCAACAACTTGCACATTTTTTCAGCAGAAGACGATTCATCTCTTACTCTCAGAAGACGAATCAAATATTATAGTTCAACCAAAAACATTCTCAAATATATTTCAAACTACAGCTGCAAGTACATGTGCTAAATACATTTACAAATTGAGCTAAAGTTATTTATCTATTCAAAGGCACAAACAAATATTACTACATATTTACAGCACAAAAACATACTATTGATTTTATAAAAGTACTGAGCATGAGGCTGCAGATCCAGGCTGGATGGCTTGTGATTATTTTAGCCATTCATTCTCTGTGCGTCAATGTTTGTGTTCTAACACATGTGCAGGAACCGGAGGCGGTACTAACAAACTGTGCTTTATTCTCACACTCGCACTTTGTTTGATTGACAGTGTTCAGCTATTATCGCTTACTGATAATATTATGTTTGTTGATTGGCCAGCTCAGGCGTGCACATGCGCAGTGCCCGTTACACGTTAACTTCCGGTTTACTTCCTGACTCTAGTCATGCGGAAGTTCTCTCTGACTTTCTCTTCAATAACACTCATTAAGTTTATTTATAAGATTGTGAATACATATAATTCCGTGTCCAGCAGAACTCAACTCCTGCTGTGTGTGTGTGTGTGTGTGCGTGTGTGTGTGTGGTCGGAGGGGGGGTGCGGACGTGCACCCTGTGCAAACCCCAGCCTACGCCCTTGATCAGCTGCCTTGTGATGTTTCGGGTTGGGTGGTATTCAATGTGGACTTTGCAGATATGCAATGCAATACCGCAGGTGGTTGGCGAATCGAGAGTTTCAAGCGTATATGCACAAAAAAAAAAAAAAAAAAAAAAAAAAAAAAAAAAAAATATATATATATATATATATATATATATATATATATATATATATATATATATATATATATATAAAACAAGGGCATGTATTATTGTTGATCGACATTTTTATAATATGAAACAAAAGCATACACAGACATCTTACCCCCCCCCCTGCCCCTAGCATATGTTTTGTACGCTTAGGAAGATGCTGAAAATGTTGAATGACCCCTAATTTCCTTTAAAAACAGGTTTGTATTAATCTCTTCTTTAATAAATCAGTATCAGAATACCTTATTGATCATGGAGGGAATTATAAAGGACTATACAGTATATGATGAGCATTCTGCATAACAAATAAATAAATATGTCTGTTAATATAGTTAATTGTTAATAAGTTTAGCAAAGATTTGTGGAATGAGTTTTCACTGCCATTGCTGTGGAACATTCACACACATATTTGCCACACTGCTTAATCCTATTCGGGCCGCAGAAATACTGACTCCTATCTTAGCCGACAGTGGGCAACCCTAAACAGCCCACTAGACTGTCATGGGGTAACACACACACACACACACACACACACACACACACAACGAGGGACACATTGAGTGGTTTGTCATATGTGATGAGACTGAGGCTTTTTATTATTATTTATATATATATATATATATATATATATATATATATATATATATATATATATATATATATATATATATATATATATAATTATTATTTTTTTATTATTATTATTATTATTATTATTATTATTATTATTATTATTAATAATAATAATTTCAGTGTAGGGTAGTGGTGGCCTAAAGGTATGGGGCTCTTGATCACTGATCCGAAGGTTGGTGGTTTGAGTCTCACTCTCCACAAGGCTGTCACCGTCCCCCCAGTGCAGATAACTGGGTTATTAAAGGCCAGTCATGTCTCTCACTGTCTGTGCTGTGAGGTTCATGTAAAAGAACCATTGCTGACTTTCGAGAAGAGTAGGTGCATAGCTGTCAGCATGTTTCCGCCCTGTTATGGCCTGGTGAGCTGTACAGTGTGTACTCTGCCCTCGACCGGAGTAGGCTGGGATGTGTGCCAGCCTCCCTGTGACCCGAATTAGGATTAAGCAGTTACATAAAATGAACAGAATCATTTGAGCGTCATTACATATACATTTTTATACTAAATAAAATCTAGGGGGCAGTGCTGGCCCAGTGGGAGAGTGGTGGCTTACTGATTTGAAGGTTGGTGGTTCAAGCCCCCATTATCACAGAGTTATCATTTCTGCAATGTCTCAAAGTACAGAAGACACTGGAGAAGGAAACCTTTGTAATGAGTGGTCGATCCCTTCAAAGAAATCATTGACGATGAGTGATGCAGAGGAGGGTGATTGGTCAGGTGCAGTGTGTTGGCTGATGGACTTGGACAGTGCTGCAGAATTATGCTGTAGTACAGTTCATGCCCAGCCCTTGAATACAATGCTTATGATCAGTGATGTGAGAACCCAGAACTCAGATTGCCAAATCTGTCATGCTCCACATATCTGAAAGCGCTTGCAATGCTAAGAATTTTGATAAGTTCCAGGAAGCAAACCTAAAATGACATTGAAGTTCAATGCTGAAATAAACAGGCGAAGTTCAGTGGTTTACCAAAACACATCTTAAGAAGAATTAGGATCAGGTATTACGCAACCAAGCCAAAACTAATATTATACACAGGAACAGCCTTAGCATAAACATAACAATCTTACTGTGTTGCTTCACAGAAAGCAACTGAAACAAAGACCGCAACTAATAAACATGAATACACAAACTAAAATAGAAACAGATGAGGTCTGTAATGAGGGGAAGTGAAATGGAGGTGAAGTGGATTGATAAGTGTAAATGGGTATTGTAGTTCATGGAAGCTTCATTTTATGGAAACTGGATATATAGTGGGGGCTGGTCATCAAAATGTGCTTTTAAAGTATGCAATTACCTTAAGAATAATATATACCAGACTGTGCTGGTAAACATATAATGCAACCTGGCAGTTGTATGGTGATGCTGTACACTGCACAGGCTGAGTATAAGATACAACTTTATTGATCTCACAATAGAGAAATTCACTGTTACACGCTCTCGAAGTACAATCAAAGGTGCAAAAAAGATTAGAAAGGTGCGTCATTGATAGTCAGAAATATTAAAACAGAATAATTATAAAAGATAAATAAAAGAAAATATTAAAATAATATAAAAATAATAGAATAAAACTCAAGGTGTATGATTTTTAATAAGAGACAGAATGGTTGGAGTACAAAAAGTTAATTTGTATGTATATTTCTATTCACTTTTTCCTTTTTCCCTTTTTCAGCGGTTGCCACAGCGAATGATTAACACGTTTGATTTGGCTTAGGTTTTTACGTCAGATGCCCTTCCTGACACAACCCTATAGCAAGGGACAGGAACATGCTGACGGCTTTGCAGCCTACCCTTTTAACAGAAGTCAGCAATGGTTCTTTTACATGCCTCACACCATAGACAGTGAGAAACATGGCTGGCCTTTGAAAACCCAGTTAGCAGCACTGGGGGGGGATATATATATATATAAGAAGAAGAAGAAGATATATATATATATATATATATATACATATATACGTACAGGAACCTCACCTTACGACAGTCCCAGCAAACAAAAAATCCAAGTTACGAAAACCATTTTCCTAAAATGTTTGTCTCTGGATATGAAATAAGTTCACGTTATGAAAGCACCATTTAAAAAATCCAAACAATGCACGAGTTGGTCTCCCATTGATTATCTTCAAAACACCCCGCCCCGCTGGCTTCCCACTTGCTATCTCCTGAAATCCCACCCCACTGACCTCCCATTGGCTAGAAGGGATGATACCTCCCTCCTATTTGGAGCTGTATTTCAATAATACCCATGATGCTTTTCGTGTAAAGGACATAGTAACTTCGTTTCATGAGTTTTTCGAGTGTGCTCATTGCAACTTTATTTTTTGGCTCACACTTTTAATCTTGCATAAACATTTATAAGAGTATAACTCTGTTAAGAAAACATGGGCAACACAAAGTAAGTATCTTAAAAGGTATACTTTTATAATTTTTAAAGGGTTTATGGGGAAGTATTGGGGGCCTTGGAATGAATCATGTGTTTTACATGTAAAATAATAAATGAATGTTTACACTGCCTGGTTTTGACAACTTGAGGTGGTCACCAGCTTAGGCCTTAGATGGACTTTGCATTGAGATCTGAGTCACTACATTGTGTTGATAAACCCTATAGGCTTGCAAAATGCACTGAAGTGACAACACTATGGTTTCACTTGTTTTTCTCACACCATATCAGGATATCTACTTTCATCGACTTGGTCAACCAGCAGTACAGATGAAGGACCGCAACAAATGAAGCATAATCAGGTTCATAGTACTCATTGCAAAGTATCTCATGATCCATTTTAGCTTCATTTAGCATAAATAATCATGCACTTCTCTCTAATCACACAGGCTAACCTACCTTTCTGTTTGTGCATAAATGGCTTTTTTTTTTTTTTTTTTTTTTTTTTTTTTTCAATACTGTAGTAATTCCAAAAAGAAAATGATTGCCTCTGGATTTAATCCATCCATAGTGAGCACACACGTAAATGGTGAGCACATATTCGGAGCAGTGGACTGCCAGACATTGCATCATCTGGAGAGCAATTGTGGGTTAAGGCGCCTTGTGCAAGGACACTTCATCCATGAATGGGAATGTGCTGCTCCACACATTTCTCCTGCAGCAATCAGTGACCTTACAACCCAAAGCCACTTCTCTAACAATTGCCCCTTCATGTGTGAATCGGTGAAGGTGGGATTGAGTCCCACACATGCAGAGCACAATGGGCTACCTCATCCAGATAGTTGTTTAAATCCCCATGCAGAGATTAGGGATTAGGTCTTTTGGTTTGTTTCTTTCCAAACACTCTATTACTTTATTTTCAGACTGTTCCTGTATTCTCAGTGTTTTTATCCCTTGTCAGGCAAAAGGCAGTAAGATAGTTCTCTCTCTCTTTCTCTCTCTCTCTCTCTCTCTCTCTCTCTCTCTCTCTCTCTCTCTCTCTCTCTCTCTCTCTCGCTCTCTCTCTCTCGCTCTCCCTGTCTCTCTGTGTGTGTGTGTGTGTGTGTGTGTGTGTGTTTTGCTGAGGTACATATGCTGCTTATGGGATGCTGCTGATCCTGATCCTCCTGATCCTTTTGAGTCCTGTGGTATCCCCTGCTGTACAGATGCTGGCTGGAAGTCTCATCTTGGAAACCCGTTGCTTCTACTTAGACGTGCACTGACAGACTGTGAAGATGACTTTTTACTGCTGGTGATATAAACTCTTTTGCCACGTTTTTTTTAGGACTTATAGTTGTAGTATAACCTACTGGACTACATTTCTGGACTGTAATGAAGTTTCTCTTAGATGGTTTGTATCTTTATATCTCCACCCAAATGAGGATGGGTTTCCCTTTTGGGCCTGGTTCCTTTCAAGGTTTTTTCCATGTGTCACCTAACTGAGGGGGTTTGTAGTTGATACTATTGATTCAGGTTTGCTTATCAGGGATGTGTATGGGTTGCAGGGAAATGTTTAAGTTCCTTGATACTTTGTAAATTCCTACTTTTACAATGGAAAGATTGCAACAATGTCAATTGTAAAAAGTGTGATACAAATTAAATTTGATTTTAATTGAATTGCCCTGTTGCCTGTCCATCCATTCCATCCTTCTCTCTGTCCCCGAGTCTTCTATAATTAACTTCTCCCCCAGCTTTTCTCAGAATTTTTTCAAACTTGGTAGACATCACAGATATGTCCTAAAGATACATATTTTTATCATTTAACAGTAATCAGGTGATGTTTACCAGAGTTATTGCCCTTGAGGTAGTGAGCTTCAACATATCCCAGGATGCCTTCCATGCAAAAGCAACTCCTACAGCATTTTCAGACTTTCATCAATCTTGGCATACATCCTGGGCATGTGCTCAAGATGTACATGTGATCATATAGCAGCTGTTTTTTTTTTTTAACACAGTCAAGTTACCATATAATAAATGAGTTAACACTCCTGAATAGAGACTTTACTTCCAAAAAATACTCCCATTGAAAAAGGTATGTTAAAAATAATTAATGTAATCATGCATAGAAAGTCTTAAGATTTGCTATGAACTAAACTCCAACGTAATATTGGTAGTGGTGGTGGTAGGCCTCCGTCAGTCCTGAAGGACTATGGCTGCACTCTGACTGGTACCCCAGCTGGTGATACTCCCCAGTGCACAGAGCCTGGGTAGGGAGTAATGAGGGACAGGCTGTTACCCAAGCAGCAAGTCCCCCCCTGTCTCGGCGCCACCAGAAGGATCCAATGGAAGGGCAAATGCCGATACGACTGGGTTCCAGTGCCGCTGCAGGAGAGAATCTACGGTCAATTTAGAACGGCCAATTAACCTACAGTGCACTTCTTTGGATTGCGGGAGGAAACCGGAGCACCCGGAGGAAACCCGCACAAGCACGGGGAGAACATGCAAACTCCACACAGAAACGCCCAGGCCGGGAATCGAACCCAGGCCTTCCTGCTGTGAGGCGGACGTGCTAACCACTACGCCACCGTGCCGCCATCCAACGTAATATTAGTACTGTGAAATTTTAGTCAAATTTTAAAGAAAAAAGTGGGTAACATTGAGTGTTTGACTATTGTCCTACCTTTAATTTCTTTTTTCCCTTTCTTTTCTTTTTGTCTTTTCTCCCTAAAGTCTAAACTTCGAATGTACACAAAAAGTTAATTCCTACATTTTAATTGTTTATAGTATTTGGGAGACTATATGTTCCAGTGATATTATTAGTGCTGGGTCCCATCTATATTACTAGGTACCGACCGTGAAGCATGATACATTCAGGAATTCTGACACAGCTAAGCCTGATGGCTGAAAATAATTAAACTTCAAACTGCAAATGCAGCCCTTGTAACCAAATAATGTTGAATAAATTTAATTGTCTTTAAAGTTAATTTCTTTCCTGTTAGAGTGATACCAAATTCAGCCACGTTCAGAGAAAAGGAACATTTAAATTTTAGACTGAGTTTGTGTTCATTTGTAAATAAACTTTGATTAGAGCCCCCTTTGTTTTGATGAGAATGCAAATGTAATGTGACCAGGTTGCGGTAGTGTCCACAAAATCAGGTTGCACTTTGCAAGGTTCTGACAAACTTGGTCGAAACATTACCATATTCAGGAGTGAATCTCCAGCTTTTCATACTTACTCGGTTTGACAGGAGTATAGTTCGCTGTTTTATTTATTTTGTTGTTGTTCTTGTTTTGAGTTTTTTTATTTATTTATTTATTTTATTTTATTTATTTATTTATTTGTTTTGTTTGAGTTTTTTTTTTTTTTTTTAATTCCATGATTATAAATATCAGAGTAGGCTGCAAAGCCGTCAGCGTGTTTCCACCCTGCGATGGCCTGGCGAGCTGTCCAGGGTGTACTCTGCCCTCGCCCTGAGTTGGTTGGGATGGGCACCAGCCTCCCCGCGACCCTAATTAGGATGAAGCGGTTACAGAAAATGATTATAAATATCACCAAGAAGATTGCCGGTTCTTTAAAAATCGGTAGAATATAACCTTCACAATCTAAGTACAGAAATTTAGAGATTTTTTATTTAGTTTAAAATGAAATTTGAATTGAAATTCAAAAACAAACAAGTGTGATGCACCAGGCAATTCAATTGGGAGTCCCCCTATAAAAAAAAAAAAAAAAAAAAAAGTGGTATTGACCATCACCCGCCAAGATGGCCACTACCATACTGAATGTGTCTGAGCAGGTTACCATCACTTCTGATCTATTTATTCCATACCTGGGTGAGTGATATATATTTCTACTACCTTTATTGTGCCGAGAATTTTATAGTGTGGCTGTTTTGTTGAAATCTTGCGATAGAATATAAACTTTGACTCTGAATTGATCAGGTCACTCGGCTCGCTGGTGAAACATGAACAGAATTGGCACTTCCAAATTCTGGCAGATTTTTTATTTATTTATTTATTTATTTTTAATTTATGGGTTCTAATTTCAAAATCAACAGACAGGACATGTTCTTCAGATGTAAATTAAGACCCCTACTTAGTCTGAGACTATTTACGAGTGTGGTGATCGAGAAATCTTAGTTTTAGAATAGTGTGTCATCGTGACTTATTTCAAATGATACTTGCAATGTTGCTAATAGTATTAGTACTACAATTAATATAAAAACAGCTGCTAATATGTAATATTTTATATATGTAATACAATTAGTACTGTTAGTAATACGTTCATTCCTGTGCCACTGATGTGGTCAAGTGGCCTAATCGCGCTCTGTAATTGGAGAAATAAGTAAACAAACACACATGGTATTGTTTATAATTACTTTTTCATTCATTTAGAGTTTATAAAGACCTTTTTATTGGCAGACATTCTACATTATATTATAATGGATGCATTCCTGATTAAAATCAGCCGCTGCATATGTACTCAAGGCCACTGCCCCAGTCACTCAAGGTAGAATGATCATTGTTATCATATCAATAATATGATTGTTTATATAATAAGACATATATTGGTCTTGGTTTCGATTCTGAGCACACATTGCACATCCATGAAGACAATATGAATACATTATTTGGTGTGAACAGACAGATACTAATAAAACTAAAATGCACACTATTTCTTTTCTTATTCCACACATCATTTGAGACTAGGATTGTGCACCTGGCCAGATAACATGTCTGAATACAAGACTTTCATAAGGGCGTAGTGAATGACCCGGGTTAACAACGACCGCCATCAGTGCTGTTAACCAACAGGGTGCTGGTGGAAATTGGACTACTGTTGGTCGAAGAAGTAGAGGCGGGAGGCGTGTCTGTAGGCAGAGAGAGAAGAGGAAAGGCATGAGTCTAGGACTGAGA
Organism: Plotosus lineatus; assembly: GCA_024760905.1. NCBI lineage: Eukaryota > Metazoa > Chordata > Actinopteri > Siluriformes > Plotosidae > Plotosus > Plotosus lineatus. The sequence continues at coordinate 21,726,150 of CM045744.1, forward strand.
GTAGGGACTTTGAATGTTGGAACTATGAAAGAAAACCCTAGAGAGCTGGCTGACATGATGCAGAGGAGGAAGGTGGACATACTGTGTGTTCAGGAGACCAGGTGGAAAGGTAGCAAGGCTACAGGCTTAGGAGCAGGGCTTAAGCTGTTTATTCATGGTGTGGATGGGAGGAGAAATGAAGTCGGAGTCATCTTGAAAGAGGGGTTTGTTAGGAATATTCTAGAAGTGAAAAGAGTATCAGACAGAGTGATGAGTCTCAAGTTAGAAATTGAAGGTGTGATGTTCAGTGTTGTTAGTGCTTATGCTCCACAGGCAGGATGTGAGCTAGAAGAGAAGGAGAGTTTCTGGAGTGAGTTAGATGAAGTGATGCAGAGTAACCCCAAGAGGTGAAAGAGTGGTCATTGGTGCAGACTTCAATGGACATGTTGGTGCAGGCAACAGAAAGGACGAGGAAGTGATGTGCAGGTTTGGTATCCAGGACAGGAACACAAAAGGACATATGTTGCAAAAAGGATGGAAATGGCTGTGGTAAATACTTTCTTCCAGAAGAGAGAGGAGCATAGGATGACTTATAAAAGCGGAGGTAGGAGCACACAGGTAGACTGCATCTTGTGTAGACGATGTAATTTAAAGGAAGTCAGTGAATGCAAAGTAGTAGTGGGTGAGAGTGTTGCCAAACAGCATAGGTGGTGGTGTGCAGCATGATGCTGATGGTGAGGAGGGTGAAAAAGGCAAAGGCAGAGCGGAAGACAAAGTGGTGGAAGCTGAAAAAGGAAGAGTGTCATGTTGTCTTCAAGGAGGAGTTTCCATCCTTTTTGTAAAATCTATTAACATCTGTCCTTCTGTGTTCGTGTCCAGAATACCAAACCTGCCCATCACTTTCTTGTTCTCGCTATTGCCTGCACCAACATGACCATTGAAGTCTGCACCAATGACCACTCTTTCACCTCTGGGGGTACTCTGCTTTTTTTTTGCTTTTTTTTTTCTATTATGGTCCCTGTGTATGCGCTGTTACTATTAGAAAATGCACCTAAATGACCTTTATTTTAGAACCTATTTTTCATGTTACAGCCCAAGCATGAAAATAATACACATCTTCTGACCAATTAGATTTTAGCATTTGACCATTGTGTCCAGTGTAACTAAAAATATCTCTGCACAGCCTTCAGGTCTCAACTGTACCTTGACCAGGAATTGAACCCATAAGTTTTTCACGGCAGGCATGAACACTACCAGTGAGACACCAAGTCTACATACCCAGAATGTAGGTTAAACACTCTCAGGGGAACTGATACACAAATAAAATGATGGTTTAATGATTTAAAAGAATAAATTACTGCTTTCCACACTAATACCTTGATCCCATTCAGATAAAAACTTTCAGTCTGTCTTCCTTTCGGCTTTTTCCCTTTTACTCAGGAGTCGCCACAGTGAATCATCTGATTCGCATGTTTGATCTGGCAGAGGTTTTTACGTCGGATGCCCTTCCTGTCACAACCCTTTTAGCAAGGGACAGAAACACGCTGACGGCTTTGCAGCTACTCTTTACGAAAGTCAGCAATGGTTCTTTTACATGCATCTCACCATAGACAGTGACAGACATGACCTGCCTTTGATAACCCAGTTAGCTGAACTGGGTTAGTGACAACCTTGTGGAGAGTGGGACTCGAACCTCCAACCTTTAGATCAGCGATCCAGCGCCCTATACCACTAGACCACCACTGCCCCTGCAGATAAAAACTTTCAGTATTTTCAGTAAATTCATCAATGAGGCGGCATGGTGGAGTCACGTTTAGGTCCTGGTTTAAAATCCCAAACTCGGCCATTTCTGTGTGGCGTTCGCATGTTCTCCCCTTGCTTGCATGGGTCCCTCCATGGTTTAAAGACACAAACATTTGGCTAATCGTCTGTTCCAAATTGCTTGTGGATGTGAATAATCCAGGTGTGTACAACAAGTTCTTCACTGTGAGCAGACAACTTACACATATACCACAGAAATCTTACCTTATCTTTGCCCCGGATAAGCAAAATATCATCATCAGTTAAAGCATTATCCTCATAAGCTGGCAGGTGTAAATGTATGTCAGCTTTTATTTCAGGAAAACAAGTTAATTTAGGCTTTGCATTTTAGAAGCTGATACAAAAAAAAAAAAAAAAAAAAAAAAAAAAAAAAACAAAACTTTAGCTTTGTTCAACAGCAGAGACATGTAAAGTGTTACACGGCAGCTCACCTTGTACCCCCTTGCCCCCCGCCCCCCCCATTATTTTCACAGATGAACTTTTCTTCTTTTGTAAATCAGCATCTCCATGTGAAATATGGAATATTATAGTGTAGTGTAGTGTGGTATTTTCACTTACTATGAATTTGACAAAGTAGATGTAGATGCTGATTTACAATAATAAGAAAAGCCATTGTGTTTTAAAATGATGCATTTACATTATTGTTGTTGTTGTTGTTCTTGTTGTTCTTGTTGTTGTTGTGATAGCTTTAGATAAAACCAAAAGTCAAGTAAAGAAGGAACAAAAGGTTGACGCACGTGTCACACCTTTCTGCTTGCAAAAATTCAAGAGATGCAAATTCCTTGCCTACAAGGGCACCATCAAGGTTCAGTATAAACATATAAAGTGTTTCTGTGTACATGAACTAAAACTGTTCCGTCGACTCTCATACAAGAAAGTATTAGGTATGACAAACCAAAATACTCCATGTTTTTTTTTTTTTTTTTAACAAAACAATCTTTTCTGCTTTTGGACCCAAATATAAATGCATATTCTAGTATTTCATTAAACTTCTTTCAGCATCACTGATTGTAAGGTGTGCAATGCTGAGGCAATGTTGTATCCCATTATTCTATAACTGGCTGTTCCAAAGTATGGGAGATACTATGCTGACTCCTGCCGCCACATCGGCCACTGCATGTGACACAGATACTTCTTGCTAACACTTTACAGTGGTGGTTCATTATGGATTTATGGATTTTTATATTTATGTTGAATAGCCAATACGGCATGTCCTAAAAGACTATCAAAATTGTGTCACCTTGACCTATTTTTCAAGGTAACAGATGTCAACTCATCAAAAATGCCCAATACTACTCTATAGGGTGCATTTTTTTCAGAATGGTTTTTAATTCGTACTTGGTGTCAAATTCGCCAAACCTACTGAAAGGTGGCCACATGAACTATGCATGTGATAGGGTAAAACCTCAGACATGTACAGTTAGAAAAATATTATTTGTGATACCAGACATGTCACCCCAGTGCAGCTAACTGGGTCATCAAATTCCGACCATGTCTCTCACTGTCTGTGGTGTAAGATTCATGTAAAAGAACCATTGGTGACTTTCGTCAAGAGTAGCTGCGTACCCATCAGCGTGTTTCTGTCCTACAATGGCCTGGTGAGCTGTCCAGGGTGTAAGCTGCCCTCGTCCAGAGTCGACTGAGATGGGCACCAGTCTCCCTCCGATCCGAATTGGGATTAAGGTAAAGTCTTTTGGGCTTTTTCACCCAAGCCATAGTGGCTCATCCAGCCGGTGCTTATCCCCGGTTTCCATGGCGTGAAGTGACCAGGAGTTCAACTCCTCCTGGATGGGACGCTAGTCCATCGCAGGTTACCTTCCCAGTATATTTTTACTGGTACCATTTATACTGCTGGGTGAACAGAGGCACACTTGTGGTTCAGACCTTGCCCAGAGGTCTTACTTAGCACAGTGGGGTCTCACTGGGATTTGAACAGAACCTCCCAATTATGAGCACAGCACCCTAACTACTACACTACCGGCCCCACAATTATGGTTAAGTAGTTCAGAAAATTAATGAATGAATGCATGACCAGACATGTCTATTGACATCCCTGTTAATCTAGTTTTTACCAGTGGTTCACAGTGGTTGAAGTGTAAAAACTACATATAGTCCAGCATATTGCAAGAGTAATAGATTTACTTTAACTGTAACCCTCACCCTAACTTTAACTCTACCAGCCTCTTGGGACTATGTAATCTATTATGTGCAGATCTGGTATGTGTCTAGTATGGGCAGTTTTTGTTGAATCAGTTTCCGATTTAAATTGGTTATACTGAGTGGCGAAGTCTTCAAACCTATTGAAAGTAGGTCAGCTTTACCGGATTTCAAAGTCATAGGGGTCATGCGAATTATGCAATTATTTCCATGTAAAATTTTAAGTGAATATGTATGATTTATGTAAAATCATACACAAGCTTCAGTGTTATTTATACCAGGTATGATTATTATGAACATACCTTTTAAAGATTGGAAAAATAGGTCGTCTTGACCCAGTTTTCAGCATCATAGGTGTCAACGTAAATAAAATATTAAACATGCTCTAGCATATCCAAATCACAATGGGTTTGTTTTTAATTTTATATCTGGCATACACTTGGATGTTTTTAGTACAAATGAAACTAGGTCACCTTGATCTATTCTTCAGTCTCAGATACCAGTTCAGCAAAAATCTTCATTTACCAATCAGTTTTTAGTGTGTGGTTTCTATTGAGTCGGTTTCAAATTCAAACTTCTTTTACTTAGCGTTAAGAACTTTAAAACTATTGAAACTGGCTTACATTGATAAAATTTTCAAGTCATAGGGTCAGGTGAATTATGCAAGTGGTCAATGAAAAAAAAAAAAAAAAAATCACATACGCGAAATTTTGCACAGCATTGATTGTTATGTATTATGTATTATTCCAGATATGCTGACATACATTCCTGCTAATCAGGTTACACTGACTTTTTTTTTTATAGGTCATGAAGGTCATGGTAAAAAAAAAAAAAGTAAATGCACACTGTAATGAGTATGCATTTTTTTTTTTTTTTTAAATCAGGTAGGTCTTTGCACTGTGCCAGAGATCACAAAGGTCAAATCATAAAAAAAGACTTTCAAAACTCATTGCTTTAATAATTTTAACTATTAACTGCACTGAGTAAAGTTTTATGAACGATAATTACATAGTGAAATGAACTATGCATTTTGAGAAGTTAAATTAAACATTAATTGGAATAAAAAATAATATATTTTAAAAAACATCTTAAACATTTGTAAACAGATTAAAATAAGAATTAAAAAAAAAATAAAACAAAAAAAAAGAATAAAATTTTTAAAAACATGATATGCCTAGCATTACTGTGGTATTTAAAGTAAGGATGAATTAATAGAAAACAAAGTATAGATAAATCAATATAATATACAATGCAAGTAAGAAATCAAAGGTAATATGTAAAGGGCAAGATGGAGTATATCCATTAGATCTACAAAATATTATACAAACTGAACCCCCCCAACCCCCGATTTTCTTCCATAATTCGGTTGTATCCAATTCCAACCCGTCAAATTTTGCCTGCCCTATCACAACCAAGCAGGGAGGATTGTCAGCATGATATGAGATGATATCACTCACTTTTTTTTTTTTTTAACTGTAGCAAATGCATATTTGGGGTGCAGCATAACCCACTTTCAGAAAAAGTGTTTTCTGCCCCTCGTACGCACGAGCCCACAGATCCCCCTTATTGGTAGATGATTGCTATGAGTGACAGTCTTCTTCTTTTCCTTTTGGCTTTTCCCTTCAGGGGTCGCCACAGGAAACCATCCGCCTCCATCTCACCTGATCCTCTGTATCTTCTACTCTGACTCCAACTACTTTTATGTGCTACTTCACCACATCCATAAATCTTCTCTTTGGTCTTCCTCTAGACCTTCTGCCTGGTAGTTCCAACCTCAGCATCCTACTACCAATATACTCACTATCCCTCCTCTGTACATGTCCAAACCATCTCAATTTAGCCTCTCTGACTTTGTCTCCAAAACCTCTAACATGTACTGTCCCTCTGATGTACTCATTCCTGATCCTATCCATCCTCGTTACTCCCAAAGTGAACCTCAACATTTTCATCTCTGCTAACTCCAGCTCTGCCTCCTGTCTTTTCTCCAGGGTCACTGTTTCTAAACCATACAACATCGCTGGCCTCATCACCGTCTTGTGCACTTTTCCTTTCATTCTTGCCAATACCTTCCAATCTCACATCACACCAGATACGTTTCTCCAACCATTCCAACTTGCCTGCACACGCTTCTTCACCTCTTCTCCACACTCTCCATTGCTCTGGATTGTTGAGCCGAAGTACTTAAAATCCCCCACCTTCTTTATCTCTGCTCCCTGTAACCTCACCGTTCCTCTTGGGTCCTTTTCATTCACACACATGTATTCTGTTTTACTGTGACTAACCTTCATTCCTGTCCTTTCCAGGGCATACCTCCACCTCTCTAGATTTCCCTGCACTTGTTCTCTGCTCTTACTACAGATCACAATGTCATCAGCGAACATCATAGTCCATGGAGATTCTTGTCTAACCTCATCTGTCAGCCTGTCCATCACCATAGCAAACAAGAAGGGGCTCAGAGCTGACCCTTGATGCAGTTCCACCTCCACCATGAACTCTTCTGTCACACCGACAGCACACATCACCACTGTCTTACATCTCTCATAAATGTCCTGCACCACTCTAACATACTTCTCTTCCACTCCAGACTTCCTCATGATATACCACAGTTCCTCTCTCGGCACCCAGTCATATGCTTTCTCCAGATCCACAAAGGCACAATGCAGCTCCGTCTGACCTTCCCTGTACTTCTCCATTAACATCCTCAAGGCAAATACTGCATCTGTGGTGCTCTTTCTTGGCATGAAACCAAACTGTTATTCACAAATGCTGACCTCTGCCCTTAGTCTAACTTCAACTATTTTTTTTCCCTAAAGCTTCATCTTATGGCTCATCAACTGTATCCCTCTGTAGTTGCCACAACTCTGCACATATCCCTTGTTCTTAAAAATGGACACAAGCACACTTTTCGTCCATTTTTCTGGCATTCCTCTCACTCTCTAAAAACTTGTTGAATGTTCTTGTCAGAAAATCTACTGCTACCTCTCCTAGACACTTCCATACCTACACTGGTTGGTCATCAGGACCAACTGCCTTTCCACTCTTCATCCTCTTCAATGCCCTCCTCACTTCACCCTTACTAATCTTTGCTACTTCCTGGTAGTCAACAGTCACCTCTTCTACTCTTTCTTCTCTCTCATTTTCCTCATTCATCAGCTACTCAAAGTACTCTTTCCATCTTCCCAGCACACTTCTGTCAACACGTTTTCCACTCTGTCCTTAATCACTCTAACTTGCTGCATGTCCTTCCCATCTCTATTTCTCTGCTGTCACAATCTGTATAAATCATTTTCTCCCCCCTTACTGTCCAACCTAGCATACAAGTCATCATACGCCCTCTGTTTGCTACCTTCGCCTTTCGCTGTGTCTCCCTGTACTGCTGTTTACTCTCCTCGGTCCGCTCTATGTCCCATTTCTTCTTCGCTAACCTCTTCCTTTGGAAACACTTCTGCACTTCGTCATTCCACCACGAAGTTTCCGTATCTACTCTCCTTCCAGAGGACACGCCAAGTACTCTCCTACCTGTCTCCCTGATCACATTTGCTGTAGTTGTCCAGTCATCTGGAAACACTTCCTGACCACCAAAAACCTGTTTCAACTCCTCCTAGAAGACAACATGACACTCTTCCTTTTTCAGCTTCCACCACTTTGTCTTCTTCTCTGCCTTTGCCTTCTTCACCTTTCTTACCATCGGCATCATCCAGCACACCAGCATCTTATGCTCTTTGGCCACACTCTCACCCACTACTACTTTGCAGTCACTGCCTTCTTTCAAATTACATCGCCTACACAAGATGTAGTCTACCTGTGTGCTCCTACCTCCCCTTTTATAAGTCACCCTATGCTCCTCTCTCTTCTGGAAGAAAGTATTCAACACAGCCATTTCCATCCTTTTTGCAACATCTGTCAACAGCTGTCCTTCTGTGTTCCTGTCCTGGATACTAAACCTGCCCATCACTTCCTCGTCCCCTCTGTTGCCTGTACCAACATGTCCGTTGAAATCTGCCCCAATGACCACTCTTTCACATCTGGGGGTACTCTGCATCACTTCATCTAACTCACTCCAGAATCAATCCTTGTCTTCTAGCTCACATCCTGCCTGTGGGGCATAAGCACTAACAACATTGAACATCACACCTTCAATTTCTAACTTGAGACTCATCACTCTGTCTGACACTTTTTTCACTTCTGGAACATTCCTGACCATCCCCTTCTTCAAGATGACTCCTACTCCATTTCTCTTCCCATCCACACCATGAAAAAACAGTTTAAACCCTGCTCCTAAGCTTCTAGCCTTGCTACCTTTCCACCTGGTCTCCTGAACACAAAGTATGTCCACCTTTCTCCTCTGCATCATGTCAGCCAGCTCTCTACCTTTTCCTGTCATAGTTCCAACATTCAAAGTCCCTACTCTCAGGCCTAAACTCATTCTTCTCTCTCTGCCTACAGGCACGCCTTCCGCCTCTCCTTCTTCGACGTCTTCGACCAACATGAGTGACAATGAGATGAGTATATGCCATCCCTCCCTCCCCTGCGAGCTCAGACAATTAGCTCCTTTGGATACCCAGTCACAGATGGTGTGGCAACAACCTGGATTCAGATTATTGATCTCCGGGTTGATAACTGCACACCTTGCGGTATATAGTTACCAAATAAATATTTATCAATGATCTGTCATGTAAAACAGCTTGGTCTACTGGGTAGGCATATGTGTATGCCCACAGGGCATCCCAGGTACTACAGTCCGGATGGGTAGTCCAGTTTTAAAACCGTGGAAGTAGTAACTCATTTGCATTGCATGCATGGGGTAAGAAAGACGACATGACAGAAACATTCCCCAACCCAAAGACGTGACTCTCAGCGAGTCAGCAGGTGGACAAAAGCTTGGCGTTTGACAGCACCCTATTTGAATTTGGGCTCAGAAAAAGTGTTCCATGTCTTTGTCATTTCAGGTATGAGCATAAGCACAAAAAAAAAAAAAAGGACTGGTTCACAGTCATGGACAGGCATGAGTTTGGAGTGAGACATGGGCAAAGAATTCATAACAAAGGCAAGAACATGGATTTAAACTTTAGAATGTATGATGGGACTACATATGGAACACAGTGTTCTGTCACATTCAGGGAAGGCAGGACCTGGAGCTCAGAGTGCATCCATGATCTAGCAACTACACGTGTATCAGAAGCTGTAGCATTCAGTGAGCAATGCTTGTAAGTGCATGACACTTATGCAATGTCACAACATTTATTTTCATTCAGAACTACAGGGGATGTTTGGGGAGATCATGCATTAGTGACACGAGAGTTGAATGAAATGAAAAAGTTCAGTGTTCTCCAACACATTATAAAAACAAAGGCGTTGTTGTGGTCATGTCTCTGCCATGGATCTTACCTGAAAATAATTCCTTATGCTTCCACTATTCTTTCCCATAACTTCATCGTATGGCTCATCAACTTTATCCCTCTGTAGTTACCACAACTCTGCACGTCTCCCTTGTTCTTAAAAATGAGCACAAGCACACTTCTCCTCCATTCTTCTGGCATCCTCTTCTCTCTAAGACCTACGTTTTACATCATACTAAAGCTATTAATAAATCCTGCTCTTTTCTGGCTTTCATTCTTAAATCCTCTTCACATCCTTGAGTGAGTGCATAATGTAAGATGTCACACTCAGAATGTAGAAATGGCAAAACATTTATTTTCAGGTAAAGTGCAGATAAAGTACTTCTTTATGGATAGAGAACATCAGAACAATAATAACACAACAACCACAACATAATTAAAATGTTTTCAGAACCTTTCTCACAGCCTCGGACCACAGTAAATGTAGACTACACAAAATAATCATACAGTCTATTGTTGTGTTCTGGTCAAGTAACATTGTCAGCCATCCATGGTCTATCTCTGGTCTACTGAATCAGCTGCCTGTTCCATGTGCTTCCTCTGCACTTTCTGCTCTCTTTTACTCAACTTGCTCATCATCCCTTTTTCTCTTAAACATAAAATCACATTTCCTTTGCATTTTTTGACTTTAAGTGCCTTAAGATTTTGTTTAGATCCCATTCCCTATCAAAAGAATGCAGGTGACCTCTAGCTGACCCCCTGCATTGTCTGGGTCCTTCAATCACTGAGGCAACCAGCCATCCAATGAAAAGAATACACTGAGTTTTCTCTTCTATGAGTTTTTGCTTGTGGAAGGGGGTGGTGCTGCTCAATAATAGTGAGAGAAAGAGTATTGCACAACATGTAAAAATTCACATTTTATTCCTTGGGATTTTTTGTTTTGTTTATTTAGAAAAAAAAAATGATGACCCTGTTTTTCCACGAAATAAATAAATAAATATAAAAGCATGGGTGGATGTTGGATTAACATTTTACGCTACAGTGAATGACTGCCTGCTACAAGTAGCAACTTCTCACAGAAAGCGAGTACCGTAGTATCCAAATTATAGTATTCATTCAGCGCACTAAAACCTGGCTCAACACATCACAGAAGGCAAAAAAGAAAGGGCTTGTATTTTATGCATGGACGAAAGTTGCTTTTCCGGGGTGTTCCGAGATGTTCCTCTAGAGGATATTCCTGATTGGCACAGTGTTCCAGTGAGTTCTACCTTACTTTTACATATGGTGTTTCTATGCCACACATATTTCTCTGGCATAGTTTAAATTTGAACTTATCAGGCCACTCGGTCTTTTCCCATTGCTTCAGAGTCCAATCTTTTTTTTTTTTTTCTTGCTAGCAAACTGAATCATATTCTTTCAATAATTCCCAATCAGTGATTTTTCTTATGCTCACTTGCCTCTGTCGTCCTAATTCTGTGTGTTTTCTACTCACTCACCCTCATTTATGAAACAAACATACGATGAAAGACTGTGGTATGGTAATTACCATACAAGTTCTGTATTACTGTGGATATTTGCAGAGACTGTGATCAAATCCCACGCAAAGTTTGAGTCTGTGTGCATTGTGAATCTGACTGAGTCAGATATTTATTATTTGAAGCATTATAGAGTACACCGAAATATAAAAAGACAAAAATAATAATGGTTAACATTACTAATCACACAGAATATTTGATGATAAACTGCAAGTTATATGTTTAAATACTTTAATGTAATTTTAATTGAATTAGACCAACATCAAATAGTTTGTTGAATCGACTATTTCATGAAAAAAAGTGATAATCCATTTTAATTCTAACTTTGCACAGTCATATATAAATTATCAAAGCCATTAACTTTTTTTTTTTTTTTTTTTTTTATGCAGCAAGGTGGCGTAGTGGTTATCAAGCAGGTCCTGGGTTCAAATCCCAGCCTTGGATGTTTCTGTGTGGAGTTTGCATTTTCTTGCATGGTTTGCAGGAACTAAGGTTTCCTCGCACATTCCAAAGACATGCACATTAGAGTGACAGATTGTTCCAAAATTGTCCTGAGGTATTGGAATGAGAAGCTGTGTGCGAGTTTAAATGGGAATGTTCTGGCAAGCTGTTTAGGGTGTACTCGACTTTCACACTTTTCAGTGTTGGTTGTGATAAACAGTCTGCCTTCCCAGGAAACTGGTAGACTTCAGCAAATGAGTGAGTGAGATGAGAGTTTTGGTGTCAGAATGATTTCACTTTTACGTTGATATAAGTTTTACTGGTGGCATAATGTACTTAATTCTAACTCATGAAAGCAAATGAAAGCAATAAGTAAGAGAAATCATTTCAACATGATAGGTTAGATATTTTTAAACAGAGCTTTGTCATTATCTGATAATACCTTGAATTATTCCTTCTTCCCACCTGGAAAAAAAAAAATAAATAAATAAAAAAAATAAGTTGAAGTTAACAGCTTTTCACTTCCACTGTAAACAGTGTTTATGGAACACTGCTCTTTGCAGCATATTGTAAGTTAATAAATCATAACAATGGCATGTCAGCATTTCTTGCAATGCAAGTGTTGGATTAAGCTTGTTATTGTTGGCAAGTTTGAGATCTTTTACTTTTCACATTTCACAAAAAAAATTCACAAAAAATTGCAATATATGATTTGGAATTGTTACTTAGTCTCTTGGAGTCTGCCAACTAAGCACTACTTTATCTGGGAAATTTAATCAAATTGTTGCAACAACAACAACATCTACAACAACAACAAAATGTTTGCTTGTATCACCACTGCTATATAGATTGTGTACATGGACAATAATAGGGTAGTGACAATCTCTGTTATTTCTGCTGTTATATACTTCTTAAAAATGTAAAGTTGTCTTGTACATATGTGAGGCGCTCCACCAAAAGTACGTGCTTGTCACACAGACCACTTTTGAGATAAAAGCCAGGAAAGTAAAAATGGTCCATTTTTATCAAAATTTGGATTTTTGCATAAACTATTAAAACAATTATTCAACTATCACTTGCTCATGTGAAATTGACTAAAATTCACTAAAAATGTCTTTTTTTTTCCTTCCATTTTTCTGGCGAGGACCCTCATAAAACTAGATAAAAACAGTAGAAAACCTACTGGTTTCCATTGCAATTATTCACCGAGTTTGGTGTAAGACACACTGTAATCCATACACCAGAACAGCCCTGAAATATTCTTTCCATTTTGGATCTTCTTCTTAAATGTCCTGCACCACTCTAACATACTTCTCTTCCACTCCAGACTTCCTCATGCAATACCACAGTTCTTCTCTCGGCACCCTGTCATATGCTTTCTCCAGATCCACAAAGGCATAATGCAGCTCCCCCTGACCTTCTCTGTACTTCTCCATTAACATCCTCAAGGCAAACACTGCATCTGTGGTGCTCTTTCTTGGCATGAAACCAAACTGTTGTTAACAAATGCTGACTTCTGCCCTTAGTCTAGCTTCCACTATTCTTTCCCATAAC
>CM045744.1:21743975-21783975 GCA_024760905.1 Plotosus lineatus
GCATAGGATGGTGGTGTGCAGGATGACACTGATGGTGAGGAAGGTGAAGAAGGCAAAGGCAGAGCAGAAGACAAAGTGGTGGAAGCTGAAAAAAGAAGAGTGTCGTGTTGTCTTCAAGGAGGAGTTGAAACAGGCTTTGGGTGGCCAGGAAGTGCTTCCAGATGACTGGACAACTACAGCAAATGTGATCAGGGAGACAGGTAAGAGAGTACTTGGTGTGTCATCTGGAAGGAGAGTAGATAAGGAGACTTGGTGGTGGAATTAGGAAGTGCAGGAGTGTGTACAAAGGAAGAGGTTAGCTAAGATGAAGTGGGACATTGAGAGGACCGAAGAGAGTCAATAGGAGTACAGGGAGACACAGCGTAAGATGAAGGTAGCGGTGTCAAAGGCCAAACAGAGGGTGTATGATGACTTGTATGCTTGGTTGGAAAGTAAAGAGGGAGAAAATGATTTATACAGGTTGGCACAGCAGAGAAATAGAGATGGGAAGGACGTGCAGCAAGTTAGAGTGATTAAGGGCAGAGAGGGAAATGTATTGACTGATGACAGAAGTGTGCTGGGAAGATGGAAAGAGTACTTTGAAGAGCTGATGAATAGGGAAAATGAGAGAGAAAAAAGAGTAGAAGAGGTGACTGTTGAGGACCAGGAAGTAGCAAAGATTAGTAAGGGTGAAGTGAGGAGGGCATTGAAGAGGATGAAGAATGGAAAGGCAGTTGGTCCTGATGACATACCAGTGGAGGTATGGAAGTGTCTAGGAGAGGAAGCAGTAGATTTCCTGACAAGAACATTCAACAAGGTCTTAGAGAGTGAGAGGATGCCAGAGGAATGGAGAAGAAGTGTGATGTGCCCATTTTTAAGAACAAGGGAGACGTGCAGAATTGTGGCAACTACAGAAGGATAAAGTTGATGAGCCATATGATGAAGTTATGGGAAAGAATAGTGGAAGCTAGACTAAGGGCAGAGGTCAGCATTTGTGAACAACAGTTTGGTTTCATGCCAAGAAGAGCAACACAGATGCAGTGTTTGCCTTGAGGTTGTTAATAGAGAAGTACAGAGAAGGGTGTCTGTCTGTCTGTCTTCCTTTCGGCTTTTCCCCTTTTACTCAGGAGTCGCAACAGCAAATCATTTGATTTGCACATTTTCATTTGGCAGAGGTTTTTACGTCGGATGCCCTTCCTGTCACAACCCTTTTAGCAAGGGACAGAAACACGCTGACAACTTTGCAGCCTACTCTTTACGAAAGTCAGAAATGGTTCTTTTACATGCCTCTCACCATAGACAGTGAGAGACATGGCCCGCCTTTGATAACCCAGTTAGCCGCACTGGGGGTCGGGACAGTGACAACCTTGTGGAGAGTGGGACTCGAACCCCCCAAACTTTGGATCAGCGATCCAGCGCCCTATACCACTAGACCACCACTGCCCCACACAGAAGTACAGAGAAGGGTATGTATGCAATATACATGTATATATGTTAAGCACTCCTCCAAAAGTAGGTGCTTGTCACACAGACCACTTTTGAGATAAAGGCCAGAAAATAAAAATGGTCCATTTTTCTCGAAATTCGGATTTTTGCATAAACTATGAAAACAAATACTCAACTACAACTTGCTCACGTGAAATCGACTAAAACTCACTAAAAATGTATTTTTTTTCTATTTTTCTGGTGAGTACCCTCATAAAACTAGATAAAAACAGTAGTAAAATTCATTGGTTTCCTTTGCAATTATTCACCAAGTTTGGTATAAGACACACTGTAATAAATACACCAGAAGAACGGCCGTGAAGTAGTCTTTCCATTTTGTATCCTTTTTTATGTTAAAATGAGCTTCCATTTCCTTTTCAGTGAATAAAATAAAGCTTATTATGACAATATGCTCATAAACAATGCAGGCTAGTTGCTAAGGAAGATTTGAAACGAGCACACTGATTGGTCAGCTCGGGCTTGCACATGCGCAGTGCCCGTCAAAAGTTAACTTCTGGTTTACTGCATGCTGAATTTATCTCCGACTTTCTCTTTAATAACAGGTATTTATAACATTGCGAAAACATAATTTCTGGAAAAGGAGAGTGAAATGTCATCTGTGATGTCTAGCAGCATTACTATAGATGTTAAATTCAACGTGAGAATTTGGCTTTGAAGATGCTGGAATGCTGGGTGTTCTTGAAGATTATTTCGCCGGTCAGTATTTTTCTCTGCATGCAAAATTTGATTCTGGAATTTTTTGATTATTTGATTTGTGTGTCATCTTTTCTGGACTGGACATGATGTATCGTGGGTTGTTTATTTTTGTACGAAAATTGGTCAAGACCTGAAAAATACTTAAATCTTTCACACCTTTTACATATAAAAAAACTGATGATGATGATGCCAGCTGTGTTGATGAAGATTTTAATTTTACTGAGCAGGATATAGATGAAGATAATAATGCTGAGGGCAGAGTTGCTGAAGGTTAGTTGTATAAATATATCAGCGAATTTTGTTATATGGTTTTCTTATATATAGTTTTGTTAATTTGAGTGTGATTGTTTAAACCTGACAGTTTTTTTTAATTAATTAATTCTTTTTTTTTTTTTTTTTTTTCAATCAGTATAATTTGATGGCATTTGAATGTTTATATAATGGTCGAAAAGGTACATACTGATCTTATTGGAATAAACAGAAATGAAAAAACAAAATAGTGTTTTTTTTTTGTTGTTGTTTTTTTTTTTTTGTTTTTTGTTTTTTTTCATTGTTTGGGGGTTACCACGGTGACTGATGGGTTTTAAAAGGGGTGTGTCAGATTAAAATGAGGATGATTTCTCTGATCATCTCTTCCTAAAACTCTTCCTAGACATGTTTTCTAAAAGTTTATATGGCCGAGGTGCATAAAATGATTGGTTTCTGAGGACTAATGATCTTGGAAGAAGGGCAATCTTTGTGCTCATTTTTCTTTAAAATGTCTTGTGAAATTTTTAGTTTAAAACTGACACAAGAAATGGAATAGCTCAGTTAGTTTTCAAGGTGTTGAAAAGCTGTTGCTGCATTTTGCAGATTTGGGCCTCCTCTGTCTGACTGTGTAAAAAGCTCATTTTTCATTTTTGGATGCAAGAGCCTACTTTCGGTGGAGTGGCTCACATACTAGTGTGTGTGTGTGTGTGTGTGTGTGTGTGTGTGTGTGTGTGTGTGTGTGTGTGTGAAAAATATAAAAATCAATCTGATGAATTTCCCATTCATCACTGGGGACCCCCCCCCCAAAAAAAAAAAAAAAGAAAAAAAAATCCGAAATGCAAATGGCAAAAGGAAAGATATGCCTCCTTTACATGCTAACCTTTAACCCTGGGTGAATGGCAGGTGTGGTTATTCCCAGCACAAATACCTGCTGTTCAGGAACAACATGTTTCCAGATTGACTCAGTAAACAGAATGTTTGTAAACGTTTATAAACTGTGTAAGATAGAAATGTCTACACCATATAAACACACTAGTCAAATTCCTCTTCTGCTCACATATGGCTTAGCACATAATCAAAACATTTAATTTTAAACATGAATAAACTACAGATATTTTTAAATGTTCAGTCCCAGCATCAGGTTTTTTTTTTTTTTTTTTTTTTTTCCCTTGGAACAGTTTCATTAAAAGTGCTCCTTCTTGCAGCCAATCGGCCTTGTCCCATTACAGAAAATGCAATGTTATTAAGCCCAGATTAAGACTTTATTAAAGCAGCCATTTTTAGCCCTCTCTACATGTTTTATTAAGTGAAGGATAAATGCGTATATATGTAAATAAGGCAAAGAACATTTAACATCTTTACATTCAAAGCACACTCTCTGCTCATCAAGAAAGACCAGGACTCGAGCCCCAGGCTTGGGCGTTTCTGTGTGGATTTTGCATCTTCTCCTTTTACTTGCATAGGTTTCCTCCAGGTACTCTAGTTTCTTCCTACAGTCCAAAGATAGCCATGTTAATTTGATGTTTCCTATTTCCTTCCAGGTGTGGATGCGATTGTGAATGGTTGTGTGTGTTTGCCCTGGAATGGTCTGGCAAGTTGATAAGGGTATACCACACCTTCACAAGTGTTGGTTGAGATAGACTCCAGCCTCCCTGCTAGCCTAGTAGATGTTAAATTGAATAGCATATCTGAATCACAGCAAAACATTCCTAGCTTCAGGTCCCATGCTCAGGCGCTTGTGTGTGGAATTTGCATGTTCTCTCTGTGCTCGTGTGAGTTTTCTACAGATGCTCCGATTTTCTGCCTCAGTCCAAAGACCTGATCATTAGGCTATCTGGCTGTTCCAAATGGCTTGTAGGTATATGTGTGCTAATGATTGTGTGTGTGTGTGTGTGTGTAAATTGGCGCTATGATGGCCGGGTGTCCCCGAGTGCAGCTAACTGGGTTATCAAAGGCTGGCCATGTCTCTCACTGTCTATGGTGTGAGGTTCATGTAAAAAAATAAAAAATAAAATAAAAATAATAACAACACTGCTGACTTTTAACAAGAGTAGCTGCATAGCTGCCAGTGTGGTTCTGTCCTGTGATGGCCTGGGCTGTCCAGGGTGTACTCTGCAAATGCTCAGTTGGCTGGAATGGGCACCAGCCTCCCTGTGACCTAAATTAGGATTAATCGGTTCAGAAAATGAATGAATGAATGGCCGGCTGCTCAATTAAGGGTGTTGACAATCTCTGCCCAATGTTCTCAGAGATGGCCTCGAGCCTTTCCATGGCCCTAATATGTTGAAGCAGATCAGCAAATAAGTGAGTAAGTAATGTTTACTTTTGTGTAAGTAATGTGACAGAGTTGGAAATAGGGAAAACATCAGGTAATCACCAGCCTGAGCAACATGGGCTTGTTTCAAAACACGCAACCTTTTCTGGCAAGTAAATATGTGATGAATTCTAGTGCTGATGTGCCATTTTATTTATTTTATTAATTTTATTTTTTAATTTTATTATTATTTTTTTTTTCTGGGTCCTCTTATTGTTTATTTGTTTGTACTGTATTTTGATTTAATACATTCGGCCCTCTACTTACGAAATTAATCCGTTCCAGTGCCTCTTTCATAACCTGAAGTTTTCATAAGTAGAGGTGCCTTTCACATGTAAAATGCATGATTCATTCCAAGGCTCCCAAGACTATCCATAAACCATTTAAAAATTATAAAAGTACACCAATTTTGTATGAAATATGTGTTAAAAGTAAAAGAAAATTATTTACCTTTTTTTTAAATCTCTCCACCACCCATGCGACACTTTAAACTCTGGGGGTTGGTGATCTGAAGAACCATCACCCCCACCCTCCTTCATGAGGTCCTTAAATATGGCGGTTGCTTTTTCCGAAAGAATCGCCTCCATCACTGTATTTCTGCTTTTAAGGTCTCCTTCTGCTTCAATATCGTTACAGTTGTAGAGGGGTTTCGGCCATACTCCTTTGTGATTGCGCTCAACCACATCCCACTTTCGTATTTTTTTATTATCTCCTGCTTCACTTCAATTGATAACGGAGCCCACTTTTTCTTTTCGGTGTCACCGGGAATCATTTTCTTGGGGTCCATGATGGATAACGAAATATAATGCTGCAATGATCACTCTCAAAAAAACTCATGAGCCAACAGTCTTGTTCAACTCTCCTTCACGTGTGTGAGAAACAGGAAGTATGGGTACAGTTCAGCTCCCTTCTGGTCAATGGGAGGCCAGCGGGGTGGGATGTTGAAAGACAGCCAATGAGAGAGCAACTCGCGCATTGTTTGAATTTTTGAATGGCGCGTTTGGTGCTTTTCATAAGAAGAGGTTCTTTCGTATCCAGAGGGTGAACATTTAGAAAAATGTTTTTTGTAACCTGGATTTTTCGTATTATGAGATTTTCGTAAGTAGAGGGCCGACTGTATTTGTATTTTTGCTTGAGTGTCTTATTTTTGTTTTGATTTGTTTCCGCTATTTTGTCTTTTATCACTCTCTTTTTAATTATTTTAAAGTATTTTTTTTTTGTTTCTTTCTCAATGTTACATAATTTTTAATTTAATTTAACAAAAAAAATATTAATTGTTTAGAAAGGCAGTCTAGACATTTCGTGTGAAACTTATACTGGTTTACACAGGCCCATTTAAAACAACTATCATACTTGTGTTGTAATGGCACATGCAGTAAGTTAATTCATGTTTTTTTTTTTTTTTTTTTTTTTTTTTTTATGTTAAAAGCCGGATTCTTTATTAGGAACTCTTTTTGCATTCATGTCAGCGAAGATGAACAATGGATGAATTAAGCTCGACAACTGGCCTTCTTTGGTTTGGTTTAATATTCTGAGAATCAGAAACCGTGCGTTTAATTGGAGAAACAAAATGCCCCAGAAAATAACTTTCAACATCAGTGACATCAGCCAGCTTCAAATGGCTGACATTTTGAATATGCAAAAATATGGGAAAAAGTTTAACAGTGAAGGTAAGACCAGCACAAATCCATAACCAGGTCAACCTGGACAAACAGAAAGATGTCTTTGCTCAGTGCAGTGGAGAAAAAAAAACCCGTTTCAAGGACACAGACACTGTAAAAGACATCCAAGTAAGATCAAAAAATGTTATATGTGCTATTTTCATTATAAGGGTTATTATGGCCAAGCAGCTATACCGTCCAAAGCCGTTTCTTCAACCAGAAAATATTTATTCTAAAATTTTGTGTGTCTAGTTACATATGGCAAGTCTCTGAATATATGGTCACAGTGAAGCGTAGAGATAACATGTGTGTGTGTGTGTGTGTGTGTGTGTGTGTGTGTGTGTGTGTGTGTGTGTGTGTGTGTGTGTGTGTGTGTGTGTGTGTGTGTGTGTGTGCGGTGTAAGAGACTGCTTCCCAAAACAGCATATCACCCTATCCTCTGCATCTTCTACTCTTACTCACACTACCTTCATGTCCTACTTCACCACATCCACAAGTCTTCTCTTTGGTCTTCCTCTAGACCTTCTGCCTGGTAGTTCCAACCTCAGCATCCTACTACCAATATATTCACTATTCCTCTTCTGTACATGTCCAAACCATCTCAATCTAGCCCTTCTGACTTTGTTTCCAAAATGTCTTACATGTGCTGTCCCTCTGATGTGCTCATTCCTGATCCTATCCATCCTCGTTACTCCCAAAGAGAACCTCAACATTTTCATCTCTGCTACCTCCAGCTCAGCCTCCTGACTTTTCCCCAGGGCCAGTGGTTCTAAACCATACAACATAGTTGGCATCATCACTGTCTTATACACTTTCCTTTTCATTCTTGCCGATACCATCTTATCACACATCACACCAGACACTTTTCTCCAACCATTTAAACCAGCCTGCACACGCTTCTTCACCTGTTTTCCACACTCTCCATTGCTCTGGATTGTTGAGCCTAAGTACTTAAAATACTCCACCTTTTATATCTCTGCTCCCTGTAACTTCACCTTTCCTCTTGGGTCCTTGTCAATCACGCACATGTATTCTGTTTTACTGAGGCTAACCTTCATTCCTCTCCTTTCCAGTGCATACCTTCACCTCTCTAGATTTCCCTGCACTTGTTCTCTGCTCTCACTACAGATCACAATGTCATCTGCAAACATCATAGTCCATGGAGATTCTTGTCTTACCTTGTCTGTCAGCCTGTCCATCACCATAGCAAACAAGAAGGGGCTCAGAGCTGACTCTTGATGCCCTCCACCGAACTCTTCTGTCACACTGACAGCACACCTCACCACTGTCTTACATCTTGTATACATGTCCTGCACCACTCTAACATACTTCTCTGCCACTCCAGACTTTCTCATGCAATACCACAGTTCCTCTCTTGGCACCCTGTCATATGCTTTCTCCAGGTCCACAAAGGCACAATATAGCTCCTTCTGCCCTTCTCTGTACTTCTCTATTAATATCTTCAAGGCAAACACTGCATCTGTGGTGGTTTTTCTTGGCCTGAAACTAAACTGTTGTTCACAAATGCTGACCTCTGCCCTTAGTCTACCTTCCACTATTTTTTCCCATAGTTTCATCGTATGGCTCATCAACTTTATCCCCTCTGTATTTGCCACAACTCTGCACATCTCCCTTGTTCTTAAAAATGGGTAGAAGCACACTTCTCCTCCATTCCTCCGGCATCCTCTCACTCTCTAAGACCTTGTTGAATGTTCTTGTCAGAAAATCTACTGCTACCTCTCCAAGACACTTCAATGCCTTCACCGGTATGTCATCAGGACCAACTGCCTTTCCATTCTTCATCCTCTTCAATGCCCTTCTCACTTCACCCTTACTAATCTTTGCTACTTACTGGTCCTCAATAGTCACCTCTTCTACTGTTTTTTTCTCTCTCATTTTCCTCATTCATCAGTCTTTCCATCTTCCCAGCACACTTCTGTCATCAGTCAACACGTTTCTCACTCTGTCCTTTATCACTCTAACTTGCTGCACATCCTTCCCATATATATATATATATATATATATATTCATATATATATATATATATATATATATATATATATATATATATATATATATATATATATATATATATATATATTCATATATACACACAATTCACTGCTGTTCTCATTTGAATCTTCTTCCAATAGGAAGATTGAGGAAAACAGAGATTGTAGTACTGCAAAATAAATTGGGACACATACATATTCATTCATCATGAAAGGAGACTTGAAAAAAAAAAAAAAATGGCCTCAGAAAAAAAAAAGAATCATTATATTTTGGCTTTCCTGGCACTGGTTTACAGTGGTCAAGGGTTTTTTTTTGTTTTTTTTGTTTTTATTTTTTTGTTTTGTTTTTGTTTTTAAATTAATTAATGAATTTATTTTTTTTAATTCTCCAAATTTCATCGATGGTAATGTATTAATGAACAGAATAATAATAGAAATAGAAACAGTAATAATGAACAGAATCAGGTTGTTGATATTGGCAACAATCAAGTTACAGACTGGCAAAGGATGAAATGGCTCACCACTGACCAGGATTATTGTCAACTTTGATTGGCATTTAGCATGCATAGGACCACCTGATGCAACCTACAAAAAGTCAAAATAGAAACCTCCAGGCAGGGTTGAACTAATGCAAGGCTCGAATAAAGCCCATCCTCATTGAAAAGCAAATAATAGCCAGTCTGACATTTGCTAAAGAGCATCTACAATTTCCAATTGAGGAGTGAAGTCATGCATTCTCTGAATAGTCAACTATTAAGGTTTTTTTTTTTCCTTCCCTGGTCATCTGATGGTTAAATGGATATCTGATCAGCCCTACAAAATATAGTATCCAGTTCTGATGATTAAATGTGATGAACGATTCATAATGATCTGGATGTGAGTTAGCAATGTTAAAATGAAGCATACTTTAAATTGTAAAAGACGCATGAATCAAGCCATGTACAAATATATCCTGAAAAATATATGCGAGCAAGAGAGTGACTTAATTTCTTTGGCAGTGATGTTCACAAATTCTGTGGATTGGGTTCTTCAGCAGGACAATATTTTATATGACATAGTCAGGTTAATGAAGCTGTGGATAAAGGATGACAAGTTCAAGACCTTGTCAGGACCAGCTCAATCTCCAGGCCTAAACCCCATTGAAAGCCACTGGAATGTGATCAAGAAAAATATAAGAAAACAAGCGTAATGTAAAAACAACAACAAAAACAATAAATAAATAAAAATAAAAATAGAAAACAAAAACAGTTGGGAACATTCCAAGATGTATAAAACCTGTAAATAAACATCATGGCTATTCCAGCAATCATTGATTTATGATTTTATATTCACCCTGTCCTTGGACTTGTTTGTTTCTATGTTGTCCAGGCATTCTGAACACTGCCTAATTCACCAGTCTGATTCATTTATTTCTGGTATTCTCAATTAAAAAAACAAACAAAAAACCAAACAAACAAACAAACAAACAAACAAAAAACAAGCAAACAAACAAACAAACATGGTTTATTAATATACTGAGTGTATGTTCTACATTCATTCCCACAACCATCACTGCAGCTACTGTTATAGATTGCTTCGCCCATACCAGGAGTCAGTGGATCAAATCAGGAAAAGCTCTCTTTCCCATCATCAGCCCCACCGTGCTTAGGGGCTATGCAATTCAATGGCCAGGACTTCTTGCTCCCAGATCAGTCAAGAATTGTCATGAGGAACTCCATAATTTTTTTTTTTATTATTATTTTTATTTATTTATTTATTTATTTTTAAGGGAGCCAGTATCCTGTCCTTTTTGTGTGGGATATCAAGGATGCCTTCATTCCTGAGCAGCATGAAGAGGCGAACCTGCTAGAATCTGACCAATATGCTGCACAATGCCAGTGTAGCTGTCTCCTCACTGTGGCACCTACATGGTCCATCACAGACCACCTCAGTGCTCAGCATATCCTTCAGCTCACTAGGGGCAGGTACTGGTGGTCACACAGAGAGGAGGACATCTAGTTGTTCGTGGCAACCTGCCCTGCATGTGATGCATGCAGGCAAGCTTTCATCCCATAGGTATCATCAAAGGCTGATGGGGCAGCCTCCTTTCAAGGGGCCTTGTTTAGTGCCAATACAGTGTCCTTCTCGCCAGCATCGTCATCTTACTGATTAATTCTTTGTTTAAAACGATAAGTTTTACACTGAGTAAATTCTTCTACACAAAAAGGTGGGCTCTTAAGTTGGTTCTTTGACGCTGCTGCCAAGTTCTTCAATACTTGAAAGCCTCCCCCAGACCCATTCCAGTATCCAAGACAGCAGCCAGAGGACCAGTGCTACCAAGATATGAGGGTTTTTTTGGGATCTAGGAGTGTAGCCCAAGGCGGTATCATACCATTTTCTTAACTTTATCATTGCTTAGTGAAGCTCGAGACACTCTTGCAGTGTTTTCAAGTTTGCAAGGTGAACAAAATACAGATTGCCTACATTTTCCAGATGGGTTGGATTGCAAGAGCCCATGTGCAGACAATTAGGCAGCTGATTTAGACTATATCAATCCACCACACTCTGAGTAGTGAACTTGTACTCACCCCATTTTGAACTTGTTTGTTTGTATGTTGTCCTCGTCTTTTAAAGTGTTGTCTTTGTTCCCAATGTCTTTTGTTTTCTTGTGTTTTGTTTCAGGGTCACTTTTTTCAGTATTTTCTGATTTGGTCTGCAGTTTCAATTAAGAATACAAGGTTTGTTATTCAATCGAGATTCTGTGCTGCATTCATTCCTCTGACCATCACTCCCACCACAAAGTGGTTGTTGATAAACTTGCAAAAATGATTCAGGATTTATAGTTGTGGTATAGCCAACTGAACTTTATGTTGGACTTTATGAACGGTTCTGCTACATCGTTTATATTTCTATCTGGTATCATTCAAATAAGGACGTTTGTTTTTCCTAGTTCCTCCTAAGAGTTTGGTTCTGCTCAAAGTTTGTTTTTTGTGTCAACCAAGACAGTCTTTCTTGCTATCATTGCTCATTAGGGATATGCAAGGTTTGTAGAAGAAATGTTAAAATGCATTCAATTTGCTTTACTATGAACAAAACAACTTTCCACAATGTCAATTGTAAAAATACCCTATATCATTGGGGGGTGGGGTGGGGCTGAATTGAAAGTCATGTGACCCTGCAATGACCTGGCAAGTTGTCCAGGGTATACTCTGTCTTTGGTCAGAGTAAGCTGATATGGTTGCCAGCCTCACTGCAACACTAATTAGGATTATCAAGTTGTAGATGTAAATGGTGGTTCTTCTGTATGTTCTAATGTTAATTTTTGTGTCCCACAAGATTCTGTCCTAGGCCCATTGCTTTTCTCCCCATACGTGCTCTCTTTGCGTAATATACTTCGTAATTGTATTAGTATAACATATTGTTATGCTAATGATGCACAGTTATATATTTCAGCAAAGTCAGATGAGAGACATCAGCTTGATAAAGTTGAACAAAATGTCTAAAGGACATTAGATACTGGATGCTTACTAACTTCCTCTTATTAAACAGATAAGACATAAGACATATAAGACAGAAGTTTTTGTACTCAGATCTTAGGAAGCTAGAAATAAGGTTTTAGATTATGTAGTACGTTTGGATGTTGTTTCACTCTCATCATGTGTAACAGTAATAGACATTGGAGTATTCATTGATGCTGGTCTTTTATTTGAAGCTCATGTAGATAGTATTACTCGGGTAGCCTTCCTTTATCTCAGGAATATTGTGAAAATAAGAAGTACAATGTCACTGCATTATGCAGAAAAAACATGTTCATACCTTTGTTATTTTCAGATCAGATTATTATAATATGTTACTGTCTGGTTGGTCTAATAAGTATATAAATCAACTCCAGTTAGTCCAGAATGCAGCAGTGGAGCTCTTACTAGAACCAGAATACACAAACATACCACACGGCACTGGCCCCCAGTTCAATTTTTAACCTATGAAGCACTTAATGGTTTCGCACCACAGTATCTTAGTGAACTTCATGTGGTTGATGATCAGGCACCCCCCTTAGATGAAAAGGTACAGGACGCTTAGTCATCTCAAATAATGAAGACTACTACAGGGAATAGAGCTTCCTCTTACAAAGCTCCACATTTATGGAATAACCTTCCAGATAATGTTCGGGACTCAGACACAGTCTCGGTTTTTAAGAAAAGGGTGAAAACTTACTTGTTTGTTAATATCCTTTAATTAAGTAAAGGAGCAGATTTGGGGGTCTCAGGCATAGAGAATCCTGGTCAACTTCACAGTTTACCAGGATTCTCTCTCTCAATAGTGAGATGGCGGATTACTCAATGTTACAAGATGTCTTCCTTCTGGTTCTCTCTCTTTTAGTTATGCTGCCGTAGCCAGTCAAGCCAAAGTCCCTGCTTGCTCTCAGTAGTAATACATTCTTCTTTTCTATTGCACTACTAGGAGTAGGCCTAATAACCCCCCCCCCCATCTCTCTCTCTCTCTCTCTCTCTCTCTCTCTCTCTCTCTCTCTCTCTCTCTCTCTCTCTCTCTGTTTTTGTTGAGGTACACATTATTCTTTGGGGATACCAGCAATCCTGATCATTCTGCTTTCTGAGTCCAGTGGTCTGTTCTGGTGTTCCTATGCTGGCTGAAGTTCTCATCTTGGAAGTCCCTCCATCTTTTAATAATATCTGCAACTTACCCAGAATGGAGCTGAACAGATGGTTTTCAACCTTCCCAAATTTTCCCACACCACCACACTGTTAGAATCTCTCCACTGGCTTCCTGTAGCTGCTTATATTAGATTTTAAAGACTAATGCTTGCCTACAAAGTAAAAAATGGACCAATACCTTAATACCTCAAAGCACTTCTCACACCACACACTACTGCATTGGTCTCTCTCAGACACTCTCGCACTACTAGACTAGTCCCTCCTTCTACCGAGGGACAAGGGGGAAATGCATTTCACTCTTCTCTGTTCATATATATATATATATATATATATATATATATATATATATATATATATATAACAAAACTCTGATCTCTTTATACAGCTAAGCTTCATCAACTTTGCCCTCAGCATTATCAACTTTATCTATATCCTGCTCAGCTGAATGGATCACATCTCATCCCAAACACAACAAAACTGACTCATCACACTTTTATTAACAGATGCCTCTTCTTCATCAACACAGCTAGCTTAATCAACTCTGCCCTCAATATTTATCATCTTAATCTATATCGTCACCACCAACACAACTCATGCACACTTTTATTAACAGATGCCTCTTCTTCTCATCCAGCTGGCATCATCATCATCATCAGTTTGTTTATATGTAAAAGGAATGAAATATTTAAGTATTTTTCAGGTCTTGACCAATTTTCATACAAAACTAAACAACCCAGGATCCAGCATGTCCAGTCCAGACAAGATTATAAACAAATCAAATAATCAAAAAAAAATTCCATAATCAAATTTTGCAGGGAGAGAAAAATACTCACCGGCAAAATAATGTTTTAGAACGCCAAGCATTCCGGCATCTTCAAAGCCAAATTCTCACGTCGAATTTAACATCTATAGTAACACTGCTAGACATCACAGATGACATTTCACTCTCCTTTTCCAGAAATTATGTGTATTCACAAATCTTATAAATAAACCTAATAACTGTTATTGAAGAGAAAGTCGGAGATAAGTTCCGCACGCAATAAACTAGAGACAGGAAGTAAACTGTAAGTTAACATGTGACGGGCACTGCGCATGTTCAAGCCCGGGCTGACCAATCAGTGTGCTCATTTCAGATCTTCCTTAGCAACTAGCCTGCATTGTTTATGATCATATCATCTTCATAACCTTTATTTTATTCACTGAAACGGCATTTTACTATTGAAACAGTATCCAAAATGGAGAGACAACTTCACGACCAATCTTCTGGTGTACGGATTATAGTGTGTCTTGTACCGAACTCGGTGAATAATTGCAAAGAAAACCGGTAAGTTTGATACTGTTTTTATGCAATTTTATGAGGGTACTCGTCAGAAACATGGAGGGGGGGAGGGGAACATTTTTAGTGAATTTTAGTCGATTTCATGTTAGTAAGTGATAGTTTAATACTTGTTTTAATAGTGTATGCAAAAATCTGAATTTCGATAAAAATTGACCATTTTTACGTTTCTGGCTTTTATCTCAAAAGTGGTCTGTGTGACAAGCGCCTGCTTTCAGTGGAGCACCTCACAAATATAGTTTGTCTCGTGGTGGTTTTAACCAACTGAGGATGGGCTTCCTTTTTAGGCCTGGTCCATATCAAGGTTTCTTCCTCCCATCTACTGAAGTAGATTTTTCTTCCCATCATTGCCATGGGGATGCTCATTAGGGATGTGTAGGGGTTGTAGAAAATGTTTAAATTATTTTATACTTTGTAAACTTCTACTTTTACTTTGTGAAGCTGCTTTGAGACAATGCCACTTGTGAAAAGAGCAATTCGAATAAAACTGAATTCAGTTGAATTAAGCAGTTCAGAAAATTAATGAAAGTGCTGTGACAGTCTGAAGACACTCCATTTTTTTTGACCTGTTATCATTTTCTTCAAAGCTGTAATTGATCTGTAGCAATATTTAATGTGTAATTTGAAGTAAGTGTGAATAGTTTATGAAATAAAACAAAATTGTTTCTTTTTATCAAACACATATACATGCACAAATACAATTAATACGCTGCTGTGGTTTCGTATTTTTTTTCTACAACTGTACAGACACACATACACAGAGAGAGAGAGAGAGAGAGAGAGAGAGAGAGAGAGAGAGAGAGAGAGAGAGAGGAGGTGTGCACCCGAAGCTAATTCTCACTGATGTCTCAGGGTATGTAAAGAGATGACAGGATGTGTCGTGTGAATCTTCACTTCAAAAAAATATCAACCCCAACACGGTTCTTTATGCATCCTTGTCAGTTCTTCATACAAATTGGGAAAAAAAAACAAAAAAACTGACATTTAACCTAAAGAATAAATACTTCATGGTGTGTTTAAAGCTCCAGTTTACTCACTTACCTACACATTAAAAAAACACTGTATATTGCTAAGATCGCGTTGTGGCTCAAGCCTATCTCAGCTGACACTGGGTGAAGGCAGGGCACATCTCGAACAACTCGCTGGACCACTGCAGGCAACAAGCACACATCTACTCACACTTACACTCACACCTGTGGGAAATTTGGAACAGCTATTTAGCCTAACATGCACGCCTTTGGACTGTGTGAAGAGACGAGAGTACCTGGAGGAAACAAGCCATCACAAGGAGAACGTGCAAACTTCACACTGAAATGCTCTTACATTCGTCTTTCTTCTTCTTTTCCTTTCAGCTGTTTCCTTCAGGGGTCTCCACAATGAATCATCAGCCTCCATCTCACTCTGTCCTCTGCATCTTCTTTTCTTACACCAACTACCTTCATGTCCTCTTTCACCACATCCATGAATCGTCTCTTTCGTCTTCCTCTCGGCCTTCTGCCTGGCAGTTCCAACCTCAGCATCCTCCTACCAATATACTCACTATCCCTCCACTCTACATGTTCAAACCATCTCAATCTAGCCTCTCTGACATTGTCTCCAAAATGGCTTACATGTGCTGTCCCTCCGATGTACTCATTCCTGATCCTATCCATCCTCGTTACTCCCAAAGAGAACCTCAACATTTTCATCTCTGCTACCTCCAGCTCTGCCTCCTGTCTTTTCCCCAGGGCCACTTTTTGAAACCAAACAACATTGTTGGCCTCAACACCGTCTTGTACACTTCTCCTTTCATTCTTGACGATACTCTCCTATCACACAACACAGCGGATACTTTTCTCCAACCATTCCAACCTGCCTGCACACGCTTCTTCACCTCTTTTCCACACTCTCCATTGCTCTGGATTGTTGAGCCTAAGTACTTAAAATCCTCCACCTTCTATCCCTCTGCCCCCTGTAACCTCACTGTTCCTCTTGAGTCCTTCTCATTCACACACATGTATTCTGTCTTACTGAGGCAAACACTTAGATCACAGATATTGCAAGATAATAATCAGATCTCAAACAAAGCTGGATGACCTTTGAACTCTGATGCTATCAAGGTTTTTTTTTTTTTTTTTTTTTTTTTTTTTCTGTCGATATTGTGTTATTCTTTGTCATGTTATCATGTGTTTGTGTGTGTGGGTAAAGGTGGGGGGTGGTCTGTGACAGAGGTGTGATAAATGACTAGTAGTCTTTTAGAACTGAGATGCTGCATTGTATTGTGGGAAATGGAGAATTGCGTTTTGGGGTAGGAATAGGAACTTCTTGCTCATCTTTGATTCAATTTTATAAGATATATGACAGACTGACATGATCTTGTCAAAATAGATCAAAAGTGTAATTTTATTTATTGTATGAATAAAGTAATATTCATGGAGTTACATGTAGTTTTCACATTATATTTATTTTGAGAATACAGGGATCCTTCACTTTCCGTGGTTAATTGGGACCAAGATTGCCCACGACCGCCGAATTCCACGAAGTAGGATCCACCACCTGACTGACGTATACTATCAATGCTTATAATAAAATTAAACATTCAAAAATAATGCTGAAGATGTAAATAAAATATAAATACTCACATATACAGTCACGCGCCTCACATAAAAATCTAGTTTTGATACCGGTTTTGGATTGTATTTTTTGTTTGTTTGTTGGATTGTTTGGGGTTTTTGCATAATTGAGCTTGTTTTGCAGCATTTTCCTTAAAGTCTGCCCCTATACTTTCTTAAGTTCTTTATTTTTTTTTAATTTGATGGATATTAAAAAAAAATCTGCAATGTACCGAAGCCACATGAATTTAAGCGCGAAGTAGCAAAGGATCCCTGCACTACTCTCTTTTACCACTATATATATATATATATATATATACGATCACAGAAATGTTTACGAAAACAACAATCCAAACACATAGACAGATTTAATGGAATTTTAGCATGATTTCCCTTTCCG
The DNA here is from genome assembly GCA_024760905.1 of Plotosus lineatus. Classification (NCBI taxonomy): domain Eukaryota; kingdom Metazoa; phylum Chordata; class Actinopteri; order Siluriformes; family Plotosidae; genus Plotosus; species Plotosus lineatus. Next base: position 21,761,372 of record CM045744.1, read on the forward strand.
TTTCTGTTTCGCAAAAATCACTATAATTAAACTCACTGGCTGTCCATCAATGACCTTGAGAAGTGTGTTTACTCATTTACGTCCGGCGCCACCACACAGAAAATTCCAAAGGAAACGTCTACCCGACCATTCAGAGGGTACTCTCACATTCATAATTACTGTAATTTACCTCTAAAAGCAGAGTTCTAGTCATTTTCCTCAGGCTTCAGGGTTATGGCCACAGCCCCATACTACTCATTATAGTAGTGGTAAAATGTGTGTAAGAGGAGAGAACCACCGGTAAAACTTTGGTGTTATCAGAAGAAGTGACGGTCTTTGATGAGAAAAAAAAAAAAAATCAGTTCAGTTATTTAACTATTGTTAAACAGCTTGTATCAACACTCAATGCAAAAAAAAACAAAAAACAAAACAAAAAAAACAGCAAAAAAAAAATAAAATAAAACTGTATTTATTGGACTCTATCTGACACACACACACACACACACACACAGACTGTAAGCAGAGGGTGACTCAGCTCATTTGTGCATCTATCGCACCATTTGTTCTAATTTGCCCCACTCCTTTCATATACTGTATTTTCTTCCATTCAAATTGCACTAGTTCAGCTGGATGCTGCTCATTTAACCGTTTGCACACTGTGTGTGTGTGTGTGTGTGTGTGTGTGTGTGTGTGTGTGTGTGTGTGTGTGTGTGTGTGTGTGTATGTGACAGAGAGAGAGAGAGAGAGAGAGAGAGAGAGAGAATCTTCTTCAAAACCGAATTCCAGCATCGAATTTAAAATCTATACTAATACTGCTAGACATCACAGATGACATTTCACTCTCTTTTTCCAGAAATTATGTGTATTCACAATGTTATAAATAAACTTACTTACTGTTATTGAAGAGAAAGTCGGCGATAAGTTCCACATGCAGTATACTAGAGTCAGAAAGTAAAACAGAAGTTAACGTGTGATGGGCATTGCACATGTGCAAGCCCGAGCTCACCAATCAAGGTGCTCGTTTCAGATCTTCCTTAGCAACAAGCCTGCATTGTTTACGTGCATATCATGTTCATAACCGTTATTTTATTCACTGAAACGGCATTTTAATATTAAAACAGTATCTAAAATGGAAAGATGACTTCACGACCGTTCTTCTGGTGTATGGATTATAGTGTGTCTTGTACAGAACTCGGTGAATAATTACAAAGAAAACCGGTAAGTTTGCTACTGTTTTTATCCAGTTTTATGAGGGCACTCGTCAAGAAAATGGAAATAAAAGACATCTTTATTGAGTTTTAGTCGATTTCACTTGAGCAAGTGATAGTTGAATACTTGTTTTAATGGTTTACGCAAAAATCAGAATTTCGATAAAAAATTACTATTTTTACTTTATTGGCCATTTTCTCGAAAGTAGTCCATGTGACAAGCACCTACATTCGATGGCGCGCCTCACACTTGTTTTGCGTTCAGCTTCCGAATTTTGTTCACATTCTGGGACAAAATAATCATAGTTTTTTGATCGAAAAGCAATTTGTGCAATGTCTAAAGCACTCGAAAACAGAGGTTTGCTTTTCGAAATATTTTTTTCAGTTTTTTTTTATTTATTTATTTTTTTTGTCAACATCGTAAAAGCAAAATTACAATTTTGATGCTTGCAACAAACTCAATCAAACTTAGGACAGATGATCGCATGCCATTTTGTTTCCTCAACTTTCTTTCTAATTCTATTTTTTTATTTTCTGAGAACAGAGGATAATAATTGGTGGTTATTTGCAATTTGAATTTTTGATCATGTTTGCTTTATACAAACATGTAGTGTTCAGTGGTCAATAGTTCCCATTGAACGAGTCCTTTTTCATGATGCACAATACAGTTTTAACAGAGAGAGTTCTGGACTGTATCCACAACCACATGTATCTGTGTCTAAGCTACAATGATTTAGTTTGTGCAGAATTAGGTCTGGTATCGCCCTGCAGAAATAGGCGTGAATTCCCCAAAAAGGAAAGCTCTGTAGAATGTCAATATACATCTCTGCAATAGTAGTGATACTTTGCATCAAGTCATACACACACACACACACACACACACACACACACACACACACACACACACACATATATATATATATATATATATATATATATATATATATATATATATATATATATATATATATATATATATATATATATATATATAGAGAGAGAGAGAGAGAGAGAGAGAGAGAGAGAGAGAGAGAGAGAGAGAGGATTTTCTGAGTAGATCCTTCCATAGGAGAGTGCTCAATACTTTTGGTAGAGCAAATAACAAAATAAAGGACAGGACAAAGACTTTCTATTGAAACTCCATTTATCACTACAGATCTGTTTCGAGGGGTGGTGAAACCATCCTCTCTCTTCAGGTGATTATAGAAGAATTATTCTTCTAAAAAAAATTCTAAAAAAATATTCTTCTATAATCACCTGAAGAGAGAGGATGGTTTCACCGCCCCTCGAAACAGATCTGTAGTGATAAATGGAGTTTCAATAGAAAGTCTTTGTCCTGTCCTTTTATTTTTGTTAATATATATATATATATATATATACACACACACACACACACACACACACACACACACACACACTGAGAGCCAGTGAAGAGTCACTACGACTCGTTTAGGGGAGTCCAGCAACAGTGCCTAAAAAGACACCTCATTTACTTTGCCTGACTCCCTCTGGAGTCAGCCTGACTCCACCAAGAGTCAAAATAATTCCACCTGGTATAACCATGATTATCATAAACAGACTACATAATATGATAATCGTGGTTACATAATATAGGGCTACAGGGGCTCTGTCATCCTGCGTAAACTACATACAACATTTCGGCACCATTGCTAGACTCCCCTAATTTTATGACACATCAGCAGATTATAGAAAATTAAATAATAAAATAAGCAATTAACAATTAAGTTTTCATTTAATTAATTTTCAGTATCAACATTAAGAACACTGGACAGTACATATAAAAATACATATAATTGATATAGCATCGCCAATCAGAATCAAATTCCATTCAGTTTAGTACGAGTATCTATTAGATGTACATGTACTTTGTCATTCATTTATTTTTTTATGATGAGTTGAAATGCTGGAATTATTTAGTATTTAGTATTACCACAAGCTATAAATCACATTTTGTTCAATTTAGCTCTAAGAGCTATGACTTTGACATTCTTTCTTTCGTTGTCTTGGACATCAAGGATATCCTTTTGAAGATAAGTCAAAGTGCCTGAAATACTTTTAGAATATGCCAAATTGAATACATAGCAGGAAAAAGGCATTGGTCAGGGTCTTTGTCACACAAATGTCAACATTTTCTGCTCTGATTTGGAAGCTCATGTCATCACTGTCTATTGATGATCCATGCCATTTGATTCCTGTTTGCAGACCATTCCTTTCACTTCTCTCGATGAGGATTTTCCCAAGGCTCTCTTTTAAGTGGAAAGGTACGGCCATCAGTGCAATGCAGTGTGAGATATCTAAAAATGATACAAGCATTTATAACAGAATATAAAACCAACTATTACATTACATCTATCGATTTTCATAATATTGGTGTCATTCGACATTTTGTCCTTCATAATCCCAAATTTCGTTGCTATAGCACTTTCAATTAAACAGACACTAATCAAAATATAGTAAAGACTTACTTTTATTCTCAGAATCAAGTTTAGCCATAGGCAGCTGTTCTCTCTCATCTCCTTCACAACCTTGGTCTCCTTCTGGCGGGGAGGCAATCTGGTGAGTTTCCACGCAAGCTGACTCAGGTTACTTTCATACACTAATGACCAATTGCATTCCATCAATCAAATGATTTCATCTCTGATCTGAAAAACAAATACACATCACAAACATAATCAATGGATTTTATGTCCTGCAAATAAAAAAGTGAAATCATGAAAAATATCCATCATACTAATCATAGATTCATTTTGACTTGTTCACACAGAATGTGTTTATCGCTAACAAAAGAGAGTCAATGTTTAGTAAAACTGTATGCCACTTACTGCATGCTCTTCAAAGAGGAGTGGGTACTTCTCTTTGACTTCTCTTTGACATCTTGTATTGGCTTTAGATCTTCTACAATTATTCTTCTCCTGTTAGGAAACGTTCTATCTTTGATTTTGTAGTTGTCTCTTTTCGAATGATAGAGATATCGTTGTGTAAGCATCCACTTCGTATGTACTTCCACAGAAGCTTCATCTTCCGAATCTAAATCATCTGGCAGGAAGTTCTGAACACCCCAGACATTGTTGGATGGTTTGCAGTTTTTTCTCTTTTGAGCTTTTTTCTCTCTTGCACTTGATCCACTGAGGAGTCTCCTCTTTTCCTAGAATTTTTGAACTTGTTCTTAAGACGATGATGCAATAGTAACTGAAAAAAGTAATTTACAATTTTTCAGTAAACATTAAACCATTTCGTATCTTCTCATTTTAAAATGACCAATGGTTCATAGATCATGAATTAAAATCATCATACATCAATGAACAGGAGCGAATAATGTACATCCTTACCCGAGCATCTGCAGAAGCCAGTCCATCATTTAAATGAGGATATTGTTGAAGAACTGAAGATGCTAGAGCATCATATTCACCATATGTAAGATAGCTGAAATTTCAAAATACAACTAATGAAATTACTAATGTAATTACTACGTTGCCACAATACTTCATCAAATGTAACAGAAAATTAAGAGACTATTTCTGTATACAATACCAGTAATATGGCTTTAATACCCTGAATTATACTAACAATTTTCCATAATTTGATGTTACTTCTTCATGGATGGCTTGAAGTAAATCGCCTCTCTCTTTGGAACCACAAGGAGTGCGTTTGGAGAGACTGAATTGGGTAGCTCAGGACCGAAGATGAGACTTAAGAGTAAACTTAAGGAGGTCCATACTTCTTGACTTGGAATTCAGGCTGGGTCTTGGCGGTATACTGCTGCTGGTTTCCGCTGAACTGAAGAAAATGAAACATTTCGTCGTTTTTGAACAAGTAGTTTTTTGTTGGTTGCAAGCAAATTTGATATATCTTAAGGAGTACATGCATGGTAAATAATAATAGAAAAAAGACATGTCACATATATTAATTTTTTTTTTATGTTTTTTGCTTCTTACCTCTGGATGTTCATCGAAGAACTAGACGCGGACGGAGTTGGCGCTTGTTCGCCCTCCGGATTCGTATTTTCTTGCAAGATGTTCTGACGAGAGATATCACCCGACATTTCATTCTTCATGGCCGACTCATTCTTCATGGCACTGTCAGGTATTTCAAGCAGCAGCAATTTGCTGTCTGGAGGAATATCTTCCAGTTCTCCATCTACTAGTATACTAGTATATTCTTCCCATTATGAGTTGTAATATTGCAGTATGTAATCTTTCCTCTTTATATTGATTTTTTTTCTCCACAGTGGACCAGAATTCACCCTTATCCACAATGGACAAGATTTTTTTGGACTGACCAAGTATTACCAAAAACTGCATGGTTCCTGCCAAACATATTCAAACACCTTTGCAGTCAGACAACTAAGCAGTAAAATAAAGATTTGATTTTGATATCAACATTGACATTATGTCTGTGAATAATTCCATAAATTTTCAGAGATAACCTAACAATGATACAAACACAACAATTAATAAATATGATTTTACAAAACAAAATATTATGGTCACATTAGTTGGTATCAATATGGTATTTAAGGCAAACATCTTCTTGATGTGCAATTTTGTAGCTCTCCAGAGGTGATAGTCTATAAGATTAGAAGATCTGATAGTTATTTTTCTGTTGTCTCATGATTTCATGACAGTGCAGTGAAGATACACTACTCCAGCGACAATAAATGAATATTCCACTTTTCCAAACACAAGTGAATCATTCTTTTCGTTCAAGACGACCACACACCCTTTATCATACACTGTTCCATCATACATGACTGCATTGCTACACCATTTCCTCGTGTTCTGCAATAGGTAATTGCCTTCTGAGATCGTCATCCAAATCACGAAGATTAACTACCTTTACACCAATAGTTCCTAAACTGCATTGAGACAAAAATGATGATGATGTGTGAGCCAGTGCTTGCCTATATTTATGTCTGATAGCCAGTGTTTTACAAAGATTAACCCTGTTTTTGGTTCTTTGTGTGAGTTCTTTGAAATAATTGTGTTTACCTTCAAACCTGATGGTCCAGCAACTGACAAGTGGTCCAAACTTTTCAATTTGCTTTGGGTAGTGAATCATATAATGGCCTTTTGGTTTCAGTGTCTCCTCTGGATATAACGCCCTGTAGTTTTCCAGAAACTCATGTATCAAATCACCTAAAAATACAAGACCAGCACTTAAAACTGACTTGCACAGAGATGTTGAATAAGAGAAGGCAGTTCAATGAAGATATTCTATTGTCTGTGATTATCAGGTATATATTCGCCAATGGAGAAAGGAATCATTCTGATAAAGCACCACATCTGTGATTCTGTTTGCTTCAGTTTGAAGTTACCAATGGTGTGGGTACTGGTCCAGGTTTATTGGTAAAATCTGTTGATGAATATCTCATTCTTTCTATTTTCTCATTTAGATCATCAAGTGTAAACAGTCTCTCTGTAACAAGAGTGTGAATCACATTTTCACAGACTTCTGGAACCAAACCACCAAACATATTGTGAGCTATGGCTGGAGGAAGACCTTCAATTACATGGTAAAAGGTGCTTTTTTCTTTACACCATAAACTGCAGCAAGTGTTGCATCATTTGTAGCTGCCTCTGCCTGCGCATCATAGGATGCAATAGTTCTCAGGGTGAATTGGTCAGCTGACAAATACCTTTTGAGTTCTTGTTTGGTGACTAAAAAATCAACAAGGCCGAAAAGATCTTGAAAAATTCTCAAAGAAACATCCCACGGCATGGGCAGCCAAGTTATCACAAGCCATACAAGATAAAGACCCTCTGAATGTAAAGATTCTCCCTTCAAATGTAACACTTATCTCAGTTTCTTCCAAAACTCCCAAGTCTCTTATAAGAGGCTCCAAGACAGTAGCCAAACCTTGTTCTTTAAAAACAAGGGCTGGGCATAGGATCTCTAGTTGCATGACATTTAACTTAGACCTGTCTCTTGGCTGAATATTTCCGAGTACAAAGTAAAAACCACAAAACATATACCTTTTCACACGTGTTCCCAATGGATTTGATATACTGAAATCATCATAATACAGGTGTATCTGCAAAGCAGTAGGATCAGTGGAGAATAGCTGATTGTTCATAAAAACAGATCCATCACAGAAATCACATATTTTACCATCTGCAGATGAATGCCCATTTAACACTTGACCAATGACATCTTCATGACTCAGCAACACTTAATGATTCAAGTAGGGGAATATATAGCATATTCTCCTTTTTGGCTCCTCCATCAACACCAAAAACATATTCAACTGGTTCTACGTATTTCAAGTTTAACTTTACATGTTTCAAGACATCTCTTACTGGACAAATTCTCACATGCAACTGCTGAAGATGAAGGTTGTTTCAATGTATTTAGTATCTCTTCCACATTGAATTCATTGGCTCTTATAATTTGCGTGATCATGGAAATCTTCTTGGCATGAGATAATTCCAAAATTTCAGAACGTTCTCTCAAAATTGTTTCACAAGTCTTATGAGGAATTTTGTGCTGTTCTCTGAGACTAAGTGTAAAGGTAGCTATTCTCTTTTAAAAATCGTATGCTTGTTCTACCTGTGGATTAGGATTATTGTTCTCTTCCTCATTTTCTTCGTTGACCTGGACAAATAGCAAATCTTCTGCTCTAGGTTCCCCTTCAATTTTTTGTCTATAAATGTGGTACATATGGAAATTCTTATGTTTCTGTTTAATGTGTCGTACGTAGCATCGTACATTTTTGAACTTTCTTTGACATCCTTCAATGCCGCAGGTCAATTTAAAACCAGGTTCTAATGCATGCACGTATCTACAGTGATAAATAAGTCGTGCAAATTGTCTTGATTCATATGCACATAAAGTGTCTGTTTTGTTCCATATTCACTATTACAAGATAATACTTGTGAGACAGGATTTTGATATCATTAAGTACCCTAATATTAGTCCAAAAGAACAAAAATAATAAAAAGAATATACATAAAGGCTTCAGAAATCATCAGTATTTGATTGATTTTGAAATATGTTATTACCTAATTGTTTATGTTACATGGTACACTTCAATAGTTGACAAAAATTGCGGACAAAGTTATTGTCAAACAAATTAATATTTAAATGTTGAACTGTTTATCAAAATCTCGCTGGGTAAATTTTGAATCTTGCTTAAATTCTCTTATATGTTTTGGAATATAAAACAGACAAATTAGATTGGAAATATTGAAAAACAAATGAACAAATGATTATATATTAATATGTGTATGACAAATATGAAATTCTTGCTAAATTGAATTTACAAAACAAGTTGCTTGTTGTTGTCCGACTGCTCTGAGGTAAAGTGCTATTCAAGATGGCAATTCTGTCCAAATGAATAAGTGAATCCCCCACACACACTCACTGTTTCTTCTACAAATACTGTACACAGCACAAAGTTAAAGACTGAACTGATTCCTCGAGCGCAATCTCACTTAATTTCATTAAATGACCGGATGTCTCAGAAAATTACAACCAAATTTCAACCTAAGACTTGTTTAGTTTTGAAGTTAACCAGCGGTTTAGCTCAGTTGGTAGACTGTCTGCTTTATCCTCCTGAATGTCTGAGTTTGAATCCAGTCATGACATTTTTTTTTTTTTTTTTTTTTTGGCATTTGTTGCTTCCTGCTTGGCACTCAGCGTTAAAGGAACGACGATGGGTGCCCAGAGCAATTTCAATTTATTTAATGTACTTTTACAATAACGAGTCATTTGTTTGTTTAACACCGATATCATTATAGTATATAGTGTATATACAGTTTTACAAGCAGGAAGCATCAATGTGACCCATCTGGAGTCAGTCTGAAACCCCAGACTCCCAAATGAGAGTCACTATGACTCTTCATTGGCTCTTAGTGTGTGTGTGTGTGTGTGTGTGTGTGTGTGTATATATACGAACTAACTCACGAACTTTTCGCCTCAAGAACATTAAATTTGCGAGCATATAGTCTCTGCTGACGAAGTAGTTTTCGGCGGACGAATCAAACCACGTGGTCGAACAGCGCCACGGTGGCAGCCACGAGAAGCTGACGCTGTTCGTCACCCCCTTTCTTTGAGTGCGGAAGTGGTTTGTGTTTGCTAGACATTTTGGACCATATTGAGTGTACTTTTGCTATTATGGGACCGAAAAAGACCCCACCACAGGCGGAGATCATTGAAAAACACGAACGAGGTGTGCGTTTGTGTGACTCAGCATCCCAGTACCAGTACGCTAAGTCTACCACCATCCTTAAGAACAAGGAAGCTATTAAGGGTGCGTGTGTGGCTAAGGGTGTTTCCAAACAGTAGGCGTTTCCAAACTCTCCTTCCAAACAGTAAGTCCCTCCCTCCCTCCCTCCTCCCACTCCATTCCATCAAGCCATCAACTACCATCACAAAGGTAAATAAAACGACTTTATTATATAGTACAGTTTATTTCTTTAATTACAATACAATAGCACATTTATTATACATAAAATAAGGTATATTTTTGTGTAGTTTTAAGGCTTATTTAGTAGAAAATTATGTTTTATGGGGACCTGGGAACGGATTATTCTCATTTTAATGGTTTCTTATGGAAAATAAATGTTCGGAAGACGAACTTTTCGCCTTACACACACTTTCTGGGAACCAATTATGTTCGTGAGCAGAGGTATCACTGTGTATATATATATATATATATATGTACATGAACATTTTATAAAGCATATTTGAAGCATTCAATCTATGCAACAATGAACAAGCTAAAGCCAACATTTCTTAAACTTTAAATAACCTTTCACCTCTGATCTTGTAGGTTTTGCCACCACATGCCAGTAGGTTGTTTTTGTATGTATCGTATTATCTCATTACCATGTGTGGTCGATTTCACTTCTCTCTTCTTTTGTCTTTGTTTCTGTGGAATGATAAATGAGCAGGAGACTTTGCCACCTGAGATGCCGCACTGCATCGTGGGAAAAGAACAAAAACCTTGAGGCTTTGTCCTAAAGGAAAAGAGGAATCCTTTTCATAAAGCGGTGTGGGCAAAAGCTCAGCACTAGGGTGGGGTGTGTAAGCAAAATAGAATTTGCTTTATGGCCCATATGAACTTAAAATACATTTTGCTGGAGGAGGGGAAGAGGTGAAATCGGTAATACTGCAGTTTTTCCCTTTTTTAACGCACTATTTTTCTCCAGCTTATTAATCTTCACTACATTTTTTTCTTTTTTTAGTCACCTGCTCTCAGACCCTTGTGCAGGAGTGAGAGAGTGCTGGCTCATGGGTTAAAAAAAGCCTCAGAATGAATGAGAGAGGGCATTAAGAGGCAAAGAGCTGGTGCTTTCCCCAGCTATGTATCAGTCCGGGAACAAAGATAGCTGGATCTTTTTTTTTTTTCTTTTTTTTTTTTTTTGCTTTTTTTTTTTTTTTTTTTTTTTTTTGACAAGTTACTCAAGGTCAGCCGCACATAGCCTGCAATACAAGACATGGTACAGACAGGACTCCCGCTTCCATTGTGTGCTAAGGATCCGCACATGACCTTCACTCTTCACTTTAACTGATAAAGTCATGGAACAGCCCGTAAGGTGCCATGGGTGAGAATGAGGGTGCATTAAAAAGGTGGATTGGAGCACAGCAGAATAAATATCTGTGGAGATACTCTCGGAGACTTCATTTGTCTCTCACACACACAGCTGGGGTCATCATTATCAGCCATCTCTGGGGATGAATAGCAATTTCTGTGTGTGTGTGTGTGTGTGTTTGTGTGTGTGTGAGAGAGAGAGAGAGAGAGAGAGAGAGAGAGAGAGAGAGAGAGAGAGGACATTTCCGTTGCAAGTGGCATCTTTTGAACTCTATCAGGCACAAAAGGGCTCCCTGTTGTGTGTTTCTCCCTGTGTGTGTGTGTGTGTGTGTGTGTGTGTGTGTGTGTGTGCGCGATGGCTCGCTTTGCAGCAGCAACAATGGCTGACTCTGATCAAAGTGCAGCTAAAAGTGACACTGGTATTCAGGATATTCATCTGGAGAAAGTTACTATCACAAGCATGAGAGAAAACGAGATGGGGGAGACGCATTAGTAAGTGAGATCTGAGTGATAAAGGAGACTCATTACTGTGATGACACATTGCTGATATTTGACGAGAATAATAGAGCTCTCTTTCTCGTCGTCTCACTCGATCTTTCTCACTCTCTCTTTCTCTGTCTTTCAGTCTCTGTTTCTCTCTATGTGTCTCATTGCCCCCATTTCCCCTCCCGCCTGCCGTCTCCAACATTCCCTTTTCATTCTCTTTTGAAAGGGATCAAATGATGGTTGGGGGCAGCATGGATCACATGACCAATAGGCTGTCCAGCTTCTGAATTCTCTAAAGGAGACATGTAATAAGGAAGGCATGTTTGTTTTTATTTTTGAGATGAATTTGGAATCATTCATCAAAATTTAACTTAAAACTAAAAAAAAAAAAAAAAAAAAAAAAAAAAAAATCAGTGCCCAGTTCTTTTTCACAGTCCAAAAACATGCCCAGCAGGCTAATTCAGTGTTCCACATCAACCCTCAGTGTTAGAGTGAGTGTAAACAGTTGTATGTGTGTTTCCCTGCAATGGTCTGGTGAGCTGTTCACAGCGTATATCGCCTTGGCCAAGAGTCGGCTGAGATGGGCGCTAGCCTCCCATGACTCTAATTGGGATTGAGCATCTTAGAAAATTAATGAATAAACAAATTTGTGGTTAAAATGTACTTTATTTAACATTCCATTATGGAGAGTTGTCATTCAGGGAAATTTGAGAATATGCTCTAATAATGCCTGCCCCTTGGAAAAGTATAAAGCCTGAAAAAGTCAGAAATGATTCTTTCCATGTACTTAATGTCTCAAATTAAATATCTAGAAAATTTACCTAAACAAATAAACTGATAGGTACACCGACTGACCACAAAAAGTTGCAGCCTTTTATTTTGTTGCCGTGCCCTTAGCCTTGATTACACAGTTTAATCACCATGGCGTTGTTTCTTCAGTTGGTTAGGTTAAGGCGGCAACACAGAGCCAAGTCATGACCTTGACACTATTGAAAGTTTTTGGGATGTACTGGAGAAGATTTGATACAGTTGTCTTATTTTCATGTATCAGTTTACACTACTAATGACTGGGCAGTGGGGGCCTGGTGGTAAAAGGTGCGGGATTACTGCCCCTCCTTCCCCCCCGCCAGTGCAGCCAACTGGGTTATCAAAGGCCGGCCATGTCTCTCACCATCTATGGTGAGTGTTTCATATAAAAGAACCATTGCTGACTTTCGTCAAGAGTAGCTACATAGCCATCAGTATGTGTGTTTCCACCCCTTGCTAAGGGTTGTGTCAAGAAGGGCATCCAACATAAAAACCTATGCCAAATCAAATATGTGAATCATTAATTGGGACCTCCATGAAGATGGAGGCAGATGTTTTGTTCTGGTGACCCCTGAAGGGAACAGCTGAAAGTCAAAGAAGAACTTTAAACTGCTGATGGGAAATGAACCCAACTCTTGGTGTTTATAAAATAATGTGATGTTGTTTAAGTTAGCAATGTACTGGAATTGAGGCTAACGGAGACCCAACAAAATATGAGTGTAAAACTTTTCTTTTTTTTTCCTTTTTTTTTTTTTGGCTGGGCAGTGTATAAATGCCAATGCGAGAGATCTGAAACACCCCTTTTTGTTAAAAAAATACATTACACATGTGCATAACCAAGCCTAACAAATAACATGGGTCGACTCTTTGTTTGATGCGAAGGTTGCGGAACTTTATTGAAACAATATTTAATAATGGTGATTTTTAGCCAAAGACAGAGGGAAATGTTAGGTTGGTGAGAATATGCAGCCACCAAGGCTTCACTGCTGATAAAGTGAGGAAAAAAAAAAATCAACTTATATTTGCACAGAAGACTATGTTTGAAAAAAAAAAAAAAAAAAAAAAAAAAATCAGCCCTTAACATCCTGATCCTGTGCCAGCAAATTACACAGCTTACCAGTTACAACCCCCGAGCCCTGCTTTGCCAGCAGTTTGTAATTGTAATTTTAATTATTACATAATATGCTGCAGTACAATCGGAAACACAGTAAACATTAGCTTTTGTTTTTTGACAACCTTATAGTATTTAACACATAGCTTTGCCCCACAATGAAACATGTAATTTACGTTATGAGACGTTTATATTTTGTTTTTGGGTTTTTTTTAGTATATTGATAGTTTCAATATTAAAATGATGTTAATGGCAGTGAGATTTCTCCTGAAACTACATACATGTTATATAATACACATAACTAAAATGCATATGGACAATGTTCAGTTCATGTTCTGTTACCGCTTAATCCTAATTAGGGTCACAGGGAGGCTGGCACCCATCCCAGCTGACTCCGGGCGAGGGCAGAGTATACCCTCAACAGCACGTCAGGCCATTCAGGGCGGAAACACGCCGATGGCTTTGCAGTATTCTTGTTGAAAGTCAGTAATGGTTCTTTTACAGCCTCTCACCATAGACACTGAGAGACATGCCCGGCCTTTGATAACCCAGTTGGCTGCTGGGGGGGGAGGGGGGGGGCAACCTTGTGGACAGTGGGGCTCAAACCCCCCAATCTTTTTATCAGCGATCCAGCATCCTATACCAACAGACCACCACTGCTTTATGGACAATGAAGTTTTTCCAAATTGGTGCCTTGTTGCTAATCCCTCGTACCCACAATATTCTAGCCACAGTTTTAACCAACACACTGAGTGCGAGAAGAGTTTACTGAAATTGGCTGATGTTCCAGAAAAAATTCTTCCAGGCAAGTGATACTTTAAAGCTAATGTTAAATGTTAGATTTTAAAAGTTAACTAAACTAAATATATTTATTTTAAAATGGATTAGTTTCAAGTACAGATGCTCGATGACTTACGGATTTTTGTTTGGTTCCGGTCGGCCGAACGTGAGGTAAAAAAAAAAAAAAACGTAAGTTGTTAATGTATGTTCCAGTGACGTATGACGTTCATACTGCTCTATACATCCATAAATATAATTTCTGTATCTCATAAAACACCCCTAAATCAATTATTATAAACATAACATTGTAAAATAATATCAAATACATGCAAAATAATTTCATATATATACATTTTAATCAAATTCACTCATTAAATATCAAACACAGTATCAAATATAACCTTTAACATGCTCTATGATGTGATCTTTCTGCTTGTCGATGGTTCCGATGGTCGACGGAGCCATTTGGAAGAAACATGCAGCATTCACGTGTTTTTCACCAGCATCAATTTTCTTGATCATAGCCATCGTCATTTCTAATGAGATGACTTGCCACTTTTTCTGATTACCACTATCACTAGTAGGCTTACGCTTCTGACCAATCATATTTACTTAGGGTTACAAAAGTCCGCAAAATAGTGTAAACACAAAGATCACAGAGACGACGTCTTAACACAAGGGTAACACGTGGTGAACTGGGAAGGGGGGGGGGCACATTCAGTCTTTCATTTGTAAACAATGGACGCAGCGTTGTGCATAAGTGGCGTATCACGTCACCGTATTACGTAGGTACATCTCGTATTACAGAGAGCACGCTAAACTCAAAATTTGACATATGTTTTAAAACGTAAAATCGAAAAAGATGTAAAATGAATGAACGTAAAGCGGGGAGTGCCTGTAGTGAAAATTTAAAAGACACTATGAAAAGTACTTGCTTATATTGGTAGTAGGATGCTGAGGTTGGAATTACCAGGCAGAAGGCCCCGAAGAAGATATTTATGGATGTGGTGAAGGAGCACATGAAGGTAGTTGGTGTAAGAAAAGAAGATGCAGAGGATCGGGTGAGATGGAGGCAGACCCCTGAAGGGAACAGCCGAAAAGAAAGGAAAAAGAAGAAGCATAGTACTCACTTACCAAACCACTTAGTTGTCATGGGGAGGGTGGAGCCTATATCATCCAACACTGGGTGAAGTAGAGGAAACCACAGTACTGAGAGGAACCCTATGCTAGCAAGGCAAGGGCATGAAAACTACACAGAGAAATGTAGGGGCAGACGTGCTAACGATATGCGACTGTACTTCTCTTTATTGTGTTTAATGTTGACAAGTAATGATTGTAATGTTGGGATGTTGATTTACTTTCTCTAGATAGTTATTTTGGTCAAGAAATAGAGTGAGTACTTGTACAGAAAGCCCTGGTTTGTACAGAGTGAGCACGATCTGGTTTGCAGTGCCAATTTCACTATTTCTGCTCTTGCTCGCTAGTAGCGTGTTACTGAAGGAAAGCACCATATCGCTAAAACCAATTTCATATTAAAGTAACGATAAATAAAGCTGTGGATATTACTAGTAAATTCATGGTGACCATTGATAGGTAGGTAGGTAAAGTCCATTAGGGTATATCCCTGGTTTCTGTAGCGTGAAACGACTACGAGTTCAACTCCTCCTGGGTGGGATGCTAGTCATTCACAGGTTACCTTCCCAGTATATTTTACTGGTACCCTTTTATACCACTGGGTGGACCGGGGCACACTTCTGGTTCATACCTTGCCCAGGGGTCTTAGCACAGTGGGGGTCTAACTAGGATTCGAACACACAACCTCCCGATCATGAGCAGAGCACCCTAACCACTACACCACAGGCCCCCGACCATTGATAGAGAGACACTAAATTAAAGAAATAAAATATTTCTTGGTGTCTGATAAAACAATCAGAATTAAGTACTTTACAAAGCTGCAGAGGGCAGTGGTGGTCTAGTGGTATAGGGCGCTGGATCGCTGATCCAAAGGTTGGGGGTTTGATTCCCACTCTCCACAAGGTTGTCACTGTCCTCCCCAGTGCAGCTAATTGGGTTATCAAAGGCCGGCCATGTCTCTCACTGTCTCTGGTGTGAGGAATGTAAAAGAACCATTGCTGACTTTCGACAAGAGTAGCTGCAAAGCTGTTGGTGTGTTTCCGCCCTGCGATGGCCTGGCGAGCTGTTCAGGGTGTACTCTGCCCTTGCCCGAAGTTGGCTGGGATGGGCACCAGCCTCCCCACAACCCTAATTAGGATTAAGTGGTTACAGAAAATGAACTGAACTGAACAAAGCTGCAGATTAAACAGTTGTTCACATAATCAGGAAAAGGAAGTCATGTGATTTTTTTTTTATTTTTTATTTATTTATTTTTTTGCTTGTCTGTTTGATCAAAAATAGTCTTGTGTAGCATCATTTAAGGTGCAGCCGGTTTCACTCTGTCTGCTTTTTTTCCATGTAATCTCACTTCAACCCATCTGCTAAAACACACCTGCTTCTATTTACAGGGTCAGATCAGTCTTTCAGTCCATTACTCTTTCAGTCTTCTCTCTAAATCTGTTCATCTGCCTGCAAGATGATGACCAACAGTACATGGTAACACGTGCTATCTGTTACATGCTTTCAGTGAGCCTGAGATTACAAGCTGCTGGGAGGTATGGAGGGGGAGCGAAAGCGAGAGCGAGAGAGAGAGCGAGAGAGCGAGAGAGAGAGAGAGAGGGAGTTCAGTATATTACATAGTTTTATGTATTTATTGTTACCAAGTTAGTCTTGTTCAGAACTAGAAGGTCCTGCATGGGTTTCCTCTGGGTGCTCTGGTTTCTTTTAATAGTTGAAGACCTGCATCACAGGCCTACTGGTCATTCCAACTTGGCCTCATTGTGACTTTGAGTGTGAATGCATTTGCAGTGGTCTGCCAAGCTGCTCAGGGTGTATTTCATTTTCAGCCCATGTCGGCTGAAATAGGCTCCAGTCTCCCTGCAACCATGGAGGATTAAACTGTCTAGCAATTGAGTAGGTGATTGAGTATAACCCTCATCATGTCATACTTTCTATTCATCAACCAGCTGTAAGAAAAAGAGAGACGAGATAAAAGAGATAAAAGAAAAAAGGGGTGTGTATAAGTTCTCCACATGTGTAGTGCAGATTTCCATTTGTAAGTCAGACTGAACATAAGGCAGATGGAGGGAGGGAGAGAGAGGGAAAGAGAGAGAGAGAGAGAGAGAGAGAGAGAGAGAGAGAGAGAGAGAGAGAGAGAGAGAGAGAGAGAGAATTTTTCTTTTTTTTCTTTTCTTCATCACTTCTTAAATATCCAAGAAGAACAAAATCACCCCCCCACACACACCCCACCCCACCCCACCCCACCCTCTCTCTCTTTCCTTCTTTCTTTCTTGTCTGTCAGCGGAAATAAACCAACAGCATCAGCAATTACTGCATGCCATGTGCAGATGTTTAGGCGGCCTATAAAGTGCCCTATATTGTCAGAACTCTGGAGTGAACAGTAGTGTCAGTAAAATTATCCTCCATGTCATGTTCCACAGCTGTTAGTTTCAAGAGTTTAAAAGAGGAGATCAAACCATTGAGAACGTTGAACTCATAGCCAGGATGGAGGCTGAATAAGAGTCGTGTAGATAACCGGCTTTCTAAGTGGTGAAAATCTCCTGACAGAACATCTGCATAAATCCATCCGTTGTTGTAAAGCTGTTATAAAAATTGCCGTTAAAATGATGGGTGGTGTTTTGTTTATTAGATTGTTTATTATATTATAGTGTTTATTATTGTTTTGGTTATTCTTTCTTTTACATTTTTTATACTTCTCTTCTTACTTTCATTCATTCATTTTCTAAGCCTCTGAAACCTAATTATGGTCATTGGGAGGCTGGCACCAATCTCATTTGATTCTGGGTGAAAGCAGGGTACACCCTGTACAACTCTCCTGGCCATCACAGGGCTTATCTTCTCGCTTCTTTTTGTTTTTTTCTTATTATCACTTGTTTTTCTTTCTTTCTTTCTTTCTTTCTTTCTTTCTTTCTTTCTTTCTGAAGGAAGGCTGGCACCCACCTCAGTCGACTCTGGGCATGGGCGTGCTACCCCTAGACAGCTTGCCAGGCCATTGCAGGGCCTTTATTTTTTTATTTTTTTATTTCTCTTTTTTCTATTTTCACTATTTTCCTTTCTCCCTTTTCATTTTATTTAAGTATTTTTGTGATTTGCATTTGTCTTTTTGTTATTTGTATTTCCTTTCTTTTGCTTTTTCATGATCTGTTTAATCTTTTTTTCTGATTGTGCATATGCGATGAATTGCATTTTTGCATTTAGTCATTCATTTCCAGAACAGAAAGAGTAGAATGAATGCAGAATGAATGCAGCCTATGTTAGCCAACCCTGCACAAAGGTGAAGTACAGGGATCCCTCACTTTCTGGGGTTAACTGGGACCGAGACCCCCCCACGACCACCAAATTCCACAAAGTAGGATCAACACCCCCCAACCCCCACCCACACCCCCAACTGCTGCTGCATACATGTATATGTTTATATCATTTCAATAAATACATATTCAATGCAATAAATGCTTATAATAACAATTAAACATTAAAAATAATGCATAAGATGAAAATAAAATGGAAATACACACACACACACACACACACACACACACACACACACACACACATGGATGCGCACCTCACATAAAAATGTAAGCAATTATGACGGGGGGTTGTTTTTGTTAGGTTTTTGTTTTTTTTTTATTTTTTTTTTTGCATGATTGCCCTTGTTTTGCATCGTTTTCCTTAACATTTCCCCCTATTCTTCCTTAATTTCCTTTTTTTTTTCTTTTTTAATTTTTCAATGAATATTTTTGAAAAACCTGCGATGCACTGAAGCCGCAGAAACTGAAGCATGACATAGCGAGGGATCACTTTATTCCCTGAACAGCTCACCAGTCCAGTGCACTGCAAACACACGTGCACACACACACACACACACACACACAAAACCATGCTTATAATCATACCTCAGGTCAATTTTTATAAAAATCCAATTAGGCAATTATACAATTTGGAACAGCTTAATGTGTTTTTGGACCGTGGTAGGAAACTGGAGTATCCAGACAAAGCCAAACAACAATGGGAAGAACATGTGAAATACACACAAACACACTTGAGTCCAGGACTCTTTTTTTTTTTTTTTTAATTTAGCTCTATTAAATTATTTCATATATATATATATATATATATATATATATATATATATATATATATATATATATATATATATATATATATTTTTTTTTTTTTTTTTTTTTTTTTTTTCTTTTTCATTGTGTTTCTTTTCTTTTCCCTTGTACTTGCTTTTATTTTTTTTTTTTTAGTCCGGTTTTCTTCCCTTAAAATATTATCTTTACATTTTTTCCTTTTTCTTTGAATGTGTTTGTTTGCATTATTTAATTCGTTTTGCACTTTGTTTCATTTTCTTTATCTAAAATTGTTTCATGATTTTTATCTTTTATGTAGTTGTGTGTGTGTGTGTGTGTGTGTGTGTGTGTGTGTGTGTGTGTGAGAGAGAGAGAGAGAGAGAGAGAGAGAGAGAGAGAGAGAGAGAGAGAGAGAGAGAGAGAGAGAGAGAAGGCTTAACTCTTTAGTTTAGAGAGAGAGACTGTGTGTGTGTGTGTGTGTGTGTGTGTGTGTGTGTGTGTGTGTGTGTGTGCTTGTGTGCCCAGGGTCATTTTAAGGTAAAAAGGTAATTACGGAGTTTGGATAAAACAGTTGGAATATTGCTGAGAGGCAGAAAGTGATTTAAAAAGGTCGGCAGTCGAGTCACTCTCAAAGTCATGGCTAATAAACAACAGGAACAAAACATGGGCCTGTGATGGATCACCAATTTACACAGAAAATAGGGAAGAACCTGCTGTGGAGCACCAGGCACTCTCAGCTAACGGTGGTGAAACAACACAAAATGGAGGAGAGGATTTGTTCAGAGCATTCAACTGCAGTGTTAGTTTCAGTGATTAGCAGACAGCCCTCGGCTTATGAAATTAATCAGTTCCAGAGCCTTTTTCGTAGCCTGGAGTTTTCATAAGTAGAGGTGCATTTTACATGTAAAATGCGTGATTTGTTCCAAGGCTCCGAAGACTACCCCATAAACCCTTTAAAAATGATAAAAGTACACCAATTATGTATGAAATATGTGTTAAAAGTAAAACAAAATTATTTATTAAACCAGTATTTGTTATTTATTAAAGCATTTAAACATTTTATTCACATATTAAAACATTTCTTAACATATTTATTAATTAAACTATTATTAAACATTTTTTATTAACACCTCTCTCTCTCTCTCTCTCTCTCTCTCTCACACACACACACACACATACACACACAATACAGTATGCATTAAATATGTATTGTATACACATTAAATGTTTATTGTGGCGCTGTGGGCCACGCCCACAAGCCAGACGCCGAAGCATTTTAAGACATGGAATTCAAAGCCCATTCCCTGCTTGGCAGATCGGAGGTCCAAACTCAACTTTAACTTGATTCCTTGAGAGATGCGCCACATTTATTAACCATTTACTGAATTAAACAACGTAAAAAACTAAACTAAAAACTAATGAGTTAAGCCTTCTCTCTCTCTCTCTCTCTCTCTCTCTCTCTCTCTCTCTCTCTCTCTCTCTCTCTCTCTCTCTCTCTCACACACACACACACACACACACACACACACACACACACACACACACACACACAAAACAGCTGACGGAACAATTCTATTTAAATGTTTAAATGGACGGGATGTTTTGTTTAAAGCGAAATTACAGTACCTGATTGAAAGATCAGAGGTCCTCATTCAATATTAACTTGCTTCTTTGCGAGATCAGAGGTCTTCTCCCACGGAGCACTCTGTGTTAATATTGTGCTGAAATAATTGCCTCCGTCACTGTATTTCCGCTTTAAGGTCTCCTTCTGGTTCAATATCGTCCTGATTGTAGAGGGGTTTTAGCGAGAACGGAATATAACACTGCATGATCAATCTCAAAACAAGCCAACAGTCAACTCTCCTTCAAGCGTGTGATAAACAGGAAGTATGGGTACAGGAAGTTCAGCTGCGTCATCTCTCCTAGCCAATGGAAGGCCAGAGGGGCGGGATATTGGGAGACAGTCAATGAGAGAGCAACTCACGCATTGTGAGAAATTTTGATTGGCGCGTTTGAATTTTGAATGGCACATTTCATAAGAGGAGGTTGTTTTCGTATCCCGGGCACGAAAACTTAGGAAAATGTTTTTCATAAAACATTTCTGTACCCAGGGGGTCTTGTAAGTAGGGGGCCGACTATATATAACTGGTCTTTTTTAATAGCTTGTGGTGGAACTTTTTTTTTTTTAACAATTTTCTTTGCAAGTGACTGTTTGGTACATTATTCACCATCTTTCAATGATATGGCTGAAGCCAATTCTCTGTGAAGAGGAAACATGGCCAATGTGATTAATTGTCAAAACGATTTGCATGTCAATGTACGTGGGACTGATCTCTGGGCTCATTGCTATGCAGTGCTCATAGTTTTGATCATTGTGCACCTGTACTGTTTCCCAGGCTGCGGAAACATGCAGTCAGCTGAAGTTGAGAAAGTGATTGGATGAGTGCTGGAACATGATGGAATCACTTACTGAAAACTTGGTGTCCAGATGAATGGATTAAAATTTCTGAGATTGATGAGAAATGCATCAAGATATTAGCTACATGTTACTCAGTTCATCAGTTCAAATGACACGGCGCTTGAATGGAGGCAGCACTTAAAGGGGGAACAGAGAATAAATTCAAGAAAGTGGAACAAGATTAAAGAAAAGAAGCAAAGTCTAAAAGCCAAGCATCTCTTTTCCTTCTTACCATAAAAGACATCGTCAACTCATCAATGTTTCATATGCAAATGAAGCTCATTAGAATTAATGATTGGCTTCATTTAACCAGACACAGGAGATGAGAGAAAGAGGACATGAGAGAGAGAGAGAGAGAGAGAGAGAGAGAGAGAGAGAGAGAGAGAGAGAGAGAGAGAGAGAACATGAAGGAAAAAAGATGTCAGCAAATAAGGACGATGTAAAGAAAATGAAACGTGACTTGAAGAGAGAGATGATGTGAAGAAAGAGAGATGATGTGAAGAGACTAGGACACTGTAAAGAATGAGAGCGAAACAAAGTGAATCTGAAAGGGAAAAGATGCATATGTGTAAAAAAAAGAGGATCTAAAGAAGGAGAGGCGACATAAATAGAAAGTGAGAAAATCCGAAAATAGTGAGAGAGCAAAGGTGTGGAAAGAGAACGAATGTTGTTTCTGCATTTTTACCCTGCAATCCATTGTTTCTGCTCATTTTTCTCTTTTTTGATTTTTATAACATGGTTCCTGGTTAAAGGTTTTTTCATCTTTTTTCTTTAGTTATTTTCTGAAACTATCAGATAGCCTGTTAGAAATTATCTTCGATAGGAAGTAGATCGGCATAAATCTAAAGAGAATGGTGGATCGGGCTGGAATCAGATTTGCAGAGATAGGCGTATACTGACTAGGCCACAACTCGTAAAACAACTCGTTTTACTCTGCTGGGACAAGGACAACATCCAAGAGTGAGAACCTTATACCAACTGTCAAACATGGCTGTGGTAGTGTAATTGACTT
>CM045744.1:21788975-21903975 GCA_024760905.1 Plotosus lineatus
GAAACTCCATTTATCACTACAGATCTGTTTCGAGGGGTGGTGAAACCATCCTCTGTCTTCAGGTGATTATCGAAGAATGTCCTGTCCTTGTCCTGTCCTTTTATTTTTTATTGTTATTTGCTCTACCAAAAAGTATTGAGCACTCTCCTACGGAAGGATCCTACGGAAGGATCTACTCAGAAAATCATATATATATATATATATATATATATATATATATATATATATATATATATATATATATATATATATATATATATATATATATATATATATATATATATATATATATATATATATATATATATATATATATATATATATATATATATATATATATATATATATATATATATATATATATATATATATATATATATATATATATAGTATTAATAATAATTATAATAATAAATATAATAATAATTATTCAGCAAAGTAGTTATGGATGTTACCCCAATACAAAAGATAGAGAGGACTATTTAATTCCACAACACACACACACACACACACACACACACACACACACACACACACACACACACACACACACATACACACAAAAGAAAAAAAAAGTTGTAATATTTATCACACAGAAACATGAAAAGCAAATAATAATAATAATAATAGTAATAATAATAATAATAATAATAATAATAATAATAATAATAATAATAATAATAATAATAAAATCATTGATTCATTTTTTGAACCACTTAATCCTAATTAGAGTTGAAAGGTGGCCGGTGTCCATCTCAACTCTGGGTGAACGCAGAGTATTAACTGGACAGCTCACAAGGCCATTGCAGGGCATAAACATGGTGATGGCAATCTAATGGCTTAGTCTTTACAAACAACACTAGTGGTTCTTTTCCATGCCACCAAAGAGAGGGATAGGTGTGGCTAGCTTCTGATGATTCCAGTTGTTGACAGCAGTGACAACTTGATGACAGTGAAGCTTGAACCCCGACCTTCAGATCAGTAAGTCAGTACATTAACCACCGAGCTAACAAAGTCAAGTTTTTGGATTCATTTTAATATATTTTAAGCAACGTGACAGAGACATTTGAGCTCAGTGAGGTAAGGGGGCAGAGGATTTTTTTTTTATTATTTTTAAAATGTATTTATTTATTTCTTTTTTAATGAGAATGATGAAGCCACGTGACTGTGAAATTCAATAAACTCAGGATAATATTTTTATTCCAGAGATAATGAAGCAGACTGGACTATTTTCATGTACAGTAGTACGTTGACTTACGAGTGTCTTTGATAAGGAATTTTCCATGATACGCTTATGGAAAAGCTTCGATCCCACCAAAACTCTGCCCCATTCAACGAGCAAAATTTTGATTGACGAGCTCTGCTGGGGAAAGGCTTTTAGCCTTGTATTCTTCCACATGTACTCCTCCGCGCTCCAAGAAAGCCTTGTGCATTGCTTGTGAATTATTTTCGGTGGTACCCCTTATAGGAAGACCACCACCCCCAACACACACACACACACACACACACACACACACACACACACACACACACACACACACACACACACACACACACACACACACAGCGCCCTGCGCATGACTATAAATAGTGTTTACTGCACTTCATATTGTTTGCTCGGTGCTTTTCCCCTACACCATAGGGAGAGGTGAGAGTGCCACTCTCAAAAGCATGTTCCCCAGGGCCCCCCCCCAGGCATCACACCACGCCCCACTATTTGAGAAGCACTGGCCTTGTGGGAGCTCACCAGGAGCCTTTCCTCACTGGCATTTCTACCATGCACAGGCACAAAATTCTCCTCCTCTGTTATGCATTACCTCATGCCTGTCCATGTGACATCTTTGCCGCAGTCGATGATCAGAAGGGTTAATTGACTTATTTTTCTTCTTATTTTATCATTATTTATAATTAATTATTATTAATGTTAGTGTATAAGTAATAGTATTATTATGATTTTTTTCTTTTTTTTTTTTTTTTTTTTTTTTTTTTTTTTACGTGTTTGTCTTGAATATATTCAGCCAAATATGCATGTATGTGTCAGGTTATAATGAGTTTGGGAGGGGGTTGGAACAGATTATCAGAGGCCGGTAATGTCTCTCACTGTCTATTGTGAGAGGTTCATGTGAAAAAACCATTGCTGACTTTCGTAAAGAGTAGCTGCAAAGCTGTCAGCATGTTTCTGTCCCTTGCTAAAGGGTTGTGTCAGCAAGGGCATCCAATGTAAAAACCTATGCCAAATCAAACATATGAATCAGATGATTTTTTTTTCCTTTTTTACTACTACTACTACCACCACTATTACTACTACTACTACTACTACTACTACTACTACTACTACTTGTACTACTGCTACTACCACTACTATTACTACTATTACTACTACTACTACTACTACTACTACTACCACCACTAATACTACTACTACTACTACTACTGCTACTCACCTACTACCACTGCTACTGTACTGCTACTGCTACTGCTACTACCACTACTACTACCACTACTGCTACCACCACTACTACTGCTGTACTACTACTACTACTACTACCACCACTACTACTGCTGTACCACCACCACCACTGCTACTACCACTACTGCTACTACCACCACTGCTGCTACTACTGCTGCTACTACCACTGCTGCTGCTACTACTACCACTACTACCACCACCATTACTACTGCTGTACTGCTACTACTACTACTACTACTACTACTACTACCACCACTACTACCACTGTACTACTACTGCTACTACTACTACTACCACCACTATTACTACTACTACTACTACTACTACTACCACCACCACCACCACCACCACTACTACTACTACTACTACTACTACTACTACTACTACTACTACCACCACTACTACCACTGTACTACTACTACTACTACTACTACTACTACTACTACTACTACTAATAATAATAATAATAATAATAATAATAATAATAATAATATTTGACTAGAACAGCCATAAAAGAGAAAACACCTGTGGTTGATGGTTGCCCTATCTACAGGATCCACCATCTGTTGGAAATTAGGTTTCGACATGCTGGATTTGGAAGGCTTTAGTTCTGAGTGGAGCAGTAAACCACGACCACCCTTGAGGATTTAAAGACCAGACCAACAATCCTGCCATTCGCCTCCATCACAGGTGCATTCTTAGACCCTTGTGGGGGCATTATTACATCTGCATCACCTCTGTTGGGCCTGTATAGGTCCCAGTCACTGGGATTCTGCAATTTTACAGACCACCTGTTCTGTATTAAACACTGAAAGGGGTTTTCTTCCATAACTTTTTGGGGGGTTTCATTTCCTTTTCTCTATTCAGGTCTTAATTTAATTCAGCCTGATCTTGATTTTCTGTTGATTCTCTGAAAGTGGTTTTCACTAAGACTGCACGGACACAGAACCATAGCTTCTGAACTTTAAAAGTGTTTATGTTTTCATCAGCTATTTTAAAAGTTTCTGTTTTCTCATTAACTGTCCACATCAGTCTACCTGTGTTTGTAATGTCTGGATGATTTGTGAAGTGTACATCTGAGCAGTGGTTTATGAGGCCTCTATTCTCATTTTCCAGTGTTTGTGCTCTCCATTTTTTTAATTAAAAAAGAAAAAATGATTTCTGAAGTGCTCTCAGTTGAAAAAAAATTAGCTTATACAAAAGTGGACAAAATTGTTTTCTTCCGTTAAAGAAAGAAAAACCTACAATTGTCACTGAAATAAACTGAAATTGACAAAGGTAACTAAATACTACTACTACTACTACTACTACTACTACTACTACTACTACTAATAATAATAATAATAATAATAATAATAATAATACAATTTAGCTAATGAAAATTAGACATTGTCTTTGAATTGTCGTTCAACAGACCCATTGAAAAGAGAAGAAAACCATTGAAACTAGCCCAGACTGAAATTATGGTATCCCTAGAAAACAATAAAATAATTTTAAAATGTATTCTCAATGTGGTAGCACAGTGCATAGTATTTAGCACAGCTGCCTCAAAGCAAGAAGGTCCTGTGTTCGATTCCCAGCTCGAGCATTTCTGTGTGTAGTTTGCATCTACCTGAGCTTACGTGGGTTTCCTCCGAGTACGCCGGTTTCTTCCTACAGTCCAAAGAACATTCACAGTGGGATAAATGGCTATTCCAGCTTACATCTAAGCATGAGTGTGAATGGTTTTGTGACTGCTGGCCCTGCGATGGTCTTGTGAGCTGTCCAAGGTGTACCTTGCCCTTGTACAGAGTCAGCTGACATGGGCACCAACCTCTCTGTGACCCTAATTAGGATTAAATGCCTTATCATAAGGTTAAGAAGCACATTATAGATGAGCATGTGGAAGGTAAAGGCTATAAGACCAACGCCAAACAGCTTGGTGTTCCTGCAAGTTTAAGGGCCACAGGATTGTAGCCAACCTCCATGAATGTGGCCGTAAGATTAAACAATTGAAGACAAATTAAGGAGACTGATAATACGACCAGTAACCAAAAAGCCAAGAACAACTTCCACACAGAGATTATAGGTGAACTCCAAGGTAAAAATACATCAGATCACACCATCCATTGCTGTTTGCGCCAAGGTGGGCTTAATTGGAGACATCTGAGGAGGACACCACTACTGAAAAAGTGAGACTGGAATTTGCAAAAGTGCACACTGACAAGCCACAAGGCTTCTGTGAGAACATCCTTTGGACAGATGGAACAAAAATGGAGCCTTTTGCCAAGTCATGTCAGCTGTATGTTGACAGATGCAAAAATGAAGCATACAAAGAAAAAAAACACTGTACCAGCTGTGAAATGTGGCGAAGGCTCAGCTATATTCTGGGGGTGCTTTGCTGCTTCTGGCACAGAATGGCTTGACTCTGTCCAGGGTACAGTGTAATCTCAAGACGATCAAAGCATTCTGGAGTGAACTGTATCGCCCAGTGTCAGAAAGTGTGGCCTCAGTCACAGAAAGTTGCAGAAATGACTTAATATCAATAACTGCCTGAAACCATTGCCTCAAAATATTAAGTTAAGCTTACCATCATTTTTGTCAGGGCCATTTTCCTTAGCTTGTTTTTTTGAAATTCATTTATTAATTTTCTGAACTGCTTAATCCTAATTAGGGTCATGACAAAGCCACCATCTCTGCCGAGTCTAGATGAGGGCTGGGTACATCCTGGACAGCTTGAAAGGATATTGCAGGGCCAACACTTATACAATCATGCACACTCACACTTACAATTAGAGGTGATTTGGAACAACCAATGAAACTGTGCATGTTTTTGAACTATGGGATGAAACCAGAGAACCGAAGGAACCCATGCAAGTACAGTACAAGGGAACATGCAAACTCCACACAGAAATGCTAAGAATTGAATCCAGGACCTGGACCTCCTTGTTGTGAGGAAGACGTGCTAACCACTACAGCACTGTGTAATAAGTTCACGTTATGAAAGCGCCATCTTAACAATTCAAACCCGCCATTCAAACATTAAAATGCTCCATTCAAACATTCAAACAATGCATGAGCTGCTGTCCCATCATTGATGTGCAAACATCCCACCCCGCTGGCCTCCCATTGGCTAGGAGGGATGACGCAGCTACCTCCTATTGCCTATCTCCCAACATCCCGCCCCGCTGGTCTTCCATTGGCTTTGAGGGATGATGCAGCTCTCTCCCATTGACTATTATGGAGCTGAATCTACCATGATCCTTTTCGTGTAAAGGACAGAGTTACTGTTGTTTCATGCTTTATTTTTGGACTCAGACTTTTTACCTTCTATAACATTTGTAAGATTATAACTCTGCTAAGAAGACATGGTCAACACACACACACACACACACACAAACACACACACACACACACACACACACACACACACACACACACGTGCGCGCGCACTAGGGATTTCCGGTACGAGTGAGAAGAAGAAACGGGCTCGAGTGATATTGCAAAGGAATATGGCCAAACCCATCTACCATCGGTATGATATTGAAGCAGAAGGAGGTCTGAAAAGGTATGCTTTTATAATTTTTAAATGGTTCATGGGGTAGTATTGGGAGCCTTGGAACGACTCACACGCTTTACATGTAAAATGTGGTTCAATTTACGAAAAATGCAGGTTACGAAAAAAAGGCGCTGGAACGGATTCATTTCATAAAGTGAGGTACCACTGATATATATATATATATATATATATATATATATATATATATATATATATATATATATATATATATATATATATATATATATATATATACATTGCTATTGAATCACATTTTTTTTTTTTTTTAATGCAGGTATGAAACTACAGCAGAAAACTCTCTGCACAAAGAACACACTTTTCTTGCTCTTATCCAACTCCTAATTCTTCATGTGTTGGCTCCAAGCACCACACCCTGGTACAGCACTTTATTTGGCAGCCTATACCATGTGAACAGAGGCTGGAAAGGGATTAGCTACGCCAGCCTCAACTTGCCGAAATTCTGCACCATCAAACTGACAATCACTTTAAATCAATGCCTTCCACTGTTAATCAAAGCGGCGGTGACAAACACTTGACCAAGGAATACACACACACATACACACA
The DNA here is from genome assembly GCA_024760905.1 of Plotosus lineatus. NCBI lineage: Eukaryota > Metazoa > Chordata > Actinopteri > Siluriformes > Plotosidae > Plotosus > Plotosus lineatus. The sequence goes on from CM045744.1 coordinate 21,795,569, forward strand.
CAAAAAAAAAAAAAAAAAAATTGTATATGCCAGAGAAAACATTATATTCAGCATCTGTAATGAGAGTTTGTTTTGAGTGTGACAAGCAAGCAAGAAGAGTTAGAGCACGAGTTGTGCAGATACAGGACTTACTTTGGTGAGACTGCCACACACATGTTATTTTACAAACGTAAGGAACATGAAGGTGAATTTTTAGTTTACATGTATGAGTACTTAGTCAACACAGTCATGGTGTTCCATGTATACATTATGATTTTAACCATCAGGCCTGGGGTGGCCCCTTTCAACATCACCACTGTACAGGCTTATGCTCCAGATATCATCAATATTCTGATTATCAAGGATTCTACTTCAAGAAAGTACATGAGGATGCCAGTAGCGTCTCCACCACAAATGAGCAATGCTGGAAACTACTCAATTTGCTCGTGGCTTGGTGTTAGCAAATACGTTTCATGTGTACATAAAAATTCAAGACGATGGTTAGGCAACGGTCCTAACAAACTAATTTAGTAAATCTGTGCAGTGTATTGGACAGAGAAAAAAAATCCAAACCATAGAGAGTGCAACTTGAAGGATGTGCTAGTTGATGCCAGATAACACAGCCTCACAGGTCTTGTTCAGTCAATCCCGTGATAGATTATATAGCCATTGGCATAAAGACTTGGCTGTATATGAGCCAAACGATCATCATTAAAAATATACTGGAAAAATCATGAGAACTTTGCTTCCAAAGACTGATCCACTCACGCTTTTTTTATTGCAAACCCCTTTGACATCTATGGTTTATTTTGGGTGTTATGCCACAAGGATTTTTGGCATGAAGAGTCAGCAGCTAATTCTGCTTTCTTATAGATGAGAAGACACACCCAGTAAAATACACAAAACATGTCAGAAAACATGTCTTATCATCCAGAAGTACCAGGGGAAGTTCAGAACCCAAAAACCTGATCCAGTTTCTGATATACTTTAAAGATAAAAAATTTTGTGATATTGACCATGCTTACTGCTGTGTACAAAAAAAAAAAAAAAATCAGGTTTCCTACAAGTCTAATCTCTAAGGTTGAAACATGCTCTCAGATGACACACTGATATGGTTTTCCATCAACATGTGAAGCCTGTTACAGCTTGGGTGTACAAAGGGGACGATACCAAATACTAACAAACTTGAAGTTTGTGGTAAATATTTACTTGAGACTCTACCGAGGTTGCTTTCCTCTTGTGACACAAAATGAGCATTTTATGTGTTTTGTCAGTCTTGATGGGTGTGCTCACAGTAAAGTTGGAGCAAAACAATATTGAGAAACAAGTTGTGAAGAAAACAACCTGAAGTTCTACCTAAAGTCTGGAAGATCATACTCGTTTTGGACACTGCATGTACAATCTGGCATTGCACTTGACACCTCATGCTACCGGTGTCTGTTAGTGTGTATATGTGCGTCTGTGCCCTGCAGGGATTTTCATGGCAAGGCAAGTCCTGACTCGTCTCGACTTTGGTTTAAGCTATGAAAAAATGTCAGACTGATTTACGCTGATTGGAAGAGTGTGTGCACAGCTGTGTATGTGTCTGTTGTTACTGTATTTTTATAGAAACATTGGAATTATAGCATACTATTTCCTATAGCTTATAATGATGCAAACAACTAAGTTAGTTTTACTTCTCATTTTCCGCGATGCTAATGGAATTCAGTTATTCTATTGGTGGAAAACAAAAAGGTAAATTTACATGAGTACTGTACTTCAGTACATTTTTCAAGTTTTTGTACTGTACCTGAGGATTAACTTCTGTACCCGCTGACAAGAAAGAGGTTTTATATATATATATATATATATATATATATATATATATATATATATATATATATATATATATATATATATATATATATATATGATTTTCTGAGTAGATCCTTCCATATGAGAGTGCTCAATAGTTTTGGTAGAGCAAATAACAATAAAAAATAAAAGGACAGGACAAGGACAGGACATTCTTCTATAATCACCTGAAGAGAGAGGATGGTTTCACCACCCCTCGAAACAGATCTGTAGTGATAAATGGAGTTTCAATAGAAAGTCTTTGTCCTGTCCTTTTATTTTTGTTATTTGCTCTACCAAAAAGTATTGAGCACGCTCCTACGTCCTGTCCTTTTATTTTTTATTATATATATATATATATATATATATATATATATATATATATATATATATATATATATATATATATATATATATATATATATATATATATATATATATTATATATATATATATATATATGTGTGTGTGTGTGTGGACAGGACAAGGACTTTCTATTGAAACTCCATTTATCACTACAGATCTGTTTCGAGGGGTGGTGAAACCATCCTCTCTCTTCAGGTGATTATAGAGGAATGATTACAAAGTGCTGGGGGTGGTACTATGTCGATGAACATGGCGTCCTCTAGATGGGGTGGTGTTCATTATGTATTCGGGGGCGGGTTCTTTTAAATATTGGTATCGATACATGCATATATGTGCATATATTTTTCATGCCCGTGGACTCATATATGTACACACATAAATATATATATATATATATATATATATATATATATATATATATATATATATATATATATATATATATATATATATATATAGTACATATACATACACATATCTACATATCTACATATATATGTACACGTACATTCACGTGCGTAAACACATACACACATACACACACATACACACATACACACACATACACAAGTATATATAATGTTTAGATACAGATTGATACAATCAAATGCTTAGTGTACTTAAGGGGGTGTGTTGCATAATAATGATTTTTTCCTGTGTCGGCATGAAGTTACGAGTTCGTTTCTTTTATTTAATGAAGACAGTTCGGGTCTGTATATAATGAGGAACTTCTCCCTGAGGCATAAATTGCATCTTTTGTTTGAGCTGTTGTATGTCGGGTGTGATGATAAAATTCTCCATGAGATCTGGTGATCAATGTTCGTGTCTTTGAGTGTCCAGATGTGCTTGCTGAGTTCGGTGGAGTTTCTACTTTTTTCGTTGCGGAAGGATGCGATGTGGTTCCTGTATCTGGTTTTAAAAGTGTTCTCTGTCAGTCCGATGTATGTTTCTGTTGTATTATTGTCTGTCCGTGTGACGGTGGCTTGGTAGATGACTGATGATTGCAGACAGTTCCCGTTGAGTGGGCAGGCGTTTTTCTGTCGGCAGTTGCATTGCGTTCTTTTGTTTGGTGAGTTAGTGTCGTCGGCATTGTCATGCAAAGCCAGAGTGCGCTTGTTGTGGTTGTCTATTATTTGTTTAGTGTTGTTCATGCAGCTGTAACTGATCTTGAGGGTGTTGCGGTTGAAAATTTTTCGGAGTTTGTGGTCCTTGGTGAAGTGCTTGTCTATTAGAGTGAGGAATCTGTGTCCGATGTTGGTGATGGTGTTTTTGCTGAAGGGCAGGTTGTACCATAGGATGTTTCTGCGTTGTCTGTTTTTTTGATTGTTGCTTATGTTTGGTTCATAGTGTAATGTATAGTTGTATCCGCTGTCATGTAGTGATTTCTGGTAAGGGGGTGCCGCCTGTTCGAAGGCTTTCTTGTCAGATGAAAGTGATGATAACCGTTTGTTGATGCCAGCGAGGATGTTTTTAGTTATGATGGGCGGATGGTTACTTTCATGATGGATGTACAGCAGTGTGGTGCTCGGTTTGGTGAATGGCTGGTAGGTGCCACTGTTCAGGTTGAGAGTGACGTCCAAGAAGTTGGTGATCTGTTTGTTGGCTTCTATAGTGATCCGTAGACCATTATTGAAGAAAATGCACATATATATATATATATATATATATATATATATATATATATATATATATATATATATATATATATATATATATATATATATATATATATGTGTGTGTGTGTGTGTGTGTGTGTGTGTGTGTGTGCTTTAGTACAACCACCAAAATATAATAATTTCCTCTGAGTTAGATTTATTTCTTCCTGTTTTATTATTATTATTATTATTATTATTATTATTATTATTATTATTATTATTATTATTATTATTTCCTTTCGGCTTTTTTCCCCTTTTTCAGGGGTCGCCACAGTGAATCATCTGATTCGCATGTTTGATTTGGCATGGATTTTTATGTGGGATGCCCTTCCTGACACAACCCTTTAGCGAGGGGCGGAAACATGCTGACGGCTTTGCAGCTACTCTGTGGGCAAGTCAGCAATGGTTCTTTTACATGAACCTCTCACCATGGACGGTATATATATATAGTATATATATATATATATATATATATATATATATATATATATATATATATATATATATATATATATATATATATATATATATATATATATATATATATATATACTCTTTATAAACTTTGAACAAAGCTAATGCAGTCGTAAACAAGTATTTTATATGTGTGACTAATATTAACAATTACTGTTCACTTCTGATTACCCAATGTTTATCAACTATTGCTGAAATACGACAAGTACTGTATACAGATTGTTTTCTGAAAGGAAAATACATAAATAAATTAATTAATTAATAATAATAATAATAATAATAATAATAATAATAATAATAATAATAATAATAATAATAATAATAATAATAATACATTTATTTTTATTTTTTTTACAGCTAATTGGAGAAGAACATATTTATTCTTGGCACAAATTCCATATGTCCTTTTACTGCATAGTCAGCATTTATTTCAGATTTCTGGATTGTTTATTTTCCTTCTTTTCATGATTGACTGCAGTATTGTTGGGGCTTGGCAGAGTTCTGTGTTCCCTGAGTACTCTTGTTGGGACATGGTTTTACTTTTCCTGGATAACTTTTAACACGGGCAGTGGTGGTCTAGTGGTATAAGGCGCCAGATCGCTGATCCAAAAGGTTGGGGGTTCAAGTCCCACTCTCCACAAGGTTGTCACTGTCCTCCCAGTGCAGCTAACTGGGTTATCAAAGGCTGGCCATGTCTCTCACTGTCTATGGTGTGAGGCATGTAAAAGAACCATTGCTGACTTTCGACAAGAGTAGGCTGCAAAGCCGTCGGCGTATTTCTGCCCTGCGATGGCCTGGCGAGCTGTCCAGGGTGTACTCTGCTCTCACCCTGAGTTGGCTGGGATGGGCACCAGCCTCCCCGCGACCCTAATTAGGACGAAGCGGTTACAGAAAATGAAATGAACTTTTAACACAAAAATATACTGTCTTGGGTTGTCACTTTCCACCCAGTGCAGCTAACTGGGTTATCAAAGGCTGGCCCTGTCTCTCACTGTCTATGGTGTGAGGTTCATGAAAAAGAACCATTGGTGACTTTCGGCAAGAGGAGCTGCATAGCCGTCAGTGTGTTTCTGCCCTACAATAATAGCCTGGTAAGCTCTCCAGGGTGCACTCTGCCCTTGCCCATAGTCAGCTGTGGGTACCAGCCTCCCCATGACCCTAATTAGGATCAAGCTGTTCAGAAAATGAATGATATTCTGTTTTACATTTTTAACTGCACGTTATTACAGTAGCTGTATTGGATTTAAGGGGAATTAAACCATCAATATTTTGGATCATTGCACACTAAGGGCAGTGGTGGCCTGGTGGTAAAGGGTGCTGGATTTCTGATCCTAAGGTTGGGGGTTCGAGTCCCACTCTCCACAAGGTTGTCACTGTCCCTCCAGTGCAGCTAACTGGGTTATCAAAGTCCGGCCATGTCCCTCACTCTCTATAGTGAGAGGTTCATGTAAAAGAACCATTGCTGACTTTCGTAAAGAGTAGCTGCAAAGCCGTCAGCGTGTTTCTGCCCCTTGCTAAAGGGTCGTGTCAGGAAGGGCATCTGATGTAAAAACCTCTGCCAAATCAAACACGTGATGATTCATTGTGGCGACCACTGGGGGAAAAAAAAAAAAAGGGACAGCCAAAAGGAAAAGAAGAAGCACAATGAATCCAAAAATAAATAAATATTTAAAAATCAGAAAACCAGACATAATGTAGTTGGAGACTGAAAGAAATTATATGGAATATACCAGGAATTTATGCAGAGTGGCGACACACAGATGGGGGGTGGGGTGGGGGTTTCATTAATTGTCAGTGACTTTCACTGAAATAGTCAGTAAAATTGTCCTTCAATATACTCCGAGTACATTTCAGAAGCTGTGCCCGTTCACTGTAACTCGTATAAAGACACTGAATATGTACTTTTTGCCAGAATCTTTTTAGATACAACGCTCTGCACTTTTAATTGCATAAAGAATTTGTGTAATTTAGACAGCCTTGATTTTGTTTTACAGTCACATAACAGTTTACATTAATTGTTACTATTAATAAGGATACTGGTACGGTTAAGCTTTATAATAAAAACACCCATGCAAATAAATAAATAAATAAACAAATAACTCATTCTGGTGGCAACAATCCCAAAACACATTCCAGAGTTACATTATAGACACAAGGTCAGACGATCAGTAAACAGGACAGAGAGACTAGCGGTAACTAATGATTAAAAACTGAACATACTAGAATCATGTTAACATACAAGAATAAAAGCCAGACTTTGCATTGGCGGAAAGAGCTGAGTGATCATTTCTTGTCCTGTTACAGTGTGAAGAATCCTTGTGTACGGTGACTGGTTGTTTGCAAATTAAATTCAGAAGTGCATAAATAGTAGGAAGGTGAATGTGAGCACATGCTTTGTTGGGGAATGGAGTCTACATTGGCCATGTCTAGCAGCCAAATGGATTTTTCTGAAATGGAGCCTGTAGCAGTCTCTTGGGCAGATGCAACATTAAGACATTTTTCCAAATATTAGTGTCACAGAGTGACTTCCTAACTGACTTATGAAGTGTATTCCCCAGTGTACATTGCAAACAACTGGGACAAATTTGTGTAAATACCCTCCTTGTTTCTGCCAATCTGTGGAATGTTGTGTGATGCTATGGCATTTGCAGGCTCCATTTCTACTCCCCCTATTTTTATTCGTCACTCTAGTTTATAACCGAGTTATGTTTATCTTCAGTCAACCGGCTATGTTCCTTCTGGCTGTTTCCTGCTGTGTACTCATTCTTGTTGATTGACAGGCAGAACACTCCTTATCCTGCAAATATACCCATGTATAGACCTCAGTCTCTGACAATGAAAATTAATACATTCATTCAGGAGAATTATTAAAACAAAATAATGAAATTAGAGATAATTTAACTAATAACTATATACCTATATATTACACCTCTCTTCACCCGAATGTTCAGAACGTGCGGCCACAAGTCCAATGACATAATTTCAAAGTCGATATTGCGAACTGCGCCCAAGAATGGCCTGGTGTCAAGTGCACTTGTGGACCTGCTTATGTACGAACATGCTGTTTATGATGGACAAACCATGATGAGCACAGAAATTCAACAACAAAACTCCAAGTCCCTAGCTAGACCAGCCTCTGGAACAATGCTTAAGGATTCCAGAAAGAGTGTACATTCTGAACTGTTATTTGGTTCATAAGCACAAGCAACATTCAGGACCCATTCCCCTACATGGAGGCAGAGGGAGGTTCCCTTGCTGTCTCTCCCCATGAGCAATTCCAGAATGAGACAAGGTCCAGACCCTCTCGAGATGGGTAGTTCCAGAGAACAAGCCATGTGTCAAGGTGAGCCTGACTATATCTAGCCAGTATCTTTCAACCTCGCACACCAGCTCAGGCTCCTTTCTTGGCAGAGAGTTGACATGCCATGTTGCAAAATCCAGGATCAGTAGCCGGGGATCTGTCCGGCGTAACCCATGCTTTTGGCTGACACCCAACTCCCACTGCACCCAACCTCTATAACCCTTCCTACAAGTGCTGGGTCCAGGATCCAGAGGGGACCTTGGTGACCTGCATCCAGGCAAGGGAATGCGATTCCTTTAAATATTTTTGTTCATGAGTGGTCTTCTGAACCGTGCTTAGTTCTCCACAAGTTCAGGTGGTGAATCAAGGTGGGAATTATTGCTATTCTCATTGTAATGGACTGTGCGGAAATGTAGGCGGATAGAGATACTGTCGCAAGACACAAGATGCAAGACATAAGACCCTGCACATCACCACTCATCATCAACCTTCATCTACCGTCTCTGCTTATCACTAAGATCAGCCTGCGAGCACCTGTCTGGATTGTGGCCTGTCAAGACAAAGCTAAGTTATTCAACTGTTGTTCACACCTGTGTAATTGCTACCTTCACTGTCTCAACTCAATAAACTGTCATACTGACTTCCTTTACCTGACCTGGGTCATTCCACATACTGTACTTCTGGAACACGCTTACTCCATAAACAATAATATGTGACATATAATAAGATGTATTTGGAATAAAAAATACTGCTGGGGTGAAACAAAATGAACATGTCATGAAGTGGGGTTTCCCAAATGAGATGGATTTTTTTTTTCTCAGTATATTGGAGTTGGAGAAACAGTCAATACCCTCTGTTTCAATCATGTGGTTTTGGACCTTGGGTGTACAGTGTGTCAAATTCAAAGACCATGTTGACTTCAGTCCACACAGAACCAGTCCAGCTATCAGCCTTGGATACCAAAATCATAGACCTGCTCCAATCACTGTGTAAAACCTTGATTATTGACAACGTTTCGATCATCCTGATCTTTTTTTTTTTTTTTTTAGAATTTCCATTCAGCTTAATGATAAGGTTGGTTATGTACAATAATACCAGGAGAAGGCTCACTGTTGTTTGAGCAAATAGATTGCAACCTATTGCATCATAAACTGTCCAGGATGGTGAGAGATGTGAACTCCATGGAGCATGACCCGGAGAAACGGAGCTTAATGTATAAATGGATTTTCAAATTCCAGCCATTCTTGCACTAAAACCACCATCACCAGATCCTCAAGAACCACTTCTATCTATCTATGGTTTAAAGAAATTGTTGTTGTGATATATATATATATATATATATATATATATATATATATATATATATATATATATATATATATATATATATATATATATATATATATATATATATACACTCAAATTTTACAGCTTCTTATCTGAGCTCAAAGTGTCCTTGTCACTTAATAAAAAAATAATATGAGCATTTTACATGTGAATTTCCTTAGCAGTGCTTCAGTCAGAGCCTAAAGCTAATTCTCCTTTTAGGTGATTCAGGTTGTGTAGTTTTTCTTTTAAATCTAAATTATGATGAATTAAATTTTTCCTTATTATAATTAATCTTAATGTCATCTAAAATACCACAGGGTCATTCAAATGATTTAAATAATTGAAATTCTGTTGAGGCCTGCAACACTTCTTGAACTGCAAATAGGTGCCCGAGGCGCTTTACCAATTCCATGTGCCGTTATGAACTAACTTAAAATTGATAACTTTTAAGACTGAAAATTTTACCAGCCCACCCATTTGTAGATGGTCAACGGTCATTTGATAAATTTAGTCCCGAATAACTTTTACAGTTTGCAAACAGTTTGTTCAGATGCATCTTCAAAAGTTTTCTGATGACCTTGCTATAGTCAGATGTATCAGTGGAGGTGAGGGGATGGAGTATTGGGCTGTGGTGAATTCCTTCATCACAAGGTGTGAGAAGAATCATCTGCAGCTTAATATGGTGGAGACAAAGGAACTGATTTTGGATTTCAGGAGATCCAGAACACCAGCAATTCCTGTTTCCATTCAGGGTGACTGTGTGGAAATGGTAGGGTAAGTCTGCTGGGTTTTTACACCTGAGCCAAGTGGCTTAGCCTCATGGCTCATCAGGCCAGTGCTTATCCCCGGTTTCTGTAGCATGAAGCGACCAGGAGTTCAACTCCCCCTGGATGGGACACTAGTCGCAGGTTACCTTCCCAGTATATTTTACTGGTACCCATTTATACTGCTGGGTGAACAGAGGCACACTTGTGGTTGAGACCTTGCCCAGGGGTCTTAGCACAGTGAGGGTCTCAGTGGGATTCAAACTCACAACCTCCCGATCATGAGCGCAGCACCCTAACCACTACGCCACCGGCCCCATGTGTGGAAATGGTGGAGGAGTATAAATACCCTGGAGTTCATATAGACAATAAACTGAACTGGGTTAAGAACACTATGACACATTACAAGAAGGGCCAGAGATGTCTCTGTTTTTTGAAGCTGTTAAGGTGGTTAAACATCTGTCAGACATTACTCAGGATGTTTGATGAGCCTGTGGTGGCCAGCGCTATTCTCTAAGCTATTGCATGCTGGGGCAGCTGGCTGAGGATTGCAGCAGCATGTAGACAGAAAAAAAACGATCCGCAAGGTCACTAATGTTATTGGGATGGAAGTGGACTCTGATGGTAGTGGTGGGGAGTTGAAGGTTCCTACCTGAGACCAGTAAACTGTACAACTTCTCCATATGGTAACAACATCCACTCTAATACATTTACATTCTACAGTTTATCATATTAATAATACTGGCTATATCACTTACTAATATCATTCATTCTGTATTTGTTTATATACATTTTAGTAACTTGTAATTTTACAAGTTTATATATATATATAGGTAGCTTAGGAGCAGGGTTTAAACTGTTTTATCATGGTGTGGATTGGAAGAGAAATTGAGTAGGAGTCATTTTGAAAGAAGGCTTTGTCGGAAATGTTCTAGAAGTGAAAAGAGTGTCAGACAGAGTTCAAGTTGGAAATTGAAGGTGTGATGTTCAATGTTGTCAGTGCTTATACCCCACAGGCAGGATGTGAGCTAGAAGAGAAGGAGAGATTCTGGAGTGAGTTAGATGAAGTGATGCAGAGTACCACCAGACACGAGAGAGTGGTCATTGGTGCAGATTTCAATGGACATGCTGGTGCAGGCAACAGAGGGGATGAGAAAGTGATGGGCAGGTTTGGTATCCAGGACAGGAAAAAAGAAGGACAGATGTTGATAGATTTTGCAAAAAGGATGGAAATGGCTCCGGTGAATACTTTTTCCCAGAAGAGACAAGAGCATAGGGTGACTTATAAAAGCGGTTGTAGGAGCACACAGGTAGACTACATCTCGTGTAGGCAATGCAATTTGAAGAAAGTCAGTGACTGCAAAGTTGTAGTGGGTAAGAGTGTTGCCAAAGAGCATAGGATGGTGGTGTGCATGATGATGCTGATGGTGAGGAAGGTGAAGAAGGCAAAGGCCGAGCAAAAGACAAAGTGGTGGAAGCTGAAAAGGCAAGAGTGCCATGTTGTCTTCAAGGAGGAGTTGAAACAGGCTTTGGATGGTCAGGAAATGCTTCCAGATGACTGGACAACTACAGCTAATGTGATCAGGGAGACAGGTAGGGGAGTACTTGGTGTGTCTTCTGGAAGGAAAGCAGATAAGGGGACTTGGTGGTGGAATGACGAAGTGCAGGAGTGTGTACAAAGGAAGAGATGAGATAAGAAGAAGTGTGACAGTGAGAGGACCAAAGAGAGTAAACAGGAGTCCAGGGAGACATAGCGTAAGGTGAAGGTAGCATTGTCAAAAGCCAAACAGAGGGGTATGATGACTTGTATGCTAGGTTGTGCCGTAAGGTTAAAGAAAATGATTTATACATGTTGGCAGATCAGAGAAATAGAGATAAGAAAGATGTGCAGCAAGTAAGAGTGATTAAGGTCAGAGAGGAAAATGTATTGACTGATGACAGATGTGTGCTGGGATGATGGAAAGCATACTTTGAAGAGCTGATGAATGAGGAAAATGAGAGAGAAAAAAAAGTAGAGGAGGTGACTGTTGAGGACCAGGAAGTAGCAAAGATTAGTGAGGGTGAAGTGAAGAGGGCATTGAAGAGGATGAAGAGTAGAAAGGCAGTTGGTCCTGATGACATACTGGTAGAGGTATGGAAGTGTCTAGGAGAGGTAGCAGTAGATTTTATGACAAAAACATTCAACAGAGAACAAAGAGAGGGAGAGGGCACCAGAGGAGTGGAGGAGAAGTGTGATGGTGCTCATTTTTAAGAACAAGGGAGAATTGCAGACTTGTGGCAACTACAAAGGGAAAAGTTGATGAGCCATACGATGAAGTTATAGGAAAGAATAGTGGAAGCTCGACTAAAGGCAGAGGTCAGCATTTGTGAACAACAGTTTGGTTTCATGCCAAGAAAAAGCACCACAGATTCAGTGTTTGCTTTGAGAATGTTAATAGAGAAGTACAGAGAAGGTCAGAAGGAGCTGCATTGTGCCTTTGTGGATCTTGAGAAAGCATTTCACAGGGTGCTGAGGGAGGAACTGTGGTATTGCATGAGGAAGTCTGGAGTGGCAGAGAAGTATGTTAGAGTGGTGCAGGACATGTATGAGAGATGTAAGACAGTGGTGAGGTGTGCTGTCGATGTGGCAGAAGAGTTCAAGTTGGAGGTGGGCTGCATCAAGGGTCAGCTCTGAGCCCTTCCTTGTTTGCTATAGTAATGGACAGGTTGACAAGCGAGGTTAGACAAGATTCCCCATGGACTATGTTGTTTGCAGATGATATTGTGATCTGTAGTGAGAAAAGAGAACAAGTGCAGGGAAAATCTAGAGAGGTGGAGGTATGCCCTGTAAAGGATAGGATTGAAGGTTAGTCTTAGTAAAACAGAATACATGTGTGTGAACGACAAGGACCAAAAAGGAACGGTGACGTTACAGGGAGCAGAGATAAAGAAGGTGGAGGATTTTAAGTATATTCAGAAATCCAGAGTAATGGAGAGTGTGAAGAAGCATGTGCAGGCAGGTTGGAATGGTTAGAGAAAAGTGTTCAGTGTGATGTGTGTTAGGAAGGTATTGGAAGAATGAAAAGATAGGTAAACAAGAAGGTGTTGAGGTCAACAATGTTTTATGGTTTGGAAACAGTGGCCCTGGGGAAAGGACAGGAGGCAAAGCTGGAGGTAGCAGACATGAAAATGTTGAGGCTCTCTTTGGAAGTAATGAGGATGGATAGTATCAGGAATGAACACATCAGAGGGACAGCACATGTAAGATGTTTTCCAGACAAGGTTAGAGAGGCTAGATTTAGATGGTTTGGACATGTACAGAGGAGGGATAGTGAGTATATTGGTCGTAGGATGCTGAGGCTGTAACTACCAGGCAGAAGGCCTAGTGGAAGACCAAAGAGAAGATTCATGGATGTGGTGAAGGAGGACATGAAAGTAGTTGGTGGAAGTGAAGAAGATGCAGAGGATAGGGTGAGATTGATGCAGATGATTATACTCCATTTCCATATGTGGACGGAGACATCGCGAAAAATGTGATGGGCTGCAGTAGTTTCCGGAGTGACCTTCTGCTCAGCCTCCTCCTGGACTTCAAAACATTGTTTAGGTTGAGAAACACTTCATGTTGTGTTTGTCGAGGCCAGTGAAGGACTTCGTAACGCAACAGAGTGGAAAGAATCCTGTGGCAGGTTGTGAGTCCTCCTGGATCCCAGATTTTAGCAGCACTGTACAACCCAGTGTGCACTGATGCAGAAAGAGATAAATTTATTTATTTCTCTACAGCTGTTCATCACACTTTCTAAACTTTCAACAGAAATACAACCCAAAGGAAATCATAACTCGCTCATGGTTGTTGGTATAAGGTGTTGTGTGTGTGTGTGTGTGTGTGTGTGTGTGTGTGTGTGTGTGTGTGTGTGTGTGTGTGTGTGTGTGTGAAAGCTCCTCCAGTTGTACCAGTCTTTCTTGCTGGATTATTGCAGCCACTGATAGCACTTGTTGCTGATTGTTTTTGAATAATGTTAATTTATTATGTAGATCATTTCATCTAATCATCTAAACAGATTTGATTACCTAACAAATAAACTCACCAATTCATAAATAACGTCACCAATATGTACTTCCTTCACCAACCTGAACGTCCTTCACCACAATCACAGCAATTAAATTATTTAAATTAAATTCATTCATCATTTGTAATTAAGCTAAAAAGAATAAAAAAGAATACCGTCAAGCTTATTTGAGTTTATATCAATAAGTATTTCATTTTCATTTTCAATAGTCGCTTAATCCTAATTAGTGTTTTTTGGCACCCATCCCAGCCGACTCCGGGCGAGGGCAGAGTCCACTTTGGACAGCTCGTCAAGCCATCGCAGAGCGAAAACACAGTGACAGCTTTGCATCTATTCTTGTCGAAACTCAGCAATGGTTCTTTTACATGAACTTCACACCGTAGACAACAAGACATGGCCGGCTTTTGATAACCCAGTCAGCTGTATCAGATTTTTTTTTTTTTTTTTAAAACAGTTGGTAAAAGAAATATGTGAAGTTAGGGTTGAAAAGGGAAGTGCCACAGGTGCCCTATCGGGGGTATGAGGGCCATCCAGGGGCAAAGCCTCGATGGAGGTCCAAGGTTCCCCTTGCAGGTAAAGCAAAAATCACTGTCATAAAACACATTTATGATAATCTAATCTAATGTTTAGTCCCAGTTATCATTTTGTATTATCCATTGTTCTTCTCTTACTGCAGCACATATGTCAATTTCATTCAAAGAAAGAACGCCTGTAACTTTAGTCTAATAAAGGTTGGTAGGGATTTATTTTTACTGCAAATATATGTAGTACCCACATACTATCAACAGCCTTTGATGTTTTGCCGCAACCTGCCATTTCACACCTTCAAGTCATGCCACTGAAAAAGGGTTTGGGCTACTCATAGATAAAAGTCTTCAGAACACATACCTAAATCTGTATGCTTGCTCTGTTTCCATTTGCATAGGAAATCGTAGCATACTCAAGAGAGTCAAGGCCGAGGGTGTTCCCCTGCTTATGTCATATGCAGAAGCTGAAATTTCTCAAAAATAAGTTGGAGTGTGGGTGGTGGAACATTTAAAATTAGTGATATTTATGCAATAGAGTCATATTTTCACAAGCTATTTGTATATTTTAATGAAAATAATTAAAGTAATGAGGTGATATCTTGACATGAGGACCTTTGACACCATGCCAAAAAATCATTTGGCTCAGACAGGTTTGGGGAAACCGTTTTATTATTATTATTATTATTATTATTATTATTATTATTATTATTATTATTATCCCAAGTAGATTACATTGGTACTATGTGTAACCAGAACTAAAACATTAATGTTGATGTATATATATATATATATATATATATATATATATATACCGTGGGGCCGGTGGTGTAGTGGTTAGGGTGATGTGCTCATGATTGGGAGGCTGTGAGTTCAAATCCCACCTAGACCCTCACTGTGCTAAGACCCCTGGGCAAGGTCTCAACCACAAGTGTGCCTCTGATTACCCAGCAGTATAAATGGGTACCAGTAAAATATACTGGGAAGGTAACCTGCGATGGACTAGTGTCCCATCCAGAGGGCGTTGAACTCCTTTGTGACCTCACGCTATGGAAACTGGGGATAAGTACCGGCCTGATGAGCCACTATGGCTCAGGTGTAAAAACCCAACATACTTTATCTACCTACCATATATATATATATATATATATATATATATATATATATATATATATATATATATATATATATATATATATATATATATATATATATATTTTTTTAAATTGCAATCTATATTTTAAATGGAACACAATATCTGGTTATCAAGTGTTTCTTATGCTTTGTTGAAAATGCAAGTTTCTCAATAGCCTTGCAACCCATAACGGCAGTCTAGCAGGTCCTGGCACCAAATAATTACGGCTTTTCTTGGGACATCATCAGATTTTCACACACAAAAATCTCACATTTTCGTCAGTGGGAGTCAAAGTCGCAATGCACTTTTGCAGTAATAATCAACTGAGCTTATTATTTAGCTTGCCATCGCATCCTCTCTGTATTAGTAGTACATTTTAGCTTTTAGTATTCACATTTCTGCTTGCCACACTTTATACATTTATATTTTTCAACTTTCTGATGTACTTAGTGTCAAGTTTATGAACAAGTAACAATGGAACAATGAGACTGCAACAATATTTTTGGACTCGGAGCCCCCTGAAAATTACACATAAAAAAAAAATAAATAAATAAAATAAATAAATAAAAAATACTGAACGTAAAGAAAACATTCAGATAAAATATAAATTAAACGATGAAGACCATTTGACAGAATACTCTTGATGGTGCATCGGTGGCAGTTTCTGAGTTCGGATCGGTGGCAAACCACTGTACTATCCTTGCCAAGAAAACCTCCATGAAGATGAGCACGGAGCATGGTTGTGTAATGGTTAGCTTGCTGGCCTATCACAGCAAAGGCAGGGGTTCAAATCTAGGTGGAGACACCAAAACTTTGTGACCTTGGTCTGAAGCTGTGTTGTGTCCCTGGGCAAGGCACTTAATCTGCATTGCACTCAGTCCACCCAGCTGTTAAATGGGTACCTGAATAACAGGATGTATGGACCTATACGGCCGCGCTTGGCACTTAGTAGCGCCTTGAAGTACATTCCTGCAGGGTAATAATGTACAGCCAGTGAGCAGCTCTAAGCTGGATACAAGGCTTAAAAATTGTCATTAGTGTTAGGTAGCAGGTTGTTGTCCTGTCAATACGTACCATTAATTAAAAAAAAAAAAAAAAAAAAAAAAAAAAAAAAACTGGAAAGGTAACCTGCAATGGACTAGTGTTCATTTCATGCTATGGAAACCAGGGAAAGGCAATGGACTGATGAGCGACTAGATTGTTGTCATTGCACCATGATGTCAGGCGTTTCACCTTTGCTCTGTAAGCAAACTAATCTCTGTATGAAATGCAGCTGATATTGGTGGTGTTGACCTCAAATTTGATGGTGGTGTTGGAGCTGTGTGTGACTGTACAGTCGTGAGTGAACAGAGTATAACAGCAGGCAGCTGAGCACACGTTCCTGGGATGCCACACTGCCGATCTGCCCCACTTGTGGTCTGCTCATCAGGAAGTTCAAGATACACATACATAAAGGTCAATTATGCACAGATCCTGGAGCTTCATAACAAGGCTGAATGGAATTATAGCATTGAGAGTGGAGCTGTGGTCAATAAACAGCATCTGCGCATAAGTATTCTTGTGTTCCAAATGTGAGAGGGCAGTGTGCAGAGCCAGTGTTATTGAACCATCTGTGGATCTGTTTATGCAATAGGCGAACTGGAATAGGTCTGGTGTAGCAGGCAGTGAAAATGTGATGTGAGCTTTGGCTGTACACTCAAAGCTCTTCATGGTGATGGAGGTGAGTGTTACTGAGCGACGGTCTTTGACCTCTTGAAGCATGTTGGACTACAGCCAAGAGCAGGGAAAGGTTAAAAGTGTTGGTGAAGACCTCTAGAAATTCCTGAGTGCATGCTTTGAGAACACAACCTGAGATGTTGTCCGATCCAGGAGCTTTCCTTGTGTTTACATTTTTAAAGTGTTTCCACATTTGCTTGAGAGATCTGAAAAAGAAAGCTGTCCTCCTCGGACAGAAACTCCGGCTTGCTGTGATTCTCAAAGCAGGAAAAGAAGGTATTCAACTACTCATGCAAAGAGGCAGTCACTTCCCCCATGTTAAAGTTTTCCCCTGATACTCTCTAATGGTCTTCAGCCCACTCCACGTGTGCCGGCTGTCTGAGGCACTGTAGCAGGATTAAGTTATGTTTGTATTTCTGATTCATGGTATTCCAAGTTTACTGGAGCCATTAAACAAGTAAGTTTCTAAATAAAGACACCGGACAAGCACAGCTGCAATGTCTTTATAGGTGAGGCCAAGGTTAACATACACCACAGTTTACTCACATATTTCCATTTATATACAAGTACACAGCTGATTAAAATGCATGGAATGCTGTATCGTGTGTGAATGCAATACTTGCTTGTGAGCACGCACAACATTCTCATGTACACAAGAAATCATCTGTGTCCTTTTACAGGTCCCATATTAAAGAAACACTTCAAGGAGAAAAAAAGTGAAGCCTGTAAGCCAATCAGAGTCTGGTGCACTACAGCTTGAAAGCAAGCACTGAAATAGGACTAGATCTGCCAACATACTCTATATAAAACAAAGAAGGAAACTGTGAGCCAAAAAAAAAAAAAAACAAACAAAAAAACCTTATCAGTTACTTAAAGACAGAATTCTGCCAATACAGAAAGGCCTCATGCGTGTAATATTTTTATTCCCGCCAACCCCCAGGCTTTGTATGTATCTTCAAGTGTGCAGTCTGATCGGACATTTTTGGTTAAAAATAAAAGTTTAAGAAACTTCGAAAAAGAGTGAACACTAGTAGCCACGGATCCCACCAGCCACCTGCTCTTAATGAAACCAGTGACTTATTATGCGGAAAAAAAAAAAAAAAAAAAAAGAGAGAGAGAGAGAATTAAAATGATGGCATCATCTTTCAATTTGTATTTGTATAAAAAAGATTGTCTACTTTTAAAACTAAACAGTCTATACACAGTGTATGTAGAGTTTTTAACATGTTACTGGACCTTGCTAATTAAAGAACCATGACCCAAACCAAAGGCTTGTTAATTGAAACAATACAAAAAATTATAAAATATTTCTTCAATACAAAAATTTTTACATTTTTCACTGTGACCAAAGATGCTGGTTATTCCAAGTCATCTGTTTCAATAGTAAACAAAATGGGAAGCAAATGGGAAGCATTAAATGCTAAGCTTACAACAGGAAAACATATTGGTAGCCCAAGGAAGGTGTCAAAACATAAGCATAGGAAACACGAAGCAATATTCCTCGAAAATAAACAATGCAGAGCAAAACTAATGAAAAACAAATGAGCAGAAACGGGAGTCACTGTTCGTGAAAAAAGTATCATAAGTCAGCTGAATGAAATATGAAAAAAAACAAACAAACAAAAAAAACAATGACACTAACACCGATACAGAATAAAACTACATGGCAAGGTGTTTAAAGAGAAACCATCATACAGTGTAGGTGATTGGAAAGTAGTATTCAGTGATGAAGCATGACTCTGCATGAATCAGGGACATACAGCTGTTGTTTTTGTTGCCTTCTGCCTTTTTAATGTTAATAGTAAAAGATGACTGTTAAAGAAAACAATCAATTTTCTCACTCATTTGACATCAGACAAAGGAAATGACAATCATTACCTCAACAGCTAGAAACTGACTTTCTCATTATGGATAAAATAGGTTTGATGATGATGAAGAATCTGTTTTTTTGTTTTGTTTTGTTTTGTTTTGGTTTTTTTTGAACATCGTGAATTTTAAAAAAGAAACATTGCTGGCTTTTGTCAAAAGTAGCTGTATAGCCATCAGCGTGTGTCTGCCCTGCGATGGCCTGGTGAGCCATCCAGGGTGTGCCCTGCCCTTGCCCGGAGTTGACTGGGATCTGCACCAGACCCCCCCCCTCCCCCCGGTGAAAATGAATGAATTTTACCTCAGAGCGAAAAGCATTAGAACATTTTCTTCAGTTTAGCTAGATAAATTTCACAAGTAGCATACTAGTGAATTCAAATTTTATAGAAGTAAGGGAAATAGAAATCTAAACTACAAAAAAAAAAAAAAAAAAAAAAAAGAGGAAAATTAAAACCACTCATTCCAAAACCAATGCATTCTACTTGGATCGCAGGAAGCTATCTCAGAAAACACTGGGCAAAGGTGGGGTACACTGAGAGGCTCGTCAGACCCTTGAAGACAACACAGAAACATTTAAACTCATACCCACAACTATAGCTGCTTTGTCTTTGGATTGCAGGAGAAAACTAGAATACCTGGAGTAAATACACAAACATGGGTAAAACACAATCACAGAAAAATGCCAGAGCCCGGGAATCAGCCCAGGACCTTCCTGCTTTAAGGTAAATATGCTCAAAACTTAGCAACCATGCCAGCTAACAAAAAAGCAGCTTAATGGAACGTAATAATAATAATAATAATAATAATAATAATAATAATAATAATAATAATAATAATAATAATAATAATAATAATAATAATAATATTGGTGTGCATACCTTAAATAATTGAGAAAATTATAATGGCCTGTAAGTACTATGATTCTCTCTCTCTCTCTCTCTCTCTCTCTCTCTCTCTCTCTCTCCCTCTCTCTCTCTCTCTCTCTCTCTCTCTCTTAGTTAGTCACACTGGCTTACTAGTTAGTATTTCCTCACAGCATCAAGTTACAGCGTTACAGTCCTGGGATTGTGCATTTCTGTGGAGTATGTATGTTCTTCCTTGTATTTGCAATGGTTCCCTCAAGGTAGTCCAGTTTCTTACCAAATTCCAAAGACATGCACACGAGGAAAACTGGGCGTTCCAAATTACCCCTAGATGTGATTGCGAGTCTGAATGATTATGTGTCTCATAGCTATGGAATGGTCTGTCCAGTGTCACCCAGTGTTGGCTGAGATAGGCTCCAGTCTCACCACAACATTAAACAGAGTAAGAGGATTGATGAGTAAGTATTTTTTTCCTGATGAGATTTTTTTTTTTTTTATTTATTATTTTTTGTTAACAGTAAATAATTCCATATTCTTGCAGTTGCTCAATCTGGGAAACAGTTTGGCTTTAAAAATATTGTTTCCTGCGGTGTGTGTCATTTGTATATTTTCTATGGTATAAAGCCAATCCTGATTATTTTTTACTTACATGTGGCACAGATTGGATGTGTTCTGAGTGTGCAATCTAAAAAAGAAAAAAAAAAAAAAAAAACCTCAAGGAATTGGATCCAATTCAGGTCTCATAATGAATATACTGTTATTTAAAAGCCTGCCTCTGTGACTATCTCCTAAACGGGGTCATATCCGTATCTCAGTATCTGTCTATCTATCAACATACACACACACACACACACACACACACAGACACACACACACACACACACACACACACACACACAAAAACACATTTTTTGTTTGTTTGTTTGTTTGTTTGTTTGTTTGTTTTACTTAAAACTTTCTGCATTCAAAGTTGGCAGTGGAACTAAAGTGGGATGATCGTTCAATTCAGAGCATGCAAAATTATGAACTTGGGCAAAATCTAACTTGTTATTCAATTAATTTAAGGCCACTTAATATAGACAATGTATATTCAATTATTTCAAGAATTCAAGTTGACTACAGTGGCTACCCATGTTTTTGAAATACAGTGATACCTCAGCTCACGAACATAATTGGTTCCCAGAAAGTGTGTGTAAGGTGAAAAGTTCGTCTTCCGAACATTTATTTCCCATAAGAAACCATTAAAATGAGAATAATCCGTTCCCAGGTCCCCATAAAACATAATTTTCTACTAAATAAGCCTTAAAACTACACAAAAATATACCTTATTTTATGTATAATAAATGTGCTCTTGTATTTTAATTAAAGAAATAAACTGTACTGTATAATAAAGTCGTTTTATTTACCTTTGTGATGGTAGTTGATGGCTTGATGGAATGGAGTGGGAGGAGGAGGGAGGGAGGGACTTACTGCTTGGAAGGAGAGTCACCTTCCATAAGGACTGTAGGTAACTCAACCTGTGGTGGGGTCTTTTTCGGTCCCATAATAGCAAAATTACACTCAATATGGTCCAAAATGTCTATCAAACACAAACCACGTCCGCACTCAAAGAAAGGGGTGTGACGAACTGGGACGCCGTGAGCGTGCGTCAGCTTCTCGTGGCCGCCACCGTGGCGCTGTTCGACTGCGTGGTTTGGTTCGTCTGCCGAAAACTAGTTCGTCAGCAGAGACTATATGCTCGCAAATTTAATGTTCTTGAGGCGAAAAGTTCGTGAGCTTAAGCGTTCGTCAGCGGAAGTTTTACTGTATAATTCATAAACAAAAGTTTAAACACAAAAAAGTGTGTCTAAAGTTTTGCCTCATAGCGTACATTATACTTTTAATTATGTATAATAACATTTCTCTTGTGTCTGAAATCATAAAAAATACTTCTGCCTGCTTCTTCTGTCAGAAGTGACTTATTGACATTTGTCGAAAAAAAGAAAAAAAGAAAAAAAAATCAGACGCTCCTCCCCAAGTTGGACATATGCTGGTGGAAAGAAGGCCACAATGTCTTCCCCTTTGATATTCTTGGTGCTTTCAAATAATACCTTAAACTTAATAAAATAAAGAAACTGACCACAACAGTTCAGAAGAGGCAGGCATCCCTTTATTCCCAAATTCAAGCAGATAAGTTGGAAGAAGGAAGTCGGTTCACAGCAGTCAGTCAAACACCGCACTGTTTCTGTCTCATACCTTAGTCTGAGTCAGTCTGTCTGAAAAACGTAACTTCCCCTGCTTATGTACTTTTCAATAGTGTCCATTTCTCTAACCAATGTCACTTCATGTTTGCAGGTAAAGGCATTTTAATCCCTCCTACCTTAATTTACGCACTTTCCCATTATTTTTCCCGTTGTCCCTGTAGTGCCCTTAATTTGATGTCATCTGCCCTGCTGTGAAATCATTTCCTCATAAAATTATAAAATTTCCCCTTTTTCCATCAGAATTGTATATATATATATATATATATATATATATATATATATATATATATATATATATATATATATATATATATATATATATATATATATATATATACATATATTCCTTAATGCTCTTGCATGAGATTATATTTCATAATATATTCACAGGACACGCACCTTTTATGCCAATTCTTTGTTTTCTTTTTATTCAGCTAAGTCAGTCTGTCATAATCTCTTTAGGGGAAGAAGAAGTGTCATATAATTTCAATCTTCCTCCTCACCATCTATCCTGTCTGCTGACCTCATGGATTTCCTGCACTTCCTGGCAGTTTCTCAAATTCAGTCACCACGTCTTGTTACCCATGATACCCATGAACAGGACACCTCGTCTCAATCAGAGACCTGTGATCAGTCTACCCAGACTGATGGCCTCAGTTCTGATGATTATTCCACTGCTTCTTCTCCTCCAGGGAGAATACAGAAGCATCCTCATGAAGGATCTGCAATTTAGACTACACTATGGCAATTCAAGAGAGAGTTCAGTATATCAGTCAGAAATGATATAGAATAAAGAGAAGAGAAAGAAAGGTTCTGGGTGTTTGCCTGAAAAATAAATTGAGCTCAGACAAAGTTAAAAAAAAAAAGCAAAAAGAAGAGGAAATAAAACTGTTTCTCATGTTTAGTTTTCCTCTTTAAGATGACATAGAGAGAGAAAGAAAAATATTTTTCTCAATGAAAGACTTGTGCCCCCACCCACACCGCCAGAATGATTAGAGCTTGGCTGGACAGAAATGGTATCAAGCTCCTGTTCTCGATGGTGGTGCGTCCAGATTTGAATCCAATAGAAAACATCTGAGCTTACAACATGAATTACATGGACAAATGTTTAGTAGTAGTACCACTGAACTGAAGGCTGTCAAGTATCAGTCGACGATTTTGGACATTTCCAGTTGCAAAAATCTTTCAGCTAGTCGGGCAAAGAGACTTTGAATGCTCGCAAAAATCTAAATGGAAAACAATTCCTTATTGATTATTTAATAGAATTCACTTAGATATTCAATATTTGTATGTTCTAGTTGATAATTACTACAATTTTTTTTTAAAATATAGATTTTTGGGGGGTGGGGGGCATGTTTTTGTTCCTAGGAGTGTCCTCACAAATTCATGTTTTGATGTCAGATCATATTATGTCTGGAGCTTAACCTATATATATATATATATATATATATATATATATATATATATATATATATATATATATATATATATATATATATATACAGTGATACCTCAGCTCACGAACATAATTGGTTCCCAGAAAGTGTGTGTAAGGCGAAAAGTTCGTCTTCCGAACATTTATTTCCCATAAGAAACCATTAAAATAAGAATAATCCGTTCCCAGGTCCCCATAAAACATAATTTTCTACTAAATAAGCCTTAAAACTACACAAAAATATACCTTATTTTATGTATAATAAATGTGCTATTGTATTGTAATTAAAGAAATAAACTGTACTGTATAATAAAGTCGTTTTATTTAACTTTGTGATGGTAGTTGATGGCTTGATGGAATGGAGTGGGAGGAGGAGGGAGGGAGGGACTTACTGTTTGGAAGGAGTGTTTGGAAACGCCTACTGTTTGGAAACACCCTTAGCCACACACGCACCCTTAATAGCTTCCTTGTTCTTAAGGATCGTAGCAATGGTAGACTTCGCGTACTGGTACTGGGACGCTGAGTCACACAAACGCACACCTCGTTCGTGTTTTTCAATGATCTCCGCCTGTGGTGGGGTCTTTTTCGGTCCCATAATAGCAAAAGTACACTCAATATGGTCCAAAATGTCTAGCAAACACAAACCACTTCCGCATTCAAAGAAAGGGGTGTGACGAACTGTGACGCCGTGAGTGTGCGTCAGCTTCTCATGGCCGCCACCGTGGCGCTGTTCGACCGCGTGGTTTGATTCGTCCGCCGAAAACTAGTTTGTCAGCAGAGACAATATGCTCGCAAATTTAATGTTCTTGAGGCGAAAAGTTCGTGAGCTTAAGCGTTCGTCAGCGGAGGTTTTACTGTATACATATTATATTACATATAATAGCTGCAATGCCGTCGGCGTGTTTCCATCCGGCGATGGCCTGGCAAACTGTCCAGGGTGTACTCTGCCCTTGCTTGGAGTCGGTTGGGATGGGCGCCACTCTCCCCACAACCCTAATTATGATTAAGTGGTTAAAAAAATGAACTGAATATCAATTTGTTATGTTTTATTTGTCTTTTAAATGCACCTATAAGAGACAGAACATACAACATCCAATATGTCTCAATTCTTGATGGTTAAAAAGACAAATTTAAATCATAAGTTCAGCATATAACCTGATTAGCTTCAAGCTAATGAACATGTCAACAGTCCACATGCAAGTCATTACAAGGTTCAAGGTGCTCAACCAGAAACTAATAAGTTTTCTTTGAGCAATGATATTTTTTTCTTGTGATAATAACGGTCAGTGCTCAGTTGAAATAAGACAAGAAAACTAGAACGTCATATACATTGACTTTTCTTTTTTTAGCTTTCAGTATGAAAGAAAATTAATTCCACATGTTTGATTCATCTCTCAATGCAAGGAGCGTGAGAGAAATTCATATTCTGTTTCCCATTTCCTGTTGCCTGTGGCCAAAATTTAAAAAATAAATTACTTTTTAAAAATAAATAAAAAATAAAGAAGTGAATTTGCTGTGGTTTAATATTATAATGGGAAGCATGTGTTGGCTCATGCAAAATCCCAGGCAGCTAATTTTTTCACCGTTACTTCCTGTTTGTGTTCAAGAAATATGGAATGTGCAATTTACAAGGCTTCATGCGAATTCTTTGAAGACAGCTACAGCCATTAAAAATCATAATAATTATAATGACACAGTCTGCCATCTGATTGGTTCGAGTAATGTTTAGAGTAGAAACTGTGGACTGTTTAGTTGCATATGGGTTCAGTTTATAGAGGGATTAGAAACTGTATTATTTCTTGGAGGAAAATTTCTCTTGCTGTCAACTTAGCTCAGGTGACACTCATTGGACATGCTCGAGTGGACAGGTAAAAGCTGGAAATAACAAGACAGCAAGAACTAGCCAACAGGCTACTGATGTAGTCATGCAGTTGACTGGATAAAATGGCTATGAGAACAGTGTGTTACCATCTATAGATATTGTTTTATGGTACCTAATTGTTTATTTTAAACTTTTTGTTATGTCTGATTCCACTGTGACAGTGGAAGCTGAGCTTGTCTGTAACTACACAATGCACGAGTATTGCCACATCCCCATGCTTAATTTATTACGCTTTTTAGCGGCAGTACCCCAGTGCAGATAACTGGGTTATCAAAGGCCGGCCATGTCTCTCACTGTCTATGGTGAGAGGTTCATGTAAAAGAACCATTGCTGACTTTAGTAAAGAGTAGCTGCATAGTTGACAACCTGGTTCTGCCCTTTGCTAAAGTGTTGTGTCAGGAAGGGCATCCGACGCAAAAACCTATGCCAAATGAAGCATGTGAATCAAATGATTCGCTGTGGCGAGCCCTGCAAAAGGGAAAAGCCAAAAGGAAAGGAAGAAAGAAAAAGAAGAGGCTGCACAACAGAACTTGAATGTTGCAAGTAGCAGACATTTGTTCAAAAAATAAAATAGAACCAAAGAAAAAAAAAAGGATTTATCTTTACATTACCCCGAATTGCTAAGGACAAGAGCACTTTATTCGAGTCACTAATCTAGTAGATAAATCATAGTAACATGTTTTGGTGCACACTGAATAAGCATGTCTACTTAGCCTTGCTGTGTATTCTTTACAAACTAAACTTTCTCGCTAGAAAGAAGTAAACCACAGCACGAATGCCATGTTGGCTTCTTTGCCTGAACGTAAAAGATGACAAATGTTGTGGTAATGGGGGGTGGGGGGGGTGGGTTTCTGGGGTAATATACAAATCCCAGAAAAACATTCTATAAATGTTCCCTGCTGCTCAGAATCTTGCCATTACAGTGAGTGTGAGTCTGACTTGTAAGGACGATTTCATTATGGATTCATGCCGTTTCTAGTCTGTCTCTACCGGTACCAGGTTACATTTAATGACAATCGTGTTCTGGTTGGTTTCAATAACTCTTTGGCCAGGAAGTATGGGCTGATTTGTTACAGTGCCACCTGGCTGCAACCTGTAGACTAACTGATGGAAGTGATATTTTGGACCGAAATTGCCGTGTGGTTTAATACTGTGGCGTGTGGGGTAGAATTGTGTGATTGGTTATGGTGGCATTTTTTGGAAAAAAAACATTATTTTGGAAACAATCTGCTTTTTACAACAGGTTGCTACTGTTGTCAGTTATTTTTATAATAATTTGCTATTTTATAGTCTGTTTGCAAAAATAAGAGCAGTCTGATAGTTAGCTTCTGATCGTGCAAGGGGTTGATAGGTTATGGACAGTAGAATAATTGCATGTCTGCTGTAACTGTCAACCATCATCCAACCTGTCTGTGTGATACCTTGGAATAAAGGATTGATTTGCCTCTTTGCATCTGGTTGTGGTAAGATGTTTATTTTATTGAGTGTTAAATAATAATAGAGCTAATTAGATATTTTACAAAGTACAATAGAGGAGATCTCTTTTCTACCGCCATATGTTCGAACTTGGGCAGGAGGGCCTGAGTTTTTTTTTTTGTTTGTTTTTGTTTTTTTCCCCCGACAAACTTTGCTGTGTGACTCGATCCAGTGACACTATTTGCGAACTGTGGTCTGACTGCACAGCATGTTTCCATAACATTAGGGGGAAGAAAAAAAAAAATCCAATTGTTGTGTATCTGTTTAAAACCCGATTGTAAAATAAACATGTTAAACTTAAGTTCAATTGAAATTTTATTAAATTGACTTTCTAAAAATAAATCAGATTACGGACATAAAAAGAGAAATATATATTTTAATATCCAAAACTAGTGTCATTAACATT
Source organism: Plotosus lineatus (assembly GCA_024760905.1). Taxonomy (NCBI): domain Eukaryota; kingdom Metazoa; phylum Chordata; class Actinopteri; order Siluriformes; family Plotosidae; genus Plotosus; species Plotosus lineatus. Next base: position 21,822,862 of record CM045744.1, read on the forward strand.
TTAATTTAAACTAAACATATATTTTCACGTGGTACTGCTGGGAAAATGTAATTGAATCATCACTGTGGAATGAGATTAGTGAGTTTGGTCCAGAGAGACAGCAAAGAACGGTTTTGATGAATTAAAAAGCCAGTGGATTTTAAAATGGGCATTTAGTGGTTAGCTTGAAGTTGATGCCTTGCTGACAGACTGACAGGCTGCTAAATCATGACTGATGTCACAGGAGGGAAATGTCAGAATGAAAAATGGAGCTGAAAATCAAGAATGTGTCTTCAATCAAGCAGATCTGAGCATGCTTCTGTCAGAGAGATAACTTTTAAAATAGTATACCGATTAATTTAATTTAGATTATTTCCACAAAATGCAACAAAGTACAAAAAAGTATCTTGAGAATTTATCTCTTTTTATTATTATTTGTTTAACATTAGGACAGGTTATTTATTTATGTATTTATTTTAACCAAACACAATTTTTCTAGAATACAGGAATAATTCACTACTTCACACTTCAATTAATGCGGCTTGAGTGCATTGCGTTTTTTTTTTTTTTTTATAAATATACATTCATCAAATTAAAAAATAAAGAAATTAAGGAGGAATGGGGGGTTTGGAAAATGTCACAAAAACAAGGCCAATTATGACAAAAAAAAAAAAAAAAAAAACTAAAATTTTTAATTAAAACTGGATACATTGTTCCATTTGTGTGTGCACACGTATCTGCGTGCTTACATGCGTGGGTGCACATATGTATGTATGTATGTATGTTGTCTTCTTCTCATGCAATACCATCTGTATGTGTGTGTACAAACGTTCCCCAGCTTACTTACGAGTTAGGTTCAGGACGGCTGTTCTTAGATGAATTTGTTTGTAAGTCGTTACAGGGCATTCTTTACATGGGAACGTATGTTTAAACCTTGTATAAGTAATCTATAAGAGTTTGTGCTGTATACGATATCTCTCTCTCTCTCTCTCTCTCTCTCTCTCTCTCTCTCTCTCTCTCTCTCTCTCTCTCTCTCTCTCTCTCCCGATAATCATCTGTATATTATCAATATGTCCCGTGTTTAAACTTCTGGTTCCTCTCAAGCACAGCACAGTGGATCTGATCAGATTTACAGAGAGTTTCACTCTTATCCAGTTCATTATAATACTGGAATCAATTTGTTTCTTCTTTGAAACTTTTGGCAGGAGTTCAGAAATGTGCCGGTTCTGCTTCTCTTCCCGGACCTCCGGTGTAAAGCACGTATCAGCCACGCCCCTCTGCCAGAGCCTAGTACTAAGTGTACCTGAGGATAATGTTTAATCATATTTCATACTTATATTTATGATATATCTTACTATAGATTTTATTCCATTTCTATTTCTACCTGTTCTTCAATTTCATTTCAATTTCACTTCAGACCTCAGTCTCCGGATGTTTGCAAAACAAATGTTGGTAAGTTGGGAGCGTCTGTATTTATATTTCATTTACAGCTTGTGTTTTTTTTTTTTTTTCATTTTTAATTGTTATTATAAGCATTTATTGCATTGAATATGTATTTATTGATATTATATACATATACATGTACGTATACGTCAGTCGGAGGGGTAGGGGTATAGAGGTGGGGGGTGATCCTACTTCATGGATTTCGATGGTCACATGGGGATCTCGGTCCCAATTAACCACAGAAAGTGAGGGATCCCTGTACGTAAACCAGCCAGTCAACCAGCAAGCTCTGTGATAACTGACAATAAACAATAGATTAACACTGAATTATTGTTTTATTATTACTGATTCATGTAAATTATGTTATTCTTCTCCCTCATTGGTTATGATCTTTGACAGACAGACAGACATTTTATTCAGTCTAAGGGCACTGGTCCATAATACATGCATAAACAAACATTAACAAAGCTATATTTTGATAATGGGTAGTTTATATGTTAAGCTAAAAAGATAATTTCTTATAATACTGTACACTTTGCAATAAAACAGTACATGTATTTCATCGTCAATTAACTGAAGATGATGTTCTTTAGCAGAAAGGACAACATCTCAAGACCAAAGGCACATTATTGTATCTGCCTGTTTCTACGCTCAATCTGAAATTACCGCGTCTGAATTTTGTCAAGAAATTTCTTAAATACGAGGCTAAGCTAAGCTAAGTCTTGACATTTAGTAGGGACTTAAAAACGATATAATTAAAGCACTTGATTGTATTATGAAGCAATGAATAACAATCTTGTGACAAATTGTCAGATAGTCTTTGCTTAAATACAGCAATAAACTAATTTGTATCTTGAGAGATCAAACAAAACTGAAACCTAATTTAATATAAGAGTCCCATATTAAGCGCCCAGATTAATCTAAATATTTTAACATTAAATAAAGCTGATGAGGTACAGTCAGCCCCCTACCTACGAAATTAATCCATTCCAGAGCATTTTTTGAAACACGAGGATTCCATCAGTAGGGGTCGCATTTTACATGTTAAACGCCTAATTCATTCCAAGGCTCCAGTCTTTGGACTGGATAAACCTCACAAACCCTTTAAAAAAGTACACCAATTTTGTATGAAATATGTCTTAAAAGTAAAAGAAAAGTATTTATTAAACCATTTAAACATTTTATTAACATATTAAACCAATTAACACACACACACACACACACACACACACACACCCCTCTCTCTCTCTCTCTCTCTCTCTCTCTCTCTCTCTCTCTCTCTCTCTCTCTCTCTCTCTCTCTCTCGCTGTGGGCCACACCCACAAGACGTAGAATTCAAAGTGCATTCCCTGCTTGACAGTTGGAAGGTCCAAACTCAACTTTAACTTGATTCCTTGAGGGATCGGAATTCCAGATGAGCTCAAATGCGCCCACATTTTTTTTAAACATTTACTGAATTAAACAACTTAAAAAACTAAACTAAAAACTAAAGAGTTAAGCTTCCTTCTGTCTCTTGAAAGATCAGAGGTTCTCACTGTATGTCTGCTTTAAGGTCTCCTTCTGGTTCTGCGTTATCCCTCCTAGCCAATGGGAGGCCAGCAAGGCAGGATGTTGAGACAGCCAATGAGAGAGCAACTCGCACATCGTGTGAAATTTTGATTGGTGCATTTGAATTTTGAATTTCTTTTCGTAAAAGGGGGTTGTTTTCATATCCCGGGAATGGAAACTTAGAAAAATGATCTTCGTAACCCAGGGATTTCATACCCAGGGGTCTTTGTAAGGGGTCTGAATGTATTCTAAAGCTGGGAAGGGTTAAGAGTCCACACCAATATTTCACTGCCCTGGTCATGTAAAGAAATTGAAGAGTGAACTGCCCACATTCTTCAATATCGATACTGTTACATGTACTTTTGCTAACTTTGAGGAAATGTTTGCATGTTTTTATTTGGAATTGTTCGATAATTTTACAATGTGTAACACCCCGAATCTCTGAGCCATAACAATGTTTATGTTATGTCTGGAGCATATGCGTCAGACGCAAAGATGCAGGAGACCACTAAGAATATTCAACAATTGTATTTTTGCACTGGGAAAATCTAAATTACTGGAAATTATTATTAATGGGAAACTGGTCAAGCACGAAGCATGAAGCATGAAGGATACCAGGCATCAGAGAGATCACAGAGCAATGGAATCACAAGGAAGGGCAATCTTCTGATGCCGGAAGGAAGTGCGCCACTCCAATTTATAGCTTGTTGATTGTTGAATTGAAACAGGCATGCTCTCTGGAGCTCACCTACAGGTAACAGCCATGCCCCTCGCCAGTGCCTGCAATGAATGGAGAGAGTTAACGCCGCCAGCCAGCACAGACCATAACAGCTTAACCATAGCATCAAATATTCTAAAAAAATCTACATCTGATAAATATCCCACTCTTGTTTGATATGTTTAAATAGCCGTAAGGGCTTTGTTGGCTTGAGCGGCGAGTGTGATCTGAGCTTTAGTCCATATTAGTCTAGGTGTGAACACTGAACCTAAATACCTGCAATAAGAACCAACGTCCAGGCTTTCATCAAAAGAAACCACTTTTCATAATGTCTGAGAGGCCCACTGTGTCTAAACACAATAACTTTAGTCTTGTTTGTATTGATATTCATTCCGGGAAATTGACAAAACTTCTCTAAACTTTGAATCTTCTGGAGTTGGAGAGCAGTCTCTGAAACTGATGAGACATCATCTCCAACTTAAGAGCATAAAGATTATTAACTTCTAACTTCTGGTAATATATATATATATATATATATATATATATATATATATATATATATATATATATATATATATATATATATATTTTTTTTTTTTTTTTTTTTTTTGTCTGTGACTCAATAGAGTAAACCACAACATTCTGTTGTCAAGTCTTAAAAGAATTGGAGTTGGCGTTATATTATATTTTATATATATATATATATATATATATATATATATATATATATATATATATATATATATATATATATATATATATATATATATATATATATATATACACAAAAATAAAAGGACAGGACAAAGACTTTCTATTGAAACTCCATTTATCACTACAGATCTGTTTCTATATCTTCTATAATCACCTGAAGAGAGAGGATGGTTTCACCACCCCTTGAAACAGATCTGTAGTGATAAATGGAGTTTCAATAGAAAGTCTTTGTCCTGTCCTTTTATTTTTGTTTATTTGCTCTACCAAAAAGTATTGAGCACTCTCCTACGGAAGGATCTACTCAGAAAATCATATATATATATATATATATATATATATATATATATATATATATATATATATATATATATATATATATATATATATATATATATATATATATATATATATATATATATATATATACCACAGCCACCAAATTCCTCCATATATTCCATCAGCTGGTTAATAAAAATAATAAATAATTGGAGACACCTGAGAATGCTTCCCTGTCTGGTAGCTGTACCACAATCAAAATACTTTAAAAGACCAGGGATGTTCTGACACAAGCAGATAATCTACTAAACTACTAAACACCACTATACTATATACACCACTACACTAAACGCTACTATACTACTAATCTACTAAACGCCAACTCCAATTCTTTTAAGACTTGACAACAGAATGTTGTGGTTTACTCTATTGAATGCCTTCGAGAAATCTATAAACAAACTGTAGAACCTTCCCTCCTTCTTACATGCATGTTTTTGGATCAAGGCTTGGAGTGAAAATATATGATCAGTCGTCGAGCAATTCGACCTGAATCCCACTTGAGCTTCATGAATAATATTTTTGTCTTCGCACCAAAACTTTAACCTGCTGTTGAGGATGAAGTAAATATTTTACAGACTAAGTCAAAAGCAATTCCTCTATAATTATTTTAGTTGCTTTTATCGCCTAGTTAATTTAAAGGACAAATAAAGCTTCTACCCCATGATATAGGAAAATTACCGTCATTGAAAATCCTATAGTACAACACTGTTAAATAATTCTTGATATGAGTTTTAGAAGCTTTAATAAAGTCGATTGCAATGCCATCAGGTCCATGAGACTTGTTACTTGCTAATTTATCAATATGCCCTAATACTTCATTTTCAGTAATAACGTCATTTAATATTTTTAGTGTTTCATCTTTGATTCCTACCGAGTTGGCATTGCAGTCACAGACACAATCCGTATTATCATTTAAAAGAGTAGAGACGTGAGTGAACCAGCCTTCACTGTCTTAATTAATAGCATCATCTCCAGTTAAAGATGAAGATGAGCCATTATGGTTTAATGTTTTCCAAAATTCCTCAGGATTCTCTCACTGCAATAAGCTTTTCTTTTTGTGAAAGAAAATAATCTCTGTGTTTAAAATTGAAAGTTTTCTTAAACAATTTACGGTGGGTTTTATAAATAGTAATATCCAGAGTCCCGTCTCTATGATTTCTCAGAGCTTTATATTTCACATGTTTCAAATTTTCAAGTTCTTGATCTCACCAAGGAGGCTGAGGTTTGAAGTTTACATTAGTATGATCTTCATGATAATATCAAATTCTAGGTCGCATAACAACTGGTAAATATTTGCAAATAAATAAAACCAGAATAAGACTCATAATGCTTTATTAATCCCAGATTAAATTGTGGGATTTTTTTTTTCCCTTTTCAGGATAATACTACTAACCAACACTACAGTGTGTTTTAATAAGTACAGTTTGTCTCTATGTTGAAAAACTAAGTTCAGTCTCACCCGCTACTATCATCTTTGGCTGTTGCTGGTGCACATAATCAGTCTCTGAAATATCACTGCTAACCCAAAACGTACTCAAGCAATTTTATTAAAAAAGCAATAAAAATAGTAATATAAAAAGGATAGCTGAAAAATAACATGCCTCTACTGTTATTAATAACTCAAAGTATTAGTAGAGATTAGTATTAAGCTCTAGAGCAAATACAAATTTCCAGAGTAGTGTGTATGTAGAGTAATAGTAAGCCAAGGCCCATGATTTCATGACCCAACAATATTGTTTGCTTCTTTTTTTATTATTCATTTACCCAAAATGTACAGCAGTGACATTGTTCATCCAACAGCAGACGAGCTGAGAGTGGTGAGGATGGGGGCAACGAGCCGAATATATTTTTTAACAGATTCAATACTGCAGGGACTGTCATCCTTCTTCTAACTTGACAAAAGCAAGCCCTCACCCCACCCCGCCCCCACCCCACCCCCCCCTGCCACACCACCTTCTTTCCCTCACTGTTCTTACTGCTTTTCTTTCCCTATCATAGACCTGATACTTCTGACCCACCTTTCAATTTCACCCAAGTTCAGACACAGATGAAAAGACTCTACTCGGACAAGGCAGAAGGACTGGATGGCTTGAGCCCCAGTGTCTATAAGTCTGTGTTCCTAAGCTCTGTGGAGTCTTACATTCCATCATCTCAGTAAGCCCAGTGTAGTGGAACACAACAGGCCTCGTTCCTGAGACCCATGATACTGACTTTACATGTCATGAAGACCCTTGACCGATTCATCCTGGATCAAATATGAATCATGGTGAGACAACATATGTATCCCCTTCCACTTCGCTTACCAGTCCAGTCTTGGAGTCGAGGATGCCATCATTTACCTGCTTAACTGTGTTTACACTCCACTGAACCAGCCAGTGAGCACTGTGAGTGTCATGTTTTTTTTTGTTTGTTTTTTTTTTTTGTTCAGTGTATTCAACAGCATCCGGCTGACCCTCCTGGGTGAGAAGCTGACAGCGATGCGAGTGGATGCCTCTCTTGTGTCCTCGATTGTGGACTACCTGATCGAAAGACCAAATTATATGCGCCTGCAGCACTGCATGTCGAACACGGTGGTCAGGAACACCAGAGCTCCTCAAGGGACCATCCTCTCCACTTTTCATCCTTTACACAACAGACTACAGCTTTTGCACAGAGACCTGCCATACTACTGTAGTCGGATGTATAATTGGAGGTGAGGAGACAAAGTATTGGCCCGTGGTGGATTCCTTTTTCACATAGTGTGAGCAGAATTATCTGCAGCTTAATGTCACAAACACCAAGGAACTGATGGTGGACTTTAGAAGATACAAAACACCAGCCAGCGCTGTTTCCATCCAGGGTGACAATGTGGAAATGGTGGAAGATTATAAATACCTTTTGGTTCATATTGAAGATAAACTGGACTAGATTAAGAACACTACCCCATTATACACGAAATGCCAGAGCCGTCTCTATTTTTGAGGTGGCAAATGTCATTTAACATCTACTGGAGAATTCTTGGCATGTTTTATGAGTCTGTTGTGACCAGTGCTATCCTCTATGCTGATGCATGCTGGGACAGCAAGCTGAGGGTTGCAGATGCAAAAAGACTGAACAAATTGATCTGCAACGTCTGTAATGTTGTTGGGGTGGAACTGGACTCTTGTCATGTCAGAGAGGTGAATGTTGACCAAAATAAGAACAATACTGAACAATACCCACTTCACAACCTGTTGATCAGTCACAGGAGACATTCAGTGAGAGACTGATACAACCGACATGAACGAATGAACAACATTGGATCCCATTCCTACCTCCCGCCATTAAACTGTACAAACCGCTCCATATAGCAACAACATCCACTGGTATACATTTATATTCTGCTGTTGATCATATTAAATATACTGTACATACTGTACTTAGTGACTACATTCATTTTTCTATTTGTTTATATAGACATAAGTAACTTTTATCTTTGAGACATTTAGCTTTAATTTGATTTTTTTTTTTTATTTTCTCTGTGATCAATAAAGTATACTGATTCAGATTTTTAGCTCAAACAAAAGTACATAAATAAATAAAAATCTAAAAGTGCAATAAAATAATTATGTCCCGTGTGATATGTCACTGTCTGCAATTATTCATTTCATAGCAATTATTAAAAGTAGTTGAGAACTTCACATACATTTAATACTGTCTGTTTTTTGTTTTTTTGTTTTTTTTTCCCAACCCAACTAACGAATTTGAGTTTTGTCATGATAAGCATATACTGATTAGCACAACTATTCATATGGGTATAAAAATAATAAGTTTTAATTTTTAAACTTTGTGATTTTGAAATGTAGTGAAGCTTTTCTTGATGAAAGTTTGAAAGTTTATTCCAATAACTAAGCTAATCAATACCGCAATTTATATATATATATATATATGCAGCCATGAGGTGGGGGGGGCACTAACCAGTGTCTGTCCCCCTCATGCCGGTCCCAAGCCCGGAGAAATGCTGAGGGTTGTGTCAGGAAGGGCATCCGACGTAAAACCAATGCCAAACTTTTATGATGCAAATCAGAAGTATTACCCCCATACCGGATCGGTCGAGGCCCGGGTTAACAACGACCGCCATCAGTGCTGTCAATCAACAGGGTGCTGATGGAAATTGGACTACTGTTGGTCGAAGACGGCAAAGAAGGAGAGGCGGGAGGCGTGTCCGTAGGCAGAGAGAGAAGAGGAAAAGCATGAGTCTAGGACTGAGAGTGGGGACTTTGAATGTTGGAATTATGCAAAGAAAAGGTAGAGAGCTCACTGACATGATGCAGAGGAGGAAGGTGGACATAATGTGTGTTCAGGAGACCAGGTGGAAAGGTAGCAAAGCTAAAAGCTTAGGAGCAGGGTTTAAGCTATTTTATCACGGTGTGGATGGGAAGAGAAATGGAGTAGGAGTCATCTTGAAGGAGGAGTTTGTCAGGAATGTTCTAAAAGTGAAAAGAGTGTCAGACAGAGTGATGAGTCTCAAGTTAGAAATTGAAGGTGTAATGCTCAATGTTGTTAGTGCTTATGCCCCACAGGCAGGGTGTGAGCTAGAAGAGAAGGAGAGATTCTGGAGTGACTTAGATGAAGTGATGCTGAGTACCCCCAGAGGTGAAAGAGTGGTCATTGGGGCAGACTTCAATGGACATGTTGGTGCAGGCAACAGGGGGGATGAGGAAGTGATGGGCAGGTTTGATATCCAGGACAGGAACGCAGAAGGACAGATGTTGATAGATTTTGCAAAAAGGATGGAAATGGCTGTGGTGAATACTTTCTTTGAGAAGAAACAGGAGCATAGGGTGACTTATAAAAGCGGAGGGAGAAGCACACAGGTAGACTACATCTTGTGTAGGCGATGTAATTTGAAGGAAGTCAGTGACTGCAAAGTAGTAGTGGGTGAGAGTGTTGCCAAACAGCATAGGATGCTGGTATGCAGAAACGCTGATGGTGAGTAAGGTGAAGAAGGCAAAGGCAGAGCAGAAGACAAAGTGGTGGAAGTTGAAAAAGGAAGAGTGTCGTTTTGTCTTCAAAGAGGAGTTGCAACAGGCTTTGGGTGGCCAGGAATTGCTTCCAAATGACTGGACAACCACAGCAAATGTGATCAGGGACACAGTTAGGAGAGTACTTGGTTTGTCGTCTGGAAGGAAAGTAGATAAGGAGACTTGGTGGTGGAATGAGGAAGAGCAGGAGTGTGTACAAAGGAAGAGGTTAGCTAAAAAGAAGTGGGACATTGAGAGGACCGAAGAGAGTAAACAGGAGTACAGGGAGACACAGCGTAAGGCGAAAGTAGCAGTGGCTAAGGCCAAACAGAGGGCGTATGATGACTTGTATGATAGGTTGGATAGTAAAGAGGGAGAAAATGATCTATACAGGTTGGCACAGCAGAGAAATAGAGATGGAAAGGACGTGCAGCAAGTTAGATTGATAAAGGACAGAGAGGGAAATGTATTGACTGATGACAGAAGTGTGCTGGGAAGATGGAAAGAGTACTTTGAAGAGCTGATGAATGAGGAAAATGAGAGAGAAAAAAGAGTAGAAGAGGTGACCATTGAGGAGCAGGATGTAGCAAAGATCAGTAAGGGTGAAGTGAGAAGGGCATTGAAGAGGATGAAGAATGGAAAGGCAGTTGGTCCTGATGATATACCTGTGGAGGTATGGAAGTGTCTAGGAGAGGTAGCAGTAGATTTTCTGACAAGAACATTCAACAAGGTCCTAGTGAGTGAGCAGATGCCGGAGGAGTGGAGGAGAATGGCAGATGATTTGCTGTGGCGACCCCTGAAGGGAGCAGCCGAAAGTAAAAGAAGAATATATATATATATATACATACACATACAATAAAACTTCCGCTGACGAACGCTTAAGTTCACGAACTTTTCGCCTCAAGAACATTAAATTCGCGAGCATTTAGTCTCTGCTGACGAATTAGTTTTCGGTGGACGAACCAAACCACTCGGTCGAACAGCGCCACGGTGGCGGCCACGAGAAGCTGACGCACGCTCACGGCGTCCCAGTTCGTCACCCCGTTTCTTTGAGTGCGGACGTGGTTTGTGTTTGATAGACATTTTGGACCATATTGAGTGTACTTTTGCTATTATGGGACCGAAAAAGATCCCACCACAGGCTAGTGTTAAGCCTAAGAAGACATTCAAGAAAATTACGATCGAGCAGAAGAAGGAGAGCATTGAAAAACACGAACGAGGTGTGCCTTTGTGTGACTTAGCATCCCAGTACCAGTACGCTAAGTCTACCATTGCTACCATCCTTAAGAACAAGGAAGCTATTAAGGGTGCGTGTGTGGCTAAGGGTGACTCTCCTTCCAAAGAGTAACTCCTTCCCTCCTCCTCCCACTCCATTCCATCAAGCCATCAACTACCATCACAAAGGTAAATAAAACGACTTTATTATACAGTACAGTTTATTTCTTTAATTACAATACAATAGCACATTTATTATACATAAAATAAGGTATATTTTTGTGTAGTTTTAAGGCTTATTTAGTAGAAAATTATGTTTTATGGGGACCTGGGAACGGATTATTCTCATTTTAATGGTTTCTTATGGGAAATAAATGTTCGGAAGACGAACTTTTCGCCTTACACACACTTTCTGGGAACCAATTATGTTCGTGAGCAGAGGTATCACTGTATGTATATATATATATATATATATATATATATATATATATATATATATATATACACACACACACACACACACACACACACACACACACACACACACACACACACGCACAGGATGCATTTTTTCACAACATTAATCCAAACAGGTATTTTTTTTTAACATTTGTTTCACAACCACTTATTATATCTTCAGGACAAAACAATGTCATGCTGTGGTTATAAATGTCACTGTTATTGCTGCACTATAATCATGTGCATGTGTGGCCTGATTGGTTACATTAATTTATCAGAATTTTTAAAGATACATATTTTAATAAATTTCTTTAATATCTTCTTTGGCAGTAATGCAATAAATGATTAATGCAGCTCATTAAAAAGGGAGATTTAAAATGTTCAGGAAAGAAAATCTGCAAGGTGAAAGAGTGAATATGTCACTATGGAAAAGATGGATGACTCTGAATTTCTTTTTGCTTCTTTCCCCCAAAGATATGAACTGACCCAAATGGAAGCACCAGAACTAGTTCTCGTTCAATTTCAGTCTTTATAAGGGATAAAGAAACTGCAGAATCATCATCAACAATTACAGAACAAAGAATGTGATTCATGACTTTAGTTGACAGTTGTTAGAAAGTAACAGTTCACAAAAAAAGACATTTAAAACAGAAGAAAAAAAAAAAAGAAGAATGAAGATTTGTTTGGGGTTCACATCCTGGTCTCAAAGGGGGGATTCTGTATTCTGTGTGGGATTTCCATGTTATGCCTGTGCTTATATGGGTTTCTTCTGGGTATTCAAGTTTCATTTCGTGGACCAAAGGCATCATTATAATAAAAAAATATAAATGCCTATTTATAATACAAATTATATTTCTTCTTCTTCTTCTCCTTTCGGCTTTTCCCTTCAGGGGTCGCCACAGCGAATCAACTGCCTCAATCTCACCCTATCCTTTGCATCTTCTTCTCTTACACCAACTACCTTCATGTCCTCCTTCACCACATCCATGCAGTCAGCTTTCTACCTTTTTCTGCCATAGTTCCAACATTCAGAGTCCCTACTTTCAGTCCTAGACTCATGCCTTTCCTCCTCTCTCTGCCTATGGACACGCCTCCCGCCTCTCCTTCTTCGACGTCTTCGACCAACAGTAGTCCAATTTCCACCAGCCCCCTGTTGGTTAACAGCACTGATGGCAGTTGTTGTTAACCCGGGCCTCGACCTATCCGGTATGAAATTCTTTCTTGTGATTCGCATATATTATTTGGCAATATATATATATATATATATATATATATATATATATATATATATATATATATATATATATATATATATATATACTTTTCATTAAGTATTGGCGGCCGGCGGAAGCGCTGGCTACTATTAGCCTAGCGCCGGTTATATTTTATCAGCGTAAATAATAATATTTAATAATATAACAATAATCTTTAATAAAAACTTTTTCTTAAGTTTGTTAAGCTATGTACTTAACAACAAGATCACTTGTTCTGATAATTTCTCAATCGGATCACTTCCGAGATCCCATGATGCACTATGCTAGCTCATTCAAAAGCGCTGCACTTTTTCTATACGTGCCGTCATGTGCCTGTGCTCCCATGTAGTTTTAGATCATGACAGGTTGTACAAACCCCGGGTAAAATATAGTCCAAACTGATGTGAGTCGTACCGACAAGCATGGCACCGAAGCAAAGTAGATCTAATCAACAACATTAAATACTTTGTAGAAGCAACTCAAGACCGATGAGTCCACTGTTTCGGAAACATCCGTATCTCATGAAATAGGTAAAAAAGTTTTATGTCATGTCCGAACCAAATTATTTCTTGATTGCACTGAGCAATAATAGTGAAAACTAGCCCCCAACGAAACTAGCCTAATCTTATTCTAATAGCCTAATCATATTGATTCTAAATGACATTACATAAACAGTTTTGACAGATTAGGGTAGCAGTTTGATTCACAAATGTTCTATATTAGTAAGGTAACCGTTAGATTTTTCAAATAAGGAGTTTTATGTACTTTCCTTTAAGAACTAAGTCTACTATTCTTGTAACAAATACTATTTTTTATAATATAAACTTTTAATTTTATTTGCTTCTAGCTTGTCTGATTTTCTCATAAATACGGGCCCAGAATGCACCACAGAGCACATAGCGTGGCCCCCCAGACCCCCGTGCAGGAGGGGACACCCTCATCCCCATGCTTGCCTCAAACAGTTTCCACCCCTACTTATCCTCCTTCTACTCTAAAACTTAATGAATACCCTGATATATATATATATATATATATATATATATATATATATATATATATATATATATATATATATATATATATATATATATATATATATATATAAGAAATGTAACATTTTTAATCCTAAGCCTGCTCTGTACATTTATACACACAAACAAACACACACACACACACACACACACACACACACACACACACACACACACACACACACACACACACACACGCACACACACACACACACACACACACACACACACTATGTAGGCAAAGGTTTATGAACACTCAACCATAACACCCTACATTGTTTCTTGATTTTCAGACTCTAGGTTCCATTTCACATTGATGCTATAATAAATTTCTCTCTTCTGGGAAGGTTGTCTACTAGATTTTCTAGTGTAGCTGTGAGGATTAGTGGTCATTCATCCAAAAGAACATTGTTACGGTCAGGCACTGCTGTGATGCCCGAACACCTGGTGCTCCCTGTGTGCACAGTGCAACTGTAATGCTTAAACAAGGTTTAAGTCTATTAAGTGATAATTCGCAAAATTCTGGCAAAACACACACACACACACACACACACACACACACACACACACACACACACACAGATATGTATACAGGGATCCCTCACTTTCTGTGGTTAATTAGCATCGAGATCCCCCCACGACCACTGAATTCCGCGAAATAGGATCAACCCCCAACCCCCCTGACTGACGTATACGTACATGTTTATGTTTATGTGTATATGATATCAATAAATACATATGCAATGCTATAAATGCTTATAATACAATTCAAAAATAATGCATGAGATGTGAATAAAATATATATACACACATACATACAGATGCACACCTCACAACAATGTAAATAGTCTTGATGGGAGGTTTTGAGTTGATTTTTCTTCATTTGTTTTTGTTTGTTTAGGTTTTTTTAATTGGCCTTGTATTGTATCATGCCGTTAACTTTTTCCCTGGTTGTCCCTTAATTTTCTTTATTGTTTAATTCGATCAAAAAAAAAAAAAAAAAAAAAAATATATATATATATATATATATATATATATATATATATATATATATATATATATATATATATATACACTCACACCATAGACAATGAGAGCCATGTCCAGCCTTTGATAACCCAGTTAGCTGCACTGTGACAATGTATTGAGAGTGAAGCTTGAACCCCAGCCTTGGGATCAATGAGCCAGCACCTTGACCACCAGGCCACCACTGCCTCCAGTTAACAGGAAGTCTAGTTGGTTATTGTATAAATGTTATGGTAATTATAGTCATAAATAATCTGGTAGAATAGTTTATATCACCAGCAGTAAAAGGTCATCTTCGCCGTTTCTGAGTGTATATTTTGGTCCATATGGAGCATCATTAGAAGGAGTGATGGGCTTTTAAGATGGCAACTCCAGCTATGAGTAACACATAAGGAAAGATCAGAAGAAGTTTTCAGTGATTTAAAGTCATAACTTCTGCCTCTTAAGAACTGAATGAAGAACTATATCCACTATTAGAATTATGTAAGCAATATGTCATATAAATGTATTGAAACTTGTACAGTCTGTTTCAAAAGGAATTTGGGAGGCATTCAGTTACAGATTCATTTACATCCCCCTGCTGTTAGTCCATCCCCTGGTTATTCAGAAAATGAAATATCCAAGTAAAGCTTGACAGACCAGGTGTAAAGTATCAGTTGTAACCTGAACACCCGAAGGCTTAAATCTTTTCCACAGAGGCCTTGTCTTTGGATCGAAGGCATATTTTGGATACTGGTGTTCATATTGTTGTTGATATAGTAATATTACTGTTGAAATGTAAGCATGTTTGTATTGGCTGGTGAAACACTATCACAAAATTGAAATAAATGGAGTCATTTTGTGGGTCATTATAATCCTAGTGAAATTAATCATGTTTTGAATTGGCTAAATCTTGACAACATTATAAGCTTTGATGGAATCTGATGAGAATGATGGAGAATTAAAAAAAAAAAATAGCAAGTACAAACGGGGAGGGATGAGAAGGAAATAAAGGATCAATGAGGCAAGAAAAGAAAATGAGAAAGTGACAAAGACGGGACTAAAATCAAAATTACAATATAATATAAAGGCAAACATGATCAAGAAAAGAAAGAAGGTAAATACAGGGAGAGCAACAAAACAGAATAAATATGAAAAAAAAATAATGATATGTACAAGGAAGAATTGGTTTAAAGAAAGAAAGAAAGAAAGAAAGAAAGAAAGAAAGAAAGAAAGGACAAAAAGCAAACAAACAAAAATTTTAGAGGTTGTAAAACTTGCAAAGCTGATTTTCATGCTACAAATGAAATAACCTGGTCAAGGATTACATTTACGCCAACAGCTGACTTTATTTCATTTTCACATAATGCTGCTGAAGGGCAGTGTTGGCCTAGTGGGCACTGGATCACTGATCCAAAGGTTGGGGGTTCGAGTCCCACTCTCCACAAGGTTGCCACTGTCCCCCCCAGTGCAGCTAACTGGGTTATCAAAGGCCGGTCATGTCTTCTCACTGTCTATGCTGTGAGGTCCATGTAAAAGAACCATTGTGATTTTCGACAAGAGTAGCTGAAAGCCGTCAGCGTGTTTCCACAAGCGATGGCCTGGTGAGCTGTCCAGGGTGTTCTCTGCCATTGCCCGGAGTTGCCTGGGATGGGTGTCAGCCTCCCTGCGACCCTAATTAGGATAAAGGAGATGAACTGAACATGCTTATTCTCAAAGTCATGTCAATCAAGCATTCTCATCAAATCTTAAGGTGTTCCAATAACATATAAGAGTGCTAAACATTTTTGGGAAAGTAAATATACAACTAATTATTAATTTCATCACAACATCACAACCCATTCAAAGTACACACACACACACACACACAGGTGCCTTGCTCATTTTTTTTTTTTCCCTGCCAGTTCAGGATTCAAACCAGCAACCATTTTGTCCCAAACCCACTGCTCTATCCATTGGGCCACAGCTGAACCAAATACTTGTATCATTGATATATTGTTATTAATATATTGTTCTGGCTGAGAGTGAAAATAATTTAGCTGAACGTTAAAAAGCCACAAATAGCTTTGCTCCATAATAAAGTTAATTTCATCATGTAAGATATGAAAATAACATACATTCACTTCTTTTCTAAGCTGTTTAATTTTAATTAGTGTTGCAGGAAGGCTGGCGCACATCTTACCTGACTCTAGGCAAGTGCAGGGTACACCATATACAGCTTGCCAGGCTATCGCAGGGCTAAAACACACATAACCACTCGCACTCACATTCACACTTTGGGCTGATTGCGAACAGCCACCAATGCTATTTTTAAAGCAGATCTATAAGTCGCTCTGAATAAAGTCATGTGCCAAATGCTGGAAATGTAATGTCAAAAAAAAAAAAAAAAGAATTAAACAAACAAAAAAAAAATCCTCTACTTTTCTGGAAAACGACTTTGCTTTGCTGAGAAAATTTTAAATAAATAATTTTGCTAAATACTAATGTCCCTGTTTGCTGTAGTGAGTAATCCGTGTTTTTTTTTTTGTTTTTTTTTTTTTTTGTTTTTTTTTTTTTTCCTCAAACTGCGTAATCCTACTTTGGTCAAGAGGAGGCGGGAGTGGACTACACCCTGAAAAGTGGTGTGAAGAATATTTCGTGTAAGTTGTGTTCTGCCTTTTAGTTTTGTAAACTGCAGTTTTTTCATGTGTGGGTTGTTTTGTGTTTCTTTGTAGCATGATAATGTTGGTGATTAAACTGGGTGTGATAATAGATGCATAAATGTGTCTTGGGCTCATGGATTAAACCCTTATACTACACGTTTCAGGGAGTCTTTAGATAGCTGGCCTCCTCTATCACAATACAGTGATCCTTTGCTACTGCACTCTTCAATTCCTGCTGCTTGAGTGCATCACAGATTTTTAAAAAATATTCATTAAAAAAATAAGGAAATTAAAGAAAAATAGGGGGGGGGCACAAAACAAGGCCAATTATGCAAACAAAAAAAAAAACAAAAAAAAAAAACAACAACAACAAAGCTACTTCCATTTTTATGTGAGGTGCGCATCTGAGTGTGTGTGTGTGTGTGTGTGGGGGGGGGGGGGGATTATAATTTATTTACATTTTATGCATTGTTTTTGACTGTTTAATTGTTATTAATATAGAATTTATATCATTGAGTATACATTTATTGAAATTATATATGCATGTGCATATATGTAAACGTCAGTCAGGGGATGGTCGATCCTACTTCGTGGAAATTCAGCTTTTACAGGGGGGTTCTTGGTCCCCATTAACTGCGAAAAGTGAGGGATTAATGTAGTGTGACTGTGGAATATTAGCAATATAGAGGTAATACAATTTCCAAGAAAATATTACCTAACCAGTGTAGATCACTGTCTTTCACATTACTATCATCAGTCCCGGATATGCTCTTGATACTTTGGGAATCGGTCGGATCATTAAATAACTTACTCTCATTGTTGTTGCAGACTAGTTCAAAGTTGTATGGCATATGCTGCCAAATTGCCCTGAGATGGCCTGCCCAGTTGCCCAGGATTTACCCTGCCCAGGAGTCATCTAAGTTGGGCACCAGCCTCCCCACAACCCTAATTATTATTGAGTGGCTTAAAAAATGAATGAATGAATGAATGAATGAAAGTTGCCATATTAATAACTTAAAGTTACATATAAATATTTATAACTTGTTCTCATATTGCATATTTATATTTCACAAAGACTGCCCACATGACAAGCAATCTTTCTATATCACGAGATCTTGGTACAGTTCAAAGACTCCACTTCTGCAGCAATGTTTTTAGAACCCTAGGATGTTGCATAAGGGTGTCACATCTATCTTTGTTGATCTGATCATGCAGATAATTTACCAGAATTCAGAAGCAAGCCCTCCTGCTATAATGTAACAAGGTAACTTTGCACAAGGGATGCTGATCATAAAATCTAGCAATGCTGCACTATGTGTGGCAAAGGTCCTTCGATTCCAAACGTTTATAGTGATGAGTGTGTATTCATTTTGTGAGGCATGCACTCTGTTTTTGTGTTTGAATGAAACTTGTGTTCATAGCCACTGTAATTAATTCCCAAGTGACTTTAGGGCTGAAAAAAGGCCAGCTGGACCTTAAGATTCATGCTATTATCGTGGAGTCCACTTGGAGCTGAACCGATATGGTATTTCTTACAAACCTGACAAACATATGTTTTGCGATCCCTCACTTTCCGCACTTAATTGGGACCGAGATACCCACTCGATCACCGGAATCCACAAAGTACGATCAACCCCCGACACACACACACACACACACACTGATGTATATGTACATGTATATGTGTATATACTATCAATAAATACATATTCAACACTATAAATGCGTATCATCACAATTAAACATTCTAAAATATTGCATAAGATGCAAATTAAATATAAATACACACACATATAGACGTGCGCATGTGCACATACTCAGATGCACAGCTCACAACAATGTAACAAATTTTGGTGCGAGGTTTTGGGTTGATTTATTTATTTTTTTTGTTTGTTTGTTTGTTTTTTATGCCTTGTCTTATGGCGTTTTCCTTAACTTTTCCCCATATTTTTTCCTTAATTTCCATATTTTTAAATTCTATAAAAAAAAAAAAAAAAAAAAAAAAAAAAAAAAAACTGTGATGCACTGAAACCGCATGAATTGAAGTGTGAAGTAGCGAGGAATCCCTGTATTACTTACACCATATTATCAAAGTAGCACAAGGATATCCCATTACTATTTTTACAACTGATGTAACACACACACACACACACACACACACACACACACACACACACACACACACACACACAAAGTATATATTATGTGCTTCTATTTTCTGTTTTTCTTGAATAAAATCACAAACCAAGCACAATTATCCAACATTTTGTTGTACTTGAAACCAAACTAATTAACATCACCTTTTATCATCCGCTCAGAGTAACATATTAACAGTCTCTGGACCAAACTCCTTAGCTCTTGTGGTTCATTAATTGTAATAAATGAATATTTAAGTCCTAGCAGCAATTGTTGTAATAACAAGCCCTTGATCCTTTCCTTTTCCACAACCCAATTCTTAAAGAAGCTTCTCGGTGCTTTATAATGCAGCATCCTCCGGGATGTGTGAAGAGAAAAGTCTCCAGCTTAACGAGGCAATAATACATCAATAGATGGCTTCTATTTAATTTTTAAACACACAGGACACGTCCAATTTGGTCTAGTTTTATCTCCAATGCCTTTGAATATTTAATAACACACATCCAACAAACGCCAGCATGATCCAAAATCCTAACGAGCTGCTCTTTATCTCACTGAAAATGGCTGCCTTGTTCTTTTATTCACGACAGTAATCTTGAGATCTCACATTGGTTGGAAGTTGGGAGTGCATGAGTTAAGCATGAGATGTCAATTCCAACAAAAATGCAGCTTTTAGTGTGTGTGTGTATATATATATATATATATATATATATATATATATATATATATATATATATATATATATATATATATATATATATATATATATATATATATATATATATATATATATATATATATATATTAAAATTCATTCACTCATTTTGTGAACTGCTGAATACCAGTTAAGGTCGCGGGGAAGCTGGTGCCACTCTTTGCTGGCTCTGAGCATGGACAGGGTACACCGTGGACAGCTGGCCAGGCCGTCGCAAGGCAGAAACACACTGACGGTTATGCTTGATGAAAATCAGCAATAGTTCTTTTACAGCCCTTTACCATAGGGAGTGAGAGACATGGCCAGCCTTTGATAACTAATTTAGCTGCATAGTCGGGCTTTGTTAATTTTTAATCTGGGGGGGGGGGGGATTAATAATAATAATAATTTTCTACTTATATAATGATTTTACGAAAAATTTGAACTTTTCAGGGCAGTGGTGACATGATGTCACCCCACTATCACTAGGTTGCTAGTGTTCAAGCCCCACTATCACCAAGTTGATTGCTGTATGAGCATTATTGGGATGAATTGAACCCAACACTGGTCTGCAACCATTTTGAACAGCTCATTATGAAGGTGGGGCCAGAAATTCTTTGTATATTCCTCGAAATAAAATTACATTTGAAAAAAAAATTGACATATGAAATGTCAACCACTTAGGAAACATGAAGCCCAAGCATCGTATTCCCAGTTATTATCCTTTCAAAAGAACAAAGTGCAGGATATTTAACCACATACCATATTCGACGTGATAAGCGCCCAGGGCGATTCAAAATTGGAGTGGGTGGGCGCTGATTAAAATGTTACCAGCGGAGTGGAACTGTAAGAGCTTATTACCATTGAGGTGGAAAACATGAATAATAACAGAACAATAAAAGAGTTTTACTGGTATTTGTGTTATTTATTTTTTGGTATCAACCAAACTACTTACATGAAAGCTGATAATAAACAGAAAACAGCATAAATAAATAAATAAATAAAGACTTTTATTTCCCTTACTTTTCCCTTCCGGTGCTGTTCCTTTAAACATTTCCTTTAAAATCTTCTTTAAACATTTCCTTTAAACATTTTCCCAAGTAAAATGAGCTAATCAACACAATGTCAACTTTAGCACACAGCAAGTTGAACCAATCAACTCAAACATAAACAAAAGCACATGACCAGGAACATCTTTAAATTTATGAAGTTAGTGAGCAGGTGAATCAGGCGAAAAATACTCATCATCATTTTCTGATAGGTCCAGATCTGTCTCATTGATCCATTCATTCAGAGCATCCCATAATTTTGCTGTAACAGTTTCTAATGGTTCATCGGTTGTTGGACATTTACCAAGAGAACACAGCAAGATATTTGACTGTTTTTAAAAGCATGGCGGAACAATCACATGTGTTCTTACTGATGAACATTATAGAGATTCCTGAGTGGCACAGGGTCTTGAAGTACCGTGTAAACTCACTTTTACAGTTAGTGAACGCCTCATTTTACCATTACAGAGACTGATCGAATAAAATTGGTAAGTTTGATCTATGATTTTGCTTCCAGTACACATGGGCGGTCATTAGACGTAAGGCCAAAAAAAACCCCACTGTGGTGGTGGTGGTGGTGGTGGTGGTGGGGGTGGGGGTGGGGGGGTATTGAAGCTTATTACTTAGAATACCGTAATTAATTTTCTGCTCTTCTATGTTGATGTCAGTGGAATAATTCAACTTGTGCTCATTGTTTCCTCTGGAAAATGTTTTGGGGAACATTATTTCAGTCAATGATATTTTTAATAATATTGCATGAGAATTCGGCTCAGTTTCTCTCTGTGCTCTCCCACTTTGCATCACTTGAAAAAATGCTACTTCTCATTGCTCATTTGGCTGACTTTTCATGGCAACCTCTCAATCACCGCTCCCTGTGTGTGAACCGCGTCACATGAGGCCTAATGTCCTATGGATTATTTCAGCATCCCACATTACCTTTTGTGTAGGGATACATTTATTTAGTTAGTTATTCTGTTTAAAAGAGAGAAGCATGCAGCTTTGCACTGATTACTGTAAGCTAAAAGCTAGTAGTCTGAAGTCCAGGCAATAATATATATATATATATATATATATATATATATATATATATATATATATATATATATATATATATATATATATATATATATATATATATATATATATATATATATATATATATATATATATATATATATATATATATATATATATATATATATATATATATATATATAAAATAAATTTTGATTAACAAAGAAATACAGTGGTACTGCGACTTATGAAATTAATCTGTTCTGAGAGTGAGCTCGTAAGTCAAAAAGTTTGTTAGATAAAACAAAAAGTCTCATCGGAAATAAAAGAAAACTAATGAATTCATTCCAACCCCCTCCCAAACTCATATAACCTGGCAGAAACACTTATATTTGACCTAATGTATTCAAGATATCAAGATAAACATGTAAAAACAATTAATATTTTATAATGATACATGTACATTAACATTAATAATAATTAATAATAATTAATAATAAAACAAGAATAAACAATAAGTCAACTCACCCGTCCAATCATCAACTGCGGCAACAATGTCACGTAGGGGCAAAGATGTCACGTGGGAAGGCATGAGGTGGTGCATAACAGAGAAGGAGGTGCAAGAGGAGGAGGAGAATTTTGTTCATGTGCATGCTATGAATGCCAGCAAGGAGAGGCTCATGGTGAGCTCCCTCAAGGCCAGTGCTTCTCAAATAGTGGGGTGCGCACCCCCTTGGGGGGCACGGTGTGATGCCAGGTGGGAAGCGTATGACCATACTGTACTAGAATTAAGTGTAATTGTACATCCTCTACAGGTGGTATTAACTCCGCCTATGCTGGTCCCAATCCCGGATGAAAAAGTAGGAGGGTTAGGAAACCCCTTCCCGTTAAAAACAAACAAAAAAAAAAAAATGATTACGGAAATTTGACCAGGAAACGACACTCTCCAAAATTGTCACACAACCATGTCATGCGAAAGAGGAGGATCTTAGGTGGGAAGACACCCACATGACAACTGGAGATGAAAGCCCTCGGGAAGTCTCCAGCCTGAGGACGGCATGGATGGAGCAATTACTGACAAAAAGGAAATTCACTCGTGTAGGCTGCTGGAATGTGAGGACCACGTATGCCATCGGGAAAACTGCAATAGTAGCATGAGAAATGAGAAGATATTACCTGGACGTGCTCGGTATAAGCGAGCTGACATGGACCGGATTTGGAGAAGTGAAAGTCAACACCGGAGAGCCTATCCTATACTCTGGGTTGGAGGATCAACATTACAAGGGGGTAACAATCATGCTGAGCCCCGAGACGAGAAAATGTGTGATCAAGTGGAACCCAGTGAGTGAAAGAATCGTAAGTGCTAGATTCAATTCAAAGTATGTGAAAGCTACCATCATCCAGCTCTACAGTCCTACCAATGATGCTGATGAAGAGGAGAAATATGCTTTCTATGAACAACTACACAAAGAGATTGAATTAACACCAAAGCATGATATTCTCATTTTAATGGGTGACACGAATGGCAAAGTGGGGAGCAGCAATGGAAACCACACAGGTTGTTGGGCAAAGAAGGTTTGGGCGATATGAACGAAAATGGACAGAGACTAGTTGAATTGTGTGAGGAATACGATCTAGTGATTGGAGGTACACTCTTCAAACACAAAGACATACATAAATATACATGGGCCCCACCAAACAACAGAGACAAAAATCAAATTGACCACATCATCATCGATGGAAGATACAGAAGATTGCTTGCAGATGTTCGAGCCATGAGTGGTGCTGATGCTGGAACTGACTACAGCCTGGTAGTTGGTAAGGTGAAGCTTAGACTTTCACAACACAAAGCCAGGGATGCCAGCAAAAGGACTACATTTAATACCACACTCCTGAAACAAAAAGATGTCCAAAGGTAGTTCGTATTGCAGTTGAAGAACAGATCCGTGGCACTAGAGGAGAGCACGCATGATGCCGTAGATGAGGAAAACACACAAAGAGACTGGAAAAACTTCACTACAGTGTACATAAAGGTAGCAGAGAACAGCTTCGGAAAGAAGCAAAGGGAGCATAAGGAATGGATAAGCAGTGAAACCTGGAAGGCTATAGATGAAAGGAAAAAGGTGAAAAGTGAAATAAACTGTGTGCACTCAGAGAGAATTCGGACCATCAAACAACAACAGTATAGGGATATGCATCGGAATGTGGAGAAGAAGGCTCGAGCAGATAAATGAGAGATGATCAACAGACTTGCTGAGGAGGCAGAGCATTCTGCAAAGACAAATGACATGGGGTCGCTGGATAAGATTATAAAAGAGCTGTGTAATAAAAGGAAACGGTCAACAACTCGAGTTAGAGATAAGCATAGTAAGCTACTCATTGAAGATGATCAGATACTTCAGAGATGGAAAGAGCACTTTGAGGAGGTATTAAACGTGGAAAACCTGTGCAATGAAGACAAAGCCGAGGATGAGTTTGACCTCAACATCATCAAAATTATAGAAGAAATCAACACTGGGCTTTTTACAGAAGAAGAAGTGAAAAAGGCAGTAATAAAGTTAAAGAGTGGTAAAGCAGCCGGTGTGGCCAACATCAGCGGTAAACTGTTGAAAGCTGGAAGCAAGATAACATCTAAGAAGTTGCTGCACATGTTCGAAAGTGTGAGAAAATCGATCACAATGCCGGGTGATTGGAAAAAAATCAATGATAGCTAAAATACCAAAGAAAGGCGATTTGAATAGATGTGACAATTGTAGAGGAATGTCAGTGCTCTCCATACCTAGAAAAGTGTTCTGCAGCGTTATCATTGAGAGGATTCAAAAAGGAGTGGGAGAAAGATTGAGGAATGAGCAAGCAGCTGATCGGAAAGGACACGGAACAGCTGAACAGATTTTCATCTTGCGAAACATTGTTGAACAAAGCATTGAGTGGCAGTCTTCACTGTACATCAATTTCATTGACTTCTGCAAGGTTATTGACAGCGTTGACAGAGTGAAGCTGTGGAAGATACTGAATCTGTATGTAATTCCTACTCCTTTCATTGACATCGTTAAAGAGATGTACAATGGAAGCTGTAGTTGTGTCACTAACAACAGACAGACAGAGTGGTTCTCCATCAGAACTGGAGTTTGACAAGGTTGCGAAAAGTCTAGGTTTCTTTTCGTCATTGCTGTGGACTGGATTATGAGGAAAATAACCAGTGGAAAGACAACAGGCATCAGATGGAAGTTTACCACCCAGCTTGAAGACTGGGATTAAGCTGATAATATTGCCCTTCTGTCTAGTAGGCACCAGCATATGCAAGAGAAGACAAAAAGACTATGTCAACATGCTGAGAGTCTCTTCTTCTTTTCCTTTCGGCTGTTCCCTTCAGGGGTCGCCACAGCAAATGATCTGCCTCCATCTCTCCCTATCCTCTGCATCTTCTACTCTTACTCCAACGGCCTTCATGTCCGCCTTCATCGCATCCATAAATCTTCTCTTTGGTCTTCCTCTGGGCCTTTTGCCTGGTAGTTCCAACCTCAGCATCCTACGACCAATATACTCACTATCCCTCCTCTGTACATGTCCAAACCATCTCAATCTAGCCTCTCTGACTTTGTCTCCAAAACATCTAACATGTAATGTCCCTCTGGTGTACTCATTTCTGATCCTATCCATCCTCAACATTTTCATCTCTGCTACCTCCAACTCTGACTCCTGTCTTTTCCCCAGGGCCACTGTCTCTAAACCATACAACATTGCTGGCCTCATCACCGTCTTGTACACTTTTCCCTTCATTCTTGCCGATACTCTCCTATCACACATCACACCGGACACTTTTCTCCATCCATTCCAACCTGCCTGCACGCGCTTCTTCACCTCTTTTCCACACTCTCCATTGCTCTGGATTGTTGAGCCTAAGTACTTAAAATCATCCACCTTCTTTATCTCTGCCCCCTGTAACCTCAAAGTTCCTCTTGGGTCCTTGTCGTTCACACACATGTATTCTGTCTTACTAAGACTAACCTTCAATCCCCTCCTTTCCAGGGAATACCTCCACCTCTCCAGATTTTCCTCCACTTGGTCTCTGCTCTCACTACAGATCACAATGTCATCTGCAAACATCATAGTCCATGGAGATTCTTGTCTAACCTCATCTGTCAGCCTGTCCATCGCCATAGCAAACAAGAAGGGGCTGAGAGCTGACCCTTGATGCAGTCCCACCTCCACCTTGAACTCTTCTGTCACACCGACAGCACACCTCACCACTGTCTTACATCTCTCATACATGTCCTGCACCACTCAAACATACTTCTCTGTCACTCCAGACTTCCTCATACAATACCACAGTTCTTCTCTTGGCACCCTGTCATATGCTTTCTCCAGATCCACAAAGGCACAATGCAGCTCCTTCTGACCTTCTCTGTACTTCTCTATTAACATCCTCAAAGCAAACACTGCATCTGTGGTGCTCTTTCTTGGCATGAAACCAAACTGTTATTCACAAATGCTGACCTCTGCCCTTAGTCTTGCTTCCACTATTCTTTCTCATAGCTCCATTGTATGGCTCATCAACGTTATCCCTCTGTAGTTGCCACAACTCTGTACATCTCCCTTGTTCTTAAAAATGGGCACAAGCACACTTCTCCTCCATTCCTCTGGCATCTGCTCACTTTCTAAGACCTTGTTGAATATTCTTGTCAGAAAATCTACTGCTACCTCCCCTAGACACTTCCATACCTCAACTGGTATGTCATCAGGGCCAACTGCCTTTCCACTCTTCATCCTCTTCAATGCCCTCCTCACTTCTCCTTGACGAATCTTTGCTACTTCCTGCTCCTCAACGGTCACCCCTTCTATACTCTTTTTTCTCTCTCATTTTCCTCATTCATCAGCTCTTCAAAGTACTCTTTCCATCTTCCCAGCACACTTCTGTCATCAGTCAATACATTTCCCTCTCTGTCCTTTATCACTCTAACTTGCTGCACGTCTTTCCCATCTCTATTTCTCTGCTGTGCTAACCTGGATAGATCATTTTCTCCCTCCTTATTGTTCAACCTATCATACAAGTCATCATACGCCCTCTGTTTGGCCTTTGACACTGCTACCTTCGCCTTACGCCGTGTTTCCCATACTCCTGTGTACTCTCTTTGGTCCTCTCAATATCCCACTTCTTCTTAGCTAACCTCTTCCTTTGTACACACTCCTGCACTTCCTCATTCCACCACCAAGTCTCCTT
Source organism: Plotosus lineatus (assembly GCA_024760905.1). NCBI lineage: Eukaryota > Metazoa > Chordata > Actinopteri > Siluriformes > Plotosidae > Plotosus > Plotosus lineatus. The sequence goes on from CM045744.1 coordinate 21,850,301, forward strand.
ATCTACTTTCCTTCCAGATGACACACCAAGTATTCTCCTACCTGTCTCCCTGATCACATTTGCTGTGGTTGTCCAGTCATCTGGAACCACTTCCTTACCACCCAAAGCCTGTTTCAATTCCTCCTTGAAGACAACACGACACTCTTCCTTTTTCAGCTTCCACCACTTTGTCTTCTGCTCTGCCCTTTGCCTTCTTCACCTTCCTCACCATCAGCGTCAACCTGCCACCACCATCCTATGCTCTTTGGCAACACTCTCACCCACGACTACTTTACAGTCACTGACCTCCTTAAAATTACATCGTCTGCACAAGATGTAATCTATTTGTGTGCTCCAACATCCACTTTTATAAGTCACCCTATGCTCCTGTCTCTTCTGGAAGAAAGTATTTACCATAGCCATTTCCATCCTTTTTGCGAAATCTACCAACATCTGTCCTTCTGCATTCCTGTCCTGGACACCAAACCTGCCCATCACTTCCTCGTCCTCTTTGTTTCCTGCACAGACATGTCCATTGAAATCTGCACCAATGACCACTCTTTGACCTCTGGGGGTACTCTGCATAACTTCATCTAACTCACTGCAGAATCTCTTCTTCTCTTCTAGCTCACATCCTGCCTGTGGGGCATAAGCACTAACAGCATCGAACATTCTTCTTTTCCTTTCGGCTGTTCCCTTCAGGGGTCACCACAGCAAAGCATCTGCCTCCATCTCACCCTATCCTCTGCATCTTCTGCTTTTACACCAGCTGCCTTCATGTCCTTCTTCACCACGTCCATGAATCGTCTCTTTGGTCTTTCTCTGGGCCTTCTGCCTGGTATCTCCAACCTGAGCATCTTCCTACCAATATACTCACTATCCCTCCTCTGTACATGTCCAAACCATCTGAATCTAGCCTCTCTGACTTTGTCTTCAAAATGCCTTACATGTGCTGTCCCTCTGATGTGCTCATTCCTGATCCTATAAATCCTTGTTACTCACAAAGAGAACCTCAACTTTTTCATGTCTGCTACCTCCAGCGCCGCTTCCTGTCTTTTCCCCAGGGTCACTGTTTCTAAACCAGACAACATCGCTGGCTTCATCACCATCTTATACACTTTTCCTTTCATTCTTGCCGATACCTTCCTATCACACATCACACCGGACACTTTTCTTCAACCATTCAAACCAGTCTGCACACACTTCTTCACGCTCTGGATTGTTGACCCTAAGTACTTAAAAGCCTCCACCTTCCTTATTTCTGCTCCTTGTAACCTCACCGTTCCTCTTGGGTCCTTGTTATTCATACACATGTATTTTGTCATACTGAGGCTAACCTTCATTCCCCTCCTATCCAGGGCATACCTCCACCTCTCTAGATTTTCCTGCACTTGTTCTCTGCTCTCGCTGCAGATCACAATGTCATCTGCAAACATAACAGTCCACGGGGAATCTTGTCTAACCTCGTCTGTCAATCGATCCATCACCATAGCAAACAAGAAGGGGCTCAGAGCGGATCCTTGATGCAGTCCTACCTAGCTAGACCTTGAACTCTTCTTTCACACTGACAGCACACCTCACCACATCTCTTATACATGTCCTGCACCACTGTAACATACTTCTCCGCCACTACAGACTTCCTCATGCAATGCCACAGTTCCTCTCTCGGCACCCTGGCATATGCTTTCTCCAGATCCACAAAGGCACAATGCAGCTCCGTCTGACCTTCTCTGTACTTCCCCATTAACATCCTCAAGGCAAACACTGCATCACTGCTACCTTTACCTCACGCTGTGTCTCCCTGGGTTCCTGTTTACTCTCTTCAGTCCTCTCTATGTCCCAGTTCTTCTTAGCTTGCCTCTTCTTTTGTACACACACCTGCACTTCCTAATTCCACCAGCAAGTCTCCTTATCTCCTGTTTTGCCAGATGACACACCAAGCATTCTCCTACCTGTCTTTTTGATCACATTTGCTGTAGTTGTCCAGTCATCTGGAAGCATTTCCTGATGACCCAAAGCCTGTTTCAACTCCTCCTTAAAGACAACATGACACTTTTCCTTTTTCAGCTTCCACCACTTTGTCTTCTGCTCTGTCTTTGCTTTCTTCACCTTATTCACCATCAGCATCATCCTGCACACCACCATTCTATGCTGTTTGGCAACACTCTCACCCACCTTTACTTTGTAGTCGCATACACAAGATGTAGTCTGTAGGGCAGTGGTGGTCTAGTGGTATAGGGCACTGGATCGCTGATCCTTAATTTGAGGGCTCAAGTCCCACTCTCCACAGGGTTGTGACTGTCCACCCAGTGCAGCTAACTGGGTTATCAAAGGCTGGCCATGTATCTCACTGTCTCTGGTGAGAGGCATGTAAAAGAAACATTGCTGACTTTCGTAAAGAGTAGGCTGCAAAGCCATCAGCATGTTTCTGTCCCTTGCTAAAGGGTTGTGTCAGGAAGTGCATCCGACATAAAAAAAAAAACTATGCCAAATCAAATGTGGGAATCAGATGATTCGCTGTGGCGACCCCTAATAAAGGGAAAAAAGCCGAAAGTAAATCTCACATGAGATGTAGCCTACCTGTATGCTCCTACATCTGCTTTTATAAGTCATCCTCTGCTCCTGTCTCTTCTGGAAGAAAGTATTCACCATGACCATTTCCATCTTTTTTTTTGCAAAATCTTTCAACATCTCTCAAATCTGTGTTCCTTTCTTGGATACCAACCTGCCCATTACTTCCTCGTCCCCTCTGTTGCCTGCACCAACATATCCATTGAAGAATGCACCAATGACCTCTCCTTCACTTTTGGGGGTACTCTGCATCACTTCATCTAACTCACTCCAAAATCTCTCCTTCTCTTCTAGCTCACATCCTGCCTGTGGAGCATAAGCACTAACAGGATTGAACATCACACCTTCAATTTCTAACATGAGACTCATCACTCTGTCTGACACTCTTTTCACTTCTAGCACAATCTTGACAAACCATTTCTTTAAGATGACTCCTACTCCATTTCTCTTTCCATCCACACCATGATAAAACAGCTTAAACCCTGCTCTTAAGCTTCTAGCATTGGTACCTTTTCACCTGGTCATGTCAGCCAGCTCTCTACCTTTTCCTATCATAGTTCCAACATTCAAAGTCCCTACTTTCAGTCCTAGACTCATGCCTTTCCTCTTCTCTCTCTGCCCATGGACACGCCTCCCGCTTCTCCTTCTTCGACGTCTTCGACCAACAGTAGTCCAATTTCCACCAGCACCTTGTTGGTTAACGTTGTAACGTAAGGGTGGTCGTTGTTAACCCGGGCCTCGACCGATCCAGTATGATTTTTTTTGTTGTGACTTGCATAATTTATATGGCATTTGTTTTATGTCAGATGCCCTTCCTGATGCAAGCCTCTGCATTTATCCGGGCTTGGGACCGGCTTGAGGATGGACACTCATTTGTGCCCCCCCTCAAGTCTGTATTGTATCACTGTTTACAATATTAGGGGTATTAGTAATATTCGGCAATGCCTGTTATTGGATGAATGCTCTCTGCTGCTAGAGTTTTCCCATAATTTATCAATGATATACTCCAGGAGATCTTGAACATTTTATATATATATATATATATATATATATATATATATATATATATATATATATATATATATACACGTATATGGAGTGGCTGGACGTGGAAACGCATCTGCTCAGATTTCAGAAGAAAATCCCACACCAGCATATGTTACATCAGCCTCAGGCCAGACTTCATGTCTGTGCACATCATTGAGTGGACTGGCATTCCAGATCCTGCAGATACATTTGTTTTCCATTTTATCTCCAAAACATGAAAAGGGTGAAACTGAGCATGAGACATATGCATACAAAACACCACTGTCCATATATGGAAAGGATGATGGACTCTCTATTGATTGTTTTCTTTTTTTTTTTTAATCTAATTTTTTTAAACATTATTCATAAATTATGTAAACTGTATTCTCCTCCCTGTTTGTCAACACAAGCATACAAGACGATTATTCACACCTTCTGACTAAACAGATTTGAGCATTTAAATATGCTGATGTTTAAAAGGATTTTCTCAACACCTTATGACCAATCGCATTCCAAAACCTCTGCATCTACAAACCGGATTCCAAAAAAAGTTGGGACACTTTCCAAATTGTGAATAAATACTGAATGCAATGATGTGGAAGTGCAAAATTTCAATATTTTATTCGAAATACAACATAGATGCTAGGGTTAAAGGTTTAAACTTAGAAAATGTATAATTTTAAGGAGAAAATATGTTGATTTTAAATTTCATGGTGTGAAAAATCTTTAAAAAAGTTGGGACAAGGTCTTTTTGACGAATTTTGAGGCACCCCCTGTTCTTCTTACAACAGTCTGCAAACATCTGGGGACCGAGGGGACAAGTTTCTCAAGTGTAGAAAGAGGAATGCTGTCCCATTCTTGTCTAGTACAGGCTTCTGTGAAAAAGACAGAGTCTGGATGGGAGCATAATGTTGTTCTAGAACCTGAATATACCTTTCTGCATTGACAGTGCCTTTCCAGATGTGCAAGCTGCCCATACCACATGCACTCATGCACCCCTATACCATCACAGATGCAGGCTTCTGAACTGAGTGCTGATAACAATTGGGTTGTCCTTTTCCTATTTAGTCTGGCTTACGTGGCGTCCCAGTTTTCTACAAAGACCTTTGAATCGTGATTTGTCTGACGACAGAACAGGTTTCCATTTTGCCACTCTCCTTTTTAAATGAGTCCTGGCCCAGAGAAAACATTTACGCTTCTGGGTCTGTTTAGAAACGGGCTCTTCTTTGGACTGTAGAGTTTCAGCTGGCAACAACAGATGGCACGATGGATTGTATTCACCGACAATAGTTTTTCGAAGTATTGCTGAGCCCATTCTGTGATTTTCTTTACAGTAGCATTCCTGTTTTTGGTGCCATGCCATTTAAGGACCAGAAGATCAAGGACATCCAGTATGGTTTTTCAGGCTTGAACCTGAAATTCAAGCTTGATTCTCTGAATCTTTGGATGATGTTATGCACTGTAGATGATGATAACTTCAAACTTTTTTTTTTTTTTTTTTTTTTTTTTTTTTTGAATCCTGAATCCTGAAACACCTTTTTGATATTTCTGCACTATCCTTCTGTGCAACATTAAGGGAACTTGGTGATTCTCTACCCACCTTTGCTTCTGAGAGGCACTGCCCCTCAGAGAAGCTATTTTATACACAGTCATGTTGCCCATGGATCTCATTAGTGGTAATTGGTCTTCCAGCTTTTTGTTATAAGTGCAATTGACTTTTCCAGCCTGATATTGCTACCTGCCCCAACTTTTTTGAGATTTGTTAACACCATGCAATTTAAAATCAACATACTTTTCTGTTAAAATGATACAGTTTATCACTTGAATACTACACTTGAATATAGGCCAGTCTATAAAGTTGTTCCCTTCTTTTCTTTTTTATTGTTTATTAATTTATACTATTTATGTATCTATTTATTTATTTACTTAAATAATATATATGTATGTGTGTATGTTTGTATTTGTATCTATTTTTGCACCCCTACTGATGGTACCTCAAGAGCCTGTAACAGTGAATTTCTCCAATGTGAGATTAATAAAGTTGTATCTTATCTTATCTTATCTGATATTTAAAGTTTTGACCCTGTCATCTATGTTCGATTTAGAATAAAATATTGAAATTTGGCACTTCCTCATAATTGCATTCAGTTTTTATTCACAATTTTTGTAGTGTCCAAACTTAATTCAGTTTGTACTTTGCATCATCTTCTGCATATATTGTGATTATTTCGAATTGGCTGGCTTGGCTGATCTGATAATCTTGGTTAATGACCTAAATAGCATTTATCTTTGTACTCTGTCAAATTTATTGCAAATCTATGTCACATATCAACAATTAAACAAAAACAGAGTGATGGAAAAATAGAGGCACATTTTAATGGTGATAACAAGTTAATTTATGTGTGATTAGGCTTCCCCTGAAATTATTATCATGGATATTATTTATAGCTCTATTTATTATGTCTATATTCTTTGTTATATCCTCTCATCATGACTATAATTCTGAAGTTAAATAAGCTGGAAGATGGTAAGTAGAAACAAAACCATAACCTCTGGAAGGACAGTAGACAAGGACACTTTGTGGTGGGATGAGGAAGTGCAGGAGTGTGTACAAAAGAAGTGGTTAGCTAAGAAGAAATGGGACATAGACAGGACCGAAGAGAGTAAACAGGAGTACAGGGATACACTGCGTAAGGTGAAGATAGCGGTGTCAAAGGCCAAACAGAGGGCGTATGATGACTTGTATGGAGATTTTCTGACAAGAACATTTAACAAGGTCTTAGAGAGTGAGAGGATGCCAGAGGAAGGAGGAAAAGTGTGTTTGTGCCCATTTTTAAGAACAAGGGAGACGTGCAGATTGTGGCAAATACAGAGGGATAAAGTTGATGAGCTTTACAATGAAGTTATGGGAAAGAATAGTGGAAGCTAGACTAAGGGCAGAGGTCAGCATTTGTGAACAACAGTTTGGTTTCATGCCAAGAAAGAGCACCACAGATGCAGTGTTTGCTTTGAGGATGTTATTAGAGAAGTACGAGAAGGTCAGAAGGAGCTGGATTGTGCCTTTGTGGATCTGGAGAAAGCATATGCCAGGGTGCCGAGAGAGGAACTGTGCTATTGCATGAGGAAGTCAGGAGTGGCAGAGAAGTATGTTAGAGTGGTGCAGGACATGTATGAGAGATGTAAGACAGTGATGAGGTGTGCTGTTGGTGTGACAGAAGAGTTCAAGGTGGAGGTGGGACTGCATCAAAGGTCAGCTCTGAGACCCTTCTTGTTTGCTATGGTGATGGACAGGCTGATAGACAAGACAGCTGTGGCGACCCATGAATGGAAAAGCTGAAAGGAAAAGAAGAAGAAGAAGTCAAAGATATACATTTATATTTTGATGGATGTGAAATAAAAAATGTAGAAACGCATAAACATTTGGGTGTTACTTTTTCCGCAAATTGTAAATGGTCTTGTCATGTTGAAAAATTAGCTAATACATTTGCAAAGATGTTACGTACTATGAAGAAATTACAGTTTCTGCTGAATAGAAATACTTTGAAGAAAATATATCGGGTGTTCATCAGGCCACACTTTGAATACGCCTGTGAATTATGGGATGGATGTAACGTAGAGCAATCAAATGCATTAGAACAATTACAGCTTGAAGCAGCCTGTATTGTTTCTGGCCCTCCTAAATATACTCTTCTTCTTTTCCTTTCGGATTTTCCCTTCAGGGGTCGCCACAGTGAATCATCTGCCTCCATCTCACCCTATCCTTCGCATCTTCTTCTCTTACACCAACGACCTTCATGTCCTCCTTCACCACATCCATGAATCGTCTCTTTGGTCTTCCTCTAGGCCTTCTGCCTGGTAGTTCCAGCCTCAGCATCCTACTACCAATATACTCACTATCCCTCCTCTGTACATGTCCAAACCATCTCAATCTCATCTCATCTAGTCTCTCTGACTTGGTCTCCAAAACGTCTTATATGTGCTGTCCCTCTGATGTGCTCATTCCTAATCCTCGTTACTCCGAAAGAGAACCTCAACATTTTCATCTCTGCTACCTCCAGCTCTGCCTCCTGTCTTTTCCCCAGGGCCACTGTTTCTAAACCATACAACATCGTTGGCCTCAACACCGTCGTGTACACTTTTCCTTTCATTCTTGCCGATCCCCTCCTATCACACATCACACAGGACACTTGTCTCCAACCATTCCAACCTGCTTGCACATGCTTCTTCACTTCTTTTCCACACTCTCCATTGCTCTGGATTGTTGAGCCTAAGTACTTAAAATCCTCCACCTTTCTTAACTCTGCTCCCTGTAATCTCACTGTTTCTCTTGGGTCCTTGTCATTCATACACATGTATTCTGTCTTACTGAGGCCAATCCTCATTCACCTCCTTCCCAGAGCATACCTCCACCTCTCTAGATTTTCCTGCACTTGTTCTCTGCTCTCACTACAGATCACGATGTCATCTGCAAACATCATAGTCCATGGAGATTCTTGTCTCACCTCGTCTGTCAGCCTGTCCATCACCATAGCAAACAAGAAGGGGCTCAGAGCTGACCCTTGATGCAGTCCCACCTCCACCTTGAATTCGTCGGTCACACCGACAGCACACCTCACCACTGTCTTACATCTCTCATACATGTCCTGCACCACTCTAACATACTTCTCTGCCACTCCAGACTTCCTCATGCAATACCACAGTTCTTCTCTTGGCACCCTGTCATATGCTTTCTCCAGATCCACAAAGGCACAATGCAGCTCCCTCTGACCTTCTCTGTACTTCTCTATTAACATCCTCAAGGCAAACATTGCATCTGTGGTGCTCTTTCTTGGCATGAAACCAAACTGTTGTTCACAAATGCTCACCTCTGCCCTTAGTCTAGCTTCCACTATTCTTTCCCATAACTTCATCGTATGGCTCATCAACTTTATCCCTCTGTAGTTGCTGCAACTCTGCACGTCTCCCTTGTTCTTAAAAATGGGCACCAGCACACTTCTCCTCCGGCATCTGCTCACTCTCTAGTACCTTGTTGAATGCTCTTGTCAGAAAATCTACTGCTACCTCTCCTAGACACTTCCATACCTCCACAGGTATATCATCAGGACCAACTGCCTTTCCATTCTTCATCCTCTTCAATGCCCTTCTCACTTCACCCTTACTGATCTTTGCTACATCCTGCTCCTCAATGGTTACCTCTTCTACTTTTTTTCTCTCTCATTTTCCTCATTCATCAGCTCTTCAAAGTACTCTTTCCATCTTCCCAGCACACTTCTGTCATTAGTCAATACAGTTCCCTCTCTGTCCTTTATCAATCTAACTTGCTGCACATCCTTCCCATCTCTATTTCTCTGCTGTGCCAACCTGTATAGATCATTTTCTCCTCTTTACTATCCAACCTATCATCCAAGTCATCATACACCCTCTGTTTGGCCTTAGCCACTGCTACTTTCGCCTTACACTGTGTCTCCCTGTACTCCTGTTTACTCTCTTCGGTCCTCTCAATGTCCCACTTCTTCTTGGCTAACCTTTTCCTTTGTACACACTCCTGCACTTCCTCATTCCACCACCAAGTCTCCTTATCTACTTTCCTTCCAGAGGACACACCAAGTACTCTCCTACCTGTGTCCCTGATCACATTTGCTGTGGTTGTCCAGTCATTTGGAAGCACTTCCTGGCCACCCAAAGCCTGTTTCAACTCCTCCTTGAAGACAACACGACACTCTTCCTTTTTCAGCTTCCACCACTTTGTCTTCTGCTCTGCCTTTCCCTTTTTCACCTTTGTCACCATCAGAGTCATCCTGCACACCACCATCCTATGCTGTTTGGCAACACTCTCACCCACGATGACTTTGCAGTCACTGACTTCCTTCAAATTACATCGCCTACACAAGATGTAGTCTACCTGTGTGCGCCTACCTCCGCTTTCATAAGTCACCCTATGCTCCTGTTTCTTCTCAAAGAAAGTATTCACCACAGCCATTTCCATCCTTTTTGCAAAATCTATCAACATCTGTCCTTCTGTGTTCCTGTCCTGGATACCAAACCTGCCCATCACTTCCTCGTCCCCTCTGTTGCCTGCCCCAACATGTCCATTGAAGTCTGCACCTATGACCACTCTTTCACCTCTGGGGGTACTCTGCATCACTTCATCTAAGTCACTCCAGAATCTCTCCTTCTCTTCTAGCTCACATCCTGCCTGTGGGGCATAAGCACTAACAACATTGAGCATTACACCTTCAATTTCTAACTTGAGATTCATCACTCTATCTGACACTCTTTTCACTTTTAGAACATTCCTGACAAACTCCTCCTTCAAGATGACTCCGACTCCATTTCTCTTCCCATCCAAACCGTGATAAAATAGCTTAAACCCTGCTCCTAAGCTTTTAGCTTTGCTACCTTTCCACCTGGTCTCCTGAACACACAGTATGTCCACCTTCCTCCTCTGCATCATGTCAACCAGCTCTCTACCTTTTCTGTGCATAGTTCCAACATTCAAAGTCCCCACTTTCAGTCCTAGACTCATGCCTTTCCTCTTCTCTCTCTGCCTACGGACACGCCTCCCACCTCTCCTTCTTCGACGTCTTCGACCAACAGTAGTCCAATTTCCATCAGCACCCTGTTGATTGACAGCACTGATGGCGGTCGTTGTTAACCCGGGCCTCGACCGATCCGGTATGGAGGTAATACTTTTGATTTGCATAATCAATAATTGGCATTGGTTTTACGTTGGATGCCCTTCCTGACACAATCCTCTGCATTTATCCTGGCTTGGGACCGGAGTGAGGGAGAGACACTGGTTTGTGCCCCCCCCCACGGCTGCATTGCCCTCCTAAATATACTAAACATGAATAATTGTATCTTGAAACAGGGTGTGAAACCTTATCTGAAAGGAGAAAAATGAAAAAAACTTGGTTTGTATTATAAAATGAAACATGATTTGGTTCTGGGGTATCTAAGGCATATACTACCCTCAACTGTTGGCTCAACTGTAACATACAATTTAAGACACTCTCAATACGTAATGCTTCCATCTTCACGTCTAAAATCTTCGACATCTTCTTTTATTCCATTGACCATGAGGTTATGGAATAGTATTCCACCAGAATATCGAAATTTGACACCGATTACTAAATTTAAATCAGTACTCTGCCGGACAATTACGGGCGTCCCATCATATCTCTGTTATGGACCAAGAATATTAAATATCTAACATACACGTTTGAAATACAGGTGTAGTCACCTAAATTATGATCTTTTTAGAATAGGTCTTAAATCCAACCCAGACTGTAAATGTGGTAATGCTCGTGAAAACTCATATCATTACTTTATTCAGTGTCCATTATTTAAAGAACAAAAATGTACATTAATTAGAAATGTGTGAGAAATTGTTGCAAATAAAATATATATAAATTTAGAATTATTCTTAAACGGAAACAATGAATGTTTATCTGTAATTGAAAACCAGTTTGCTGTTCAATCTTATACAAGACAATCAAAGAGATTTGCCTAAACTGTCCATCTTTATTTACTTTTTGTCTTTTATTTATTTATTTATTTCCTGTCATGTATATTCTCCTATTATTCTTATTAATCTTTGTGTTGTAATTTGTAATGTATGATAATTTGTAAATATCATGGGGAGGGTTCTCTCAGTTGGATAACTTGTTCCCAATCCATTTAATCAGTGAATAAAATGTGTTTAAAACAATAGGTAAATACAATGTTTTTTGCTGAGCACTCTCTAGGGTTTGAACTGTTTTGTGAATTTTGATGCTGTGCATGTTTTCTGAATTGAAATATTTAGCATTACTCTCAGGAGAAAGTTTCTACAAATTTTATTTTGTTTAAGGGGGAGAGTGTTATGGGCATGTAAATAAATGTATAAATGTAAATATAAATATAATGAATGTATCAACATTGAGTGTAATTATATTCAGTTGGTGTTCTGTAAATGGTGGCCCATAGTATTACTCAGCTGTTTTTGGGTCACTGTTTTCTGTCTGCATAGTCTAATTGGGTCTGGAACATTCTGGAACTTTATATATATATATATATATATATATATATATATATATATATATATATATATATATATATATATATATATATATATATATATATATATATATATATATATATAGAGAGAGAGAGAGAGAGAGAGAGAGAGAGAGAGAGAGAGAGAGAGCGAGAGAGAGATAGATAGATAGATAGATAGATAGATAGATAGATAGATATAAAACTGTGCCAATGTTTTCGCTCACTGACCAATTTGAATTTTTTTTCATCCATTTCAGATCAAGCAAACCCGACTATTGTACAGAGATAAAACACTGAAAACTGCCAATTGCATTTATTAAAAAATCTGAACCTAAGGGCCTGTGTGAATAAATAATTGCCCCTAAACCTAATAGCTGGTTGAACCACCTTTTGCAGCAATAACTACAGTGAATCGTTTGCGATAAGAGGCGATGAGTGTTTCATATTGCTGTGATGGGATTTTGGCCCACTCTTCTTTGCAGAACTGTTTAAGATCAATCAGATTGGATGGTTTTCAAGCATGAACAGCTTTTGTAAGCTCATGCCATAGCATCTCAATAGGGTTCAGTTCGGCATTTTGACTAGGCCACTCCAAAACCCTCATTTTGTTTTTTTTAGCCATTCAAAAGTGGAATTGCTGGTGTGCTTTGGATCATTGTCTTGCGGCAGAACCCAAGTGTGTTTTGGCTTGAGGTCTCAAACTGATGGACGAACATTCTTTGCAAGGATTTCTTGGTAGAGAGCAGAATTCATGGTTCCATCAATCATGGCAAGTCACCCAGGTCCTGAAGTAGCAAAGCAGGCCAGATAATCACATCGCCACCACCATGTTTCACTGTTAACACAATGTTCTTTTTATCAAATGTAGTGTTCTTTTTGCCCCAGATGTAATGAGATTAATTTCTCCAAAAAAAATTCAACTTCAGGTTCATCAGTCCAGAGGACATTATCCCAAAATCTTTGTGGATGGTCAAGATGATTCTTGGCAAAAGTGAGTCATGCCTTGATATTCTTTTTTGTCAACAGTGGCTTTCGCCTCGGAACTCTTCCATGCATGCCATTTTTGCCTCGTGTCTGATGCCTCGTGTCATTAACATTGACATTAACTGAGGCGATTGAGGCTTGTAGTTGTTTAGAAGTGTTTTTTGGATCCTTTCTCACTTCTCTAGTTAGTCTGTGCCATGCTCTTGGAGTAATTTTGGTAGGTTGGCAACTCCTGGGAAGGGTCACCACTGTTTTATGCCGTCTCCATTTCTGGATAATGGCTCTGACAATGGTCCGTTGGAGTCCCAAAGATTCACTAATGACTTTGTATCCTTTCCCAGGCTCAGACATCACTCTATTCTTCTTTCTTGTTAGCTCTTGAAGCTCACTGGATCGTGGCATGGTGATGTATGTTCAGTATGGCCTATCTCATCTTGACAAACAGGTTTTATGTTAGGTATCTCCTGATTGGAAATGACTGGCAGCAATTAGGCCTGGGTGTGGCCATGAAATTGAACTGTTTTCCCCAATAATAGGGTTAATTACAATTAATGCACCTTTTAACAAGGGGGCAATTACTTTTTCACAGAGGTTCATGTTGGTTTGGATAAGATTTTCGCTTAACAAATAAAACTAAAACAGGAAAGCTGTTTGATGATTTGAAAAATTTAAGTGTGACAAAAGGTGGAAAAAAAAGTAAACAACAAAATAAATAAATAAATAAAATAAAAAAATATATTCAGTAAGGGGCAAAAAAACTATGGCACATTACTGTGTATACACATAAACACACATTTTTTTTTTAACCTAGTAATCATGCCATTATGTTTTTCAGTAAAATCAAGAGCAAAAGTACAATCCTGTAGGATTGAAACACGACCAAAAGTTTTATTTACCTCATGGGATTATATTGTATTTTAATTACTCTGATTATTAATTATTCCTTAATTTAATGAGGCAACTGATGTGTTTGCTATCACATTTATTTATATTATGGCTTAAGACAGTAAGCCTCCTGATAAGACAATTGAGTCAATTTGGAAAATCTGTGTGTGAAATGTTTGTAGTTTCATACCACTTTTTGTTTCACTTTGTGCTCATGTAATGTTTCACAAGAGACCAAGTGAACATCCATTCAGTATTATATGCATTGATTTTCAGCTAATGAGCCACTGACAAATTTTGTCAGAAAGTTCTGCTCTTTATTCACATACAGACAAGCGTGAAATATAAATTATCAACATCAGATGATGTCATTATCAAAAAGATGATGTCTGTGTCACTCAATGTGAGTCAATGAAGTGTTTATTTGTGGGGCAAAAACAACAAAACAAAACCCCAAACCTACTTCATTTTTCAAATAGTATCCGCCATGTATTTCTGTAATACCCATGTTTTGTCGGAAAGTGCAAGTTTGAAAGTAGCTTCTTAGTCTATGCAAATATTTTCACACAGTGTGTTCCTATGCTCCTTACCTGATGGAAAAACTATCAAGTAGTTTGTCAATTACAAAGGCAAGAATTTATTAAGTCTTTTCTCTTCTGTGGGTCATATTTCAGTGGTTTAATTTGGATAGCATAATTGTATGTATTGCTGGTCAGAAATGTGAGCTTAAACTGGACTGAGGGAGAAACAGAAACCTGAGTAAGTGCACTTAGTCATAAAGCAGCATGGCTCATGTTCCCTACTTTTAGCATACACAATGACTTAGACACAATGGGTCCTGACTGAAGCTTTACTCTAGCAAGCCTCATAGGTGATCTGCAAAAATACCCATGACCCTCTCCTTCCCCACCTGTCCCATTAAAGGGAGTTTAATTTCATGAAAACTCATGAAAGGTAAGTACAAAAGAATTTCACATTTTACAATAATTAAGAAAAATATAGTAATTGTTTTGTTGTAACATAAAATAAGGTTTAGCAAAAAGCAGAAAACATAGTTTGTTAAAAAGATAAAAAGATAGGGAATAAATGAAAAAGTAAAGTCAAAGAAATTTGGAAAGTGGTAAAGTTAAGAGAAAAAGGCAGCAAAGGTACAGAAAAAAGAAACAAAAACGAAGGAACTACAAAACAACAACTTGCTTGATTCATTCATTCATTTACTCATTCAGTTTGAGTGCATGTTGAAAGCTGGGAAAAGTTTGAGAAACTAGAAAAAATAAATAAGATGAAAATAAGAATTAAAGCTCTGGTTGGTAACTGATTAACTGGGCTCCTAAGGACTGAAGATGGTTATTAAAATACAGTGGTACCTCGACTTAGGAAATTAATCCTTTCCAAGGGCAAGCTCGTAAGTCAAAACGTTCATTAGATGAAACAAAATGTTCCATCGGAAACAATAGAAAACCAATTAATTCTTCCCAAACTCCTCCCAATCTCATTTCACCTGACACAAACATGTAGGTTTCACACAATATATTAAGGATAAATACATAAAAACAATAAATATTGAATAATAATAATAATAATAATAATAATAATAATAATAATAATAATAATAATAATAATAATAATAATAATAATAATAATACATGTGAATTAACACTAATAATAATTAATAATAAATAATAATAAAACAAGAACAAACAATAAGTCAATAAACAATACAGTAAGTGTGTCTGGACTGAAGAATAGCACTTAACATTAACTTACACTACAGTACTATATTTTTTTTAATTTCATTTATTTATTTGGATTTTTTTTTCTTTTTAATGAACTGTTTTAATAAGGCTAATTGGCACATATGACCCTGAGGAACACACTTTTTGTTTTCTTCCTATAGTGGGCATCACAGAAAAATAATTGAGAAGCACTGCACAAGGCGTTTCTAGGAGCACAGAGGAATACAAGGCTAATCGGCCCAGAAAAGCCATTTTCCCAGTAGAACTCATAAGTCGAAAGTTTTCTTGTTGGATGGGGCAGATTTTTGGTGTGATCGAAGTTTGTATCGTGGAATCTTATAAGGGACACTCATAAGTTGAGGTACCACTGTATCTGTCATCTGGACACTGTTACCCAGTTATTTGTTACCAGGTGTCCATCTAAACAGATGAAAAAAGGAGAAAAAGGAGCAAAAAGGCTCAGGGAAGGCATTAGAGATTAATCATGGTAAATTTGGGAAAACATTACTATTGCTTTTTAGTTATGGTGTCAGTTAATGGAGTGTATGCAGCATAACCATTACCAACTGTACCTTTAAGGTGAAAAAGGAGAGAGGAAAAATAAAGAATTATTAAATTTCTTAAGATAAACAAGATGGGAACAAGGGAGAACTGAGAAAGAAAACATCACAGAAAATTTTAAGGAATATAAAGGAAATGCAGGGGGATAATTAGGCAATGCTGAGTAAGCAAGCACGAATTATTACAAAAATATTTTAAGAAATAGAAAGAAAGAAAGAAAGAAAGAAAGAAAGAAAGAAAGAAAGAAAGAAAGAAAGTGGTATAAAATGTCTTCATAGCATTGTTAAAATGACATTTTTCTGTGAGGTAAAAAGAATGAGAGTTAAAAAAAATACATGGCATACTACATACATACTACATGGCAGAAATACTCGAAATAATTGTTCTTTTTGTGTGAAAAAAGCATCTTCTTTTTGCACAGACTTTATAAAATATATCTTACACATAGGTATTGGCACCAGAAATCTATTGCGACTGTTAAAAAAAAATAAAAAAATAAAAATAAAAATGGGACATAGCTTCTATTGTTTAGTTTATACAAATTTAACAGCCTAGTGTCTTCTTCTTTTACTTCCGGCTGCTCCCTTCAGGGGTCGCCACAGCAAATCATCCGCCTCCACCTCACCCTGTCCTCCGCATCTTCTTTTCTGACTCCAACGACCTTCATGTCTTCCTTCACCACATCCATAAATCTCTTCTTCGGTCTTCCTCGAGGCCTTCTGCCTGGTAGTTCCAACCTCAGCATCCTACTGCCAATATACTCACTATCCCTCCTCTGTACATGTCCAAACCATCTCAATCAAGCCTCTCTGACTTTGTCTCCAAAACATCTTACGTGGGCTGTCCCTCTGATATACTCATTTCTGATCCTATCCATCCTCGTTACTCCCAGGGAGAACCTCAACATTTTCATCTCCGCTACCTCCAGCTCTGCCTCCTGCCTTTTCCTCAGCGCCACTGTTTCTAAGCCATACAACATCGCTGGCCTCACCACCATCTTGTACACTTTTCCCTTCATTCTTGCTGACACTCTCCTATCGCACATCACACCGGATACTTTTCTCCAACCATTCCAGCCTGCCTGCACACGCTTCTTCACCTCTTTCCCACACTCTCCATTGCTCTGGATTGTTGAGCCTAAGTACTTAAAATCCTCCACCTTCGTTATCTCTGCTCCCTGTAACATCACCGTTCCTCCTGGGTCCTTCTCATTCACACACATGTATTCTGATTTTCTGAGGCTAACTTTCATTCCTCTCCTTTCCAGGGCATACCTCCACCTCTCTAGATTTTCCTGCACTTGTTCTCTGCTCTCACTACAGATCACGATGTCATCTGCAAACATCATAGTCCATGGAGATTCTTGTCTCACCTCGTCTGTCAGCCTGTCCATCACCATAGCAAACAAGAAGGGGCTCAGAGCTGACCCTTGATGCAGTCCCACCTCCACCTTGAATTCGTCGGTCACACCGACAGCACACCTCACCACTGTCTTACATCTCTCATACATGTCCTGCACCACTCTAACATACTTCTCTGCCACTCCAGACTTCCTCATGCAATACCACAGTTCTTCTCTTGGCACCCTGTCATATGCTTTTTCCAGATCCACAAAGGCACAATGCGTGTATGTTTTAAAAATTAAAAATTGAAATGTGGCAACATAACCTAGTGCAACTAACTGGGTTATCAAAGGCCAGCCGTGTCTCTCGCTGTCTATGGTGAGAGGTATGTAAAAGAACCATTGCTGACTTTTATCAAGAGTCGGCAGCATGTTTCTGCCTTGCGATGGCCTGACGAGCTATCCGTGGTGTACTCTGCCCACGCTAAGAGCCAGCTGAGAGGGGCGCCAGCCACCTTGCAACCCTAACTAGCATTAAGCGGTTCAGAAAATGAGTGAATGAATGTGGCAACATTGCTCAAAGGACACTCAACAGTATTATTTATTTACAATAACTATAATATATCTGCAACTTATCCAGAATGGAGCTGAAAAGATTGTTTTCAACCTTCCCAAATTTTCCCACAACACCACACTGTTACAATCTCTCCACTGGCTTCCTGTAGCTGCTTGCATTACATTTTAAAAACTAATGCTTGCCTACAAAGTAAAAAATAGACCAATACCTTAATACCTTAAAGCACTTCTCAAACCACACACTACTGCTTTGGTCTTTCTCAGATTCGCTAGCACTGCTAGACCAGTCGTTCCTTCTTCCAAGGGTCAAGGGGGAAATGCATTTAACTCTTCTCGGTTCTGACTCCAAGTTGGTGGATTTCCTCTGGATGTCCAGACAGCTTAGTCACTGTGCTTCGTCAAACAACGGATGACAACTTACCTTTTTTCGGCCGCATTTAAATTAGCATAATGTTGCACGCATGCATGCACACACACACACACACACACACACACACACACACACTCACACTCACACTCACACTCACACTCACACACACACACACACACACACACACACACACTTACACACGCACGCACACTACTACTACTACTACTACTACTACTGACTTTGATGGTATACTTACTTATCTATGTATTAATAAACTAGTTTAAGTATAAATACTTATGTAAGTTTCTCTGGAAGAACACAGCTGCTAAATGCTGTAAATGTGAAAGGAAGACCAGATATACCATAATCAAGTATGTCAACAATTTAATCCACAACATGCCATCCATACCCCAAAGATGTGTCTTCACTACAGCAGCTGATGACAACATTGACCACAACATGAGTCCCATGAGTGCCAAAGATCAATGCGATGAAAATGGAAAACACAATAAATAAATAAATTTAGAGTTAAAAAAAAAAACCCTGAACATGAAATCAAAATAACTTGGGCAGTTTACTACATTAGTCATCAGCCACTTCTCCAACTGCACTTCTTTCACTGTTTCCTAATAGTGCCCAGACAGTACAATGACCAAGACCTTTATGTATATAGTAAGGAGGGCATTGGGACATCTAAAAACAAGAGTAGTTTTAATCAATAATTTATTGCCTTCGGAAAACAAATCCAGTGGAAGAGGGCAGACAGTTATGGTAAATTCAAGTTTGTGATAATGTTTACTGGTCTCCACATTGAGATGGGCACTCTGGGGAGCCTTAAGAATGAGTTGCAAGAAAGTAGCTAGGTGCACGAGAATATACGAGGCAGACATTGCAGCAACTGGATCTGCAGAGTTTTTTTTTTTTTTTTTTTTTTAAGCCATCCACATCTCTTGTAGTGAAAGAGTACACCAGTTACACTATACATTCTTTAACATCACATCCTGGATAGTTGCCAGACCATTACTTGGCCCAAACTCAAACACTCACACGACCATTCACACTCACACCTCGGGTGATTTGGAACAGCCAATTTACCTACTGTGCATGTTTTTCGATTGAGGGAGAAAACCAAAATACCAGAAGGAAACCCACACAAGCACATCAAGAACATGCAAACCTCACACAGAAACACCCAAGCTGGGAATCAAATGATTTTTTTGCCATGAAACAGACGTGCGAACCACTATGCCACCATGCTGCCAATTCAGAGAATTCAAATAATCCCAAAAAGAGCAGTGCAGTTTCTTTGATGGTCATCCTTTACCATGCACCTTATTGCCATTTGCCTTCGCTTATCATGCACCTATGGGCCGTTGCTTTAGAATACACCAACTACGCTGTGTACCTCCATAATCATATCGGAGACATGACTGAACCCATCGAAAGACATCCAGAGATCTCTGTACAATTCTGTCATTTTCACAATGGTCATTCTGTTATTCCTATTGACCAAGTATACAAGGAAAATTATGCTTACCTCAAAAGAAACAGAGAACTCGTTGGTCTGATGGACCTTCCAAGTACCCTCTGGTATCAGATGATAGTACAGCCTGAAGCTGCTGGAGAATTCTCAACATGCTTAGACTGAGGGAGGGAAGTCATCTCGGTTCAAACTGATACAAGAAAACCAAACTTACATGATTACATTGGTTTTTTTTCAAAAAACCTCCACTCTTTGCATATGAGAGGCTTCATGGTTGCAGGGAAATGTTGGTAAGAGCATACTCTTTCACTGCCTCTACTAATTGGCTGACTTCTTTGGGGTCAGGAAACTTTCCATGTAAAAGTTGTGTTAACTGGAATGCAATGATTAGAGGTGGCTAATTTCTACATCCACGCACTGTGAGTTTTTCAGTGAGAGGAAGAATCACTTGCCCTACGTCTTTTGTAGTTTATTTATTGAAATGTCCATTTAGTTTTTGTTATTTTATTTGTTTTGTTGGAAAAACTAAAAAAGAATTAAGGAGTAAGAATAAATGAATATAAGATCAGTATAAGATATCATCAAATTTAAGCATCTGTGGCAAGACATTTTAATGAAATTGGCAGAACATTTGCACACTAAAATTCCAATGTAATGCAGTAATTAAGCAATTCGAACATGGCGGTGATAGGGAGTGTTATCATGTTCAACGGGAAGCATATTGGATGCACCAATTACAAACTGTGCACCATCATGGTCTTAATGAATAACGAGTCTTGAATTATTTTCCATAATATTATACAACTTGGGGCAGATCCGCATTCCTAAACTGCTGGATGTATGTGAAGGGATTTTTTGTTTTTTTCAATGGATGCTTTCATTACCTCTAGACTGGCATTGCCTGTTTTACAATGTTATACGTGCAACTCTTTTGCATAAACACATTAATGACGTGACACTTACTTGTTAGTTACCTTCTTTTTTTGTTTAAAACAAAAATCTTCCTTAGTTGCTTCACACATTGATGGTAGCTTAACGTTGACAAGTGTCTGTCCTTATGGGACATGTGCAATAAACTAAGTTTAATATATATATATATATATATATATATATATAATGCAGCCATGAGGCGGGGGGCACTAACCAGTGTCTCTCCCCCTTATGCCGGTCCCAAGCCCGGAGAAATACAGAGGGTTGTGTCAGGAAGGGCATCCGACGTAAAACCAATGCCAAACTTTGATGATGCAAATCAGAAGTATTACCCCCATACCGGATCGGTCGAGGCCTGTGTTAACAACGACCGCCATCAGCGCTGTCAATCAACAGGGCGCAAATGGAAACTGGATTACTGTTGGTCGAAGACGTCGAAGAAGGAGAGGCGGGAGGCGTGTCTGTAGGCAGAGAGAGAAGAGGAAAGACATAAGTCTGAGAGGAGGGACTTTGAATCTTGGAACTATGCAAAGACAAGGAAGAGAGCTTGCTGACATGATGCAGAGGAGGAAGGTGGACATACTGTGTGTTCAGGAGACCAGGTGGAAAGGCAGCAAGGCTAAAAGTTTAGGAGCAGGGTTTAAGCTGTTTTACCTTGGTGTGGATGGGAAGAGAAATGGAGTAGGAGTCATCTTGAAGGAGGGGTTTGTCAGGAATGTTCTAGAAGTGAAAAGAGTGTCAGACAGAGTGATGAGTCTCAAGTTAGAAATTGAAGGTGTGATGCTCAGTGTTGTTAGTGCTCACAGGCAGGATGTGCGCTAGAAGAGAAGGAGAGATTCTGGAGTGACTTAGATGAAGTGATGCAGAGTACCCCCAGAGGTGAAAGAGTGGTCATTGGTGCAGACTTCAATGGGCATGTTGGTGCAGGCAACAGAGGGGACGAGGAAGTGATGGGCAGGTTTGGTATCCAGGACAGGAACGCAGAAGGACAGATGTTGATAGATTTTGCAAAAACGATGGAAATGGCTGTGGTGAAAACTTTCTTCCAGAAGAAACAGGAGCATAGGGTGACTTATAAAAGCGGAGGTAGATGACTGGACAACCACAGCAAATGTGATCAGGGACACAGGTAGGAGAATACTTGGTGTGTCCTCTGGAAGGAAAGTAGATAAGGAGACTTGGTGGTGGAATGAGGAAGTGCAGGAGTGTGTACAAAGGAAGAGGTTAGCGAAGAAAAAGTGGGACATAGAGAGGACCGAAGAGAGTAAACAGGAGTACAGGGAGACACAGCGTAAGGCGAAAGTAGCAGTGGCTAAGGCCAAACAGAGGGCGTATGATGACTTGTATGATAGGTTGGACAGTAAAGAGTGAGAAAATTATCTATACAGGTTGGCACAGCAGATAAATATAGATAGGAAGGACGTGCAACAAGTTAGAATGATAAAGGACAGAGAGGGAAATGTATTGACTGATGACAGAAGTGTGCTGGGAAGATGGAAAGAGTACTTTGAAGAGCTGATGAATGAGGAAAATGAGAGAGGAAAAAGAGTAGAAGAGGTGACTGTTGAGGACCAGGAAGTAGCAAAGATTAGTAAGGGTGAAGTGAGGAGGGCATTGAAGAGGATGAAGAATGGAAAGGCAGTTGGTCCTGATGACATACCGGTGGAGGTATGGAAGTGTCTAGGAGAGGTAGCAGTAGATTTTCTGACAAGAACATTTAACAAGGTCTTAGAGAGTGAGAGGATGCCAGAGGAATGGAGGAGAAGTGTGCTGGTGCCCATTTTTAAGAACAAGGGAGAAGTGCAGAGTTGTGGCAACTACAGAGGGATAAAGTTGATGAGCCATACGATGAAGTTATGGGAAAGAATAGTGGAAGCTAGACTAAGGGCAGAAGTCAGCATTTGTGAACAACAGTTTGGTTTCATGCCCAGAAAGAGCACCACAGATGCAGTGTTTGCCTTGAGGATGCTAATGGAGAAGTACAGAGAAGGTCAGACGGAGCTGCATTGTGCCTTTGTGGATCTGGAGAAAGCATATGACAGGGTGCCGAGAGAAGAACTGTGGTATTGCATGAGGAAGTCTGGAGTGGCAGAGAGGTATGTTAGAGTGGTGCAGGACATGTATGAGAGATGTAAGACAGTGGTGAGGTGTGCTGTCGGTGTGACAGAAGAGTTCAAGGTGGAGGTGGGACTGCATCAAGGGTCAGCTCTCAGCCCCTTCTTGTTCGCTATGGTGATGGACAGGCTGACAGACGAGGTTAGACAAGATTCCCCATGGACTATGATGTTTGCAGATGACATTGTAATCTGTAGTGAGAGCAGAGAACAAGTGCAGGAAAATCTAGAGAGGTGGAGGTATGCCCTGGAAAGGAGGGGAATGAAGATTAGCCTCAGTAAGACAGAATACATGTGCATGAATGCCAAGGACCAAAGAGGAACGGTGAGATTACAGGGAGCAGAGATAAGAAAAGTGGAGGATTTTAAGTACTTAGGCTCAACAATCCAGAGCAATGGAGAGTGTGGAAAAGAGGTCAAGAAGCGTGTGCAGGCAGGTTGGAATGGTTGGAGAAAAGTGTCCGGTGTGATGTGTGATAGGAGGGTATCGGCAAAATTGAAAGGAAAAGTGTACAAGACGGTGTTGAGGCCAACGATGCTGTATGGGTTAGAAACAGTGGCCCTGGGGAAAAGACAGGAGGCAGAGTTGGAGGTAGCAGAGATGAAAATGTTGAGGTTCTCTCTGGGAGTAACGAGGATGGATAGGATCAGAAATGAGTAGATCATAGGGACAGCCCATGTAAGACGTTTTGGAGACAAAGTCAGAGAGGCTAGATTGAGATGGTTTGGACATGTACAGAGGAGGGATAGTGAGTATATTGGCAGTAGGATGCTGAGGTTGGAACTACCAGGCAGAAGGCCTCGAGAAAGACCAAAGAAGAGATTTATGGATGTGGTGAAGGAAGACATGAAGGTCGTTGGAGTCAGAAAAGAAGATGCAGAGGAAAGGGTGAGATGGAGGTGGATGATTTCCTGTGACGAACCCTGAAGGGAGCAACCGAAAGTAAAAGAAGAAGGAATAATAAAGTTAGTCGAACTAGCCTACCTGGGCCAGCCTAATGCTCCCATGGTGGCCCAGTCTCCTCAAAGGCAGACACGGACTGATAGGTATTCTGGTCCTCGTCAGCCACCGACCAGGCTGGGTTACTTCTATGAGCATGGGTTTCGGCGACTTCCGGTGGTACCCCCCGGCCTGGCGCCGCCAGCAGCTATTGCCACCAGACCAGATAATCCCTCTTCTTCTGATGGATTTTCAGTCCTCTGCCTTCCTTAGAAATTCTTGCATACAACACACTGTTCATTGGTTGCCTTCTGTAACAAAGTTCCCAGATCCACCTGGCTGCCGTCATCAACTGTGGTATTGCTCCTGGATGACAGCTGCTGCCGACTTATCCAATTTGCGTTGTGCGTCTGGAATCCTCTTGAAGCAGCCCGCAGTTGTCATCATCATCATCATCATCATCATCATCATCATCATCATCATCATCTTCTTCCGCTAAGTCCAGGGTCGGGTCGCGGGGGCAGCAACCTTAGCAAAGAGGTCCAGACATCCCTCTCCCGAGCCACTTCCTCCAACTCTCCCGGGGGGACACCGAGGCGGTCACAGACAAGCCGAGAGACATAGTCCCTCTTTTTTCACCACAACGGACCGGTACAGGCACCGCTTAACAGCAGAGGCTGCAGTGATCCGTCTGTCGATCTCTCGCTCCATCCTTCCCTCACTCGTAAACAAGACCCCAAGATACTTAAACTCCTCCACTTGGGGCAGGACCTCATTCCCGACCCGGAGGGTGCATTCCACCATTGTCCGACTGAGAACCATGGCCTCGGACTTGGAGGTACTGATCTTCATCCCAGCTGTTTCGCACTCAGCTGCGAATCGCTCCAATGAGAGCTGGAGGGCCTGACTTGATGAAGCCAAAAGTACAACATTATCCGCAAAAAGCAGAGACGATATCCGATGGCCACCAAACCAGAACCCCTCATCGCCTCAACTGCGCCTAGAAATTCTGTCCATAAAAATTATGAACAGAATCGGTGACAAAGGACAGCCTTGGCGGACTCCAACTCCCACTGGAAACGAATCCAGGGTCAGGGAATGGGTCAGACTGCCAACCTGACTGCCATCCTGAAGGCCATCATTGACACCCTCAAGCAAGAGGGCAAGACACAGAAAGAAATCTCTGAGCGAATAGGCTGTTCCCAGAGTGCTGTATCAAGGCACCTCAGTGGGACGTCTGTGGGAAGGAAAAAGTGTGGCAGAAAATGCTGCACAACCAGAAGAGGTGACCGGACCCTGAGGAAGATTGTGGAGAAGGGCCGATTCCAGACCTTGGGGGACCTGTGCTGCTCCAAGTATACAAGAGGCAGGCAGGATGGTCTCCGTGGTGGTCTCTTCCCCCGAAGAGAACTGCCTGGAGAGCGCGTCTGGCTTTGTATTCCAGCAGCCAGATTGGTACGTTAGTGTGGGCTGCCCCTTCCAGTCAGTGCCTCTACTCGTGGAGTGCCAAGACCACCGCCAGCAGCTCACAATTACCAACATCATAGTTCTGCTCCACCGGGGACAAGCGATGGGAGAAGAAGGCACATGGGTGTAGCTTCTGGTCTGTGGGAGACCTTTGGGAGAGGACTGACCCCACCCTCGAGTCTGAGGTGTCGAATTCCATTGCAAACTGCAGGGAGGGGTCTGGGTGGATCAGTATGGGCGTATTAACGAATTTAGCCTTCAGCCTGTCAAATGCCACCTGGGCACTTGGGGACCACTGGAACGGTGTTTTGGGTGATGTGAACTGTGTGAGGGGGGCTGCTAGGCAACTGTGGTCTTGCACAAACAGGCGATAGAAGTTTGCGAACCCCAGGAACCTCTGCAGCTGTTTCCGTGTCCCCGGAGCCGACCACTCTGCCACTGCCTTCACCTTCGTCAGATTGAGTCTTATCTGACCCTTCTCCATGATGAACCCGAGGAAAGAGACTGGAGGGACATGAAATTTGCATTTATCCATTCTGATGAACAATCTGTTCTCTAGGAGCCTCCTTAACACCATCCTTACATGACAGAGATGCTCATTGTAGTCTTTAGAGAAGATCAGGATGTCGTCCAGGCACACGAATACAAAGTGTTTCAGCTTGTCCCAAAGTACATAGTTAACCAGGGCTTGTAAAATCGCTGGGGCGTTGGTTAATCCGAATGGCATGACCAAATATTCGAAGTGCCCCAGGGGCGTGTTGAAAGCCTTCTTCCACTCATCATGAATCCGGACTAAGTGGAAGGCATTTCTCAGGTCCGGCTTGGAAAAGATGGTTGCATCATGGAGAGGGGTGAAGGCCGAATCTATTAGAGGGACAGGGTACTTGTTCTTTATTGTGATGTTTCAGGCCCGCATAAGTGATGCAAGGTCTCAGGGTTTTGTCTTTCTTTTCTACGAAGAAGAACCCAGCG
This sequence comes from Plotosus lineatus, assembly GCA_024760905.1. NCBI lineage: Eukaryota > Metazoa > Chordata > Actinopteri > Siluriformes > Plotosidae > Plotosus > Plotosus lineatus. Next base: position 21,876,277 of record CM045744.1, read on the forward strand.
TCTACCGGGGATGATGAGGGCCTTACCTGCAGTAAGCGACTCATTAATATATGCTTCCATGGCGTCTTTATCTAGCTTTAAGAGGTTGTACAGTCACTGAGAAGGGAGCGTGGAACCTGGAAGTAGGTCGGTCATGCAGTCGTACGGTCGATGAGGAGGTAATGAGCGAGTCCGGTCTTTGCTGAAGACTTCTTTCAGGTTGTGGTATTATTTTGGCATGCTGGTTAAGTCCTAAGGCTAGGAAGGGTACGGCCGCCATTAAGCATTGTTGCAGACAGTAGTCACTCCAGCTACGTATGGTGAGGGTGCGCTAGTCGATGTGGGGATTGTGGGTCTGCAACCACAGCAACCCCAGCACCAGGGGAGAGAGAGGGGCAGAGAGAACAAACAGCTCCAAATATTCCTAGTGGTTCCTGGACAGACTGAGCTTAACCGGCTTTGTCTTGTGCATGACGCGAGCTATGAGTCACCCATCAATGGCTACTACCTCCTTGGGGGGTTTAAGTTCATATACAGGTAGGTCGTGCAGCTCAACCATCCCAGGATCGATGAAGTTAGTGTCAGCGCCTGAGTCAATGAATACGTCCACAGCATAGGAGTGTTGTGCGGAGTACAGCATACCTTGAACTTGCAGGCGCTTCCCAGGTGTCATGGAGGATCCTCTCGTCGCTGCCTCTCACCTAGCTGTGGACCCTGTTGCGCGGGGCACTGGATGAGGTAATGGCCCTTCTCAGCGCAGTAAATGCAGAGACCGTTGGTCTGTCGCCATTGCTCCTCCTCCACCCTCAGCCTGGTGTGGATCACCTGCATGGGCTCTTGACCATCATCCTCCCCCAGAGGAGGGAATGGCAAGGAGGTTCGAGGTGGGGCCACTTCTGGCCTCATGGAGGCGCTCGAGGACAGGTAGACAAGACTGGTCCGCTCCTCCCAGGACCTATCCCTTTCTCTCAGCCGGGTCCAGCCGGGTCCAGCCGGGTAGACAGGGCGATCAAATTCTCGAGCGTGGCCGTCTCATCTCATGCCGCGAGCTCGTCTTTCAGCCTTTCATTTAGACCCCGCAGGAAAGTCCCCAGAGCACAGGGTCGTTTCAGCCGCTTTCTATGATGAGAATCCAGAATCGAATTGCATACTCTGCTACTGACTGCGAGCCTTGCCGGATTCATACAAGCTGGGAGCTCGCCTCCTCCCCTTTCCCCGGATGATCGAAAACATTTTCATTTCTTGAACGGTTTGGTCAAAATGGGAGCATAATCCCGGGGTATGGGTGTCGACCGCTAGTGCCCAGGACGAGGCTTCCTCCATGAGTAGGCTCATAATGAAGGCGGTTTTAGCTTGATCGGTGGAGTATGTGAGTGGCTGCTGGCTGAAGACTAGCGACCACTGATGGAGGAATTGTGCGCAGGAGCCGATCGTGCCCGAGTACCTGGCTGGCGTGGGAATGAGTGGTTCTCGATGCGCGGGGAGTATAGCTGGTGCTGGCGCTGCTACCGAAGCGGAGAGTGAAGCGTGAGTGGGCGGGGTTGTGGCGGCGAGTTGGGTTGCAATGGCGTCCATCCTTCCGCAAAGCTGCACCACGCTGGTGGTTATCCGCTGGAGATTGTCCATCATTTAGTGCAGGGTGGAGTCGTGTCGTCCCAATAGGACTCCCTGGTCGGATAAGGCCTGCCGAAGCTGAGCGGTCTTCGCTGGATTCATGTTTCAGGCCAGAAGATTCTGTTGTGCCTGGAGCATATGCGTCGGACTCAAAGATGCAGAAGACCATAAGAAGATTCAACGATTTTATTTTGCACTTGGAACTCTAAATCATGAGAATAATTAATCAATGGAAACTGGTCGAGCACAAAGAAGGATACCAGGAGTCAGACAGAAAGCAGAGAAACTGATTCACTGGGAAGGACAATCTTCTGACATCGGAGGGAAGTGCACCACTCCTATTTATAGCTCGCTGATTGCTGAATGGAAACAGGTGCGCTCTCTAGACCTCGCCTGCAGGTAACAGCCACACCCCTTGCCAGCACCTGCAATGAATGAAGAGCGAGTTAACGCCGCCAGCCAACACAGACCATAACACAAGTTAAATATTTATCAGGTGGCAAGGAAGAGAAGCAGTGCCGAGAAATGAAAAGACACTCAATGTTAGGTTTCAGGTATTAGAATTTAATGGCCCACGCTTAGATTTATTCAGAATGTCTTAGAGTATTTTTTGTGCAACAAGCACTATACATGCTTTGAGCCAGTTGAGGCACTGAGATCAAAAACCCTGTAAGTCACATATCATGAAATGTGACTTATGGGGTTTTTGATCTCAGTGTTTCAATTACTAAAGGCTGCAATGGGTGAACAGACCACTTAGAGTGAAAGCAGGGGTGTCCCCTACTGAATAGCAGCCTGAAGGGTTTTAAGGGTTTGGGGTCATAATATATAGGGCTGAATATATATAGCCCTACAGAAAATAATCACAAGGTGTGATGTCAGGGGAATGGGCAAATCATATAACTTTGCCATGCAGCTATATCACCCAATCTGGAAACATTTCTTGCAGCACCTCCAGTCTTTGACCTGTGTGTGTGACATCATCTTAATAAAACCATACATTCAGATCAGAGTTTTTAAGTTGTGGCCTTTATTTATTTATTTCTGTATTTATTTATTTATTAGCATATCAGTGTAATAGCCAGTAGTTAAATAAGGAGGACTCAACCCAAAGAACTGAAGACCTCTCTAGTCAAAGAAATAAGGAATCACACTGTCAATATCAGCAACAACACATTACACAGTCCCTCACTCTGAGTGCAACAATCTTTTGTTTAGCATGCAAGGGTTGTCTTGAGACCAATAGCAAATATTTTGTTTGTTTACACACCCACTTTAATGTAAATAAGCTTCATCAGGACACAAGAGAACCGACTCCTTCGAAACAGTTTGTGGACTGTTCTCACATAACTCCTTGAGGCTTATCTAGTCTTGCATTGAGTTCCTGCCCCGCCATCATTTTGTATGGATGAAAGTGAAGGTCTTTGTGTGAAATTCTCCTTGCAGATTACTGGAAAATCCCTACAGATAAAGTATGCTTCTGCACAGAATGTCTCGGAGACTGCAGAACAGATTGCCTCGATGCCTCAATGTTCTCAGATGTGCAAGCACTCCTAGGTCGACCAGGTACTTTTCGTTTCAAAGTTGGACCTGTTACACTGAAATTCTCAACACCATGGTTTTCTGAGCTGTAATGCTTTGGTTTGTTGGAATGCTGAAACAAAAGGTCCTTTGTGTTGTGGTTGCAAATCAGTTGTTTGCAAAGAATACAATTGCAAGCCAAACAAATGGTGTGTTCAGCGCATGTCATGCTGACTTTACCATGGCTCCTCCCGCCTTACTGTTTCAAGTGGCAAATAATGATGAATGAACTCTACTTTTAAATAAACCAACTGCCAACCTAAAATGGAATATTATATTTAATCACATCATGGTACTTGTTTTATCACAAGCTTCAGAACCACAGAATATGCATGATATGCTGTGAAACATGTGATGTGTCTGAGAAAATGTGATGCTAGTGTGAAATATAACCACACATGAGCACACTTGTAACAGTATCATACTAGAACAAAGCCGCATAATACTTATAGGGAAAAACTTCATCAAGTTTTCTGGGACCATGGTCATCTTTGATGAACAAAATCACAAGGGACAGGTGTTATTGCTTGCTAAGTCCATGTTTTAGCTTGTTTTTTGGGAAAAAAAAAAGAAAAAAAAAAGAAAAAAACACACTGAGTTTCTAGTAATGAGTTTTAATAAATTCAGTAAACCAGCACCCCACCACCAGGTCACTACTCCCCCAGACTAACTTGTAGCATCATAATTTTTTTAATATTCCATTTTTTTTTTTTTTTTTGAAATAACCTGATTTTTTTTGTACAGTAATAAATCTAAAGAGATTTAATAAGATATAATATAGTAAACGTATGCATTCAATATATAACTCAGGAGTGAATGCAGCTGATAGTGTGGTGCTCTGTCAGTCAGTTTTTTATGTCTGTCTGTCTTCCTTTCGCCTTTTTCCCTTTTACTCAGGAGTCGCCACAGCGAATCATCTGATTCGCACGTTTGATTTGGCAGAGGTTTTTACATCAGATGCCCTTCCTGTCACAACCCTTTTAGCAAGGGATAAAAACACACTGACGACTTTGCAGCTTACTCTTTACGAAAGTCAGCAATAGTTCCTTTACATGCCTCTCACCATAGACAGTGAGAGACATGGCCCACCATTGATAACACAGTTAGCTGCCGGGGGGGGGGGGGGGGGCAGTGACAACCCTGTGGAGAGTGGGACTCGAACCCCCAACCTTTGGATCAGCGATCCAGCACCATATACCTTTAGGTGTCTCCAGCTTTCCTGGGTGTTTCGATTCTTGTGCCACAACACCCTCCAGCTGGCAGATTCACAGTGGTGGCCATATCACTGCTCATCACACGTCAACTTCCAGCGCTGGCCATTCCTTCAATACCACAACCAACATGATGTTCTCTCAGCAGCCTCACCTAGTAGTCTATTGACCTTCTGTCACTGCCTCCCCACTATACCAGTGGCTTTTAGGAATCCACCCACTGATCTTGCTGGGTATCCTCTGCATCCAACCTCTACAGCATATGACATCATGGTCCAGCATCTGTGTCTACAAGTCTCAACTAGCTCTGCATACTTGCACATCTTTCTCCTGTGGGTTTTCTCACAGTTCTCTTCTCATGGTACAGTTAGTTCCATTATGATAATAGTATGCACTGCTTCTGACCAAATCACTTTGTCTGGTCTTAATGTTGTCTGCACAATGTCTGGAAATACTCGCTTCTTTCTAATGTCTACTTTCATCTCCCATGATAATGCTTTATTGAAGATGGAAGGATTTCTCTCTGTTACAGCACTCTTGGGACACTCTCTCCAGATCTTACAAACCACCACTGTTCTAGCCCTTTAGGCTGACCACGCGAACTCATGTAGTCCCGATAGGACGGAATAGGGAGGCGGAATTACACAATTAAATGAGACTTACCTGTAAGTTGATATTTGATTGTAATTCCACCGAACTATGAAGTACTGAGGGATTATGTGCCCACCCTTTTCACTCTGGCTGGGAAATATGAAATCATATTGCTACACTTTAAAACCTGATATCCTGCGCATGCGCATCTGATATTCTGCGCATGCGCATCTCGCATAGTCCCGATAGGACGGAATAGGGAGGTGGAATGTCTACTTTTATCTCCCATGAAAATGCTTTACTGAAGATGGAAGGATTTCTCTCTGTTACAGTACTCTTGGGACTCTTTCCAGATCTTACAAAACCAGTGTACTATTTTCCTTGCTAGGTTGTTCTTTCACCCTTTTTCTAAGTTTCGAAGATGTTATCTAATTCCACTAGTACTTTATCAAGCCTTCACCGGTATCTGCCCTGTGATAGAACCTGCTTACAGCCAGATAATATGTGCTGCAATGTTCCTTTTTTTTCTACACAACTTAAACTCTTGATCTTTTGTAAATCCCTATCTAGTCAAATTTTCTAATGATGGTAATAAGTCATAAATAACTTTCAGCGTGAAAAAATACTAAGAGGCTCAAATCTCCATATTTTAGACCAATTGGCTTTCCATTGTTTCACTTCCCAATTTGCCCATACTCCTTGTTGGCTCATCTCTACGTCCTTTGCTTGTCTAGTTGTTTCCTCTACTCTGCAGACTTGCCTTTGCACCATACCTCTCTTTCCCTTGCCTGTCACCTTTGCCCATTCACCAAAATGACTGGTCCCGAGCCCCTGTCTTCCAGTACAGGTGCTGCCAATAATGTCTCTTAGTTTCACCAACTCTTCTGTTCTTGTGCTTCTTGCTGATGCTGACCAATTGCGCCTGTCCTTATTTGGGATTTCGGCATTGCTGATGATTATGTTTTGTGAATCTCAGCACATTATCACCAATTGGCACTTGGAAACTTTAAATTCCTCAACTACTGAAGAGGCAGTTGAAGTACTACAGACTTGTGTAAAGCGCTATAGCAGTCAGGCATGGTGGTACCCCCAGCCATCTTCTCAGATTGTAATTCACTACGTTTACTAATTTTTCTGCGGTTGTAAATGGCCTGTCATAGATAGCAAAAGCCATCTGAGTCTGGGTAAAATGTCATGCTGGTAAATCCACGTTTTGTACTTCCCGGTAGTCCTGACTTGTTGATCTTTTTAAGATATCCGTTCAGTTCTATCTTGATGTTACTGACACTCTTGACATTCATCAAGGAATACTCAAACCACTTTCCGAGGCACTTGTTCGGATTATCTGTAACTGATGGAATTACTTCGCTTTGTACAACTAGGTGGAACTGCTCTGTCAATCTGATTTATTCATCTTGAACTTCATTCTTACCCACATTACTACTCCTCTAAGTGATTTTAGGACCCATCCAGCTTGCATGTGTGATGTTATAGAAATGGTCAGGTCATCCATATAGCTTCTCAAGGCTGGCTGGTAGATGCCCATGTTCATTATTGGGCTTCTTGTTTCTCTCAATCCTGCTCTTATAACCAAGTTCATGCCCATCACGAATTGTTTAGGTGAGATGGTGCAGCCTGTTACTATTCCCTTTTCTGAACCACATAATCCTAATTAGGGCTGCATAGAGGCTGCTCATCTTCGAGGGCGGCGTACACATTGGGCAGCTCAACAAGCGATTGGAGGGTATTTGTCAGCTTATTTTATACTATTGCCAAATAATGTTGGTAAGCACTTCCTCTGGAAGGTTTGTGTCTATCTCAAAGCAAAGAAAAGTCCCTGAACAGCTCACCACTCACATTCATACCTAGGAACAATTTTGAACAGTTAGTTAGCTTAATGTGCATGGCTTTGAGCTGTGGGAGGAAACAAGACTATCCAGAGGAAACATATGCATGGGAAGAACATGCCACCTTTAAATATTACATAATTTCTGTGCTATAATAGTACATATATAACAAATGTCCCAATAAATATATTAATTTGTTCCTCTACGGTCACAGTTGTTATCTTACTATGGACTTTCCAAAGTCATTAATAACATCAATTAGTTTCAGTTTTAAATTAATGAAGTGTAACTATGTGGTTTTAATACACTTTCATTAATAATTTATACAAGTCAATATTTAAAGCTTACATCAGGAGCATGTGGAGTTTAACTGCATTGGCAGCATGTCACAAGGCTTTTATTAGTCAATCTGGCTAAAAACCGCAAGCTAAGTGTTGCAGTTGTTTCACCATAAAGGATTGTCATTAAAATTTAATACACTCTGCTTAATTTCATTTATTCTAATGTGGATTTTTAAAGAATTGCTGTAAATAATTATTTCACTCACTCACACACGCACACATGCACACACACACACACACACACACACACACACACACACACACACACACACACACACACACACACACACACACACACACACGGTGTAGGGAAGAAAGCAGGCAGAAGCTAATTGCGTTCCGAGCCCAGAAAATGTGAAGAGGAAGGCTAAATAGCACACACATTAGCATTTTAGGGTGCTTACTTTGCTTATGCTGACTTTTTTGATGAAGTTTTTTTTTTTTATTATTATTTTTTATGACCATCTGACTGTGTGTGTGTGTGTGTGTGTGTGTGTGTGTGTGTGTGTGGGTGTGTGTGTGTGTGTGTGTGTGTGTGTGTGAAAGAAAGAGTGAAAAAGAGAGACAGGAGTTGTGAAGTAAACCCAAACTTTCATGGAAAAAGGAACAGATACAGAACTCAGAGTGGGGGAAACAATGACACATTAAATATTAACCAGGACATGTACATTAAATATTAATCTCAGAACTGCAGTGTGTATGTGGAATTGAACCGTCATGTTGAAATAAACAAAAACAAAACAAAAAAAATAAAAAAATTACTGGTGTCTTAATTAACCTTGAGCCGCAAACTGAATTATTATTATTATTATTATTATTATTATTATTATTATTATTATTATTATTATTATTATTATTATCATTATTGGTTTCGGAATCACTGCTGCAACTGAGGAGTGGGTTGTGAGGTAGGGCTCTCACAGCATCTCAAAGTGCCCCTCATGGCGTGCATGTCTTGTAGCCTCTGAAAGCCTGAAAGTCTGACTCTGGTCTTCACATGGCGAAACTGGTATTACGTACAGAAGCAGGGGGTGAGCCACTGGTGCCTTAAAACCATTTGCCCATGGTAGATGGGGCTCTTCAGCCAGGGAAGGCAGCTCATTTAGGGGAAGGAAAACGCTGATTCCAAACCTCCACTGCCTTGTGGCTTGACCTGATCTCAGGAAAGGCTTCAGGAAGGTCACCTGCACCAGCAGCTCCTGCAGTTGGCCAGACACCAAGTCGTATTAGTTCATCCTTTCCCTTGGATCCTGCCAGTGATACCAAGAGGGGCACTGCAGTCTGGACAACACAGTGTCTCCACATTACCCACCCAGGCCTTTGGCACACACCTGTACAGTAGCCTCCAGCAGAGTCAAATGACTCTGGCATCAACCAACTGGACAAGGCAGTTACCGGTGATAAGCTCCAACCAATTGGTGTAATGTTGGCGTGCCAGGGACCTTGTCTGTTGGTGGGAGAGGTCTTCATGCCTTATTTGCTAGCTACCGTCCACCTCAAGCCAGGCAGTCCCCGGACAGTAAGGTGCTACCCTGTCACACTCGCTTGCTCTAATGGCTTGCTTAATGCTTGTGGGGGCGCTGACTGGCAAGCATGGCTACCTGTCTCGATCACCATGGCATACGCAGGGTGAATGAGAACGGGCAGAGGCTGCTCGAATTTTGGTGCCATCATGGCCTCTGCATCACCAACTCCTATTTCATGTGCAAGGTGCTGCAGAAAGTGTCTTGGAAACATCCCCGGTGCTGCCACTGGCACCAGCTTGACTTTGTTATCACCAGGGGGACAGACCTCAGCTTAATCCTTCATACACGATCTTACCACAGTGCTGATTGTAACACATATCATTCTCTCATTGCCAACAAGATCAGGCTGAAGCACAGGAAGATCCACCATGCCAAGACTAAAGTTCTCCCCCACATCAACACCTGTGGCATGTCAGACTCCAGCAAGGCCCAGTGCTTTGCCAACAACTTCTGGGAAAGGCTCACTCCACAGCCATCGCCAAGTGACTCGGGCATCATTGACGCCACGTGGAGTTACCTTCGTACTGTCGTCTATGGCTCAGCATGATTGCCTTCGGTAAAAAAGAACAAAATAATTCAGATTGGTTTGAGGCTCATTGGATTTATATATGCTGCCAGTCACAGAGGCCAAAAGGAAAGCAATGCTGGACCACAAGAAGAACCCCTGCCCAGGCACGCAGGATGCTCTTAAAGCAGCTAGAAGCAAGGCTCAGCCGACTGTCCGCCGCTGTGCAAACAAGTACTGGCAGAACCTATGCACCCAGAACCAGTCAGCTGCTGACTGCGGCTATGCCAAAGGATTGTATGAGATTAAAACTGCCCTCGGCCACACCAGGATCAAAACAGCCCCACTCAAGTCCAAGTCTGGCAACCATCACCAACCAGAGTAAGCACCTGCAATGATGAGTTGAGCATTACCTTGAGCTTTACACAACTCATAATACCATCTCAGTGACTGCCCTTAATGCTTTGCCAAACCTACCATTTATGGAGGAGCTTGACAATCCGCCCACACTGGTGGGACTCAGCAAAGCCATTGACTCTCTCACCTGTGGAAAAGCACCAGAGCAGGATGGTATTCCACTAGAAGTCCTAAAGAAAGGTAAGTAAACCACCCTGCAGTTGCTCCATGACCTCCTATGTCTGTGCTGGGAGCAAGGCCACATTCCTCAGGACATGAGAGATGCCAAGATTGTCACTGAGTATGTACCTATTTTGTGAATGTAAATATAAACACAATGGAAGAGAGTCACGTGGTGTGACTCAGCTGTGGGAAGTTGTAATTTTCCATAAAGGACTGGAGTTGCACAATCCAACAGAGGGGGAGGAGCCACATAGATATGTTGGGGCTTGTCAGAGCTTGCATGGGCTTGTTCAGGCTTGTACCTGAGGAAAAAAAAGAAAAACTTGCTGGGGGAAACCAGGGAAACTTGGATTTGAGAGAGAGCTAACACGGACAGAGGAGAAGAAGCAGCACTTTGAATCTGCAAGGGTTCTTGGTGAATTCCAAGGCTGAACTGTCCTTCACTCAGGCGAGGACGTTCTGCTTGACTATCCTGGATATTTGGTTAGGACGACTCAAGAGTGGGTCCACGAGGGATCTCTGGAGAAGTGTCCATTTTGTTTGGCTGCATCTCCAAGTGGTTCTTGTCCCCAGCAGTGACTTTTCCCCAAGGATACATGTCAAGACCTTGGTGTGTCGTGAGGAAATCCACTGAATGACTGTATGGACATGTACCTGCATAAATTGCAGTTCGTCAGTTTCAAGCGAGTTTGGTGAGATCAATCCCCCCACAGTGAACTCTACTCTGTGCTCACCCAGAGGAGTTAGTTCTTATACTAAATGATACCTGTGCACAACCTTGTAATTGTATCACACCTTGCTTCATGGTTCATTATTTAAACGATTATTTAGAGTTAGCCACCTTGTTTGTTGGCCATATACTTGTTCATTCTGTACAGGTTCTCTTGACATTCTTTGGTATTTTCCATTGGTAAGAATTTAAGAGGGGCCACGTAACAGTCACCCTGTATAAAAACAAGTGAGATCATAGCGATTGTAATAACTATTGGGGCATTTCACTACTGAACAATGTTAGAAAGATTTTTGCCCCAGTTGCCTTCAACCGCCTTCGGAGCCTCATCTCGCATGTCTACCCCGAGTTGCAATGTGGCTTCAGAGCTAGGAGATCTACAGTGGATATGATCTTCTCTCACCATCAGTTGCAGGAGAAGTGCCGTGAACAGCAGCAGCCATTGTTCCTTGCTTTTGTGGAGCTAACCAAAGCTTTTGATTTGGTGAACAGAAGCAGGCTTTTCTAAATTCTTCAAAAGATGGGCTGTCCTCCCAAACTCCTTGTAGTCATTGTCTCCTTACATCAGGACATGCAGAGCATGGTTTGTTTCAATGGAACTAACTCTGACCCCTTACCAGTCAGCAGTGGAGTGAAGCAAGGTTATGTACTAGCATCAACCCTATTTGGGGTCTTTTTCTCGATGCTCCTACATTACGCCTTCGCTGACTGTGATGACGAAGTTTATGTCCAAACAAGGCAAGATTATAAACTATTCAACATTACCAGACTCTGTGCCAAGACCAAGACCTATGAAGTGCTGATCCATGAGTTGCTGTTCGCAGATGATGCTGCAGTAATATCTCACTGTGAAGATGGCCTTCTGTGCCTGGTCAGCAAGCTGTCTGCTGCCTGCAGAAAGTTTGGGCTGACAATCAGCTTTGATAAGACAAATATCATGGTGCAGAGTGTCGAGTCACCATCATCCATGACAATGTGGGACTCACAGCTTAAGGTCGTGCATGCCTTTATGTATCTGGGCTCCACTGTGACCAGCTCAACTTCTCTTGACATTGAGGTCAGCTCAAGAATCGCCAAAGCATGTCCAAACTCAAAAAGTGAGTGTGGAGTAACAGCCTGCTAAGCAAAAGGACTAAGGTCTCTGTGTATCAACCTTGTGTTCTGTCTGCTCTGCTTTATGACAGCAAGTCGTGGATGACCTACACTTGACAGGAGAGACACCTCAATGTGTTCCACATCTCTGCTTGCTTCACCAATTGCTGCATATCAGATGGCAGGACAAAGTCCCAAATACTGAGGTTCTTCAGAGCATTGGTCTTATGAGCATACTCTCTGTGTTCATATAGAGACATCTCCATTGGCTTGGCCATGTGCACCGCATGGAGCCTCTGCACCTGCCACAAGAAATTCTCTATGGTGAGCTGAGTGATGGCACTTATTGAGTTGGTCAACCTGTGCTGCACTTCAAAGACACCATCAAGCAAGATTTGAAAGAAGCCAACATCAACCAAATCAGCTGGGAGGACACTCCTGGCAACAAAGGGTAAATGCTGGGGCGTTGAAGCTGAGGAGCATGAGAGAACTTAGGTTGCATCAAAGAAAGCAGTGAGAACAAAGATCGCAGCCTCCATGCACGCCCAAGCCATATACATCTGTGACAACTGTAAGAGAGACTGCCACTCTAGGATTGGCCTTTACAGCCAAGCAAGATCCTGTCATGCCCCCCATGTGTGCTAACCATCGCATGATGATGATGATGATGATGATGATGATGATGAAGAACAGAAAGTATACACCAACAGCTCATTTACAAAAGTAAATAAATCAATAAAAATAGATAAAACAGTTGGCCTAATGAATTAAAATCAAAGGTTACTGACAATGAAGGTAATACATTAATTACTGTATTTGACGTAATAACCCCCCCCCCCAATGTTTTTGATCTTACATCTAATAGCCGCCCATGTGTACTGTGAACAAAATCATAGATCAAACTTACCAATTTTATTCGATCAGTCTCTCTGACCGTAAAATGAGGTGATCACTGCCTGTAAAAGTTAGTTACACGTTATTTCAAGACCCCCTGCCACAGGAGAATGTCTATAATGTTCATCAGTAGCAATACATTTGATTGTTCCGCCGTGCTTTAAAAAACAGGACAATATTTTACTGTGTTGTCTTAGTATGGACCTATCAGAAAGCGATGACGAGTATTTTCACCCAATTCTACTGCTCACTAACTTCATACATTTAAAGACGTTTCTGTCTATGTTGATTGGTTCAACGTGGCATGTGCTAAAGTTGACATTCATGTTGATTGGCTCAATTTTACTTCCAGGAAAAGGAACAGCACCTGGAGGGAAAAGTAAGGGGATTAAAAAAAATAAAATAAAAAATAAATAATAAATAATAATAATAATAATAATGAAAATAATAATAAATAAATAAATAAATAAAAAACTGTGTTCTGTTTACTTTCAGCTTTCATGCACATAGTTTGGTTGATTAGACAAAATGAATAACACAAATACCAATAAAACTCTTTTATTGTTCTGTTATTATTACTGTTTTCCACCTCAATGGTAATAAGCACTTACCGTTCCACTCTGCTGGTAATCACTTTAATAAGTGCCCACCCACTTTTTACAGCACCCTGGGCACTTATCACATCAAATACGGTATATAAAAATTGAATATTGAAATGTTCTCATCACTCTTACTCATGTGGAGAACTGCTTAATCCGTTTAGGGTCACAGGGAGGCTGGGGGTCTGTTAACATTATTTGAAGGCAGGGTGTACTCTGAGCAGTTTGCCACACTCACAACCCCTCACACTTACACCTGAATGCAATTTAGAACCAAATATGAATGTCTTTGAGTCGTAGAAAGAAAATTCCTGAAGTAAACGTACACTAGCACAGTGACAGCATGCAAACCATTCACAGAAATGCTGTGTGTTGCTGTGAGATGTCTTTCCTTACTATCACGTAATTGTGCGGCCCTATCAAAATGCTTCACTGCTAAAGAAATTCTGGAAAAGTAAAAATTAGAAACTCGTCAAACAGACTTTTTAAAGCTCTTATCATTATACTTCCTTCTATAAATACAGTACATCAATCTTCATGGACCACCACAGGAATCATAAAGGTAAATAACATTTATTTCATATCGAATGGCTAGATTTCAAAATACTGTAAAACAATTTGAAATTGTTGTCAGAGGTCTGATGCGATAAATGTAAATGTTACATGCTGTAAGTGTCAATTAAAATAAAAACAAATAAATAATTGTAAACAATTAAAATAACAAACAGAAAGGAAATTTTAAAAATTGATTAATTGAAATATAACTGCATTAAAATTTAAAATGTGAAAAATGGAATAAATTATTGTTCAGTTCATTTTCTGTAACCGCTTAATTGTAATTACGAGAGGCTGGCGCCCATCCCAGCCGACTCCGGACGAGGGCAGAGTACACCCCGGACAGCTCTACTCTTATTGAAAGTCAGTAATGGTTCGTTTACATGAACCTCACACTATAGACAGTGAAAGAGATTTTCGTAACCTGGATTTTTAGTACCCAGAGGGTTTCGTAAGTAGAGGGCTGACTGTATATATAAATATATGTGTGTGCGTGTGCGCGCGCGCGCGCGTGTGTGTGTGTGTGTGTGTGTGTGTGTGTGTGTGTGTTCATTTTCTGAACCATTTAATCCTAATTTAGGGTCATAGTGGTTGGTGCTCTGGTGCTTATTTTATCCAATTCTGGGTAAGGGCAGTATCTTCATTAAAATATTATTCTAATAAAACATAAAAGGACAAATTCAGGGACTGATATGTCTTTCTTTTTATTGAACCTTTTTTGGTGGTTGCTTTGTGGTGTTTGCTGCTACAAAAGAAATTTCCCATGTGGACAATAGAAAGAACAATAAAATCAAGAACAGAGGAGAACACAACACAACATGCACAGATGGGGGGGAGGGGGGGTATGACCTTGCAGGGTAGATGAGGCCAATGAGTGTTAATTAATTTTTTTGAAGTCAATACCAAGAGTGATTAATATTTTTTTCATTTAAACACCAACAACAAAGACAGAGTTGCCCTGAAATAACGCCTGGTATTAAATGGTTTGTTCTTCACACATTATTATTTGTTATATATTAGTATTAAATTATATTGAATGAAACATGACAAGCTTAAACCAGTCATGTTAATGGAATCTGTCATCATCTCGAAGGATGTGTGTGAGAGGAATACCATTGTTATCTTGAAGCCAAATCAATCTGATGCTGGCCATGGTCTAATTCTGCCATTGAACTTTACATGAGACTTGAATGCAAAAAAAAAAGAAAAGAAAATTAAAAAAGTGTGTGTGTGTGTGTGTGTGTGTGTGTGTGTGTGTGTGTGTGTGATGGAGAGTCTGACTTCAAAAGGAAATAGCTCGTCAACCATTCTAAGCAGGAGATTTACCATTTAATAATTAAGATTGATTGCATACAGGAAATTGAATGAAAAGATCAGCAGCTAGGTTCAGGCAGCACAAAATGGTGTCAGAACCATGAATGGTGAGTGGAATTTCACCTTAGTGGAAAAGCTTTTGGTTAAAATAATTATACTTGAGCATCAGCGAGACTTTGAAAGCCAAAGACACGCACATTAGAACACACTAAACTTCTTTTTTTTTCTTTACTATTGCAATTATTAGCCATCCTTCATGTGGAATATCCATGCAGCTGAGTTGAACAATAAAACCAGCTGCAGATGCATTAAATATTCATTACTTTTATGAGATAACACACTCATTCTGGCATAAAACCAGTAAAGCGGCATGAGTCATCTGCTGTTTGCTGTCATTGAGACAGGAGAAGCTACGCACTGCGGAACCCTCAGAAGAGTTCTCTTATTTATTTATTTATTTATTTATCTATCTATTTATTTATTTAATTTGAAGAAAGGGATATTGCGTGAGATGATAAAGCTGTTTGTTAAGTAAATCAATCTTTAGAGGCATCAACAGGGAATAATAAAAAGTGAATTTAGATGAGGCCTCATTGGTGCTGTGAGATATTAACAAAAGGAAAAAAAAAAAAAAAAAAAAGAAAAAAAGGAAAATAATAAAAGTATTTAAACTAATCAGCACAACATAATTATATGTACATACATGCATTTATATATAGAATGCAGGCCAGTAAAACCTCCCATTTTTCAAATGTTTAAAAAGTTTAAAATAGTATAACTATTATTTTCACACATGCACCTTTATTCAGGACAGTTTTTTTTTTTTTCTTTTAATTTATTTATCATGTTTTAAAGACAAAACCCTTGAAATGGTTTACTATCTATACATTATTGGAATCAGTTCCTGACGGTGGCCGTGATGCTACAGGTCATTTGCATTTGGCAGGCTATCTTATTCTGAAACAAACATTCTTCAGGGTTTGGGGTTGATGAGTAGACACACGTGATTTAAGGTGGCTCCCAGAAAACAAACAGCGAAGTCAAGGGAACTGGCTGGCAACCCAACTTCACACAACGAGATCACCCAATCTGCAAACATATTCCTGCGCACTTCTGATGAGAAGTTACAGTTCTTCAGTCTCAAGGTGTTTAACACAGGTTGAGCCACCTTAGCATCGCCTTTCAACCCTCACCGAGTTTCATGTTTGCAAATGATGATGTTTGAATTTTATTTGTTGAATAGCTGTTTTATTTTTAAGCAAATTTGCAAGTCTCTAATTGTTTTCTCCTGTCCAAGTGTAATTTCAGATAAATGCATGATCTGAGAAATCACTACTACGAAGTAGTAATAGGATTAAGTGGTTACAGAAAATGAATAAATGGATGCCTCACTGATTGCATAAGCTGAAAAGAGGTCAGAGGTGCCCTTTATCACTGACCCTGTTTGCACTGTATCTGGAACCTTTGGCACAAGCAGCGGGAGAAGATTGAAACATACAGTTATTCTTGGTTATTAAAATGCAATATGATGACGTCTGGCTATTAGTAACCCAGGAAAATGCCCTTCACTCTTTTTAGAGCTCCTTGACTTAACTGGTTAATATTCAGGGTATAAGATTAATTAACTCTGCCTATGCCAATCCTAAACCCGGATGCAAAAGGAGGAGGGTTAGGTAAGAGGCTAAGCACCCATTCCCGTAATAATAATAAATAAAAAAAAATCTGATTATGGTAACTAGCACAGTAAACAACGCTATCCAAAATTGTCACAGAATCATGTCATGCGAAATCCCAGAAGAGGAGGATCTTAGATGGGAAGACACCCACATGACGACTAAGGATGAAAGCCCTAGGGAAGTCTCCAACCTGAGGACGGCATGGACGGGGCAACTACTGTCAACGAGGAAATTCACCCGTGTAGGCTGCTGGAATGTGAGGACCACGTATGCCATCGGGAAAACTGCAATAGTAGCATGAGAAATGAGAAGATATTACCTGGGCGTGCTCGGTATAAGCGAGCTGACATGGACCGGATTTGGAGAAGTGAAAGTCAACACCGGAGAGCCTATCCTATACTCTGGGTCGGAGGATCAACATTACAAGGGGGTAGCAATCATGCTGAGCCCTGAGACGAGAAAATGTGTGATCAAGTGGAACCCGGTGAGTGAAATAAATAATCATAAGTGCTAGATTCAATTCAAAGTATGTGAAAGCTACCATCATCCAGCTCTACAGTACGACCAATGATGCTGATGAAGAGGAGAAAGATGCTTTCTATGAACAACTACAAAATGAGATTGAATTAGCACCAAAGCATGATATTCTCATTTTAATGGGTGACGCAAATACCAAAGTGGGGAGTAGCAATGAAAACCACACAAGAATGTTGGGCAAAGAAGGTTTGGGCAGAATGAGTCAATGAGATCAAATAGGACTACATATTGACCGGTCTCAAAAAGCAATTAAATATTTGTGAATTTGATTAGCATACTGCAATAGCGATATGCAGAAGAAAAACCATGAAACTGTGTGTGTGTGTGTGTGTGTGTGTGTGTGTGTGTGTGTGTGTTAGAAAAAAAAGTCATCAATGGGCACCACCCTAATTATCCCAATTTATGTTTTTAGTTTGTTTGTTTGTTTGTTTTTCCCCATGTCTCCAAAATTCTACTGAAAAGTTTATTCGGATGTAATTTGCCTTCCACATGATGCATGCACTATAAACTAAGTAATGCAATGTAGAAACCCCAATCCAAAACCACTACACTTTATATTGCTATAGAGTAAAGTGCTTGGCTATGAAGTTCGAATTATTTTTGTACTGTGTTATTGTTATCTTTTGTTTTTTTGTCATAAAAATTTAAGTACAAAAAAAAAAAAAAAAGAAAAGAAAGAAAGAAAGAAAGAATGGTGATAGGACTAGACCTCAATGAAAATGCTGATGAGGAAAAGAGATGATAAGAAAGTGACAGGCAGGCACAGTGTCAAGGACTGAAACACTGCAAGGAAGATGGTGGTAGACTCTGAGAAAAGAAGATACATTTCAGTCATGAAAGCAAATTTTAAGAAGAGGACTGAACACGTAGTGACATATAAAAGTGGAGCAAGGTGCGTGCTGGAGAACTATGTCCTATACATCAGAGCTACTCAATTAACTTGTAATGGGAGACATGTCATCAAAAGAGTTCTAAATGGGCCAAAGAAATATGGCCTGAAAATGGGGTAATCGCATTAAAAGCTACAAATACAGTAAAGTACAACAATGACATAAGCTAAGTGTATATAGTGTATTTTGTTAACACATAACTTTAGTCCATTACATTATATCATGACATATAATCCTAAAGCATTTCTACATTCAAATTGCAATATACAACACAGTGAGTAATCAATGCCAGTGAGCCACATTACAATTTAGAATATATAACTTTAATATACAATATCCACTTATCACAAGTGTACCAACAAAACAACACAACCGGATGGGTCTGAAACGCAACTACAGAGATACCTCAGCGAATGAGTTTAAGCTGTTCCGAGAGCAAGTTTATAAGCCGAAAAGTTCAACATCCGAACAGAGCTGTCTGGGGTCGAAAGTGAAAGTGAAATGAAATCGAACAACAACTAAAAATAGAAATTGAATAAAATCTATAGAAAAATATACTATAAATATGAGAATGAAATATGATTAATCATTATCCTGAGGTACACTTAATATCCGATTAGGCTCCACCAGAGGGGCGTGGCTGACACACGGGGCGGCTCGCGATGCGCACACCTGATCCTACTCACCAATGTACCGTGCTATAAAGACGAGCAGCGCGCTCATCCCGGTGCTAGAAGATTGTCCCTCTTCATGTCCCTGTTTTCCTGTGATCTCTCTGGTTCCTGGTTTCAGCTCCACGCTTGACCAGTTCCTGCTCCGAAGTTCTCCATATCTAAAGTTTTTGTGTTTCTCCTCATCACCAGCAGTGACTACATTTTCTGCTTACTCAAGTGCCTCCCCTGTAAGAATAAAGTTCTACTCTTTCTCCTGCAATTTGGGTCCGGCTGAAAGTTCCTGAAGTCACAGTTAGCTTGATCATTTATGGTGCATTTAACGTTTGCACCTTGTACCAGAAATGATATATTCAATGGAATGAAATAAGATGATTATGCAGAG
Source organism: Plotosus lineatus (assembly GCA_024760905.1). NCBI lineage: Eukaryota > Metazoa > Chordata > Actinopteri > Siluriformes > Plotosidae > Plotosus > Plotosus lineatus. Next base: position 21,895,394 of record CM045744.1, read on the forward strand.
AGAGAGAGAGAGAGAGAGAGAGAGAGAGAGAGAGAGAGAGAGAGAGAGAGAGAGAGAGATTGTACACAGTACAAACTCATATAGGTTACTTATACATGTGTTAAACATAGTTGTCCTCTAAAGAATGCCCTGTAACGACTTACGAACAAACGGCTCATCATCTCACAAACGGCTGTCCGGAACGTATTCTGTTTGTAAATTGGGGAGCATCTGTAATCTGTTCCAATCCCCTCCCAAACTCATATAACCTGACACAAACACATATATTGGACCTAAAATATTAAAGATAACCATGTTAAAACAACAAATATTCAATAATAATAATAATAATAATAATAATAATAATAATAATAATAATGATAATAATAATAATAATAATAATGATAATAATAATAATAAATGTACTAATACATTAATACATGTAATAATAATTAATAATACATAATAATAAAACAAGAATAAACAATAAGTCAACTAACCCTTCCGATCATCAACTGTGGCAAAGATGTCATGTTGGCAGGCACGGGGTGATGCGTAACAGAAGAGGAGGAGGAGGAAGAGGAGGAGAAGGAGGAGGAGGAGGAGGATTTTGTGTATGTGCACGCTACGAATGCTAGTGAAGAAAGGCTTGTGGCGAGCTCTCATAAGGCCAGTGCTTCTCAAATAGTGGGGCATGTGATGTGGGGGGATAACCCTGGGGAACATGTTTTTTGTTTTTTTGTTTTTTTTTCCATACTGTACTAGAATTAAGTGTATGTAATTGTGCATTCACTACAGTAGTTGGAAGTGGCACTCTCATTGTCACACAATGATGTAAGGAAAAAAAGCACCAAGTAAACTATATGAAGTGCAGTAAACATTATAGTCATGCGAGGGGTGCTGGGGGGAAGGAGGGTTTGAAATATATACAGTATATATTTTTTTTCTTCCAAGAGAAGCTTCACAGAACCTAATTGAGAAGCTTTGCACAAGGCATTCTCAGAGCGAGAAGGAATACACGCAGAAGAATATGAGGCTAATCGGCCCAGAAAATCCATTTCGAGGTGAGCTCATAAAGTGAATTTTTGCTGGTTGGATGGAACACAATTGTTTGTGGTTTGCGTATCATGGACAAATCATTATAAGGGACACTCATTCAATATCACTGTATAACAAAATATGAGAGAACAGTAATATAAAATTTAAAATTCAATAGTTTTAATTTAATAATAAACTAATATAAAATAAAATTCAGAATAGTTAATAATAATAACAATAAGAGAAGAAAAATGAGATGATGATGAATAAATAGAAGGTGAAGAAGTTTATTAAGTGACAAAGAAAAACAAGACTTGTAATAATACAAAATAAGAACTATAATAATACTAACAGAGGGAGGAAAAGAAAATAAGTGAGTAATAAGACACAAAGACTTGGTTTAAAATATTATAATAAGAAAAAAGAGAATGCGGATATCAACACTTTAATTCAGATATTAATCATCTTAATAAAACAATACTATTTACTTATCTGATTGTTCTGATTTAGTCACTTCTCACAGAATGAGAGAAACAACCTGTTTTGATTCAATAAGAGCAGTGACATCAGAGCAACACAATGACAGTGGTGCGCATGCGTGGAGTTAGAAATTAGAAATTTTCTTCTTTTTCTTTTCGGCTTTTTTCCATTCGCCACAGCGAATCATTTGATTCGCACATTTGCTTTGGCATAGGTTTTTACGTCGGATGCCCTTTCTGACACAACCCTTTAGCAAGGGACAGAAACACGCTAACGGCTTTGCAGCCTACTCTTTACAAAAGTCAGCAATGGTTCTTTTACATACCTCTCACCATAGACAGTGACAGACATGGCCCGCCTTTGATAACCCAGTTAGTTGCACTGGGGGGACAGTGACAACCCTGTGGGGACTCGAACCCCCAACCTTAGGATCAGCGACCCTGCGGCCTATCCACTAGACCATCACTGCCCCTAAATTAACTCATTTTCTGAATTGTTTAATCCTAATTAGGACCGCGAGGAGGCTGGCGCCCCTCTCAGCTGACTCTGGGCGATGGTGGGTTGCACCCTCGACAGCTTGCCAGGCCTTCAGAGGACTAACACTCACACAGCCAGTCATACTCAGACTCACACCTTGTGGCGATTTGGAATAGCCAATTAACCAACTGTGCATTTTTTTTTTTTTTTTTTGGAATGTGGGAGGAAACTATAGTGTCCGAAGGAAACCCAAGAAAGCATGAGGAGAACATGCAAACTCCTCTCAAAAACACCCAAGCTGGGAATCGAACCCAGGACTATCTTGCTGTGAGGCAGAACTGCTAACCACTACACCACCATACCACCGGAGTGAGAGATGTGTGATTAAAGAGATTAAATATATCTTATTATCAACCGTTGCATGAACAATGAAAATCAGTCAAGCAGCTCTTTGTATAACAGCAATTATAAAATGATGCAAAAAAGACAACTAAGGAACATACCTATATATGCATACCTATATGTACACATATAGACACATACACATAATTATATCCCAGTGCTTCTCAAAGAGTTGGTCGGCTCCACACTGGGGGGGTGATGCCGGGGGAAGTGCATATGACCCTGAGAAAATTGCTTTTCTAGAATAGTGTACAGGAATTAAATGTAATGGCACCTCCCTTCCACTAGTGGTGCTCATATTGCCGCTTTATGGTGTAGCGGTTTTTCAGAGGAGCAAATAATATGAAGTGCAGGAAACAACACCTCAAAAAAAAGCATGGAAAAATTTCTAACAGGAACAAAGGGAAAGGTGGAGAGAGACATAGATATAAATGTTTAAGGAACACACGTTTAAGAACTTGTTGAAAAACAGTTCGTGAGTCTGTTAGTTTTTTTTTTTTTTTTTTTTCCAGAGAGGAGAGGGGAGAAAAGGATGTGTCCTCGGTGTGTGGGGTCCTTGATAAGTCCCCTGACTCTCTTCTGTAGTCTGTCAGTTTAAAAGTTACTGAGGGAGGGTAGTGTGGTTCCAATCCCCTGCTCTGCCGTGCTCACTACCCGCTGCAAGGTCTTCTTGTCCTCTGCAGTACAGCTGCTAAACCACATTGTACAACAGTAGACAAGGAGGCTCTTGATAACGGAGCACGGCATAACAGTTCATCACTAGATAACAGTTCATCACTAGAGGTCGAGGTAGATAATTGTTTTTAATCTGTCTGCTTGAAGCCTGTGTGTCTGCTGTGCAGAGAGTGAAAATATATTGGCATGTAAACATTATAAATTTAGAAGGCATTTTAAGAAACCCCATGTTAACGCTGACACGGTTTCTTCATCTCTCATCCTGAACACTGGAACATTACAGGGGCTCGTTCTTAGCCCCCCTTCTCCATCTTCACACATGAGTGCTCCCCCACTCACACCGGCAGCACAATCATCAAATACAGTTGCCCCTTGTCTATTCGTGCTTTTGCACTCAAGGCTTTGCATATTCGCGGATTGCCGAGCAACTATCACGTCATTCAAATTCAGCCAATGGCAGTCCTCCTTCCTGCTGATTGGTTGAGATGATGTATATGCCCCCTTTTCCTTATTCACATGCAAGTTGTCAATGAGCATTCTTTTTAGTGTGTTTTAATTACCAGTTAAGCTCTATGATGCCACTCAAACGTCGGCTAAGCACCAGAAAAAGGTAATGATATTGGATGTCTCTTCTGAAGAAATATGACTTTCTCCTGAAGAAACGACCATTTCCTCTGAAGTGCCTGAAGAAGAAGAATCATCTGAACTGCTGTAAAGCACAATAGAATTAAAGTCTTTTTTCAAATATTATTCCAGTACAGTACATAAGTTAATGTTTAGAATGTTTGTTTGTGTGATTCTATGTACTGTGGTGTAGCATGTTTATCTTTATGTTTTTTTTTATCCAATTTATTACACTTCATGTTGTTTTATGTTCTTTTTGTTATGGTCTGTATTTTTGGGGGACTTTGAGTTTGACATCTGTACTCAATTAACTCTGTTTTCTTGCCACTCTGGCTGAGGGACATGGCTGAGCTGCTTGTGACTCACACCTGAATTCACTCTTCTCCCAATATGAATTCATCTAATCCCAATAAACACAAGCATGCTCACCTATGCACCAGAAGATAAATTCACATCACTAGTATTGTATTCTCTACCTCTGTTCTCTGCCCGCTCCGGCTGAGGGATGTGGCTGAGCTGTTCAGGCTGAATGCAGTTCACCCCAGTGAAAGCACGCTGCTTAAGTGTTTTCCCTTTGAATAATAAATCCATTCTGGCATCTCATGCTGCATTCTGGGTAAGGCTGAAAGCTGATTACATCATTACGTCACACTTTTATGTTCTTTATGTACTTGTGTAGTACTCAAGCTTCACTTGCTCACTTGAAAGATCAGAAGTCCGGTTAAGCCGCGCTTTGTCCACAAGCACCATATGTCACTTAAGACAAGCGCCCACATTAATGGAGCCCCCCTCTAGTGGGCGTCTGATAAGCATTTTTAACCATTGATGTGTTTTCGTTGATTTGAGCCTTCCTTTCCATTTTTCCATTCCTGTGTTTGTAAAAGCAAAAATTACGGTTAAAAATCTTGAATCGTGAATGTGTACTCTCTCTCTCTTTCTCTATATATATATATATATATATATATATATATATATATGTTGATGTGACAGCAACAATCTGGAACTTAACACAGCCAAAACCAAGGAGATGTAGTGTAAATGGGTACCAGTAAAATATATACTGGGAACGTAAACCTGCGATGGACTAGCGTCCCATCCAGGGGGAGTTGAACTCCTGGTTGCTTCACGCTATGGAAACCGGGGATAAGCACCGGCCTGATGAGCCACGAGGCTAAGCTACTAGGCTCGGGTGTAAAAACCCAACAGACTTACTCTGCCCCCATACAGTGATGGATATGAGCTAGATAGAGTGGTGTGCTTCAAGTTTCTTGAAGTAGATATTTCTTCTGACTTCATGTGGACCACAAACATCTCCCACCAAGTGGGAGAAGCACAACAAAGGATGTAGTTCCTCAGGATTTCACCACCAAATTGTCTATCTGTGGATATTTTTCACAAAGAAAACCAAACCATGAAGGTCTCACATTAAAACTTGTGGAAATTAAAGGTATGGTGCAAAAAGCTTTGTTTAATTATCATTGTCAAACCCTGTCTCTTCAAGAACATGTTTATGTTTTGAAAATCCCCAAGAGGAGTGACCCGGATCATCTGCTTGTGTTTTGCTTTGAAGTAAATACAAAATATTTCAACAGATAGGATTTTCAATTTAAACATTTTATCATACAGGACTGTACTATATTTATTTGTGCCTTGCAATCTAAAGTGCAAGGGTGTTTTGTTTTTTTTTCTTTTTTTAATTGTTATTGTCATCTAAATATATTTCAACAAGAGTCTGCTGCAGAGAAACCACCATCATCCACTTCAGGCAGTGACATAGTCAAAGATCAGCTAAACACCTCAACATCTGTGACTATGTCCAAACCAGAATACAAGTCTGGCAGCCAGAAAGAAAAGAGGAGATAGATAGAATAAGTGTAGGTGCAGAGCAACAGAGCAAGAGCCACCTGATAGTTGTAATGTAAAGATTGACAGCACCGCCCTGGGAATTTCACAGAGGGAAATATTTTGAGAAACTAAGGAACACATGTAAATTACACTCAAAAAGTATGAAACCTGTTTCTGTGACATAAAACTATTAATCTTTATTTTAGACCATCAAATTAAAAACAAAACGGCATTCACACATTCAAAGGAAACTCAGGCACAACTTAGGGCCAGGTGAGTGAACAAGGATTACTGCAGTTAAGGAACCACCAAAAAAAAAAAAAAAAAAAAAAAAAAAAAAAGTGCTCAGTAAGAAAACAGCCAGACACCCATCATCAAGCAAGAATAAACTACCCACCCCCTCAGACTATAAGGCGCACACAAAAGCTTTCAAATTTAAAAAAGAAAGAAAGGTCTTATAGTCCGGTGCGCCTTTTGTGTGGATGAAAACCCAAGAGGTTTGGTCAAAACCCAAGTGAAGCAAATTAAGAGCACACCATCATTGCGGTGGATTAACCAAAGAGCTCCAACTGCTAGATTAGATATTGGTGTCAACAGGTCGTAAGTTAGAGGGATCTGGGCTTCGTGTCCAAATACCAGCAGTACGGCTATAATAGTCAGGTGACTCACTAAGGAATACATGAGTGGCTGAGAGAAGTTTACCTCACAAGACTGGAAGACTTTTTCCACCTAATCTCCGTCTCTACCGACCATCTGTCTTGTTACAAGGATGCTTCTGTGGCTCAGAATATTCAGTTGGCTTAATGAGAGTCTCACATTTATCACTGGGATAAAGCACTGCTACAGATGTCCTCATGAGACCTCGCATTAACCTTCTTGAATTTAAAGTTACACTGATACAGCTCCTGAAGAGTAATGACCTCCGTTCTGTAATGAACACAATACTTAAGCTGCAAATGAGTGCCACCATCTTTGTTACTGTGAATGTGCCGTCTCTTTAAGGGGCGTGGCTGAGAGAAATTTAGGTCACGACCCGGAAGACTCCCTATCTCCGGCTCTATACATAGTTTTCGATCACGTGACATTTCTGACTAAGTCCGCCATATTGGAGGTGGACAGAACATGATATGAAAAAGGAATCAACATCTAACAAATAAGGTAACAGGTGTAGTGTCTAGACCAAATTTTTCATACTTGAACATGTTTAAGTTCTTTCAACAGCACAAGAAAATATACATGTAAAATTATGTTTAGACATGTTGAAAATGTTTTTTCTATCAAAATGATTTGGTTTCTAGCTTTTTTTGTGTTTTTACAACATGCATTAGAACCATATCATTTATTTAATTATTAGGCCTTACTCATCAGGTGGCTTTATGGCTACCACAACAGTTTTTTTCCCTCTTTTTTTCAATTTCAAAACATGAACATATTCACATTTATATACAGCATACATTGTAACTCAGTCAAGACTGTTTCACATTTTAATAATTTCATCAATCAAAGGACACAACAGATTTGCACAAATTTGTCAATGCACAGCAAACAGTCACTATCTTGTCAATGGTTGGTGTAGATCCATCTGTTGAAATCAAAAAGTCTTAAGGAAGTGTGTCTTGCAATATAATGTATCTGTTGCGTACAAGACCTATAACCCTCTCTACATGAATCCTCAAATGGGCTAGTTTACGAGTTTTTTCCACTTCAACAGGGGAGAGCTGTGATCTTCCTTTGGTAAATGCGGGTATTAACACCTCACAACTAGCTTGGGCTACACTTTTGGCAATGTCAAAACCCCTGTCTGCTAATACCACATCTCCATACTCTAGTTTATCTAAAAAAAACACAGTTATTGGTCATAAACTTGTCCGATGTTCTACCACCATAACCTGGGCTGATGTAGCATTCCTTGTGGAGATATCCCTATCAAATACTTTGCTGTATTATGGTGTTTGTAGGACGACCATGTCTGTGCTCTGGCTTTCAGGTTGGACGGTCTTTCTATGAAAATCTCGAAACTGTTTTGTTGTTGTCCTCATCCTCAGCAGATATGTTGTTGTCGGTCTCTGTTGATGCCTCCTCCTCATTTGTCTCTGCGGTGTTGAAAAGTGTAATTAAAGACTGTGCTGCCTCAACTCTTTTCCTCTTTTGTTGTCTCTCTTTGAGCCTTAAGCCACGCTCTGGAACTGGTGTCTTAGATGGTTCATGCTTCTGATGGCCAAGTTTTAAAGATGGTGCCCAATCTACGTCGCCTTCTGGGTACAGAGGTGATGGCTTTCCTGTAAAACAGAAAGATAACAGTCAATTACTGTTCAAAAATTAATATTAAGTTAATCAATAGCTATGGTTCATGTACATGTATGCAGATATATTCAATTGAAAGGTATACATTTACCTGTATCATGTGTATTGTAAAGCTGCACATGTAAGCACTAACTTGCTTCATTGTAAAAATATGTAAATGAATGATTTGACTTCACACATGCTGCATTTCAATTTTTCAAATAACTAAGGCAATTTTAATCAGAATACTTTAATCTAAAATCTTATTTTTGTATTATATTTGGCTAGGTTGTATTTGTTGACTGTTAGTCCAATGTTTACACTTAAAAAATGCACGGTGTACGTTTTAAGGAACACAGTGACAAACTTTTAACCATCAATGAAATCTTCCTTCCAGGTTTACCGGTAAAAAAAACATACAGCATGATTTACTTAAAACATCAACAAAACTTACCTTTTACAAAATGATCCGAGCAAATCCTCAGATAAGGGTAAGATGATTGCTGCAGGTCAGAACGGCTGATACGAGACAGCCATAGTGTTCGTCGTTTTTCAGACATTTCTTTGGTTTTGTCTCCTTGATTCATAATAACCGCCGGCAGCCGATAGAAAGACACGTTGTCCTTCCCTCCTGTCCGTGTACAACCAATAATCGCACAGTAATTCACCATTTTGACATCTAATTTACATATGAATAGCTAAAGGGCGTTGTTTACCTCCAAGATGGCGGACACTTTCATTATTGATTGTGTGTGACGTCACCGGAAAACTATGTATTG
>CM045744.1:21908975-21946475 GCA_024760905.1 Plotosus lineatus
ACCAGTATCCTACCTTCAGTGTGAGTAAACAGACTTAATGCATGTCTTAAGACCACCACTATCACATTGCAATTTCATAAATCATCAATAATATACAAAAATACAACATTACAAGGCGTGGCATTGCAGAGAGAGAGAGAGAGAGAGAGAGAGAGAGAGAGAGAGAGAGAGAGATTTTGAACATTTTTGCCAGTAACTCTGAGCATTACACAATTTTCAGCAGTGTTTACTGCTGCCGGTAAATTGGCCCACAGCCAAAAGTCAAAAAGCCTTAAATTTTACCTTGACCTCACATTAGGATTCCAGCTTTTCTGGAAATGTCCGCACTGAAAATAGATTTTTAAGAATCTCTGAAAACCAAGCTAATTTCTCCTCCTCCATCAGCTATAGTGGGTGTAAAAAATTCCAACTTAAATGTATAGAGTGCCAGTCACTACATACTATTCAGCTAGTTTTGCCGTGGCCAATCTCTCAGAGAACTGAAAAATGCTGATGTTATTGTAAGTCTGCTCGCTGACCCTGTGAGGCAAATCTGAAATTTGATTGGTTAAAAAAAAAAAAAAAAACATCCTCATTGCTAATATAGTTTAAGTGACATTGGCCAGCACTGCTGACTCTGAAAGCCCTGGGCAGATTAGACTGACATGGCCACACATAGAAGCTGAAATCGGATTGGGGGGGGGACCCTAACATCCACATACATGCTAGAAGCAGTGCAGCCAAGATATACGAAAGGAAGAGTAAATTGGGACTGTTGGGAGTAAATTATTGCAGTTTAATGTCATAAATGCTAGAATTTAAGTTGTTATTGAAGGTTGGTGGTTCTGATAGTGTTTAGGCAGCAGATGAGGCTTCTTAAAGACATGTTTAGAAACTACAGTGATCCCTCGCTGCATCGTGCTTCAGTGCATCCCGGGTTTTTCAAAAATATTCATTAAGAAAAAAAAAGGAAATTAAGGAAAAATAGGAAAAAAAAATTCAAGAAAATGCCAATTATACATTAAAAAAAAAAAACAAAAAAAAAACAAACAAAAACAAACCTACTTACATTTTTATGTGAGGTGCGCATCTGAGTGTGAGCACGCACGTCTGTGTGTCTGTGTATTTATATTTTATTTACATTTTATGCATTATTTTTGAATGTTTAATTGTTATTATAAGCATCTATAGTGTTGAATATGTATTTATTGATATTATACACAGTGCAGCTATCTGGGTTTTCAAAGGCGGGCCATGTCTGTCACTGTCTATGGTGAGAGGCATGTAAAAGAACCATTGCTGACTCTCGTAAAAAGAGTAGGCTGCAAAGCCGTCAGCGTGCTTCTACGACCTCTAGAGGGATGAGCGCTGCCAGGCCAAATCAACCCAAGTCTCGTCATGAAGGCGCCCCAACGACATCCCCGGATGCTAAGGGATAAGTGAAGTGAAGAAGATACACACACATATACAAGGATCCCTCATTTTCCACGGTTAATTGGGACCAAGATCTTCCCACAACCACCAAATTCCGCGAAGTAGGATCACCCATTAACCACAAAAAAGTGAGGGATCCCTGTATTTTATATCATTTTTTGTATGTTTGTTTTTTTTTTTTTTAAGTGTCCAAAAATCAAACCCTTTAGTAAACACCATTTGAAGTGTTGCAGGATCAGCATTCTGAAATTAAATGTGTGCAGAAGGCAAAATGTTTTATGTCCTGTAATAGGTTCACTTTGGCTGAAAATTAAGATTTCACAGAGAAACTGCCCTGGCTCATGGGCTTCATATCTCATTCACTCATTCTGATCATGCTTTGGTTCTGTGAGTTAGACAGTACAATCCATGAGTGTAAATGGAATAACAAGACCTCAGACAAGCAGAAAGATTTTGCTCATACCCGATAACGTCTTCCTCTTCTGATCATTACACGTGGTGCATTGACCCTTGCTCAGTAGAGAACACAAATGGATTTGGAAAAACATAGTGGCCCATTTCATTTTATTTCCATTGGATCAGTGGATAACAATGCTTTGTATGTTTATTTAATGTGCGTCCAAGTAAAAAGGCACCTTTAAATCTTCACCCACATAAAATAAACAAATACAGTCGGCCCTCTATTTACGAAATTAATCCGTTCCAGAGCCTTTTTCTTAACCTGGATTTTTCGTATTCAGCGCTTTTCGTAAGTAGAAGGCCGACTGTAGCTCTTTATTCACATTAATGTCATCAATGGAAAATAATGATACTCACATGTTCACCAGTATACACTGACTAGTCGTGACATGATCACTGACAGGCGAAAGTAATAATATTGAATATTTTGTTGCAGTAGCACCTGACAATAATTAGTTTTCGCAGTTATAGTTGTGATGCGAGCATAAGGATCTGAGTGTTTATGCCGTGCCCCAATTTTATGACAGGTAGGGTGAACAGCACCTTCACCTTCAAGGCTGAAGTGGCCTCGTGCAAAGCACCTAAGCCCTAACTGTCTCAGGACACAGCAGTGTGGCTGCCCACTGCTCCAAGTGTGTGTGTGTGTGTGTGTGTGTGTGTGTGTGTGTGTGTGTGTGTGTGTGTGTGTGTGGTGCGCACACACACTCTGTTACATTACAGTATATTTATATATTTACATGGTGTGGTGTATTGATTAGTATTTGTGCAGCAAGAAGGTATTGGGTTAAAGTCTTATGTCCAGCAAGAGCATTTTTATGAGGAGTCTGTCCAAAGTCAGACACATTAGATTTGTAGGATGTTCTGGTTTGTCCCTAGGTGTGAATGTGTATGATTCTGTGTTTGTGTTGGCCGTGCTATGGTCTAGAGATCTGTTCTGGGTGTATCCAGACTTCACTATGAGTAAGTTAGGTTGAAATCCAGCCTTCACACAGAAAAAGGATAAATCAGTTAATTAAATATAAAATAAAAACAGAATAATAGTGATGATATGCTGAGTTTATATTCCTATACAGTACATGCTGTAGATACAGTGAGAACAATCACCCAATCAAAACACTTAGATCGATCAATCAATTAATCAATCAATCAATTTATCAATCAATCAATCAATCAATCAATCAATCAATCAATAATTTTTCTTCCTTTCTTTCTTTCTTATTTTCTTGACTGAAATGAAGAAAGCACATGATTTTTTTTTCCAGCTAGCTGTACCCAATATGATCTAGAACAGGAAAGTAAACCATCTCCTTCTTCTTTTCCTTTCGGCTGTTTCCTTCAGGGGTCGCCACAGTGAATCATCTGCCTCCATCTCACCCTGTCCTCTGCATCTTCTTCTCTTACACCAGCTACCTTCATGTCCTCCTTCACCACATCCATAAATCTCTTATTTCTTCCTCTAGGCCTTCTGCCTGGTGGTTCCAACCTCAGCATCCTACTACCAGTCTATTCACTATCCCTCCTCTCAATAATCATATTCTCCACTACTCTCAACATAATGGTTTTCAGTTGTGGCCAACTTTTATCATTCCACTTAGTTCGGCATTAGAATAATTCATTCTAGAGAATTTTGGTGCTTGGAAGTGTAACCGAACACAAACAAAAAGACATGATTACAAAAAGCACTGCCAAAAGTTTTCAGGGATAAAGCTGTGGATTCAACAGATGTATGAAATTCTTCTTCTTCTTCTTCTTCTTCTTCTTCTTCTTATTATTATTATTATTATTATTATTGTTGTTGTTTTTGTTGTTGTTGTTGTTGTTGCTGATGTTAATAATAATAATAATAATAATAATAATAATAATAATAATAATAATAATAATAATAATAATAATAAAATGCTTTATTAATCCTATGCACAGTGAAGTGCATACCCAAGAATGGACTCTTCCCCTGGGACTTTTCTAGGATGATCCTGTCTTTTGAAACTGAATTAAAGCGTGAAGGGGAACTGGAATGGATAGAACGTTGGCTTTAAACAATCACCAAAATTTTCCCATACAGTGACTTACAAAGAAAAGGTGAAGAGCGTCATTGCTTTAGAAGTATCCCAGCAGATTTTTGGCTGTGATCAACACTAAATACTGAGACGGGGGTGATTCTTTAACCATTTTAAGGACTTCTTTTCTCTTTTCTTTATTAAACTGTTGCTATAATCTGTTGTTAGTTTTTTTTTTTTTTTTTTTTTTTTTTTTTTTACATTGCTATGTGGATGCACTGTATGAAGAGTTGATTTTTTTATTGTTTGATTTATTTATTATTATTATTATTATTATTATTATTATTATTATTATTATCATTATTATGATTATTATTATTATTATTATTATTATTATTATTTATTTATTTATTTTTTTGCCATTTGTCTTAATTTCATATGCTTATATTTTGAATGGGAATCTTTCTTTTCTATTCCCATTGTATACTATTTTCTTCCCTTTCCTTATTTTTATTTGCAGGTCTAGTTCATATTTGTTTGATGAATGGTTGTAAAAAAACCCTGCTCTTATGGTGGCGTGTGTCATAAACAAATGTTTTAATTTTAATTTTCCGTTGTCTTCACGGGGATTGTAAATATCATTGTTATGCTTGACAGAATGCTGTTAGTAATGTACATTTTGTATACAATAGGCCCTTGACTATTCGCGGTTTTGCACTCACGGTTTGAGTATTCGCAGACTGCCGAGCAACTCGCACGTGATTCAAATTCAGCCAATGGCTGTCCTCCTTCCTGCTGATTGGTTGAGATGATGTGACGCCTCTTTTTCCTCATTTGCGCACAAGTTGGCAATGAGCCTTTTTTTTGATGTGTTAGTTAAGTTCTATGATGTCACTCAAACGCCTGTTAAACACCAGTAAAAGGTAATGACGGCTGTCTCTTCTGAAGAAATGACTTTCTCCGGAAGAAATGACAGTTTCCTCTGAAGTCACGTCATTGCTGAAGAGGAATAATGGTCTGAACTGTGTAAAGCACTCCACTATTAAAGTCTTTTTTCAATTATTATTCCAGTACATGACCTAAGGTAATGTTTAAAATGTTTGTGTATTATGTTTTATTGACTGAGGTGTAGCATGTTTCTTATTTTGTTTTGTTTATCCAATGAGGCACTGTGGCTCTAACTAACTGTTTACAGTACTTCCCTTCGGCTGAGGGGCGTGGCTGGGCTGCTGGGTAGCACACACCTGAATTCACTATTCTCATTTACTCCCAATAAACAAAAGCATGCTCACCTCTGCGCCAGAGGATTAACTCACATCAACATCACCACCTCTTTGGTTTGTAATGCTCTCTAACTCTATCACTATAAAATTCTACTCGCTTCGGCTGGGGGGGGCGTGGCTGAGCTGCTCGGACTTAATGCAGTTAATACCTGAATTCAGTCATCCCATGCCTAATGCAATATGTTCCTCTACTGGGCATTTTTGAAAACTACAGTGCTGTATGTTTATTCAGAGGATGCTTTGAAAGTTGTTTTTATATGTATGCATTATAATGTTTATATTTTATCATCAATAAATATAACAGTAAAAAATCGAAAAGTTTTTCTTAATCATTACTACATTTTACTACAATAATACCGAATTAATGAGTAAGACTGTCTATAGAGTGTGTTTAAGAAGCATATTTTAGTGCATGTAATAGATACATAGTATTTTACTTCCGGCTGGTCATTCGCGCATGTGACGTGATGCATGGGGTTTTATTCCCAGGTACAGAACTCGCGGATTATATCGATTCATGCGAGGGCCCGGAACGAACCCCCGCGAATGTCAAGGGCCTACTGTATGGGCATAAGAAGCTATTATTGTATTTTCTGGACAATATGTCCCCCTGGTGTACACGTCGCATTGGCCAAAAAATGTATAATAAAGAAGAAAACACACACACACACACACACACACACACACACACACACACACACACACATATATATATATATATATATATATATATATATATATATATATATATATATATATATATATATATATATATATATATATATATATATATATATATATATATATATATATATATATATATATGTTGTACTGGACTATAAGTCACAAACTCATGGAAACTGTCTACCTTGACTTTGAAATCTGCTGGCAGTTTATGTGACATTGTGGTCCTCACTCTGATATCGAGAGGAGGTTGCGTTGCATGAAGTGGTAACACCAAGAACATCCTCATGCAAAGTTATCCATATTCATCCCCTTAACAACTACCTGGACGTGGAGACGCAACTGCACTGTTGACGGGCTTCTTCCTTTCAGCACACTGCTTAAGCACCCATGTGCGAGCTCGTTTTTCTAGTTGTGGCTATCTAGCTTTTAGCCCGCGATTAGCATTTCTTGTTTTATTCATTGCAGTAATAATAATCTCCACTTTTCTCCATTCCCTCCCAAGTTTCTTGTTCGCTCCAAACTTTATTTCTGCTGCACAATTACCATTTCCTGTTGCATATTTCACTACTTGCAGCTTGTAATCCACAGAATAGGATTTCTTTTTGGTACATTTATTCAATGGTGGATGAGCAGGTACTGGTACCCAAGCCTGGAGTGCCCTCTTGTGGTTGTGAGTGTAACAATAACAACTTGTGAAATTATGTTCGTTGTTATTATGATGAACATAATTATATGTAATAATTTCATAATTAAGTCACTCTGGAGTATTAGTCGCGCCTTCAGCCAAACTATGAAAAAAAAAAAAAAGTGCCTAAAAAAAGTGTCTCAGTTCTCAACTTTATGATTGTGTTAAATATCAGCCATAGTCTTAAGATACATTTTCTCCTAAAAATTAACTTTCAGGCGGTAGTATGAGCATGCCTGCCTCACAGCAAGAAGGTCCTGGGTTAGATTGCCAACTTGGTAATTTCTGTGTGGAGTTTGCATATTCTCCTCATGCTTGTATGGGTTTCCTCCGGTTACTCCGGTTTCCTCCCACAGTCCAAAAGCATGCACATTAGGCTAATTGGATATTCCAAATCACCCCAGGTGTGAGTGTGAGTATGAATGGTTGTATGAGTGTTGGCCCTACAATGGCCTGGTGAGCTGTCTAGGGTGTACTCTGCCCTCACATGGAGTTGGCTGAGATGGGTGTCAGCCTCCCTGCGACCCTAATTAGAATAAAGCAACATTTTATATATATATATATATATATATATATATATATATATATATATATATATATATATATATATGAATGATTTATATGTATATTTAGGCAGGCAGAGCAATGAGACCAAACAAATAAATACCAGTACCGCTTAATCCTAGTCTCAGCCTATTCTGGGCATGGCCTGTGTACACTGTGGACAGCTCACAAGGCCATCGCAGGAAAACACTTTCACAAAACATTCATACTCACACTCCGGAGTGATTTGGAACAGCCAATTAACCTACTGTGCATGCTTTTGGACTGTGGGAGGAAACTGGAGCACCCAGGGTAACCCACACAAGCACGGGGAGTATGTGCAAACTCCATACAGAAACAACCAGGCTGGAAATCGAACCCAGGATCGTCTTGCTGTGAGACAGATGTGCTAATCACTATGCCACCAAGCCACCACCAAGCTATTATTTGATAGTAATTACATACAAAACAACAAATAAAAAAAAACAGGAAGAGCAGTGGTGCTCTAGGGGGCGCTGGATCACTGATCTAAAGTTTGGGGGTTCGAGTCCCACTCTCCACAAGGTTTTCACTGTCCCTCCCAGTGCAGCTAACTGGTCCTGCGATGGTCTGTTGAGCTGTCCAGGGTATACTCTGGCTTCGCCCGGAGTTGGCTGGGATGGGCGCCAGCGATGGTTGGCTGGGATAGGCTTCCCCGCGACCCTAATTAGGATTAAGCAGTTACAGAAAATGTACTGAATGAACTGAATAAAAAACACTGACACAGTAAAATACACCTAGGCAAGCAGGAACCTTTTTATTGTGTGTTTGCATGTGTTTGTGTGTGTGTGACTGTGATACATTCCTAAATTAACTTTCTCTTCAGCTTTCTTGGTGAGTCATCATACAGAAATACAATTTCAGATGAAAATGAGATAGTGAAACAAAAATATTATAATATATACATGTATAAATGGAAAAAAAAATGAAAATTTGCCTGAGTGTTTTCCCATTCTGTCAGAGTTAATTACACCCTAGTGTTATGAAGGATGTAATGTTTAAATGCTTCGTGTGTGTGTGTGTGTGTGTGTGTGTGTGTGTAAGAATGTATGTATGTGCGTACAGCATGCACTTATTTCTTGATTTTTGTGAGAACCAAATTCAAACATGCATCATTACCGCCATCTTCTGGTCACTGTTTGATATTACAATTCAGATGTCTCAGTACTCTCTGGACTTTTTAGTGCTGTGTTAAATAAAACATTGATGTTTTCTTAAAAAAAACAAAAACAAAACTATATATGTGTGAGTATCTTCTTTTCCTTTCGGCTGTTCCATTCAGAGGTCGCCACAGCAAATTATCTGCCTCCATCTCACCCTACCTTCTTCTCTTATGCCAACGACCTTCATGTCCTCCTTCACTACATCCATAAATCTCTTCTTTGGTCTTCCTCTAGGCCTTTTGCCTGGTAATTTTGCCTGGTAATTTGCCTGGTAAATCCTACTACCAATATACTCACTGTCCCTCCTCTGTACTTGTCCAAACCATCTCAATCTAGCCTCTCTGACGTTGTCTCCAAAACATCTTACACATGCTGTCCCTATGATGTGCTCATTACTGATCCAATCCATCCTTGTTACTCCCAAAGGAACCGCAACATTTACCTCCAGTTCTGCCTCCTGTCTTTTCCCCAGTGCCACTGTTTCTAAACCATACAACATCGCTGGCTTCAACACCATCTTGTACACTGTTCCTTTCATTCTTGCCGATTCCTTCCTATTACACATCACACCGGACACTTTTCTCCAACCATTCCCCCTGCCTGCACACGCTTCTTCACCTCTTTTCCACACTCTCCATTGCTCTGGGATTTTAGCCTAGGTACTTTATATATATAACATCATACAATGAATTTTGCAAACCAGACTTCATGGTGTTCATTTTGTGAATCATGTAAGTTTTAGATCTCTTTTATCTTGAAGATAATATCTTGCCCTGCTTCTTTGCTGCTTTGATGAGTTGTCTATCAATCAAGGAAAATTAAGAACAGCAGTGAGAAAGAAGGCAAAATCACAAATCAACACTGACTTATTTACTTTTATTTTACTTTTTTATTAGCAGTGGCTTTTTGTCTCCTGTCCACACTTCTATCTGATATCACAACAGCTAAGATTGCATTCTACAATGAAAAGCTATGGCATCTCTGCACAAGATCCTCACAATCTCCATAACATCTTTTGATCTATACTTAATCCACCAGCTTCTTCTGCCCCATATTCTCTGCCAACTTACTTTGCCAACGGTTTTGATCGGAAGATTAAATAAATCTATCAGATGTTTCCTCCCACACCAACTCCTCCACTTTGCATGAATGATTGTCCTTCTCTTGTATAGTTTTATACTCCACTAACTGAAAAGATTCGGATTTGGTCGCTGTACAGCACCTTTGGTTATCTATGACCGATTTCCAATCTTTTCCTCTTACAACGGTATCTCACTTTACGAAATGAATCCATTCCCGAGCCGTTTTCGTAACCTGCATTTTTCGTAAATTGAACAGCATTTTACATGTAAAATGCATGATTTGTTCCAAGGCCCCCAGTATTACCCCCTAAACCCCTAAAAATCATAAAAGCATACCTTTTAAGACCTCCTTCTGCTTCAATATCATACCAATGGTAGACGGGTTTGGCCATATTCCTTTGCGATATCACTTGAGCCCGTTTCTCCTTCGCACTCGCACTGGAACATGTGTATGTGTGTGTGTGTGTGTGTGTGTGTGTGTGTGTGTGTGTGCATGTGTGTGCACACATGTGTTCACCATGTCTTCTAAGCAGAGTTATAATTGTACAAATGTTTATGGAAGGTTAAAAGTCTGAGTCAAGAAATAAAGCATGAAACAACAGTAACTCTGTCTTTTGCATGAAAAGGATTATGGGAGGGAGAGAGAGAGAGAGAGAGAGAGAGAGAGTGTGTGTGTGTGTGTGTGTGTGTGCGCGCGCGCATGCGCATGCATGTGACTTCTGGTGCTAATGACTTCCAGTGCAAGTGAGAAGAATAAACGGGCTCGATTGATATCACAAAGGAATATCGCCAAACCTGTCTACCATTGGTACGATATTGAAGCAGAAGTAGGTCTTAAAAGGTATGCTTTTATAATTTTTAAGGGGTTTAGGGGGTAGTATTGAGGGACTGGGAACGAATAAAACATTTTACATGTAAAATGCAGTTCAATGGAAGGAAGCCGCATCATCCCTCCGAGCCAATGGGAGGCCAGCGGGGTGGGATGTTTGAACGTCATTGATGGGAAAGCAGCTCATGCATTGTTTGAATGTTTGAATGGCGCATTTTAATGTTTGAAAGGCGTGTTTGAATTTTTAAGATCGTGCTTTTGTAACGTGAACTTGTTTTGTATCCAGAAACAAAGATTTTAGAAAAATGTGTTTCGTAACCTGCATTTTTCGTTTGGTGAGACTTTTGTAAAGTAAGGTACCACTGTATATTCCTAATCTTTCTCAATCCGGTTGCTTTAATTCCTTCAACATCAGAAGAATGATTTGAACTAAGCTGGGCCAATGTTCAGTAGCTTGTTATGTAAAGGCTTGACTTCTGTAACTCACTCCTGCTCTGTTTCTGAGTACCATTCGGCCTCTGCAGCAGATCCAGAATGCAGGTGCATGACTTATTTTTAATATTCGTAAATTATCCTACCCTGCTCCATTGCTATACTCTTAACTTGACTCATGTGCCTGTCTGCATCAAGTTCAGAACTAAAAATGAACCGTCACCCTCCTACATCCAGCACCACTGAACTGCTCTGTCTATTTATTCAGGTATTAAGAGGAAAACATACACAGTGGTACCTCACCTTACGATAGTCCCAGAAAACAAAAATTCCAGCTTACAAAAATCATTTTCCAAATTTTTTTTGTCTCTGTATGTGCAACAAGTTCTCCTCACAAAACCCGCCAAACGCACAATTCAAATATTAAAACGCGCGATTCCAACATTCAAACAATGCACGAGCTTCTCTCCCATTGACTATCTTCAAACATCCCACCCCACTGGTCTCCCATTGGCTAGGAGAGATGACGCAGCTACCTCCTTTTGGCTATATCCCAACATCCCGCCCCGCTGGCCTCCCATTGGCAAGGAGGGATGACGCAGCTCCCCCATTAGCTATTATGGAGGTGCATCTCTCATGATGTTTTCATGTAAAGGACAGAGTTACTGTTGTTTCATGAGTTTCTTGCTTTATTTTTTGACTCAGGCCTTAAACCTTCTATAAACATTTGTAAGATTATAACTCTGCTAAGAAGACATAGTCAACACACGCACGCTTGCTCGCACACACACACACACACACACATATATATATATATATATATATATATATATATATATATATATATATATATATATATATATATATATATATATATATATATATATATATATGATTTCTGGTGCGAGTGAAAAAAGAAGTGGGCTCGTGGCATGCGGTTGAGTGATATTGCAAAGGAATATGGCCAAACCCGTCTACCATCGGTACGATATTGAAGCAGAAGGATTTCTTAAAAAGTATGTTTTTATAATTTTTAAATAGTTTAGGGGTACTATTGGGGGCCTTGGAAAGAATTCCATGTTTTACATCTAAAATGCGGTTCAATATACAAAAAATGCAGGTTATGAAAAAGGCTCTGGAACGGAATGATTTTGTCAGGTGAGGTATCACTGTATCTTTTTTTTTTTTCTTTCAAACTTTTTTTTTTTTCTTTAACCAAGATGGTAGAACTTTCCCTAGATGTGAAAGCAGAGTCACTGATTGTCTTTAAATGACAATAGAAAAAGACTAGAGCACTTTTAATAGTTATCTTGAAATAAATCTTCCAACAAAGGCAGCGGCGACCTTGTGGTGAAGGTGCTGGATCACTGATCCTAAAGTTGGGGGTTTGAGCCCCACTCACCACAAGGTTGCTCCTGTCCCTCTAGTGCAGATAATTCGGTTATCAAAGGCCGGCCATATCTCTCACTGTCTATGGTGGAAGCTTCATTTAAAAGAACCATTGGTGACTTTCGTCAAGAGTACATGCAAAGCCGTCAGCGTGTTTCCGCCCTGTGAATGCCTGGCAAGCTGTCCAGGGTGTACTCTGCTCTTGCCAGAGTTGGCTGAGATAGGCGCCAGCCTCCCCATGGCCCTATTTAGGATTAAGTTGTTCAGAAAATGAATAAATGAATGAATGAATCTTCCAACAGAGTTTTAGCTGATAATGAGCTAAGCCTGTCATCAAGTGAACCAATACTGTATATGAATTTACTGAAAAAAATCAAAGTGACATAATTAGGCTATGGGCTTCAGTCAAATCCTGTAAATGTAGTTAAAGCTGCTAAAATGCTATTTAAATTCTCAGAATCAGCTTCTTACAC
This sequence comes from Plotosus lineatus, assembly GCA_024760905.1. Lineage (NCBI taxonomy): Eukaryota > Metazoa > Chordata > Actinopteri > Siluriformes > Plotosidae > Plotosus > Plotosus lineatus. The sequence goes on from CM045744.1 coordinate 21,921,450, forward strand.
CATTCTTTCAATGCATGCACTACACAATATCTTCTACAGTGTATCTCACCTTACTGCATCTGTGGATGGTTCCAGGTTCAAAAGCGAGACTCGTTTCCTATGGCACTTGATGAAACCATTCAGGCAGCGTGGAATGTAACATGGCTGAAGCCCTTTCCAATAGCAATGGCAATAAAATTAAATTGCCTGTGAGAATGCAGGCTTACTCTGTGCCATATGAAACTTACTCAGTACCTGTCTCATGGATGCATGCTGTTTTACAAGAGCCTAGTGGAGCCCAAGCTTGAGCATGTTTGCTGCAGAGCTTCCTTCAGAAGCCTATAAAATGGCCTCCATCCAAAAGCTAGCTCCAGAGGCTAACAGAACTGCCTACCACAATAAAACGACTAATATTCCTGTTGAAATTGGGGATTTGATTTTTTTCCTTCAGCAGGAGTGTCTGGACTATGACAAGGCCTTTGTCTATACAGTGGTTTGAAAAAGTATCTGAACCTTTTGGTTTTCCCTCATTTCTGCATAAAATCACCATCAAATGTTATCTGATCTTTGTCAAAATCACACAGATGAAAAAACAGTGTCTGCTTTAACTAAAACCACCCAAGCATTTATAGGTGTTCATATTTTAATGAGGATACAAACAATGCATGCAAACAATGACAGAAGGGGGCAGAATAAGTAACTGAAGCCTCTGCCTAAGGAGACTTAAAGAGCCATTGAAACCAATTTTTACCAAACCAGTTAAGTCAGGTGTGTGCCCAATCACTGATGAGTGGCTTAAAGCTGCCCTGCCCACTATAAAACACACACCTGGTAAGAATTGTCTTGATGAGAAGCATTATCTGATGTGCAACATGGCTCGCTCAAAAGAGCTGTCTGAAGACCTGCGATCAAGAATTGTTGATTTGTATAAAGCTGGGAAAGGATACAAAACCATCTCTAAAAGTCTGGATGTTCATCAATCGACAGTCAGAGAAGTTGTCTACAAATGAAGAGAGTTTGGCACTGTTGCTTCTCTCCCAAGGAGTGGCCGTCCACCAAAGATGATGCCAAGAGTTCAGGACAGAATACTCAGAGAGGTAAAAAAAAAAAAAAAAAAACAACTCAAGTGTCTTCTTAAGACTTACAGAAATCACTGGCACAGTTCAATATCTCTGTGCACACATCAACTATATGTAAAACAATGGCCAAGAATGGTGTTCATGGGAGGACTCCAAGGAGTCTGCTCCACTGCTGTCTAAAAAAAACAACAACATTTGTGGCTCATTTAATGTTCGCAAAAAGGCCCTTGGACACTCCACAGAAGTTTTGGCAAAATATTTTGTGGACTGATGAAACAAGTTGAATTGTTTGGGAGGAACACACAAAGTCATGTGTGGAGGAAAAATGGACAGCTCACCAACCAGTGAGCATGGTGGAGAGTGCATCATGGTTTGGGGCTGTTTTGCTGCCTTGGGGCCTGGACAACTTGCAAGCATTAATGGACAAATTAATTCAAAAGTTTATCAGGATGTTTTGCAGGGAAACCTGAGGCCGTCTGTCAGACAGTTGAAGCTAAAAAGAGGATGGATGCTGCAACAATATAATGATCCAAAACACAGAAGTAAATCAAAATACACATTCTGGAGTGGCCAAGTCGAAGTCCAGACTTGAACCCCATTGAGATGCTGTGGCATGACCTCAAGACAGCGATTCATGCCAGACATCCCAGGAATCTGACTGAACTACAGCAGTTTTGTAAAGAAGAATGCACCAAGATTAGTCCTGATCGACGTGCCAAACTGATCTGCAGCTACAGGAAGCATCTGGTTGATGTTATTGCTGCCAAAGGGGGGGCCACAAAATATTAAATGTGATGGTTCAGTTACTTATTCCTCCCCCTTCTGTCATTGTTTGCATGCTATCCTCATTAAAATATGAAAACCTATGAATGTTTGGGTGGTTTTATTTAAAGCAGACACTGTTTTTTTCATCTGTGTGATTTTGACAAAGATCAGATCACATTTGATGGTGATTTTATGCAGAAATGTGAGAAATTCCCAAAGGTTCAGATACTTTTTCATACCACTGTATCTATGTCCATACCTGAGCCCAAGCCCTTGTCTGAGACTATACCTGAATCCAAGCCTGTTTAAGCCTCTACCCACACCCTTGCCCAGACCATGAACTCACTTGATTTGTGTCCAGCACCATGCCCCACCTCACAGGTTCAGGTATGCCAGTGTGGTGGTATGTTGGGTGAGTTTAAAGTAGTGCCTTTGAAGGCGGATTCAGTCACATCCCTCCTTTAATCTATGCACCACACAGTCTTACCTGTAGTACACCCTATTTGACTGCTGTGGAGTCACCATTTTGCCAATTTTATGACAGGGTGCCGAGAGAGGAACTGTGGTATTGCATGAGGAAATCTGGAGTGGCAGAGAAGTATGTGAAAGAGTGTAACAGTGGTGCAGGACATGTATGAGAGATGTAAAACAGTGGTGAGGTGTGCTGTTGGTGTATCAGAAAAGTTTAAGGTGGAGGTAGGACTGCATCAAGGATCAGCTCTGAGCCCCTTCTTGTTTGCTATGGAGATGGACAGGCTGACAGACGAGGCTAGAGAAGATTCCCCATGGACTATGATGTTTGCAGATGACATTATAATCTGCAGTGAGAGCAGAGAACAAGTGCAGGAAAATTTGAGAGGTGGAGGTATGCCCTGGAAAGGAGGGAAATGAAGGTGAGCCTCAGGAAGACAGAATACATGTGTATGAATGACAAGGACCCAGCAGGAACGGTGAGGTTACAGGAAGCAGAGATAAGGAAGGTGGAGGATTTTAAATACTTTGGCTCAACAATCCAGAGCAATGGAGAGTGTGGAAAGCAGGTGAAGAAGCATGTGCAGGCAGGTTGGAATGGTTGGAGAAAAGTGTCCGGTGTGATGTGTGATAGGCAGGTATTGGCCAGAATGAAAGGAAAAGTGTACAAGACGGTGTTGAGGTCAGTGATATTGTATGGTTTAGAAACAGTGGCTCTGGGGAAAAGAGAGGAGGTAGAGCTGGAGGTAGCAGAGATAAAAATGTTGAGGTTCTCTTTGGGAGTAACGAGGATGGATAGGATCAGGAATGAGTACATCAGAGGGACAGCACATGTAAGATGTTTTGAAGACAAAGTCAGAGAGGCTAGATTGAGATGGTTTGGACATGTACAGAGGAGGGATAGTGAGTATATTGGTAATAAGATGCTGAGGTTGGAACTACCAGGCAGAAGGCCTAGAGGAAGACCAAAGAGACGATTCATGGACGTGGTGAAGGAGGACATGAAGGCAGTTGGTGTAAGAGAAGAAGATGCAGAGGATAGGGTGAGATGGAGGCAGATGATTCGCTGTGGCGACCCCTGAAGGGAACAACCAAAAGGAAAAGAAGAAGACATCTCTGTACCATTTTAATTTTACTATTCAAACTATCATTGGTAAATCCTCACATAGTCCAATGGCTTGTATTTTTTTTTTTTTTTTTTTTTTTTTTGATGAACTTCGGTGAGTATAATCTGGTCTCTGTAGGAGAAGTGCAGTAGTTTATGAAAGCACTTCATGTTCATAGTTTACATTTACTGTTCTAGATCTGCTGTCAGTTCCCCTGACTCACATTCATATAGGAAGATTAAAATCACCAGTGAATGCAAAATTTTGATCTTTGAATTTAAGGCAAAAAAAAAAAAAAAAAATCTGTCTTTCCAAATTATGTTTAACGCTACTAGTGATGCTGTAGTCTGTGCTACGTGAATCAGTATCTCTGTTTTTTATCTGTCTTCATAAATTATCAACCCGTGGTCCTCAAATACCTCCATTTCATTGGAGCACGGCTGACTTACGGAAGCAAAAATGTTGTCATCCTCAAACGTTCCACAATTATTCCCTCATCTTCTGTGTCATTCCGTGTGATTCCGTAGTTATTCCTCAAGTCTTTCTCCACTTCCGTATGTTTCCGGCAGGACACAATATTCCGTGCACGTGCTTTTGAACATGTTCAAAAGCACGTTCACAGAAAAAAAAATCCGTGAGTGTTCAGTTGGGTCACTTTGGTGTACTTTGGCGTACCTGTTCCGCACATGCTGTGAACGTTCCAAGAGTGTAAGAACTTCCACTTTTCTGTAGGATCACCCATTTTCTGTGTAAAAATGCCAAAGCTCTTCCGTAGACTGCGTTCTGCGCCTTTCTGTCACGATCATTGCATGCCGTGCTCCAGTGAAATGGGGGTAGACGATATAAACTCTTTCTCAGCTTGTGATAATTTCAATATCACAGTCTTAACAAAGGGACAAGAAAATTTGGGCTCCCATTCACACACACACACACACACACACAGTTAATGCAAATTAGATCATGTTTCATGTTTTAATGGAAACATGCTTTAGTAAATGTAATTTATATTAATAGGTGTACTTCAGTGAGTTTTCATAACCAGCATAGAAAATTTTATTCTAGCTTCATGCTAGGCTAGCTTGTCACTAAGATGTTCAGCTCCCAAAAGAAACCATGACAGATGCCACTCTTCGTGGAACATGCCAAAGCCCAGAGCAACCAGCCACACCAAATCAAGATATCAAATACAACATTCCAGAATAAAGATATGAGTAACACAGCCTTCTAACGTTCTGATAACTCATTGTTTCTTTTTTGTTAAAACTGCCTGAAGCAAAGTTATCATGCTATCTCAATGGTCTCATGCATAATTTTGCAATAGTGCACTGCAGAAGCAGTCCTTGTAGAATTAGCTGAAATTTGGGCATATTTCCTTGTGTTGAGCAAAAACCTGCCAATGGGGCAAGCAAATTTTGCTTAGCTGGGATTCTTAAAACTTCCATACAAGTTTAACGATTTCAATATTGTAATGTGCCTGAAAATTAGAGTAATCCCTCATGAAGATCATTCTGGTCGAAGGTGGCCACTGGAGTGCTTCCAATAGTGAACACACACACACACACACACACACGGAGCAGTTAGGGGTTATGTGCCTTGTTCAAGGGCACTTCAGTGATTTATGTGAAGGAAAAGAAGATGCTGCTCACTTTCCCACTGCCACACGATTTTCCTTCTGGTTCGGGATTCAAACCAGCGACCTTTTGGTCATAAGCTGCTTCTCTAATCATTGGGCTATGGCTGCCCCAAATGTGAAATGCACTGGAATCTCCATCATGCTCACTTGATGCAACATTTCCATCTCCATCCTCTCTTGCCCTTCCTTGGACTCTTCACATTCACTCTTCATTAGCTTTTTTTGTCAAAATGCTTCTGCCAGGTATAAATAGTGCAAATTAAAAGATGATATGTTGCCCAGGCCTACACTAGTAGTATTATCTCACAAAGAGTAGTGTCTACTTACCCATTCACCACATGCTCCTTTCTCATAGGTTAGTACTCCACCGACTGCTTTGCCCCTGAATCAAGCTCATGTTTGCTGGGCTATATGGGGTCCTTATATATTGCTATATGGGGTCCTTAGTGGCTCTTGCTATTGAGATCATGTTGGTCATGGTCTTTCTTGGGTCAGCATAAAAGTGTCTTAGATAAGGGCTCAACAATTCTGACCCCAGCTGTTTCTGCTCAAAGGAGAAGCATCAGGCTTGGTCAAGCTCAATGTCTGTGAAAACTATGTGTAGCGGCATAGCGTATACCATGTGTAGTGGTTTTCTGTATTCAATATGCTACCACTCATAACATTCACTGCTGGAGGTCAATAAGTGAGTTGATCTGATATATAAGAATCACTCCTCTCATTGGTCCTGTTTTTAGTGCTTGCTTTTGGGTCAGAGGTCATTGGTCTTCCCCGGGTCAAACTGCTTGTGTACTGCTTATGTGCTAGTCGTTGCTAACTGATGGCTGACCGATGGCTGACATTAGTGTGGTTGCAGGTAAACGAGGGTAGCTGTCCTTGTCTCTCTCCCTCCCTCATCTTATAAGTGTGTGCGTGTGTCTGTATCAGGGGAAAAAAAAAAAAAAGTATGTATGTGTGTATTAACGATAACTGCATCACTTTCAATTTGTGTAGCAGTGCTAGTGGTGTTTATGGTTAGGTGCTAATGGCTGATGCAGCTACTGCTTGGTTTATTGCTCATTTCTGCTGCGTCTGCTGCTCCTTTGTGCTTCATAAGCTGCTTCCTTTAAGCTGCTGCTTCAGCTTTGTTTCATTTACATGGCTGCTTTGTTCTCGCCTCTGTTTTGCGTCAGCCGATTCGTCGGCTGAGTCACATCCTCTGCTGTAATAGTGATTATAGTTTGTGTCAGATTATTTACTTGCTGTTTTGATTTCTTTTTACTTTATTTATTTTATTATATATATATATATATATATATATATATATATATATATATATATATATATATATATATATATATATATATATATATATATATATATTTACTTGCTGTTTTGATTTCTTTTTACTTTATTTAATTAATTTTATTTACTGGTTTGTTTATTTCCTTGTTAAAGTTAGTTTAAGTAGACAGCTTTTTTTCCACTTTCTACAACTGTGACCAATTGAGTCTTTGTCTAATTCGTTATCTGCTTTCGTGGTTTCTCTTTAATTTGCTCATATAATTTTATTTATTTATTTATTTATTTTCTGCTGACTTTATTTATTTTTTTGGTTTAAGTGAACAATTATTTGTTAAAGCCAGTGGTGGCCCAGTGGTAGTGTGCCGCATTACTATACTAAGGTCAGGGTTCAAGCCTCATTATTGACTGGTTGTCACTGTTGTCCCCATAGTTCAGTTAACTGGGGTATCCGGCCATGTCCCACACTGTCTGTGGTGAGAGGTTTATGTAAAAAAAAAAATTGTTGATTTTCATCAAGAGTAGCTGCCTAGCTGTTAGCATATTTCTGCCCTGCAATAGCCTGGCTAGCTTTCTAGGGTGTACTCTACCCTTGCCTGAAGTCAGCTGAGATGGGCACCAGCATCCATAATTAGTATTAACCGTTGCAGAAAATGAATGAATGGAGTTTTCTGTTACAGAACCACATCTCATACTTTTTGAGTTTATCTTACATGTGTCCCTTAGTGTCTCAAAATAATTTCCCGAGTGGGATTCCCAGGATGCTGCTGTCAATCTTCTACATTCCAACTATCGGATGACTCTTGCTTCATTGCCCTGCCCTCAGACTTATCCCATCTATCTCCTATTTTCGCCCGACTGCCGCACATGTATTCTGGTTAGGCCAGAGTCGCAAGCTGTCAACTGAGAATTAACAAGATCTATCTGCCATTTGAATGAAATGACAGATAGACCTTGTTAATTCTAGGTTGATGAAACATTGAGGTGTTGGGATGCTCTTTGAATAAGTCACAGCCTGTAGTGGATGATGGCGGTTTCTCAGCAGAAAACTCATGCTGAAATACACTTACAATTTAAGAAAAATAAATAAATAAATAAATAAATAAATAATTAAATAAATAAATATTACAGTCATCTACGTTCCAAAACGATTAAACTGAAATCCTGTATGTTTAATTCTTTTCTACATCTTACCTCACCTTACAGTAGTCCCAGGAAACGAAAAATCCAGGTTACGAAAAACTACTTCTTTTTCTTTCGGCTGTTTCCTTCAGGGGTCGCCACAGCAAATGATCTGCCTCAATCTCTCCCTGTCCTCTGCATATTCTATTCTTACTCCAACGACCTTCATGTCGTTCTTCACCACATTCATAAATTTTCTCTTTGGTCTTCCTCTGGGCCTTCTGCCTGGTAGTTCCAACCTCAGCATCCCACTACCAATATACTCACTATCCCTCCTCTGTCAAACATTTTCCAAAATTTTTTGTCTATGTATACGAAACAAGTTCTCCTTATGAAATGCACCAAACGTGCCAATCAAACATTAAAGTGCGCCATTCAAACATTTAAACAATGCATTAGCTGCTCTCCCATCAATGACGTTCAAACATCCCGCACCGCTGGCCTCCCACTGGCTAGGAGGGATGACGCATCTCCCTTGAGCAGCAGCTTGTTTCATGAATTTTTCGAGTGTGCTCATTGCAACCTTATTTTTTTGGCTCAGGCTTTTAACCTTGCATAAAGATTTGTAAGATTATAACTCTGCTAAGACATGATCAATTCAAAAAAAAAAAAAAAAAAAAAAAAAAAAAATCAAACAATGCACGAGTTGCTCTCTCATTGACTAGCTCCCAACCTCCCTCCCCGCTGGCCTCCCATTGGCTATCTCGCAATATCCCGCCTGGCTGGCCTCCCATTGGCTCGGAGGGATGACACTGCTCCCTTGAGCAGCAGCTTGTTCATGAGTTTTTCGAGTGTGCTCATTGCAACTTTATTTTTTTTGGCTCAGGGTTTTATCATTTGTAAGATTATAACCCCACTAAGAAGAATAGGCAACACGAAGCAAGTACCTTAAAAGGTATGATTTTTATAATTTTTAAAGGGTAGTATTGGGTGCCTTGGAACAAATCACGTGTTTTACATGTAAAATGCAGTTCTACTTATGGAAAATCCAGGTTACGAAAAAGGCTCTGGAATGGATTAATTCATAAGGTGAGGTACCACTTTATTTGTTTCTAAGCAAAACACAAGATTATCAGGGCCATCCTTTTGTGCATTTGTTAAAAAATAAAAAATATTCTCGGAGACAGTATTTTAAAACAGTAATTAAACAACATTAATTGCAACAATTTGATTTCTTAAATTGCAACAATCCAGAGCAATGGAGAGTGTTGAAAAGAGGTGAAGAAGCATGTGCAGACAGGCTGGATTGGTTGGAGAAAAGTGTCCGGCGTGATGTGTGATAGGAAGGTATCGTAAAGAATAAAAGGAAAAGTGTACAAGAGGATGTTGAGGCCAGCGATGCTGTATGGTTTAGAAACAGTGGCCCTGGGGAAAAGACAGGAGGCAGAGCTAGACGTAGCAGAGATGAAAATGTTGATGTTCTCTTTGGGAGTAACGAGGATCGATAGGATTAGGAATGAGTACATCAGAGGGACAGTAGGGGCAGTGGTGGTCTAGTGGTATAGGGCACTGGATCGCTGATCCAAAGGTTGGGGGTTCGAGTCCCACTCTCCACAAGGTTGTCACTGCCCCCCCCCCAGTGCAGCTAACTGTGTTATCAAAGGCGGGCCATGTCTCTCACTGTCTATGGTGAGAGGCATGTAAAAGAACCATTGCTGACTTTCGTAAAGAGTAGCTGCAAAGTTGTCAGCGTGTTTCTGTCCCTTGCTAAAAGGGTTGTGACAGGAAGCGCATCTGACGTAAAAACCTCTGCCAAATCAAACGTGCGAATCAGATGATTCACTGTGGCAACTCCCGAGTAAAAGGGGAAAAAACCAAAAGGAAGACAGACATCAGAGGGACAGTAGATCTTAGAGGTTTTGAAAACAAAATCGGAGAGGCTAAATGGAGATGGTTTGGACATGTACAGAGGAGGGATTGTGAGTATATTGGTAGTGGGATGCTGAGGTTGGAACTACCATGCAGGAGGCCTAGAGGAAGACCAAAGAGAAGATTTATGAATGTGGTGAAGAACGACATGAAGGTCGTTGGAGTAAGAATAGAATATGCAGAGGATAGGGTGAGATGGAGGCAGATGATTCGCTGTGGCGACCCCTGAAGGGAACAGCCGGAAGGAAAAGAAGAGTAACTATAAAAATGTTGTTTCTTAATTTTAGTACAGACAAATAACTCACCTCTTCAAGTTTATGCTCAGCAAGCCAAAGAGCCTGACGCCTGAGGAAATTTTCAGTACCAAGAAACAGATCTTTGATGTCGTCTCAGCAGAGTAAAGGCAGGAGGTCTCCAACATCTGTGTCTTCAACAGAAGTTTCAAATTATCACTACATTACTTAAGCACATAACAGATTGGAATATTTTACAGACTCCTTTTTACTTCGTGTTATTTTCTGTACATTTCATATAGAATTCTGCTGACATTCCAATGACTCCTTACTACATGGATACATATTCTCAGTCGAAATTCAATATGGTACGTTAATTTGTTGTTCCATCATAATTTTATATTCAGAATCGTTTTCTCCTTAAGGCTGGCTAAAATAATAATAATAATAATAATAATAATAATAATAATAATAATAATAAGCGGAAGAAGAAGAAGAAGAAGAAGAAGAAGAAGAAGAAGAAAAATTGGGGCGCATCCATTTTTTTTAAACACATTCAAAACTCCAAACTGCTTAATACTTTGCTCTGCTTAACCAAGGGACACAACTCTATAGTTAGCATGGCAGTTGTTAGCATTGGAAAAACATTCCTTGAGGTTCCAGGTCACATGAGCCAAGTACAATAAAATACATTCACTGTCCATTCTTTTGTGCTGCATCCCTCAGGAGCACCCAGAACTGGAACATAAATAACACAATAGTAATAGGTCTAATTACATTACTCGCCATCCCTTTTACACAGTTTATTTATCTTAAAATGTACAGGCTTCCCTGCTATACAACAAAAAAAACAATGATAATGACAATAATAATAATAATAATAATAATAATAATAATAATAATAATAATAATAATAATAATAATAATAATAAATGACTACTAACATAGACCAAGACAGAGCTTTTTGGCAACAACACTAAGTGGGTTGGCCGGAACACAAAAGATGCGTCTGCAGAAAAGCACCTCATGCACACTGTGAAGTATGGGGGAGGATCAGTGATGCTGTGAGCCTAATTATCTTCCAGATACCCTGGGAACCTTGTTACGGTGCACAGCATCATAAATGCTTTGAAATGCCAGGACATCATCATTTTCTGTAACCGCTTAATCCTAATTAGGGTCGCAGGGAGGCTGACGCCCATCCCAGCCAACTCCGGGTGAGGGCAGAGTATACCCTGCACAGCTTTCCAGGCCATTGCAGGGTAGAAACATGCTGACGGCTTTGCAGCTACTCTTGTTGAAAGTCAGTAATAATTATTTTAAATGTATAACACCATACAACATACAACATAACACCATAGACAGTGAGGGACATGGCCGGGCCTTCTTGCTGTGAGGCGGACGTGCTAACCACTACGCCACCGTGCCGCCTATATATATATATATATATATATATATATATATATATATATATATATATATATATATATATATATATATATATATATAAAATAAATATAAATACCTATAAATACCTATGTCCAGCCCTTACAGTACTTACAGCCCACACGTATGACCATTTTTACCTATTCTCACCTGTTCCTGAACAAAACAGCATACCACCCTTAACAGTAAAGAACATTCAGAACTGATTTACTTTCTCCTCATAGAACACAAACACATGTAAATTTTATCCCTCATGATGCAGATGTTAAGAGCGTAGTTGTTAAGAGTGTATTGTGGTTCATCAGTTGTTTTGCATGGTGTTATTAATCCTTATAGGATGAGTAGCCCATTCTTTAAACCTATAGGGAGCCAGCTACACAATAAACCTTTTTATATTGTCCTACTGTGATGTAATTTATTCTCATTTATGAACTGTTTTTTTTTTTTTTTTTCCCCCAGAGTAGTGTGAGCAGCAGTACCAGACACTGTTGGTGATTCATCTGAAAAGTCAGCTTCGAAGAACATTCCAGAAACACCAAGGATGTGAACTTGAAAAACAGGTTATGGCAGGATATGACAAGATTCTTCTTCTTCTTCTTCTTCTTCTTCTTCTTTGCCTTTCGACTGTTTCCTTCAGGGGTCGCCAGAGCAAATCATCTGCCTCCATCTCATCCTATCCTCTGCATCTTCTCTTACACTAATTACCCTCATATCCTCCTTCACCATATCCATAAATCTTCTGGCTGGTAGTTCCAACCTCAGCATCCCACTACAAATATACTCACTATCCCTCCTCTGTACATGTCCAAACCATCTCAATCTAGCCTCTCTAACTTTGTCTCCAAAACATCTTACATGTGCTGTCCCTCTGATGTACTCATTCCTGATCCTATCCATCCTCGTTACTCCCAGAGAGAACCATAACATTTTCATCTCTGCTACCTCCAGCTCTTCCTCCTGTCTTTTCTCCAGGGCCACTGTTTCTAAACCATACAACATCACTGGCCTCAACACCGTCATGTACGGTTTTCCTTTCATTCTTGCCGATACCTTCCTATCACACATCACACCAGACACTTTTCTCCAATCATTCAAGCCTGCCTGTACACGTTTCTTCACCTCTTTTCCACACTCTCCATTGCTCTGGATTTTTGAGCCTAAGTACTTAAAATCCTCCACCTTCTTTATTTCTGCTCCCTGTAACCTCACTGTTCCTCTTGGGTCCTTCTCATTCACACACATGTATTCTGTCTTACTGAGGATAACCTTTATTCCTTTCCTTTCCAGGGCATACCTCCACCTCTCTAGATTTTCCCACACTTGTTCTCTGCTCTCACTACATATCACAATGTCATCTGCAAACACATGTACATGGGGAATCTTATCGAACCTCATCTGTCAGCATTTCATTCACCATAGCAAACAAGAAGGGGCTGAGAGCTGACCCTTGATGCAGTCCCACCTCCACCTTGAACTCTTCTGTCACACCAACAGCACACCTCATGACTGTCTTACATCTCTCATAAATGTCCTGCACCACTCTAACATACTTCTATACCTTTCCAGACTTCCTCGTGCAATACCACAGTTTCTCTCTCGGCACCCTGTCATATGCTTTCTCCAGATCCACAAAGGCACAATGCAGTTCCCTCTGACCTTCTCTGTACTTCTCTATTAACATCCTCAAAGCAAACACTGCATCTGTGGTGCTCTTTCTTGACATGAAACCAAACTGTTGTTCACAAATGCTGACCTCTGCCCTTAGTCTAGCTTCCACTATTCTCGCATTTGACCAGACTGTGGATCCATTTTCCTCTGTTTCAACAACATATAGACAGGATATAGTGATTAAAGAGAATTTAAAGTTTGTGGATTCTGAAGAGGTTTCTGTTGGTTTTACCACTTGCATAATAAAAAAAGGGGGGGTGAATAAAAAATAAAAACTCCTTGCCACAGTTGGCAAATGTTTTCATTATATTCCCCAACATAAATTTAGAACAGTTATTGTTCCAAGGATAGATCATCGATGGAAATGCAGACTTGAACATGAAATATTTCCAAGTAAGATGCACCTTCCCTTCCCCTAATCCCTAACTGGTTTCCAGGTGGAATGGAAGTATGTGGCAGCCCATTAATCTAAAAATGTGTGTGCATATATATATATATATATATATATATATGTGTGTGTTAAATACAGTGGCAATAATTTCCCTTGTTGGATTAATACGATATTGAAAAATAAATGAATTAAATAAATAAAAATCAGAAGAAGGAAACAAGTGATTCAGCAGCTTTTAATTTAATCCAACAAACATCCCAGGATATGATGCATATAATTCATGAAGGTATTGCTTCACTTGAAATAAAGCGTGTATTAAAACAGTTATTTATTTTGGGACCCCTAGACTTACATCTCCTCAATACTGCATTAACTGGGTTCCCTTATTCACTACTTGATATTAGAGATAAATCAAGCCCTATAGCATACTGACTATTAACTTTCAATGAAAATAAGCTGCCCTGCGATGGCTTGGCGAGCTGTCCAGGGTGCACTCTTCCCTCACCCAGAGCCAGCTAAGATGGGTGCCAGCCTCCCTGCAACCCTAATTAGAGTTAAGCAGTTCAGAAAATGAATGAATGAAGGAATGCATGACAATAAGTTTAAATTAAGGGCAAATTATTTTTTTTTACTAAAAATGCTGCCATTCCTGATTGATGCAGTTAAAGGTATTGGGTACTGTGCATTTTTTTTTTTTTTCTTTTTTCTGGAACTCATAGATGTTATTCAAATTTAATTTGCTGAAATTGCAAGAGCCTATAGACAAGTAATATTTTGAAAACACTGACTGAACAGCCGTTTAAACATAGAACCTTTTGCAAGATAACAATGCAATGCCCAAATAACATTCTTTGATTTATATTCCATCCGAGATTAAACTACTGGGATCAATGGTCTGTCACATGTGCATCATGTTTGAATCTGCTTTTTCAAACATTGGGCCTTAAAATTGAATTTTAAACTTGTAAATTCATTGATACAGCATGATCAAATGTATGAACGTTGTCAGAATGTAAATAGTTTTGAACACCACATTTTATTAATTAATTTATTTTTATTTTTTCAAATGAATGTACACTGGGACCATTTAAAATAAACAATTTCTGGGATTCAACTATGAAGGCATGAAATATTTAAGTATTTTTCAGGTCTTGACTAATTTTCTTACAAAACTAAACAACCCACGATCCAGCATGTCCAATACAGACAAGATTACACACAAATCAGATGATCAAAAAAATTCCATAATCGAATTTTACATGCAGAGAAAAATACCAATACTCATACAATACTCATATTAAGTTTCTAAAGTACATAATACTGAGCATATGGGATTTTCTTTGACTAAATTGCAATAGAATCATGTCGTTCTTAATATTCCAGAAGACCTGAGGTATCTCTCTGACACACACAAACACAATATAAAGCAGTGGGAAACTGCTCATTTGTGCATCTATCACACCATTTACACTCGTTTGCCCGACTCCCTTCATATACTGTATTTTCTTCCATTCAAATTGCACTACTTCATCTGGATGCTGCTAATTTAACCATTTGCACACGGTGTGTGTGTGTGAGTGTGTGTGTGTGACAAAGAGACAGAAAGAGCGAGAGAGAGAGAGAGAGAGAGAGAGAGAGAGAAAGAGAGAGAAACAGAATCTTCTTCAAAGCCAAATTCCAGCGTGGAATTTAACATCTATACTAATGCTGCTAGACATCACAGATGACATTTCACTGTCCTTTTCCAGAAATTATGTGTATTCACAATCTTATGAATAAACTTACTTCCCGTTATTGAAGAAAAAGTCGGAGATAAATTCCACATACAGTATATTAAACAAGAAGTTAACTTGTGACGGGCACTGAGCATGTGCAATGTGAGCACGTGATCGAGTTCACCAATCAGGGTGCTCGTTTCAGATCTTCCTTAGTGACTAGCCTGCATTGTTTATATGCATATTGTCTTTATAACCTTTATTTTTTTCACTGAAATGTCATTTTAATATTAAAACAGTATCCAAAATGAAGAGACAACTTCACAACCGTTCTTCTGGTGTATGGATTATAGTGTGTCTTGTACCGAACTCGGTGAATAATTGCAAAAAAAATTGTAAGTTTGCTCCAGTTTTTATCTATTTTTATGTGGGTACTCATCAGAAAAATGGAAATAAAAGACATTTTTAGTGAGTTTTAGTCGATTTCACTTCAGCAAGTGATAGTTGAATACTTGTTTTAATGGGTTTATGAAAAAATTTGAATTTCGATAAAAAATTACCACTTTTACTTTTTTGGCCATTTTCTCGAAAGTAGTTCATGCGACAAGCGCCTACATCCAGTGGAGCGCCTCACAAAGGTTGTATAATGCTATTTATTTGGTACTTTCTGTATTCAATATACAGTATAAAAAATACTTTCACTTGTACTTTCACTACTACAAAATGCATGGCATTTCGAGCTTTAACATTGTGCATTTCTAGGATATAGAAGGACAGAGAAGGTCATAGGGAGCTGCATTGTGTCTTTGTGGATCTGGAGAAAGTATATGACAGGGTGCTGAGAGAAGAACTGTGGTATTGTATGAGGAAGTCGGGAGTGGCAGAGAAGTATGTTAGAGTGGTGCAGGACACGCATGAGAGATGTAAGACAGTGGTGAAGTGTGCTGTCAGCGTGACAGAAGAGTTCAAGGTAGAGGTGTGACTGCATCAAGAATCAGCTCTGAGCCCTTTGGTGAAGAAAGGTTGACAGACAAGGTTAGGCAAGAATCTCCATGGACTATGATGTTTGCAGATGACATTGTGATCTGTAGTGAGAACAAGTGCAGGGAAATCTAGAGGTGGAAGTATGTCCTGGAAAGGAGAAAAATTAAGGGGTTACCCGCAATAAGACAGAATACATGTTTGTAAACAAAAAAAGATCTAAGAGGAACGGTGAGATTACATGGAGCAGAGGTGGAGGTGGAGGATTTTAAGTTCCTCGGCTCAACAACCCAGAGCAATGGAGAGTGTGGAAAAGAGATGAAGAAGCATGTGCAGGCAGGTTGGAATGGTTGGAGAAACGTATCTGGTGTAATGTGTGATAGGAAGGTATCGGCAAGAATGAAAGGAAAAGTGTACAAGACGGTGTTGAGGCCAGCGATGTTGTATGGTTTAGAAACAGTGTCACTGAGGAAAAGGCAGGAGGCAGAACTGGAGGTAGCAGAGATGAAAATGTTGAGGTTCTCTTTGGGAGTAACGAGAATGGATAGGATCAGGAATGAGTACATCAGAGGGACAGCACATATAACATGTTTTGGAGACAAAGTCAGAGAGGCTAGATTGAGATGGTTTGGACATGTACAAAGGAGGGATAGTGAATATATTGGAAGTATGATGTTGAGGTTGGAACTACCAGGCAGAAGGCCCAGAGGAAGCTCAAAGAGGAGATTTATGGATGTGGTGAAGGAGGGCATGAAGGTAGTTAGTGTAAGAGGAGAGTATGCAGAGGATAGGATGAGATGGAAGCAGATGATTTGCTGTGGCGTCCCTTGAAGGGAACAGCTGAAAGGAAAAGAAGTAGAAGAAGAAGAAGAAGAAGATGATGATGAGTATGTCTCTATAAATCAGTATTTGTGGGTGCTTTTAATATTGTATTAATGATTTACACAGGTTCAGGTTTGTGAGAAATATCTATGTAATGGATTCCTCATTGTATTGTTCTGAATTCCAGCAGTCAGTACTATTCGTTGTGACAGACATTAAATAGTCATGTGTTTTTTTGTTTTTTTTTGTCCTCTGATTAAAAAAAAAGTATTTTAATTGAAACTAAATTACACAAATTAACATATTTTTAGGGTAGTGGTGGTCTAGTGGTTTAGGGCGCTGGATCGCTGATCCTAAGTTTGAGGGTTTGAGTCCCATTCTCCACAAGGTTGTCACTGTCCCCCCAGTGCAGCTAACTGGGTTATCAAAGGCCGGCCATGTCTCTCACTGTCTATGGTGTGAGGCATGTAAAAGAACCATTGCTGACTTTTGACAAGAGTAGGCAGCAAAGCCGTCAGTGAGTTTCCGCACTACAATGGCCTGTCCAGGGTGTTTTCTTCCCTCATCCAGAGTCAGCTGAGATTGGCACCAGCCTTCCTGTGACCCTAATTAGGATTAAGTGGTTCAGAAAATGGATGATTGGCGGCTGGCACCATCTCAGTTGACACTAGGTGAGGGCAGGGTACACCAACAGCTGACCAGGCCACAGCAGGGCCAACACTCACACACCCATTCATACTCTCTCTCACACCTAAGGGTGATTTCGCACAGACAGTTATCCTACTGTGCATGTTTTTGGACTGTGGGGGGAAACTGGAGTACTTGGGGGAAAACCAAAGCAAGCATGGAGAGAATGTGAAAACTCCACAAAGAAACACCCAAGCTGGGAATCTAATCCAGGATGTTATTTTTGTGAGCCATATTCATCTAACACAATATATAAACAACAACTTGAAATTACCCCCTAGTAAGTATTGTTAGTCCCATTGACTGAAATAACTTCAGTAAGATGCTTATTGTAGCCATCTACCAGACTCTGACGTCGTTCTGAGGTAAGTTTGCCCCAGTCATCAATGCAAAACAGTTGTGAGATGTTTGATGAGTTTCTTGCATGCCAGCCCATTTCAAGTCAAACACATAGCATCTCAATGGGATTAAAATCCGGGCTTTGACTGGGCCATTCCAGAACTCTCCACATAGTTTTCAGCAAGTCTTGGAGGACACACTGACTTGTGTGTTTTGGGTCATTGTCATGTTGCAGTGTTCAATTCCTCTTCAACTTTATTTATTTATTTATTTATTACAGAAGGTTTCACATGTTCTTCAAGCCCCCATTTGATACACAGTACAATTCATGGTGGATTCCACAATGATGAGCTGGCCAGGTCCTGCTACAGCAAAGCATCCTCAAACCATGACACCTCCACCCCCATGCTTCACATTTGGTATGAAGTTCTTTCATTGGAATGCTGTATTTTGTTATGGTGTCCAAATATTTAAATTTTAGAGTCATCTCTCCAAATAACATTATTGAAGAAGACCTGGTTTTTGTCCATTTTTGTCACGATCCTGCGTGTTTCACCACTAGAGAAGCTCTTTTTTTTTTTTTTGATAGACATAGCCTCCCCCGCTAACACACACACACACACACACACACACACACACACACACACACACACACACTTCCAATTATCTTCTCACACCTGTTCCTCATCTACACTCCTATTTATACTCCAGCAAACCATCTTCCCGCTGTTGGTTCATTGATGTTGTCACTGCTTGTGATTCTGTCTGCCCCAGCTCCAAGATCATGCTGCTTGTTTGTCTATCTGCCAGCACTGCCTCAGCAATTGCTACCAGCTTGCTATCAGTGTTTAGATTTTTTGTCTGCTTTCTTATCTTCTGCTGCCTAGGAGCTCACAATAAGTCTTATTTTCCTCACTTCCAAATCACCTCCTGTGTTTGTGTCCTACCTAGTCTGCCTGTACTGTGACAATATTCTTTCTGGCAAACTTCAGTCTGGCCTTAATTTTCTTTTTAAAGCAAACGTTTCCTCCTTGCACACTTCCCATGTAGATCAAACTTGTCATATGCTTCCACACTGGTAGTAGTGAGAGTCTGGTGTAACTCCCATGATATTTTAAATTTTTTTATCTTGTTTGTTTAGTTGACTGGGGTGAACTTTCTCGGACAACCAGACTTGGGCATGGTGGCAGTTGTTTTGAATGTCCGAGACGTATAAATAATTTTCCGGATGGTGGCAGAGCTGATGGCAAATTCTTTTGATATATTTTTTAAGCCTTCAATGCATTAAAATATGCATTGCTTTTCATTCACTTTTGTTTGAGTAAAATATGTTAATTTATATTATTAATTACAATTAAATCACTTCTTTCCCATAAATAAATAAAAAGAAGATTGGATATTGCTATGTGAATACTTCTTAATAATGAGTTGACTATTTAATCAGGTGTTTTAATTTTCCACTGTAGCATATAAAAAGCACCAGAACTAATATCTGTTCATAACATAAAATATGTCATGCCATTTTACTCACAAAGTTCTGACATATGTTGGTATGGACTAGTACCTGAGCGATGTGATTCGATTACGCAAGCTCACCTAATTCACAATAAAAGATACATGAAGGGAATATATACGGGTTCATGTTGTGCCCACAAGTGGACAGTATTTATCATCATCATCATCATCATCATCATCTTCTGCTAAGTCCGAGGTCGGGTCGCGGGGGCAACAACCTAAGCAAAGAGGTGCAGACGTCCCTCTCCCGGGGGGGGACCGAGGTGGTCCCAGACAAGCCGAGAGACATAGTCCCTCCAGCATGTTCTAGATTGACCCCGGGGTCTCTTCCCGGTTGGACATGCCCGAAAAACCACGCCAGGGAGGTGTCCGGGAGCCATTTTGACCAGATGCTCGAGCCACCTCCACTGGCTCCTCTCAATGCGGAGGAGCAGCAGATCTACTTCAAGCTCTCCATGGATGGTAGAGCTTCTCACCTTATCTCTAAGGGAGAACCCCGTGACCAGTGATGGGCGGACCCCCACCTGAACCCCAAGGGTCTTCCTCTTCCACGGAAGGCATGTTGATGGGATTGAGGAGGTCCTCAAAGTATTCCCTCCACCTCTTGATGACATCCCCAGTTGAGGTAAGCAGCTCCCCTCCGCCACTGTAAACAGTGTTTGTGGAGAACTGCTTCCCCCTCCTAAGGCGTCGGATGGCAGTCCAGAACCTTTTTGAGGCCAACCGACTCTCCAGGCCTTCACCGAACTCCTCCCACACCCGAGATTTTGCATCTGCGACAGCCTCAGCTGCAGCACGCTTGACTTGCCGGTACCTGTTTGCTGCCTCGGGAGTCCCATAGGCTAATAAAACCCGATAGGCCTCCTTCTTCAGCTGGACGGCCCCCTTCACCACAGGTGCCCACCAGGTTCGGGGATTACCGCCACGACAAGCACCGACGACCTTGCGGCCACAGCTATGGGCTGCCACCTCAGCAATGGAGGCACGAAACATGGCCCATTTGGATTCCATGCCCCCCGCCTCCTCAGGGATGTGGTTGTAGCTCTGCCGGAGGTGGAAGTTAACGGCCTTTTGGGCAGGGGACTCCGCCAAACATTAATAGCAGACCCTGATTACACACTTGGGCCTGCCAGGTCTGGAAGGCAGCCTCCCCCACCATCGAAGCCAACTCACCACCAGGTAGTGATCGGTAGACAGCTCAGCTCCTCTCTTCACCCGAGTGTCCAGAACATATGGTCGCAAGTCCGATGACACGACTACAAAGCCAATCATCTAATTGCGACCTAGGGTGTCCTGGTGCCAAGTGCACATATGGGCACACTTATGTTCGAACATGGTGTTTGTGATAGACAAACTGTGATGAGCACAGAAGTTCAACAACGAAACACCATTCGGGTTCAGACTGGAGAGGCCATACCTACTGATCACACCCTTCCAGGTCACACTATCGTTGCCCACATGGGCGTTGAAGTCTCCCAAGACAACCAGTGAGTCTCCTGAGGAAGCATTCTCCAACACCCCCCCCCCCCAAAGACTCCAAAAAGGGTGGGTACTCTGAACTGTCATTTGGTGCATAAGCACAAATAACAGTCAGGACCCGTCCCCCCATCCGATGATGGAGGGAAGCTACCCTTTCATCAACTGGGGAGAACCCCAACATTTGGGCACCAAGACAGGGGGCAACAAGAATACCCACACCGGCTCACCGCCTCTCCCCATGAGCAACTCCAGAATAGAATAAGGTCCATCCTCTCTCAAGATGGATGGTTCCAGGGCCCATGCTATGCGTTGAGGTGAGCCCAACTATATCTAGTTGGTATCTCTCCACCTCGCGCACCAGATCAGACTCCTTCACCGCCAGAGAGGTGACATTCCATGTCCCGAGGATCAGAGTAAGTAGCCGAGGATCGGTCCGACAGAACCCATGCCTTCGGCTGCCACCCAACTCACGCTGCACCCGACCCCTGAAAAGCCTCCCACGGGTAGTGGGTCCATGAGAGTGTGGACCCATGTCTCCTTTTCAGCTAAGCCCGGCCAGGCTCCATGGGCAGAAGCCCGACCACCAGGCGCTCGCCTTCGAGCCCCTCCCCCGGGCCTGGCTCCAGGAGGGAATCCCGGTGACCCGCATCCGGGCAAGGGAGGCTGCTTCCTGTGCTCTCTCTTAGATGTCATAGGTGTCATAGGGGCCTTTTGAAAACCCCACAATAATTCACAATAAAAGATACATGAAAGGAATATATACGGGTTCACATTGTGCCCACAAGTGGACAGCATTTACTGATGGAAATTTTGTTTTTGACTGATTTGTATCAAAAACATTTCTGCATTACTATTTATTTATTTTTCTTCTCCAGAAAAGCTGATGCATGATGCTACTGCAGCCAACTCACGGTTTTCTTCGTGAAGATAAAGCTGAAGAAATGCTAAGAGTTATTCATTTATAAGGATCGTTATCAGAAGACCTAAAGTGAAAACTGTGAGTTCTTCCATCTGCTGTTCTATTTTTCCAGTTCCTCATCCTAACCTAATACATACAAACCAAATTCCACAAAAAGTTGGGACACTGTATAAATTGTGAATAAAAACTGAATGCAATGATGTGGAAGTGCCAAGTTTCAATATTTTATTCTGAATAGAACATAAATGACAGAGTCAAAGGATTAAACTGAGAAAATGTATCATTTTAAGTGACAAATATGTTGTGTTTACTTCAAAAAAGTATAAATTTCATTGCCATCAGCGTGTTTCTGCCTTGCAATGGCGTGGTGACCTGTGCAGGGTGTACTCTGCCATAGCACAGAGTCAGCAGAGATGATATCCAGCCTCAGCGTGACCCTAATTGGTATTAACTGATTTATAAAATTAATTTATTAGTTACTTAATGTTAATTTGATGTGCAATACTTGCTTTTAATACTCGATATTTGTGTCTTATGTGGAATACCAAGGAGGCTCTGAATCCAAACAATTCATTGCAATTAATGAAGTTCCATTGTTACCTTTATGTGACAAATAAACCTTTTACCTTTAAAATAAAATTCAGTTTCTTGTGCAAAAAATATTTTCAAGGATATTTTTCTTTTGAGGCAAAACATAAGTGTAGCAATTACATTTACCTTTCAGAAACATTTATATATATATATATATTGTGTATAATGACAATAATATAATGTTTAGATAAAAAATATGGACTCACCAGTCGTCATTTCAAATGGAACCTTTCAGGCTTTAAGCAACACTAAAAGAAATCAAGAAAAATATTTGGTAGTCAGTAACAGTTATTTTTTTTTAGAGCTTGCAAAGGGAATAAATTATGGAATCACTCAATTTTAAGAGAACAAAATATGGAATCACCCAGTAAATTTCCATTCCCAAAACTAACACCTGCATCAGATTAGATCTCCTCGTTGGTCTGCAGTTAAACAGTAGTGATCACACCTTGGAGAGCTGTTGCACCAAGTGGACTGACATGAATCATAGCTCCAACACGTGAGATTTCAATTGAAGCAAAAGAGAGGATTATCAAACTCTTTAAAGAAGGCAAATCATTACATAATGTTGCAAAATATGTTGATGCAGACCATGACATTGATCTTATGTGTCTTTCTTCAATCAATGTTTTAACAGTGTTTTGCTGTATGACAAAATGCATTATCATCTTGAAAAATGACTTCATCATCCCCAAACATCCTTTCAGTTGATGGGATAAGAAAAGTGTCCAAATTTCAACGTAAGTTTGTTTATTTATTGAAGATGTAATGACACCCATCTCCCCAGTGCCCTTACCTGACATGCATCCCCATATCATCAATGACTGTGGAAATTTGCATGTTTTCTTCAGGCAGTCATCTCCATAAATGTCAATGGAACTGCACCAAACAAAAGTTCCATCATCTTCACCTTACCCAATGGAGATTTGTGATTCATCACTGAATGTAACTTTCATCCAGTCATCCACAGTCCATGATTACTTTTCCTTAGCCCATTGTAACTTTTAAATCCCATTTCCTTTAGGCAGTTTCTTACAGTTCTGTCACAGACATTGACTCCAGTGTCCTCCCACTTGTTTCTCATTTGTTTTGCTGTACATTTTCTGTTTTCTGTTTTTGTCAGTTCAGGTTACTCCTGCCACAGGTATCATGCTATCCTGTGCTACCTGCCGCATGCAGAAAAGGAAAACTCTGTCAAAAATCTCTGCTGCCTTATGGCTAATACCACTGTAGAAAAAAGGCTTCAGGAGTTAACCTCGAGGAAAAAATCTGCAGCCGGAGTCCCATAGGCAGTTCGGCGTTGTAATCAATCTCGTTCTGCAACTCCTGCAATGTCAATGGCCCCAGACCGTACCGGCCCTGCCATTCCATCCAGACCAGTCATTGGCATTGATAGGGATAGTCCTGCTAACTAGGCAAGAGCTGGTACTCCATATCCCCCTGCCCTGGCCTGTGCCCTGGAGAAGACACTCCAGCTTTGCCTTACAGTGTCGAACCAACACGGAAAGTGGCAGTTACTGGTTATAAGCCATAGTGCTTCAGTGGCATAGAGCATGGTGCCAGGGGTCACTTTCATCGGTGGGAGAGATCTTCAGATCTCACTGGACAGTTACCGCCTGTCTAAGCCGGGAAGCCCTCATCAATAAGGTGCTGTCCCGCCATGGCCTGTCTTCCTCATTGGGTGCATGGGGATTAGGTAACAACCAACAAGCAGACTGCAACTTGCACCAAGCAAGAGAATAAGAATGAGCAAAAGCAAGAGACCAGATCTCAAATTGGGAACCTGGAACGTCCCCATATGACCAACGAACTTGATGATCTCCAGAACATTAGTGATGCAAGAATGACCACCGTCATCAACGATGAGCTTCTGTGAATGAACATAGGCATCATCACCTTACAGGAGACTCATCCAGCAGACTCTGGAAGGCTGAAAGAAAAGGACTACACCATTTTTTTCTGGAAAGGAAAGAGTGCTGAGCATCGTAGAGAACATGGGGTGGGCTTTGCAGTCAGAGAAGAGAAGCTTGGAGCAAGGTCCTACAGACAGCAAGGAAATGTGCCAACGAGTATTGGCAAGAGCTCAGTCATGACATCCAGACTGCAGCGGACACAGGTAACATCAGAGGCATGCATGTATGATGGCATCACGAAAGCTCTCGGACCAACTCAGCGCAAAACAGCACCCCTCAAATCCATCAGTGGGGAAGTGATCACTCACAAGGGGAAACAAATGGAGCAATGGGTAGAGCACTACTCTGAGCTTTACTCCAGAGAGAACAGTGTTGTTGACTCGGCATTGAATGCCATCGAACCTCTACCTATCATGGAGGACTTAGAAGCCGAACCAACACTGGAAGAACTCAGCAAGGCTATTGACAGCTTGGCCTGGGGCAAAGCCCCTGGAACAGATGGCATCCCTCCTGATCTCATCATGTGCTGCAAGTCTACCCTCCTGCAGCCACTGCACGACAACATTTGCCAGTGCTGGCATGAAAACCATCACTCTGTATAAGAACAAAGGGGACAGGAGTGGCTGTAACAACTATAGAGGCATCTCTCTCTTGGGCATTGTGGGCAAAATGTATGCTCGTCTCTTGCTTGCGCGACTCCAGCAACTGGCTGAACGTGTCTATCCTGAATCCCAATGTGGTTTCCGTGCAGAACGCTCAAAAGTGGAGATGGTTTTCTCCATGCGCCAATTTCAGAAGAAATGGAACAACACAAACCCCTCTACATTGCCTTCATTTATCTAACCAAGGTATTTGACCTGGTTAGCCGGGAACGGCTTTTCAATGACCTCCTGAAGATCGGATGCCCCCCAAATCTGCATAGTATGATTAGAGCTTCCCATGGTGACATGAAGACAACCATT
>CM045744.1:21948975-21981475 GCA_024760905.1 Plotosus lineatus
GAAAAAATGTTTGTCTGTTATGGCTGTGTCTATGACTGTTTTCATAATTCTGCTTTTGGGCAGAACCTAAATCATGTTATATTCATCTCAAAACAATGTATGGTCATTAATAGGTACACAACTTAAAAGCAAACCCAAAGCCAGTGGAAAAATATTGTTTTGAGTTGCATGAGTCACAAAATAGTAAAGTGCTTTTTTTGAAAATCCAGTTCATGGCAAAGCGAGTAAGTAAAAGTGATAATGCTCTTTAACGCATGTAATACAGGTAATTCATGTTTATAAAACATGATGAAACTTGAAGAAGAAGAGCTAAAGGGTACACAAAACATTGATAACCAAAAATCCAGAGTGAAACTTTTACTTTGGTGAACAGGAGCTGGATTCAAGTATGCATGTGCTCGCAACGAGCACTTTATGAAATTCCATTGAAGTTCATTCTAGCATGGAAGCTTTACTTGTTTTTCTTTTTTTTTTTATCATGGTTACCATGTTACCTCTAAATGTTTTCATTTCATACAGGAGTACATAGTAATAAATAGTAAAGATGAGAAGTAAAATTGACTGTGCTCATTCTGAGAAGTTTTGCACCGATAAAAAGAAGAACGAAGAAGCAGACAGAAAAGGTGTGAGTAGTATGAGTTAATTTACAAGCAGGAAACCTTTGTTTACACTTCATTACTTTTCTGCGTCTATCACAACAGTTTAATATAAGAACTTAAAATGCAAATTTAGGGCAGTGTTGAGCCATTGATACAGTGTTGGATTACTGATCCTAAGGTTGGTGGTTCCAGCCCAACTCTCAACAGGTTGTCAGTACGTACCCCCGCCCCATGTCTCTCACTGTGTGTGTGTGTGTGTGTGTGTGTGTGTGTGTGTGTGTGTGTGTGTGTGGTGTGAGGTTCATGTAAAAGATCCATTGATGACTTTCGTCAAGAGTATCTGCATTACCATCAGTGTTTCTGACCTGCAATGTCCTAGCGAGCTGTCCAGGGTGTACGCTGCCTTCAGGCAGAGTCAGCTGAGATGGGCACCAGCCTCCCCTTGACCATAATTACGATTTAAGCAGTTCAGAAAATGAATGAATGACTGAATGAATGAAAACTCTCCGCAAAAACATCAAAGATTTATTTTCTTGGTTACTAGATCCAGCCTCCCCATGACCTAAATAGAGGATACGACCTTTTAAAAATATATAAAACATGAACTATTTCTGAATGGATTAGTACATCCACTTTTGACTAATGTACCAAGAATCCATAAAGTCATCAGAAATCTGAAAACAGATGAGGTCTCTTCCTCTGAATGTGTCTGATAAATTATTGATAGATTCAGAGGAAGAGACCTCATCTGTTTTCAGATTTCTGATGACTTTATGGATTAGCACCTCCAGAAGGAAAACACATGCACCCACACACACCCACACACTGAAAGTCAGGGATTTTCTTTGTGAAAGAGAAAACAGGAAGAAAAGCAACAGTAGAAACTAATAAAAAAGAAACATTTGAAACAAACAAACAAAAAAAAACCCCTCAAAAAATCTGTACAAGTTTACCTGTTTATATGAAGATAATATATGTAAAATTAGTTTGCTTTAGCTGAGTGCTATATGAATACTGATGGACATGTTATTCCTTTTATTGATGATGCTAATGTATGGTTTTATAATGAAAAGTAAATTAAAAAATATTTTGTGCACATGAGCTGATTGTAATAACCAAATATGTTGCTGCATTTTTAATGTGGCCTCTCCAGAAGAATACCCATATTGGCAGAATTATATCCGAGGGCACATAGGTACAGCAGCAGCCATGGGTGCAGACATGGCAAAGTGCCTGACAGGCTAACTGAGTGTATTTCACACTATATTGTCTTTTGGACTGACTATATTGCTCCAGGCCAGACAACCTATTGTTACACAAATAAGCCGTTGTTGGCATTGAAGCCATCCTTAAAGGCATTGAAGCCATTCAAAGGCATTGAAGCCATCCTTAATGACAAGAAGAGGGCTTTCATGGCTGGCAACAGAAAGTAGGAAAGAAGAACACTGTGGTCACTGTTCAGCCTCCTTCTGACCTGTCAGGAGCAAGCCTGTAAACCCCTGCCATGCCACTCTCTTTCCCTCCCTCTCCTTACTGCAGCTTTGCATCCTAAGACAGATGTGACACCCCTCCTCCACATGGCAAGGTCACCTATAACTGGGTTCAGAGACCGTTGAAAATATAGTCTACATAGGATCCCAGCCAGTACTGTAAATGATGGCAGGCTTTGTTCCTGGACCAAAGACACTATGTCTCAGTGGTATCCAGGATTATAGACCTGTGGTAATGACTTCACATGTTATGAAGACCCTTAAGAGACACATCCTGGATAAACTCTGACCCACAGATACACCACAACTGGACCACCATTTAACCGTGTCTACACCCAAGTGGATTTTTTTTTTTAATTATTATTTCTTTATTTCTTTATTTTTTTCCCCAGTTCCTTCAATACCATCAGGCTGACACCAACCCCCTGGGTTAGAAGCTGACAATGATGCAGGTGCATGATTTTCTTGTGTCCTGATTTGTGTACTACCTCACTGGAAGACCACAATATATGCGCTTAGAGCACTGCATGTTGGGCAAATTGGTCAGCAACACCAGAGCACCACAAGGGACTGCCCTCTTCCATTTCTTCTTCACCCTCCACACAAAGGACTTCATCTACTGCACAGAGACCTGCCATTTTCAGAAGCTGTCGCATGACTTTGCTGTAGTTCAATGTATCAGTGGAGGTAAGGGGACAGTATATCGGGCTGCTGTGGATTCTTTTATCACGTTTTGTGAGCAGAATCATCTGCAGCTGAATGTGACAAAGACCAAGGATTGATTGTGTATTTCAAGAGATCCAAAACAACAGAGACCCTTTTCCCATCCATGTGGAATTTGTAGAGGATTACAAATAGTTTGGAGTTCATAATGACAATACTGGGTAAAAGCACAAAGGCCATTTAACATCTGCCAAACACTGCTTAGGATGTTTCATGAGTCTTTTGTGGCCAGTGCTATCCTTAATGCTGTCATCCATATGGTAAATGAGCAGATCTGGGGTTCTCAGGCAAAGAGAGTTCTGATAAACTGTGATGTATTGATGCTGTCAGTCTCTCACTTGTATATGCTCACCCAGGTCCGTCAACAGGGGAGTGGCTGATTGCTTGATGTCAGGGTGCCCTCATATCGGTCCTCCTTCTGGCGCTCTCTTTCTCGCTATGTTGTCATAGGCAGTCATGCCGGAGTCTCTGCTTGCACTCAGTACGGATAAACATTCTTTTTTTAACCATTACATCATGAGTACAGACACTCTCCGACTTACCTTCATTCGTTTTACGTATTTTTTGATTTTACATTTAAAAAAAGTAAAATTTTGAGTTTAGTGTGCTCTCTGTAGTACGAGACGTATCTACATAGTATGCTGATGTAATGACGCAATGACATAATGATGCTGCGTCCATTGTTTATAAACAACGGACTGAACGTGCCCCTTCTTCTTCCCAGTTCGCTGCATGTTACCCTTGTGTTAAGACGTCGCCTCTGTGATCTTTGTGTTTACACTGTTTTGCGGACTTTTGTAACCCGAAGCAAATGTGGTTGGTCAGAAGCGTAAGCCTACTCGTGATAGTGGTAATCAAAAAAGGCGGCAAGCCATCTCGTTAGAAACAAATGTGGCTATTATCAAGAAATTTGATGCTGGTGATGAACATGTGAATGTTGCATGTTTCTTCCAAATGGCTCCGTTGACCATCAAAACCATTTACAAGCAGAAAGACCGCATCACAGAGCATGTTAAAGGTTATATTTGATACTGTATTTGATATTTGATGAGTGAATTTGATTAAAATGTATCTATTTGAAATGATTTTGCTTGAATTTAATTTATTTGAAATTAATGTTGATATTATGATATATTTGATATTATTTTACAATGTTATGTTTATAATAATTGATTTAGGGGTGTTTTATGAGATACGGTGATTGTATTTATGGATGTATAGTACAGTATGAATGTCAAATGTCACTGGAACATACAGTAACAACTTCCTTTTTTTTTTTTTTTTTTTTTTTTTTTTTTCCCTTTTTTTTTCACCTTATGTTCAGCCGTCTGGAACCTCACTAAAACGTAAGTTGGAGAGCATCTGTATACTTAACAACTTCTCTGTTTCTCGCAATTTCTCTCATGGTAGGAATTAAGTAACTTCCTTTAGGAGAGAAATCAGGAGACAAAGTATTTGGAAGCAGCAATAAATATTATCTTTACCGTCATACTCCCACATAGGCAAATGTATGAGTGACTCCCATCATCTCTTCACAGTCCCCATATATATATATATATCAATTTTAACTGGTTTAGCTAATCCATGAGCAAGTTACAGCTTGGCACATGCACTTATCTTCCATTGGTTAGGTGAAACGGCTTAAGCAATCATCCAGGAACAGTGTGTGATCGCCATGCGGACTAGAACATATTAGACACATGGGGCTCCCAAGTGGTGCATTGACAAGGTGCGTGACTGCTAAGCAAGAGATTGCAAGTTTTAATCCAAGTTAATGGCACAGTATTCTGTAGTGGAGAGTTCATGGGAACTATTTGGCCAAGCTCTCATGCTACGAAGGGATGACATACGGTCACTTCCCTGTCACAGCAATCGCCAGCTAATCATGGACATCTGCGAGCTCATTCGTATGAGGGGGTGGATAGCGCTTTCCCTCTAGGTGTGTTAGAGCATCCCCAAAGGTGCATGCACTGCAATACTAGCCACCCACCTCTTTTTGAACTGCAGTGCATGCACCTTTGGGGATAGCGCTTTCCCTCTAGGTGTGTTAGAGCATCCCCAAAGGTGCATGCACTGCAGTTCGAAAAGAGGTGGGTGGCTAGTATTGCATATCACAGGGGTGCATGCATGTTTTTCCGCTCCCTGGTGGTGGTGGTCATGTCATAGGGAAGGCAATATCTGATGGGTGGGACTTGAATACAACTAAAATTAGGTAGAAAATGGGGAGGGACAATCTTTATTTGTTTATATTGGACAATCTAACTTTTTTTTTTTTCTCCCACATCATATATCCATCCCCTTAACTAAAATGTTTTGTCCTCCTCTTACCATGAGAGAAATAAATGTGTGGTCAGAATACCAAGTGGTTAGACAAAAATAACATCTTAGGGTGAGTATATCATCATTTTTTGATTACAACATCACTTAAGGTAAAACCTTAAAATATTTCCACTCCAGTACCTATAATGGGAACATCATTAATATTTGGCATGGAGAAGACTCTGTTTATGACATAAAGATAACTTATTAAAGAGTAGAAACGTTAAAATTTTCACAATACTCTCTTTCTTTCTGTGTTTTGCTGAGGTACACATGCTATCTCTGAAATATCATTGATCCTGGACCTTCTGCTTTCTTAATTCTGTGATCTTATTCCTGTGATCTACTGGTTGGCGTTTTCATCTTTGAAGGCCCTCACTTCTGCTGATAAGGATCCATATGGACGTAAATAGACACTAAAACTATGTGGATGCCTATTTTATGCATTTATTTATTCATTTACAGCTGGTGATATAATGAGTTAGGTCTACAATTACCATTACAGTTGTAAGAAACTAGACTTCATATTATACTATACTGATGTTTCTACTACATGGCTAGTATTTTTATCTGGTTTCACCTAAATGAGGATGGAGTTTTCCTTTGAATCTGGTACTTTTTAAGGTTTCTACTTCATGTTGTCTGATAGAGCTTTCCTTTCCAGCTTTCGCCACAGGCTTGCCCGTGAGTCAGGTGTATGGAGAACACCTTAGCAAATTTGTTTCTACTATGTAAAGCTGCTTTGTGGCAAAGATGAAAAAAAAAAGACTATACAAATTAAATATAATTTAGTTGAATTGGAATTGATTTGGAACATTTAATCAGAGAAAGACCCATCACCTGGTATTGTTACATCACTGATGATGTTGGATCTGACCTTGGATCTGGCTATGTCATTTTTCTTTTTGACAAGTTTTACAAAATTGGAGACCTGCCATTTCTAAAAGAATGAACAAAAGGGAGGACTCCATCTGCACACAATTCACACAATAGAGCAGTGTAGAGCAAGGAGACTGTGCTGAGGTGGGAGAGAAACAATGAGAAAAAAAAAACCAGAGGGTCTGTTGGACAGAACAATAAATAAATGAGAAGAGTTGACACCTGTGGAAACACAGGAGTGATACAAGATCACCTTACAAAACTTCTTGGACATTGATCGATCGATCGATCGATAGATAGATAGATAGATAGATAGATAGATAGATAGATAGATAGATAGATAGATAGATAGATAGATAGATAGATAGATAGATAGATAGATAGATAGATGACATTGTAGTCAACAACAGCTTTATTTTTCACAAACTGGGATGTATTGTCTACCAGGATGAGCTTCTGATGCCTAAACACTTTCAAGAGCTTTCAACGGTGAAGCATATACTAGTCCTCAAAAAATTAGCATATTTTGATAAAGTTCATTATTTTCTGTAAAGTACTGATAAAAATTAAACGTTCATATATATTTTAGATTCATTGCACACCAACTGAAATATTTCAGGTCTTTTATTGTTTTAATACTGATGATTTTGGCATACAGCTCATGAAAACCCAAAATTCCTATCTAAAAAAAATAGCATATCATGTTCAGGTAGTCTAAACGAGTTATAAACCTAATCATCTGAATCAACCAATGAACTCTAAACACCTACAAAAGATTCCTGAGGCTTTTAAAAACTCCCAGCCTGGTTCATTACACAAAACCACAATCATGGGTAAGATTGCCATCATTGACACCCTCAAGCAAGAGGGTAAGACAGTGATGAGTGAATAGGCTGTTCCCAGAGTGCTGTATCAAGGCACCTCAGTGGGACGTCTGTGGGAAGTAAAAAGTGTGGCAGAAAAGGCTGCACAACCAGAAGAGGTGACCGGACCCTGAGGAAGATTGTGGAGAACGGCCGATTCCAGACCTTGGGGGAACCTGTGGAAGCAGTGGACTGGGCTACAGGTGCGGCATTCACCAGGACAAGCTACTTTTGAACTAGAAACAGCAGCAGAAGCCCCTGACCTGGGCGACAGAGAAGCAGCACTGGACTGTTGCTCAGTGGTCCAAAGTACTTTTTTCAGATGAAAGCAAATTTTGCATGTCATTTGGAAATCAAGGTGCAAGAGTCTGGAGGAAGACTGGGTAGAATGAAACGCCAAAATGCCTGAAGTCCAGTGTCAAGTACCCATAGTCAGTAATGGTTTGGGGTGCCATGTCAGCTGCTGATGTTGGTCCACTGTGTTTTATCAAGGTCAGGGGTCAATGTAGCTAGCTATCAGGATATTTTGGAGCACTTCATGCTTCCATCTGCTGAAAAGCTTTATGGAGATGAAGATTTTGATTTTTCAGCACGACTTGCCACCTGCTCACAGTGCAGAAACCACTGGTAAATGGTTTACTGACCATGGTGTTACTGTGCTCAATTGCCCTGCCAACTCTCCTGACCTGAAGCCCATAGAGAATATGTGGGATATTGTGAAGAGAAAGTTGAGAGACACCAGACCCAACACTGTGGATGAGCTTAAGGCCGCTATTGAAGCATCCTGAGCCTCCATAACACCTCAGCAGTGCCACAGGCTGATTGCCTCCATGCCACGCCGCATTCAAGCAGTTATTTCTGCAAAAGGATTCCCGACCAAGTATTGAGTGCATAACTGAACATAATTATTTGAAGTTTGAATTTTTTTGTATTAAAAACACATTCATTTTATTGGTCGGATAAAACATGCTAATTTTTTTGAGCTGTATGCCAAAATCATCAGTATTAAAACAATAAAAGACCAAAAAGAATATTTCAGTTGTTGTGGGGGGGCACTAACCAGTGTCTCTCCCCCTCATGCCGGTCCCAAGCCCGGAGAAATGCAGAGGGTTGTGTCAGGAAGGGCATCCGACATAAAACCAATGCCAAATATTTATGATGCAAATCAGAAGTATTACCCCCATACCGGATCGGTCGAGGCCCGGGTTAACAAGGACCGCCATCAGTGCTGTCAATCAACAGGGTGCTGATGGAAATTGGACGACTGTTGGTCGAAGACGTCGAAGAAGGAGAGGTGGGAGGCGTGTCTGTAGGCAGAGAGAGAAGAGGAAAGGCATGAGTCTAGGACTGAGAGTGGGGACTTTGAATGTTGGAACTATGCAAAAAAAAGGTAGAGAGCTGGCTGACATGATGCAGAGGAGGAAAGTGGACATACTGTGTGTTCAGGAGACCAGGTGGAAAGGTAGCAAAGCTAAAAGCTTAGGAGCAAGGTTTAAGCTATTTTATCACGGTGTGGATGGGAAGAGAAATGGAGTAGGAGTCATCTTGAAGGAGGAGTTTGTCAGGAATGTTCTAAAAGTGAAAAGAGTGTCAGACAGAGTGATGAGTCTCAAGTTAGAAATTGAAGGTCTAATGCTCAATGTTGTTAGTGCTCATGCCCCACAGGCAGGATGTGAGCTAGAAGAGAAGGAGAGATTCTGGAGTGACTTAAATGAAGTGATGCAGAGTACCCCCCAGAGGTGAAAGAGTGGTCATTGGTGCAGACTTCAATGGACATGTTGGTACAGGCAACAGAGGGGACGAGGAAGTGATGGGCAGGTTTGGTATCCAGGACAGGAACGCGGAAGGACAGATGTTGATAGATTTTGCAAAAAGGATGGAAATGGCTGTGGTGAATACTTTCTTCCAGAAGAAACAGGAGCATAGGGTGACTTATAAAAGCAGAGGGAGGAGCACACAGGTAGACTACATCTTGTGCAGGCGATGTAATTTGAAGGAAGTCAGTGACTGCAAAGTCATAGTGGGTGAGAGTGTTGCCAAACAGCATAGGATGGTGGTGTGCAGGATGACTCTGATGGTGAGAAAGGTGAAAAAGGCAAAGGCAGAGCAGAAGACAAAGTGGTGGAAGCTGAAAAAGGAAGAGTGTTGTGTTGTCTTCAAGGAGGAGTTGAAACAGGCTTTGGGTGGCTAGGAAGTGCTTCCAAATGACTGGACAACCACAGCTAATGTGATCAGGGACACAGGTAGGAGAGTACTTGGTGTGTCCTCTGGAAGGAAAGTAGATAAGGAGACCTGGTGGTGGAATGAGGAAGTGCAGGAGTGTGTACAAAGGAAGAGATTAGCTAAGAAGAAGTGGGACATTGAGAGGACCGAAGAGAGTAAACAGGAGTACAGGGAGACACAGCGTAAGGCGAAAGTAGCAGTGGCTAAGGCCAAACAGAGGGCGTATGATGACTTGTATGATAGGTTGGATAGTAAAGAGGGTGAAAATGATCTATACAGGTTGGCACAGCAGAGAAATAGAGATGGGAAGGACGTGCAGCAAGTTAGATTGATAAAGGACAGAGAGGGAAATGTATTGACTGATGACAGAAGTGTGCTGGGAAGATGGAAAGAGTACTTTAAAGAGCTGATGAATGAGGAAAATGAGAGAGAAAAAAGAGTAGAAGAGATGACCATTGAGGAGCAGGATGTAGCAAAGATCAGTAAGGGTGAAGTGAGAAGGGCATTGAAGAGGATGAAGAATGGAAAGGCAGTTTTGAAGAGGATGAAGAATGGAAAGGCAGGGAAGGTCCTGATGATATACCTGTGGAGGTATGGAAGTGTCCAGGAGAGGTAGCAGTAGATTTTCTGACAAGAACATTCAACAAGGTACTAGAGAGTGAGCAGATGCCGGAGGAGTGGAGGAGAAGTGTGCTGGTGCCCATTTTTAAGAACAAGGGAGACGTGCAGAGTTGCAGCAACTATAGAGGGATAAAGTTGATGAGCCATACGATGAAGTTATGGGAAAGAATAGTGGAAGCTAGACTAAGGGCAGAGGTGAGCATTTGTGAACAACAGTTTGGTTTGATGCCAAGAAAGAGCACCACAGATGCAATGTTTGCTTTGAGGATGTTAATAGAGAAGTACAGAGAAGGTCAGAGGGAGCTACATTGTGCCTTTGTGGATCTGGAAAAAGCATATGACAGGGTGCCAAGAGAAGAACTGTGGTATTGCATGAGGAAGTCTGGAGTGGCAGAGAAGTATGTTAGAGTGGTGCAGGACATGTATGAGAGCTGTAAGACAGCGGTGAGGTGTGCTGTCCGTGTGACCGACGAATTCAAGGTGGAGGTGGGACTGCATCAAGGATCAGCTCTGAGTCCCTTCTTGTTTGCTATGGTGATGGACAGGCTGACAGACGAGGTGAGACAAGAATCTCCATGGACTATGATGTTTGCAGATGACATCGTGATCTGTCGTGAGAGCAGAGAACAAGTGCAGGAAAATCTAGAGAGGTGGAGGTATGCCCTGGAAAGGAGAGGAATGAAGGTTTGCCTCAGAAAATCAGAATACATGTGTGTGAATGAGAAGGACCCAGGAGGAACGGTGATGTTACAGGGAACAGAGATAACGAAGGTGGAGGATTTTAAGTACTTAGGCTCAACAATCCAGATCAATGGAGAGTGTGGAAAAGAGGTGAAGAAACATGTGCAGGCAGGCTGGAATGGTTGGAGAAAATTGTCCGGTGTGATGTGCGATAGGAGAGTGTCAGCAAGAATGAAGGGAAAAGTGTACAAGACGGTGGTGAGGCCAGCAATGTTGTATGGATTAGAAACAGTGGCGCTGAAAAAAAGGCAGGAGGCAGAGCTGGAGGTAGCGGAGATGGAAATGTTGAGGTTCTCTCTGGGAGTAACGAGGATGGATAGGATCAGAAATGAGTATATCAGAGGGACAGCCCACGTAAGATGTTTTGGAGACAAAATCAGAGAGGCTAGATTGAGATGGTTTGGACATGGACAGAGGAGGGATAGTGAGTATATTGGCAGTAGGATGCTGAGGTTGGAACTACCAGGCAGAAGGCCTCGAGGAAGACCAAAGAAGAGATTTATGGATGTGCTGAAGGAAGACATGAAGGTCGTTGGAGTCAGAAAAGAAGATGCGGAGGACAGGGTGAGGTGGAGGCGGATGATTTGCTGTGGTGACCCCTGAAGGGAGCAGCCGAAAGTAAAAGAATATATATATATATATATATATATATATATATATATATATATATATATATATATATATATATATATATATATATATATATATATATATCCTCTTCTTTTCTTTTTGGCTTTTTCCCATTCTCGGGAGTCGCCACAGTGAATCATCTGATTCGCACATTTGATTTGGCATGGGTTTTTATGTCGGATGCCCGTCCTGACACAACCCTTTAGCAAGAGACAGAAACACACTGACGACTTTGCAGCCTACTCTTTACGAAAGTCAGTAATGGTTCTTTTACATGCCTCTCGCCATGGACAGTGAGAGACATAGCCTGCCTTTGATAACCCAGTTAGCTGCACTGGGGGGACAGTGACAACCCTGTGGGGACTCGAACCCCCAACCTTAGGATCAGCGATCCTTCACCCTATCCACTAGACCACGGTGTGCTATAGATGTATACACAGTAGTGGAAGAACATTGTGAATAAATTGAATATTATAATATCTTCAATAAATATATAAAATATTATAATGGCTAGAAGAGGTGCCTGTAGAGAAGCAGAAAATAGCAAAGATTAGTAAGGGTGAAGTGAGGAGGGCACTGAAAAGGATGAAGAGTGGAAAGGCAGTTGGTCCTGATGATATACCTGTGGAGGTATGGAAGTGACTTAGAAAGTGAACAGATGCTGGAGGAATAGAGGAGAAGTGTGCTGGTGCCCATTTTTAAGAACAAGGAAGATGTGCACAGTTGTGGCAACTACAGAGCGATAAAGTTGATGAGCCATACGATGAAGTATAAAAAGAATAGTGGAAGCTAGACTAAGGGCAGAGGTCAGCATTTGTGAACAACAGTTTGGTTTCATGCCAAGAAACAGCACTGCAGATGCAGTATTTGCTTTGAGGATGTTAATAGAGAAGTACAGAGAAGGTCAGAAGGAGCTGCATTGTGCCGTTGTGGATCTGGAGAAAGCATATGACAGGTTGCCAAGAGAAGAACCGGTATTGCATGAGGAAGTCTGGAGTGGTAGAGAAGTATGTTAGAGTGGTGCAGGACATGTATGAGAGATGTAAGACAGTCATGAGGTGTGCTGTTGGTGTGACAGAAGAGTTCAAGGTGGAGGTGGGACTGCATCAAGGGTCAGCTCTCAGCCCCTTCTTGTTTGCTATGGTGAATGAAATGCTGACAGATGAGGTTCGATAAGATTCCCCATGTACATGTGTTTGCAGATGACATTGTGATATGTAGTGAGAGCAGAGAACAAGTGTGGGAAAATCTAGAGAGGTGGAGGTATGCCCTGGAAAGGAAAGGAATAAAGGTTATCCTCAGTAAGACAGAATACATGTGCGTGAATGAGAAGGACCCAAGAGGAACAGTGAGGTTACAGGGAGCAGAAATAAAGAAGGTGGAGGATTTTAAGTACTTAGGCTCAAAAATCCAGAGCAATGGAGAGTGTGGAAAAGAGGTGAAGAAACATGTACAGGCAGGCTTGAATGATTGGAGAAAAGTGTCTGGTGTGATGTGTGATAGGAAGGTATCGGCAAGAATGAAAGGAAAACCGTACATGACGGTGTGCTGTCTGCGTGACCGAAGAATTCAAGGTGGAGGTAGGACTGCATCAAGGATCAGCTCTGAGCCCCTTCTTGGTTTGCAATGGTGGTGGACAGGCTGACAGACGAGGTTAGACAAGAATCTCCATGGACTATGATGTTTGCAGATGACATTGTGATGTGTAGTGAGAGCAGAGAAGAAGTGGTGGAAAGTCTAGAGAGGTGGAGGTATGCCGTGGAAAGGAGAGGAATGAAGGTCAGCCTCAGTAAGTCAGAATACACATGTGTGGATGTGAGGGACCCAAGAGGAATGGTGAGATTACAGGGAGCAGAGATAAGAAAGGTGGATGATTTTAAATACTTAGGCTCAAAAATCCAGAGCAATGGAGAGAGTGTGGAAAAGAGGTGAAGAATCGTGTGCAGGCAGGTTGGAGTGATTGGAGAAAAGTGTCCGGTGTGATGTGTGATAGGAAGGTATCAGCAAGAATGAAAGGAAAAGTGTACAAGACAGTTTTGAAGCCAACGATGTTGTATGGTTTCGAAACAGTGGCGCTGAGGAAAAGACAGGAGGCAGAGCTAGAGGTAGCAGAGATGAAAATGTTGAAGTTCTCTCTGGGAGTAACGAGGATGGATAGGATCAGAAATGAGTACATCAGAGGGACAGCACATGTAAGATGTTTTGGAGACAAAGTCAGAGAGGCTAGATTGAGATGGTTTGGACATGTACAGAGGAGGGTTAGTGAATATATTGGTAGTCGGATGCTGCGGTTGGAACTACCAGGCAGAAGATCTAGAGGAAGACCAAAGAATAGATTTATGGATGTGATGAAGGAACACATGAAGGTCGTTGGTGTAAGAGAAGAAGATGCAAAGGAAATGGTGAGATGGAGGCAGATGATTTGCTGTGGCGATATATATACATATACACACACACACACACACACACACACACACACACACATACATGAAGCTGTTATTATTGTGAATGTTAACTTCCTTTGCAGATAGAAAGGTCTACATTTCACCATAAGAAACTTTAGGTTAGCTGAGCAGTGTTATCCAACAATGACAGCGTTTGCACACCAATCCTCGCTGACATAAATGCACATCCTCTGCCTTATGTCTTACCGGAGTGTCTTTTGCTGTTCTGTCTGCCAGGAAAATATGGCACCCGACTTGCTCGATAGAATTGTTGAGTATTTCGCTGTGTAGCCATGTTTCAGTGCATATCATGACATTACAGTTCATAAGTCTCCAGTTGTCTGTGATCCAGAGTTGTAACTCATCCATCTTGTTCACCAAGGACTGCACATTAGTGAGGAAAATAATGGGTAAAGAAAGCCAGAGCGGTGTTAGCTTTAGGATAACTCTTAGCTCTTCTAGCTTTCATCACCTTTGTTTATAATTTCTACGCCATGTCCAAGCACTTCAGGTCGGCTGAGTAGCCTTGTAGCAACAGGTGTTCTGAGCTCTGAGATTAGATGCAACCTCGCTGATAAAACAGTCGGAGTTTTGTAATCTGATTTCCAGAATCTCTTGTCGGGTGAAGGATATGAGCAAAAAGCTGCTCTGTATGAACAGAACTGAAATGAGCAGGAATATCCCTGCTAACTTTCAAAATCTGAAGGGATGCTGAGCTTCGCATTGTTCATGTGCTGCCATCTTGCATAATTTTGGGGTCCACTGATTAAAAAGAAACTCCTTCAGGGAGAAGAAAATATGAGAAACTTGTGTAAGGCTAGACAAATACCTGGACATTCAGGGGATTTATTCATTTATTTATTTATTTATTTTTAATTATTATTATTATTATTATTATTATTATTATTATTATTATTATTATTATTATTATTAATCAATTAATTAATTACTTGATTTTTTTTTTTTTTTTTTTTTTTTTTTTTGTGACTACATATTCATTCTTGCATGTTGGTATACTTAATTTCTAATTTCAAACTTACCACACATAATAATAATGGTCAATAACCATAAATTATTGAAACTTTTTTTTTTTTTTTTTTTTTTTTTTTTTTTATAATTAACGTACAACTCACACTTGAAGATTGCACATTGTACTGCATCCAGATGGTTAAAAACTTAAATCTTGATTCTGACTTTCAGGATTCAACACTTTGATTATAAATATTTTTTTGATAATCTGTTTACCTGTTTTTATTGGAAGTGGCAGTGCTAAATGTTTCAGACCACAGCCTACCTGAATTGCACCCACATCGTGAGATGAGAATCTCACTTTCAAAAAAAAATAATTCAAAATAAATAAATAAAAATAAAAAAAAATTATATACTTTTCTCTGCATAGACAGCTCTCCACAAGCCCCATGCACATTCCATAATGTGTTTCATTAACAGGAGAAAAATTGGAGCTTTCAATGCCGCTAAATTCATCCTGGCTACTGAGATTTCTTTGTAGGAATCGTCATGTGCTTTCGAGCAGATGTCACTATGAATTTTCAAGCCATGTAGAAATGTCCAGGCCTTGTTAAAAACTCAAAAAACAAGCCCCACTGCATGGTTCCAAGATTACTACTGCAATATTTAACACTGCATAAAAAATTCAGCATAATAAACAACATACACCAAGATGCATAGCTCCGAACTTTGAGAGGAAACAATGCTACGGCCATCTGAAATGTAAAAGAGGGTGTGTCTGAATGCAAACACAGCTATCAACATATGGAGTGGGCCCAGTATTTTTGTAAGAAAGATATGCAATAGAACATAACACAGTAGAATTTCAAAGAAATCTTACAGCAAAATATCTTATAACCCTATTTCACTGGAGTGCAGAATGCAATGATCATGGCGGAAAGGCACGGAACGCACTCTATGGAGGAGCTTCCGCATTTTTACACCGAAAATGGGTCAAGAACCTACGGAAAATTGTACCGTCAGAACACCTTCGGAACGTTCACTGAATGTGCGGAAAAGGCACGGAGAGACAGCGGTACAATGTCAGAATACATGCGTAAAAGCGCTCGGATTACCTTCGGAACAGTGCAGATTGCAAAGGAAGACTTTCGGATAATTCACGGAATGTTCACGGAAAGCACAGAACACTCGAGGAACTACTACTGCACTACTTCATTTTAGAAGGAAGAGCTACGGAATGATTGCGGAACAGGCGGAATGAAGGCGGAAGGTTCACATTGAACATGGAATGACTAAGGAATGACTGAGGAATACCTGATGTAACCATGTTTCAACAAGGAAAAATCGGCAAAAATCAAAAGATTTGCTCCTGATTCCGCCTATAAAAACGTGAATTCAACCAAGGAAGCTCATTCTCTCATTCATACTATATTTTATAATTTGTAATATGTGTATAATGTACACTGAATTTAAAATTTAATACATGTTTGTAATTTATTATATGTTTCTAATGTGCAGTATGTTTATAATTTACACTAAATTTAAAATTTAACACATGTTAATATGTTTAATATCAATAATGTCAATACATTCCTTTTATTTGCACCTCACTAAATCATTCCAGACTAAAAACACAAGTCCAAATCACAGTGAATTATAACTTTGAAACTTTATTACATGAACAGGGAAACAGAAAAAATAAAGTTAATGAACTGGAATGATTTATAGTGAAAGTGACTTTTTTGAGTGGTCCGCAAACCTTCCGTGAGTATTCTGCGGGGATTCTGTGGCCGCTTTTGACCATCCGGAAGAGGGGGAAGGCTTGCGGAACAGTCAAGGAACACTGGCGGAATAAAATGAATGATCACAGAACGTTTGAGGAAATGACGGAATGTTTGTGGAACGATTGAGGAACCCAAGGGAACACTATCAGAAGATTTTTTTTCCATGAACGTGCTTTTGAACATGTTCAAAATCATGTTCGTGGAAGATATTGGCCTGCCGGCAGCAGCGGAGGAATACATTCGGAATCATACGGAAGGACACGGAAGATGACATAACGACTAAGGAACGTTGGAGGATGATGACATTTTTGCTTCCACAAGTCTGCTATGCTCCAGTGAAATGTGGGTATGAGGGACACTTATTTTAAATAGGATTAAAATATCAGAGCATGTAAAATATTCGAATATGTGAAAACAGAAACAAACATTTAATGAGAGACAACGATATTTGGATATTGCCAAGAATTTTTCTATTGCGATTTCTAGCATGTATTGCAAGATATTGCAAGAAGAATTTTAAATTAAAAGTGAGCCTGTTCTTGACAGTATTTATTCTTTATTTCAAAAAAGGGAAATCAACAACATGAAAAAAAGGATGTTTTTAGTCATTAAAATAAAAATTCTAAGCATCAGAAAAAATCTACTTATAAAATTTTTATGTTTTAAACTTTGGTACAAACATTAATGCTGCAATAGAACTGCATATTGAGCAAGATAAGCTATTTAAACATATTAAATACACATAAACATTACAATAGTGTAAGTGCATCTAGTGCTTTTATTAGCATATTGTGAAGCCTTAATCATTAATGCATGCATATTATTTTTTTAAGACGGGATTAAAAGGTGGAGCATCATCCGCAGAACTGTATCATGTACAACTAGACCTCATCAGACCTGTGACCCTAAGAGCAGAAGATTTTGTTTTGAGTAGGAATTTCCGCATCCTGTATGAAAACAAATTCTATTGGCTGAAGGCCTTCATACATCCGCACTTCCCAATCACGGCATGGCTCTTATTATACCTGTCTCTTCACACACTGAATGACTGTAGATAAGAGGACGGAAACACGATTGCGTCAGGATTACATGCCGCACCTCTGCAGTTGCCTTTTTTTTTTTTTTTTTTTCTCAACGAAAGCATTAGATCCGGTTCTATTAGTGCGTATAGCAAATTTTTTTTTTTTTTTTTTTTTTTTTTCACTATTCCGAAGTTTTCCGAACGCATGTCCAAAAAATTGGTTTTGCTTCAGAGTATCGCAATACATATTGTTTGCATGTTAGAACTGATTTAAACCGATAAACAGGTTTTATTGTGCAGCTCTAGGGACAACACACAGGTTTCATTATACACATTGTTGTAATTTTTACATTTTCAATTAAATATCATATTTTACTCTAGTATATTAATTGATTGAGACAGTGATTAAAAAACACATTTTTTCATCAAACATATTTTTGCTTATATGTTTTTTTGTCATTTAGATAATATGGAACTTCATTGATATTTATGCTTTTATTAATCCTTGGTCTTGCACTTGTTAGTCTCATGGTCTTCTATTTTTTATGTTATAGTTTGTGGTATTTTATAATTTGTCACATGTATTGGAATTAACTAAAATTAATTATTGCTTCACAGAGTGGAGACAGATGTCATCTCAAATGCTGGCAAAATCCATCAGATTATAATCTATACCTTTCATAAAGAGCACCGTCGGGGTAAAATAACAGACATGTATATGCTCTCTAAATCTTATTATATGCTCAGTCTGCTTTAAAAGTGCAGATGTTCTGCCGTTTTCCCAACCAAACAGTGTCTACTGAACAATATGAGAAAACAAGGAGTGAATCAAATTTAATAGCAGAGTGCTCTAGTTAGGTTGTCTTGTCACTGTTATTTTAAACAGAGAAAGGATCAAAAAAAGATGTAAAGCATGTGAAGAAAAAAAAAACATATGAAGCATGTGACCTGGAATGGTTTTGCTAAGCAACAATTATATTCAAACAAAATTAATATGATAATGAGAGTGGAACATAAATCATATACGATATTTGAGTGAATTAGCACCATTAATTTCTAAAACAAATTAGTGATTATTCTTTAATTTATTCATTTGCCTATCCACTTATTTCCAGG
Source organism: Plotosus lineatus (assembly GCA_024760905.1). Taxonomy (NCBI): domain Eukaryota; kingdom Metazoa; phylum Chordata; class Actinopteri; order Siluriformes; family Plotosidae; genus Plotosus; species Plotosus lineatus. The sequence continues at coordinate 21,967,398 of CM045744.1, forward strand.
AGAGCCACAGGGAGACTATCTCAACTAACTGTGGGCGAAGGCAATGTACACCCAGATAAGCTTGGCAGACCACACACAATCATTCAGCTACTCTTTAGGGTATTTTGGAGATATGATTTTTTTTTTTTGACTGGAGGAAACCAGCATACCCAGAAAAAACTCACACAAATAGATGGACAACATGGAAACTCAAGAAGAACCCCCACCCCACCCACCCCTGTCAAACTGGGGACTTTCTGGCTATGAAGCACATTTGCGAACCAATATGCCGCTGTGCTGGCCTTAATGGGTACCTGTAGTGAAATTGTATTACAAGCTTTGTAAAAAAAAATCAAGTATGATACCACCAGTTCTGTCAGACAATGTCATTCCTTAATAAATATGCATGAATGCTGCCATGCCACTTCGAATAATAGGTATGAGCAGCGACATGTTGCCATCTTCATTGGCTCTTCCAACCCTGGTGTGACCTGAACTGGTTTTGTTCAAGTGGTCATGCTGTGCGCAGCAGTCAGCAGTCTTAAGATAACACATTCTGGTGACACAGGTCATGACTGAATTGTATTACCAGGAAAATGATGCAAAGCATATGCCTATACACACAAAATAAGCACAGAAATTGGAAAAAAAAAACAAAAAAACATTATCACTGGTCATATTCTGAAAATGTTTCCTTCCAGACTCAATTCGGCAGTCTGCGAAAATCACTTCAAGCTGCAATCAAGAGGAAGAATAGTTGGAATGAAGTCCAAGCTTTTACATCGAAACCAGATGCTGTTCCTGTGGAATTGTTTCATAAGAAAGGTTAAAGCATGACAACGATGGAAGCAGTGCCTCATCAAAACGAACCAGTTCAAGGTAAGAGGCTTAAGTATGTGGGTTCTTTAATCTCCTAAAATATCACTCGCTCAATAGACTTCTGCTGGACAATTCGGCCCAACAAGGGCACATTTCGTCCTGGAAGAAAATGATTGTCATTCATTAGACCAGGCCCTACTAGTAATCTATGTGTGTGTGTGTGTGTGTGTGTGTGTGTGTGTGTGTGTGTGTGTGTGTGTGTGTGTGTGTGTGTCTGTGTGCGTGTGTCAATAAAAAAATGTTTAATTGTGGTTTAATTAATAAATATGTTAATAAAATGTTTAAATGCTTTAATAAATATTTTTCTTTCACTTTAAACACATATGTCATACAAGATTTGTGTACTTTTTATTATTTTTAAAGGGTTTATGGGGTTTATCAAGTCCAAAGACTGGAGCCTTGGAAAGAATTAGGCGTTTAACATGTAAGATATGACCCCTACTTATGAAATCGGCTGAAGTTGGGGCTGACTGTGTGTGTGTGTGTGTGTGTATATATATATATATATATATATATATATATATATATATATATATATATATATATATATATATATATATATATATATATATATATATATATATATAGTGTTACTCTTGTGTTTAGACGTCATCTCTGTGTTTAGACTGTTTTGCGGAATTTTGTAACCCTAAGCAAATCTGGTTGGTCAGAAGTGTAAGCCGACGAGGAGGGGTGCAAGTCTCATACAAAGAGATGAATTAACTATCTGCTCAGATCAGCACAATCTTTATATTTATTATCTTTAGCAGAATCCTAAGAGTGTATACTTATTTTTATATTAATATTCATTAAGATATGTAATTGTTCTTTGTATGCATCTTTTGAACAAAGTTTACTTACTTACTTACACAAAAGAAAGAACTCTCCACTTTGCTGGGAGGCTGTGTACTAAATAAGCTCAACGGCACCCTTGTGCACTTAAAAGACCGGAAGTCTGTATAACCCACAGCAAGTACACTACTTTTGCAAGTACACTACTTTCGGTATTGAGCGCTTCACATATTGTAAGCGTTGATTGACTGTTTTGAGCTTCATGTAAAGTAACTCCGTGTAAATAAGTGACTTATTTGAAATTAATGTTGATATTATTTGATATATTTGACATTATTTTACAATTTTATGTTTATAGTAATTGATTTAGGAGTGTTTTATAATGCAGCCGTGAGGGGGGAGCACAAACCAATGTCTCCCCCTCACGCCGGTCCCAAGCCCGGATAAATGCAGAGGGTTGCGTCAGGAAGGGCATCCGGCGTAAAACAAATGCCAAATAAACTATGCGAATCACAAGAAAGAATGACATACCGGATCGGTCGAGGCCCGGGTTAACAACGACCGCCATCAGTGCCGTCAACCAACAGGGTGCTGATGGAAATTGGACTACTGTTGGTCGAAGATGTCGAAGAAGGAGAGGCAGGAGGCGTGTCCATTGCCAGAGAGAGAAGAGGAAAGGCATGAGTCTAGGACTGAAAGTAGGGACTTTGAATGTTGGAACTATGACAGGAAAAGTTAGAGAGCTCGCTGACATGATGCAGATGAGGAAGGTGGAAAGGTAACAAGGCTAGAAACATAGGAGCAGGGTTTAAGCTGTTTTATCATGGTGTGGATGGAAGGAGAAATGGAGTCGGAGTCATCTTGAAGGAGGAGTTTGTCAGGAATGTTCTAGAAGTGAAAAGAGTGTCAGACAGAGTGATGAGTCTCAAGTTAGAAATTGAAGGTGTGATGGTCAATGTTGTTAGTGCTTATGCCCCACAGACAGGATGTGAGCGAGAAGAGAAGGAGAGATTCTGGAGGGAGTTAGATGAAGTGATACAGAGTACCCCCAGAGGTGAAAGAGTGGTCATTGGGGCAGACTTCAATGGACATGTTGATGCAGGAAACAGAGGGGATGAGGAAGTGATGGGTAGGTTTGGTATCCAGGACAGGAACACAGAAGGACATATGTTGGTAGATTTTGCAAAAAGGATGGAAATGGCTGTGGTGAATACGTTCTTCCAGAAGAGACAGGAGCATAGGGTGACTTATAAAAGTGGAGGTAGCAACACACAGGTAGACTACACCTTGTGCAGGCGATGTAATTTAAAGGAAGTCAGTGACTGCAAAGTAGTAGCGGGTGAGAGTGTTGCCAAACAGCATAGGATGGTGGTGTGCAGGATGATGCTGATGGTGAGTAAGGTGAAGAAGGCATAGGCAGAGCAGAAGACAAAGTGGTGGAAGTTGAAAAAGGAAGAGTGTCGGGTTGTCTTCAAGGAGGAGTTGAAACAGGCTTTGGGTGGTTAGGAAGTGCTTCCAGATGACTGGACAACTACAGCTAATGTGATCAGGGAGACAGGTAGGAGAATACTTGGTGTGTTATCTGGAAGGAAGGTAGATAAGGAGACTTGGTGGTGGAATGAGGAAGTGCAGGAGTGTGTACAAAGGAAGAGGTTAGCTAAGAAGAAGTGGGACATTGAGAAAACCGAAGAGAGTAAACAGGAATACAGGGAGACACAGCGTAAGGCAAAGGTAGCGGTGTCAAAGGCCAAACAGAGCGCGTTTGATGACTTGTATGCTCGGTTGGAAAGTAAGGAGGGAGGAAATGATTTATACAGGTTGGCACAGCAGAGAAATAGAGATGGGAAGGATGTGCAGCAAGTTAGATTGATAAAGGACAGAGAGGGAAATGTATTGACTGATGACAGACGTATTCTGGGAAGATGGAAAGAGTACTTTAAAGAGCTGATGAATGAAGAAAATGAGAGAGAAAAAAGAGTAGAAGAGGTGACTGTTGAGGACCAGGAAGTAGCAAAGATTAGTAAGGGTGAAGTGAGGAGGGCATTGAAGAGGATGAAGAATGGAAAGGCAAGTGGTCCTGATGACATACCGGTGGAGGTATGGAAGTGTCTAGGAGAGGTAGCAGTAGATTTTCTGACAAGAACATTTAACAAGGTCTTAGCGAGTGAGAGGATGCCAGAGGAATGGAGGAGAAGTGTGCTGGTGCCCATTTTTAAGAACAAGGGAGACATGCAGAGTTGTGGCAACTACAGAGGGATAAAGTTGATGAGCCATACAATGAAGTTATGGGAAAGAATAGTGGAAGCTAGACTAAGGGCAGAGGTCAGCATTTGTGAACAACAGTTTGGTTTGATGCCAAGAAAGAGCACCACAGATGCAGTGTTTGCCTTGAGGATGTTCATGGAAAAGTACAGAGAAGGTCAGAGGGAGCTGCACTGTGCCTTTGTGGATCTGGAGAAAGCATATGACAGGGTTTCGAGAGAAGAACTGTGGTATCGCATGAGGAAGTCTGGAGTGGCAGAGAAGTATGTTAGAGTGTTGCAGGACATGTATGAGAGATGTAAGACAGTGGTGAGGTGTGCTGTCGGTGTGACACAAGAGCTCAAGGTGGAGGTGGGACTGCATCAAGGGTCAGCTCTCAGCCCCTTCTTGTTTGCTATGGTGATGGACAGGCTGACAGACGAGGTTAGACAAGATTCCCCATGGACTATGATGTTTGCAGATGACCTTGTGATCTGTAGTGACAGCAGAGAACAAGTGCAGGAAAATCTAGAGAGGTGGAGGTATGCCCTGGAAAGGAGAGGATTGAAGATTAGCCAGCTCAGTAAGACAGAATACATGTGCATGAATGACAAGGACCCAAGAGGAACGGTGAGATTACAGGGAGCGGAGATAAGAAAGGTGGATGATTTTAAATACTTAGGCTCAACAATCCAGAGCAATGGAGAGTGTGGAAAAGAGGTGAAGAAGCGTGTGCAGGCAGGTTGGAATGGTTGGAGAAAAGTGTCTGGTGTGATGTGTGATAGGAGGGTATCGGCAAGAATGAAAGGAAAAGTGTACAAGACGGTGTTGAGGCCAACGATGTTGTATGGGTTAGAAACAGTGGCCCTGGGGAAAAGACAGGAGGCAGAGCTGGAGGTAGCAGAGATGAAAATGTTGAGGTTCTCTTTGGGAGTAACGAGGATGGATAGGATTAAGAATGAGCACATCAGAGGAACAGCACATGTAAGACGTTTTGGAGACAAAGTCAGAGAGGCTAGATTGAGATGGTTTGGACATGTACAGAAGAGGGATAGTGAGTATATTGGTAATAGGATGCTGAGGCTGGAACTACCAGGTAAAAGGCCTCGAGGAAGACCAAAGAGACGATTCATGGATGTGGTGAAGGAGGACATGAAGGTCGTTGGTGAAGAGAAGAAGATGCAAAGGATAGGGTGAGATGGAGGCAGATGATTCGCTGTGGCGACCCCTGAAGGGAAAAGCCGAAAGGAAAAGAAGAAGATTTAGGTGTGTTTTATGAGATACTGTCATGGTATTTATGGATGTATAGTGCAGTATGAGTCTCATACGTCACATGTCATCATACGTCACTGTAACAACTTACGTTCACTTTCAACTTCCCTTGGCCTGTCCGGAACCAATTAAAAACGTAAGTCGGGGAGAATCTATATATGCGAGGAAGACATTTTGAGAGGAATCAGGCCCCAAAGGGAAGCCCATCCTCATTTGGGTGGATCCATAAAGATACAAACCATCTAAGAGAAACTTCATTACAATCCAAAATGTAGTCCGGTTAGTTATGCAACTGTGAGCCCCGAATATCTGTGGAAGAGAGTTAATATCACCTGCAGTGGAAAGTCATGTTTACAGTCTGTTAGTGCATATCTGGGTCCATATAAATTTTCATCAGCAGAAAGGAGGGATTTCTAAGATGAGAACTCCAGCCAGCATCAGTACACCAGAGGAGATGACAAGACTCAGAAAGCAGAAGAATCAAAATAACCAGAATTCCAGAAGTACCTCAACAGAGAGAGAGAGAGAGAGAGAGAGAGAGAGAGAGAGAGAGAGAGAGAGAGAGGGGTTTTTCAGTATACTGATAATAGTGTAATGGGAATAGAAGATTTTAATCTTGCTGGGTGCAAGCCAGGACTCTGTCATGACTGGTTATAGAAGCATAACTAACAGAGAGAGAACCAGAAGGAAGACAGACATGAGGGCTCCCTGTGATGTGGGGTAATCACCCACGCCACTGTCAAAAAGATATGGGTGAGCATGTAGAGTGGGGGAGCAACAGCATCCCAACATCACAGTTGAACATTATCCGGAAAGTTATTACATAAATGTTGGGCTTTATAAGAGATTGCTCCTCCCCCCAGCAGTAGTCTTCATTATTCGAGGCATCACTAAGGTATCGCCTTTTGATCTAAGGGGGCGTGCTGGATCAACAACAAGAAGTCCACTAACATAATGTAGCACGAGACCATTAAGTGCTTTATTGGTTAAAATCAGTATATTGTATTCAATTGGAAATTGAACTGGGAGCCAGTGCAGTGTAAATAAGGTTGGGGTGATATGCTTGTGTCTTCTTGTTCTTGTAAGGACTCTCGTTGCTGCATTTTGGACTAACTGGAGCTTGTTAATGTTCTTATTAGAACAACCAGACAGTAACACATTACAATAATTTAATCTCCAAGCAAGACGAGATTTTTTTTATATCGTGCAGTGACATCATTTTCCTTATTTTAGCAACATTCCTGAGTTGAAAGAGGGCTACCTGGGTAATACTATCTATATGAGCTTCAAGGGAAAGACCAGCATCAATAATCACTCCAAGGTATTTTACTGCTACTCATGATGAGACTGAAACACCATCTATACTTACTTCATAATCAGAAACCTTATTTCTAGCTGCCTGAGCTCCAAGTACAAGTACTTCTGTCTAAGAGTTTAATAAGAGGAAATTAGTAAACATACACTGTCTAATGTCCTTTACACATTCCTTAACTTTATTGAGCTGATGTCGCTCATCTGCCTTTGCTGAAATATATAACTGTGTGAACTATTATTGCACACTTCATTTATCACTTCAATTTATCAGTAAACAACCAGAAAAACACAAGCACAAGTGCACTGCAGAGTGTAACATACACTCAAACGTGGGTGGAATGTCAAAGTTATTATAATTCAAAATAAATTAAGAAAAAGAAAGAGTGAAACAAGTTACATGAGCATTATCCACTGTGAAATATAGCATTATAACAAATAAAGCATACTTGGGCTTCCGCAAGGTGCAAGACTATTAACCCAGAGATCGCAAGTTTGAATTTGGGTTAATGCCACTGCTGTCCATAACCAGGGGTTAATGGGAGCTAATTGGCCAAGCTCTCATTGGAGGGAGGGATGACATATGCTCACTTCCCTGTCACAGTGATCGCCAAGTGTGTTAGACCATTCCCAAATATGCATGTGCCGCATTTCACAAAGAGGCAGGTCACGAGCATTGCATGTCACAGAAGGGGGCATGTGCATGCTTTCACCCCGCCTTGGTCGGTGATGGTTGCATGATAGCGAAGGAATTACCTGATGGGTGGAAATTGGATACAACTAAATTAGGGGAACGGAGCAGTGGTGGTCTAGTGGTATAAGGCGCCGGATCGCTGATCCAAAGGTTGGGGGTTTGAGTCCCGCTCTCCACAAGGTTGTCACTGCCCCCCCCCCCCCAGTGCAGCTAACTGGGTTATCAAAGGTGGGCCATGTCTCTCACTGTCTATGGTGAGAGGCATGTAAAGAACCATTGCTGACTTTCGTAAAGAGTAGCTGCAAAGCTGTCAGCGTGTTTCCGCCCTGCGCTGGCCTGGCGAGCTGTCCAGGGTGTACTCTGCCCTCGCCCTGAGTTGGCTGGGATGGGCACCAGCCTCCCCGCGACCCTAATTAGGATGAAGCGGTTACAGAAAATGATGATGAACTAAATTAGGGGGAAAAATGTTGGAGGGGGGCATACCTGTGACATGTCCCATGGACTGTGACAAATGAACAAGTGAAAGGACTTCTCAAGTTCTTCTTCAAGTCATTTTTAGTTCATGAAGTAAATGTATTTTGGACTGCGAATTTTAGCAGCTTCTACACAGCTTCAGGATTATCAAGAAAGTGGTTGCATCTTCTGAGTTCTCATATGAATACCCTCTCTAATAGGCCCACGGATCCTATTTTCCAGGTTAACCTTAAATATTTCATTTACTTACTGTTTTCTTTTTATCTACAACTATGCCCTTTTTCTGCAACTCAGACAGGTCATTCACCATTTGCCGATGGGCTTCTCCTGGTACCTTCATTTCCCAGAGTCACATTGATATCACTACAAACCTTTTGATACCTATTTTAACATTTGCTTTACAGCCACATATTTGGGCGCCAAATACAAGCTCAAATTACCATAGTTGTTTCAGCTAGTAGGCCTTCTTCACTTCTGTCTCCCAGGATTTTATGAACTTGAATATGCAAACAGGTTGGAGTGAAGTTGACTGTAACACAAGGTTGGTTGATGTGATTTCAAATGGAAAGTGGTGTCTCTGGACTAAATCTACCATGCACTTTTAGTTACATGATCTCCTAGATGAATGGCATGGTGGTGCAATGGTTAGCACATCCAACTCACAGTAAGAAGGTCCTGGGTCTGAGTTCTAGTTCAAATATTTCTCTGTGAAGTTTGTAGATTCTTCCCATGTTTGTGTGGGTTTCATTCGGGTACTGAAACCACTTTATAATAATAATAATAATAATAATAATAATAATAATAATAATAATAATAATAATAATAATTATTATTATTATTTACAGTAAATATTTATATGCAGCAGAGAGGGATGGGGTGATCCTGGCACAGTCAGGCTGGTTAGGCTCATCATATTTGGTTTGGCTCATCATGTTAGGCCTCTCCACACGCAGCCCAGACAGCGAATGGGACTTCTCCAGGAAGCACTGCCTAGTCAAACCCACCAAGAACTTTCCGGAGAATATGGAGACTCCCCAACACTGCAGCCTTCTGCATTGCCCAGACTGTCAGAATGGCTTTGTTCCCGGTAGCAAACCCAGACACACTCTTGATCTGTGTTACTAGATCAGGAGGAACCAAACCGAGGGCGTCGAGAACAATGGGGAGTCGGAAGACTTTGTACTTTGGATACAAGCGAGACATTTCAAAGGCAAGGTCCTCGCATTTTGCATGCTTCTCCTGAATCTTGTCAATCACATTTCTGTCAAAAGGGACAGAAAATGCAATAATATTAATAATTCCATTGGATTTATCAAAAAGGACAAGATCAGGTTTGTTGGCTTCAATTCTCCTCAGGCTGTATATGGGCCAATTCCAAAGAAGCTTGAAATTCTCATTTTCCATGAAGCCCTGAACATGATCAGGGTCGTACCATGGATGGACCTCTGAGTCAAAACCACACTCATGACGGAGACAATAATAAAAGGAACGTGCCATGCCATCATTTCTTTTCAGATAAGATGTTTGTGCCAAAACAGGACAACCACTGACAAGGTGAGGGCAGTTTCACTAAATTCACTACACAAACGACATTTGGGATTTACATTTTCCCTTATAATATTACATTGACGATTGTGTGTTGAAAGTGACTGGTCCTGAGCCGCAAAAAGAAAGCCCTCAGTTTCAATTTTCAGACCAGCCGACTTCATCTAGGCAAAGGAGTCCAAAGGATTACTGTTCTGCCCAACACACTGCACATAAACACGATGTAGTGGTTTTCCAGACAGTTGTTCCTCGAAATGACGACTCTGAGCAGATTTTATGAAAGACTTCACCTGGTTGACACACGTAGATGTACCGTCCAGCACAGTACTTCGCCATTGACAAAATCAACATTGACGTTGAGATTCTGTCCAGCAGCCTTGGCACGTTTAAGATAACTATGGCAGTCCTGATATGAGTCTTGATATGCTTCACAAGAGGATCATTAGATAAATAAATATGTACAAAAGTACACAATAAAATATGATCATGAAGTGCCTCCACATTAATCAAACCTCGTCCCCTGGAATTGATTGATAAATATAAACGATTGATAGAGGAAAGAGGGTGATGAGCTCGGTTGTCAGACATGATCCTTCTTGTAAGGCGATTATTATTATTATTATTATTATTATTATTATTATTATTATTATTATTATGATTTCTTTAGTGGTGCACCCTTCTCCTGAAACTGTGTTCCCTTAGCGAATCTAGATAATTCTTTGCAATTGTTGTCTTCACAGGGATTATTTGTGTGTCCCAAATTTTCTGACATCCTTTCATCTGGCTTTAGGGGCATTCCCTTTACTAACTACAACAAGTGAGCACGCTTTTAATAAAAAAAAAATAAATAAAAATAATAATAAAAAGTAAAATAAATAATAATAATAATAATAATAATAATAATAATAATTATTATTATTATTATTATTATTATTATTATTATTATTATTATTATTATTATTATTATTAATTAATTAATTAAAAAAAGGGATTCACTATTCTAAGAACCCAGTCACAAAAAAGAGGTTTAAGAACATGCCATAAATCTAATGCAGACTTTCCTTACATATTTTCTGAAAAAACAAATATTAATGGGTGAGGCTCATTGTGAGTGTAAAAATACAGTACCAGTGGTTCAAGAGACATGTACAGTAGGCCCTTGACTATTCGTGGTTTTGCACCCACGGTTTGAGTATTCGCTGACTGCCGAGCAACCGGCACCGGATTAAAATTCAGCCAATGGCTGTCCTCCTTTCTCCTGATTGGTTGAGCTCATGCCCCACCCCTTTTTTTCTCATTCACGCACAAGTTGTCAATGGGCCTCTTTTTTGTGTGTGTTTTAATTACCAGTTAAGCTCTATGATACCACTCAAAGGCTATGCGTCTTCTCTGGCTACGCGATAGAAATGCTGGATGTCTCTTCTGAAGAAATAAGACTTTCTCCTGAGAAACGACGGTTTTCTTTGAACTGTTGTATTAAACTCTTTTTCAATTATTATTCCAGTACAGTAGCTAAGTTCAAGTTTATGCATGAGATTTTATGTTCTGTAGCATGTTTAACAAATGACACCAAAAGGATAAACGTTATTACAGTACTCTTCATGTCCTTTTACATTGAAACATTGAACTTGGAGTGACGTCTCCAAGATGGCGCTACCCAGAGGGTGACGTCGCAGAGGTCTCAGAGTCAAATTGTTTCTTTGTTAATTTTAATTTACTTTATTTGTTTGTTCATGTTTTGCACTATGCTTGTCTATGACCGGTCGACTCCACTACAGCTATAAGATTGGAGTATCTTCGGGCGTGTATAACTAAGCATGCTCAACTGGGCTTGTTAGCCGGGATGCGGCTAGCAGAGCTAATATGCTATGGTAGGCAGCTCAATGCGAGCCGCATCCCAGCTGACAAGAAGCCCAGGCGGGAAGGGGCCGAACGATGATTCCGGCGCTTGGGATTGCAAGGGATGAAGGCTGTGTAGCAGACTGGAGCAATTGCCTCATCGGGTATACTCTCCTCGAGCCATGATTCACAGAAACACAGCAGATTCTCTGTGCTGCAATCTGAGCATGAAGCTCGTCCATCTTGTTCCACAGGGACTGATCATTTTCAAGTAGTATGGCCGGAAGTGCTAACCAAGCCTCTGAGAACTCTGCCTGGGTTTAGCCTGTAACCGCTAGCTAACCGCTAGCATTGAGCTCCAATTGCATATAAGCTCAAGATATAAGTTGTTGCCTGCTTAGTTGCCCGAAGCTGAAGCTGCTCATAGCTGTAGTAGGGTCAACCGATCATAGACGAGCATAGTGCAAAACATCAACAAACAAATAAAACAAATTAAAATGAACAAAGAAACAATTTGACTCTGAGAACTTCACCTGGGCTTAGCTGGTAACCGTTAGCTAACCGCTAGCATGGAGCTCCCATGGCATATAAGCTCAAGATAGAAGTTGTTGCGTGCTTAGTTGCCCGAAGCTGAAGCTGCTCATAGCTGTTGTAGGGTCGACCGATCATAGAGCAAAACATGAACAAACAAATAAAACAAATTAAAATTAAAATTAAAGAAACAATTTGACTCTGAGAACTCCGTGACGTTGCCCTCTCGGCAGCGCCATCTTGGAGACGTCACTCCAAGACGTCACTCCAAGTTCAATGTAAAAGGACATGAAGCGTAATAAAGTTTATCCTTTTGGTATCATTTGTTAAACATGCTGCAGAACATAAAATCTCACGCACAAACATTCTAAGAATTAATTAGGTACTGTACTGGAATAATAATTGAAAAACACTTCAAAAACGAGTGCTTTACAACAGTATATGATGTATAATGTTTATATTTTATCATCAATAAATATAACAGTTGAAGTTGAAAAGTTTTTCTTTATAATGACTATATTTTACGACATTAATACTGAATTAACGAGTAAGACTGTCTATAGAATGTGTTTAAGAAGCATATTGCATGTAATAGATACACAGTATTTTACTTCCCGTTGCTCATTCGCACATGTAATATGAATCATGGGGATTTACTTCCAGGTACAGAATTCGCGGATTATCTCGATTCGTGGGAGGGCTCGGAACCAAACCCCCGTGAATGTTGAGCGCCTACTGTACCATTAAAAGGACAAACATGACATGTTTCAGTGATTGTGCAAAGATGGCAATAGAATGGTGAGCAGCGTGTGTATTTTCTTACATATACCAAATGGATTCCATCCCGGATGAGCCCCCAATTTTGTTACATATGAATTTAGAAGATGGAAGTTGCCCCCTGAAACCAGCAAGGCACGACAGACCACGGCATAAAATATACACAAATTAATTATATGAACAAAATAAGACAAAATAATAAGTTATATCTTAAAGCTAAACAACATGCAAATTAAACAAAGGGTCCCATAGTCACCAAGCACCCGCTGCATGGTAATTTTAGAGACAGTGCATGCGCTGCCGGGGAAAGGCTTGGAATCCCACATGTCAAAAGAAACAAATGATGATGAACATCCTCGGGTGGGCTATAGGTGAATGTGGATGATAGACTTTGATGAGGTCTTGAACGACGCACATTCCATGATCCGCCTGAGATGAGCTGAACCGCCATGATGAGTTTCCTTAGACTCAAAGAGACCCGAAGAGACTCCTTAGGTGGTCTATGTCAGCAGAAGACGCTCGAAGAGACTCAAAGAGAGACTGGAGCCAGTTGGAAACAGGTCCCTAATATAGATCCCCCAAAGTTTGGGAATATTCCATTCTGGAAAATTCCAAATTACCTGACTAGGTCTCCTAATGGAAAATCCCAGACGCAAAACAGCTGAGTCATGTGTCAGTATTTATAGCACAGTAACTGAATCTAATTATACACAACAGTCACGTTTATATTTACATTTATTTACATGCCCATAACAGTGTGTGTGTGTGTGTGTGTGTGTGTGTGTGTGTGTGTGCTGGGGGTGTCAGTCCAGTCCATCAGAGTTAAGGAGTCTGATGGCATAGAAGAAGAAACAGTTACAGAGTCTAGTTGTGAACTCCGAAGTGCTTTTGTACATTTTTCTGTATGTGTTAATTACTTTGTGAATGCTGCATGCAATGCAAATTTCCGGATGAAGGGGAGAGAGATTCCGGTCATTCTTTAAGCTGTCCTCATGATCCGCTGTCCTCATGATCCACTGTCACAATCTGAAATGAAGCAATTCCCAAACCAGTCTGTAATGAATGTACAGGTCCAGGATGGTACCTGCAGAGTGGTGCCCAGGTTAGTGAACCCCATCAAAAGGAGAATGTGTTTGAACTATTGTGGAATTTATACTGCTCTGCCTTCCCATTTGAAGTTTATTGCAGTGGGTCAGAAAGGAAGCTCAGATCAACTATTAAAACTTGTGATTTACAATTAGCTGTGTGGCTTTTGTTCTAGTTGGGGAACAGTGGACCACCCTTGCAGAGTTACGGAGGTGCTCATGGGAGATTGACCATGTGGTGTACATGTGTTTTTGGATTAGGAGAAGACCTATGACCATGTTCCCTAGAAGATTCTGTGGGAAATGTATGGAGTACCAGAACGGCTATTGACGGCTAGGGTCCCTTTATAATCAAATTGAGAACTGTGCCTATGTTTCAGCACACGGTTGAACCTGTTTCTAATCCATGTTGGACCTTGAAAGGGTCCCCTTTGTCACTGAACCTATTCATGAACAGAACCTGAAGTTTCACTTATGGTCATGAGATTTGAGTAGTGACTAAAAAACAGGATCCAAGATCCAAGTGATGAAAATGAGTTTCCTTTAGAGGGCATCTTAGAGATGAAGAACTCAGACAGGTGTGTGTGGGGGTGGGGTTGGGGTCTCAGGGTAGAACTGCTGCTCCTCCACATTGAAAAGAGTCAGTTAAGGTGGTCCAG
>CM045744.1:21991475-22001475 GCA_024760905.1 Plotosus lineatus
TCCTCTCACTCACCTCCTCCACAGAGTCCAGTGGGCAGCCGAGGACAGAGCTGGCCCTCCTGACCAGCTTGTTCAGTCTTTTTCTGTCCCGCTCTGTGCTGCCCGGGGCCCAGCAGATGGCAGCGTAGAGGATTGCAGAGGCTACCACAGAGTCATAAAATGTCCTGAGCAGAGGTCTGCATACTCCGAAGGACTTGAGTCTCCTCAGAAGGTGGAGGCGACTCTGGCCCTTCTTGTACAGGGCGTTGTTGTTGTGGGACCAGTCCAGTTTATTGTTAAGGTGAACGCCCAGGTATTTGAAACTGTTCACTATCTCAATGTCCTGTCCCTGGACGTTCACTAGTGATTGTGTGTGTGTGTGTGTGTGTTAGTGTGCCTCTTCTGAAGTCGACCACCATCTCCTTCGTCTTCCTGGTGTTCAAACACAAGTGGTTGCGCTCACACCAGTCCACGAAGTCAACGATGACCGACCGGTACTCCAGCTCGTTCCCCTCTGACACACGGCCCACGATGGCGGAGTCGTCCGAGAACTTCTGGAGGTGGCAGCTGTCTGTGCTATAGCTAAAGTCCGAGGTATAAATGCTGAAAAGGAAGGGTGAGAGGACGGTGCCCTGCGGTGCCCCCGTGCTGCAGACTGCCACCTTTGACTTATAGCCGCGCAGCCGTACGTACTGTGGACGGTTAGTAAGGTAGTCAGTGATCCAGGCAGCAAGATGCCCGTCCATTCCCACGTCCTCCAGCTTTCCCCGCAGAAGCGCTGGCCTGATGGTGTTGAAGGCGCTGGAGAAGTGAAAGAACATGACCCTCACAGCGCTGCCAGCGATCTCCAGGTGGGTGAGTGCCCGCTGCAGAAGGTAGTTGACAGCGTCTTCTACTCCGATGTTGGGCCTGTAGGCAAACTGCAGCGGATCTAGGGTGAGGCTCACCATAGAGCGGAGGTGTATGAGGAGGAGCCTTTCCATGGTCTTCATAAGGTGGGAGGTCAGGGCAACAGGTCTGTAGTGGGCCGGTTCCTTCGCTTGTGCTGTTTTGGGAACCGGAACCACACAGGAGGTCTTCCACAGGACGGGAACCTTCTCCAGGCTGAGGCTCAGGTTGTACAGGTAGCATAGTACCTCACAGAGCTGGTCTGCGCAGGTCCTCAGCAGCCTGGGGCTGATGCCATCTGGTCCTTCAGATTTCCTCTGATTTAGTTGCCTCAGCTGTCTCCTCACCTGGTCTGATGTGAGGGAGGAGGGGGTGGGCTGCAGAGGGAGGGGATGTGTCTGTCGGGCTGTAGCAGTCAAGTGAAGTTGGCCTGGGGAGGGGAGGTGTCTGCTGGTCTAGAGACATGTGAAGAGAGGGGGGGAACGGGGAGGGGGGCAGAGGGGGAGGGGGGAGAATCAAACCTGTTGAAGTAACAGTTTAGTTCATCCTCCCAGCGCTGGTCACCATCAGCTGTCCCTCTGACACCCTGCCCAAATCCAGACATGGTTTTTAGTCCTCTCCAGACGTCCCGCACATTGTTCTGAGCCAGCTTCTCCTCCAGCTTCTTACCATAGTCCTTCTTTGCCTTCCTGATCCTCCACTGGAGCTCACGCTGGACCTTCTTCTGCTCCTCTCTATCCCCTGAGATGAAAGCCCTCTTTTTCTGGTTCAGGAGGACTTTAAGTTCAGGGGTGACCCACGGGTGATTGTTGGAGAAGCACCGTACTCTCCGTGTTGGCACGGTGCTGTCCACGCAGAAGTTCATGTAATCAGTGATACAGTGTGTGAGGCCGTCGATGTCATCACCAAAGGAGTGACAGAGCATGCTCCAGTCTGTGGTCTGGAAACAGTCCCTAAGCCTCTCATTGGTCTCCTCGGTCCACACTTTCACAGACCTCTTCTGCACAGGTTCCTTTCGCACCCTGGGTGTGTATTGGGGGAGCAGGTAGACCAGGTTGTGGTCTGATCGTCCCAGTGGGGGGAGGGGGGAGGAGCTGTAAGCGTCCTTCACATTTGCATACAGCAAGTCCAGTGTTTTATTGTGTCTTGTGGCGCACTTCACGTATTGTGTGAACGTCGGAAGAGAGGCGGAGAGAGGGGCGTGGTTAAAGTCCCCGCTGATCAGAATCATGGCGCGGGGGTGACGAGTCTGTGTCTGATTAACGGCGCTGTGTAGACGCTCACACGCGGCCGCCGCATCAGCCGAGGGCGGAATGTACACGCAAAACACAATCACGTGTGAAAACTCCCTCGGTAGATAATATGGCCGCGCGCTCACCGCGAGCAGTTCCAGGTCCCGCGTGCATAGCTGCTCCTTCACGTGCACGTTGGCTGGGTGGCACCATCGTTCATTCACATAGACCGCCACGCCCCCTCCTTTCTTCTTACCGCTCTCCGCCGCGCTCCGATCTGCACGCGTGAGTGTAAATCCGTTCAGAGAAACCACAGAATCCGGTGTGAGTTCATTCAGCCACGTCTCTGAGAAACACATGAGGCTGCAGTCCCGGTACTGCCTCTGCTGCCGGGTCAGCGCCGCCAGCTCCTCCGTCTTGTTGGCGATCGCGCGGACATTTCCCATGATGACAGAGGGAACACATGTCCTCCGCGTCTTTCGTCTCCCTCTGCAGCCTCTCCTTTTCCTCCGTATTTCCATAGTAACAACGGGCTTTTCCGCGTGAAGGAGGGCGGGGGCGCGTAGGCCGAGGAGGGTCTCACGTGTGTAAGACCTGCGTTGCTCAGAGCCGTCGGTGAATGAGTTTCCTGACGCCGATGCAAAAAGTGAGAGTAAAAGTGCACAGAAAAACAAAAGCATCATAAAAGTGGGTTTCCCAGATGCAGTATTGAAGAAAGAAAAAGAAAATTTGAAAAAAGATAAAGAAACACGCTTATGTACAATAGAAAAAAGAAAAAAAAAAGGAAAATAAACTGAAGAGCTCCTGTAACTGGCTGCAGGTCACCCGGCGCCATCTTGGAAAAAAAAAAAAAAAAAAAAAAAAATTGGCATAGGTTTTTACGTTGGATGCCTTTCCTGACACAACCCTTTAGCAAGGGACAAATTCTGGAAATTTCCGTCCTGTTGTTTAAAAATAATTTTGTCCAAAAACCTATGATTATCTTGTTTGTGCCAGCTAGGGAACATGTCTCAGATGTTTCATATCTTTTATCTGTAAGTTTTGTACTTCTAATTAAACCATGTCTGCCACGACAAAAAAGTTGCTATTTATTTATTTATTTATTTATTTGAACCCGAATGGATGAGCCTGTTAGAGGAAACAGCATTTTAAGAATGCATTTATTTACTTTTGGCCTGAGGAAATGAGGTATTGAAATGTTTGTGTAAATAAAATAATACAATATTGCACGTATTATGTTCAAGTTGAGACTTTCTGTTTATGTACACCCTTTAATTTTCAAAACAAAATAATCCTGCTCATAACATGGCAACTGAAGATAGCAGAACCCAAGCAAAAGAACAACGGTTTTCTGTAAGTGTATTACGGTCAATAGTGCATTATTTATATTATTTTATGGACCATACACAGTCACTGGAAGTGATTTTCTACTGTTTTTCATTACAGCTTCATTGCATACGTCATTTCAGCCACCTCTTTCTTTCTGACAGGTTTTTGCGGTCTTTTAAATTCTGTTATGTGTAAAATTAAATTAATTAATTCAATCAATTTAACGCTTCTATGTTGGTCCCTGCATATATGGGATAGGCCGCCGTCAGTCTCGAAGGACTATGGAGCTGCGCTCTGGCTGGTATCCCAGCTGGTGATACTCTCCAGTGCGCAGAGCCTGGGTAGGAAGTATAGCGGACAAGCTGTTACCCAAGCAGCAAGGATCCAATGGAAGGGCAGAAGCCGATATGACTGGGTTCCAGCGCTGCTGCAGGAGTTGCCAGAACGTTTCCGTGAACAAACTGCCTCAGGGGATGTCGACTCCCAATGGGAAACACGCTGACGGCTTTGCAGCTACGCTTCTCGAAAGTCAGAAATGGTTCTTTTACATGAACTTCACACCATAGGCAGTGAGAGACATGACCAGCCTTTGATAACCCAGTTAGCTGCACTGGGAGGGGGTGGGGGGGGGGGGCAGTGACAACCTTGTGGAGAGTGGGACTCAAACCCCCAACCTTATGATCAGTGATCCTGCACCCTATACCACTCGACCACTACTGCCCTAGTCACTGGAAGAATTAACTAAATAAAACACAAGCATCTATGTAAGCTTATACACAATAAAGCAAACAGATAATAAAGGTTTTGGTATTGGAGAGTAATGTATATTTTCATGAACGAACTGGAAGATATTGCAAATATCAGATGTTCATGAAGCTCTCTGAAAAGAAGTTATGGAGCTAAGAAAGGAAAATGCATCCCTGTGTGAAATGTGATCAGTTTAATATACAGTGAGTTGTGTGAACTTCATAAATACATAATGAAATTCAATATAAACTTACTGTTGGATTTTGGCATTTTTGAGCCACAAGGGTATATATATATATATATATATATATATATAAAAAAAAAAAAAAAAAAAAAAAAAAAAAAAGCGATGCACTGAAGCCGCATGAATTGAAGCGTGAAGCAGCAAGGGATTCCTGTACTACAAAATTGTAAAAAAAAGAAAAAAAAAAAAAAAAATCTGCTATTGACCGACACATATCTACCGAGTGGTTCCCTGTTGCTTAAATGTTGCTTCTTTAACCTCTGATGGTCGTTTTACAATGTATGCAAGAACTTCGGTTTTTGACCGACCACATGTCTGGCATTGAAAATGATAACTTTTTATCCAACGTTGCATGATTTGAAGAGCTGCCTGTTGAAATTTTACTCCTAATGGTTCTAAATAGTTTTCATTTACTGAGAACAAAACTGAAGGGAGGAAGACCCACAGACAAGCAGCACCTGATGGTGTCCAGCGTAGAGTCCCAGCAAACTGTCTCCAGGAAAGAAACTCAGTATTTGGTGATGCCCATGGGTTCCAGACTTCAGGGAATCATTTGCATTTAAGTATTAAAATTATGCTTGTATTTATAATTATTTCAGCTTGGCCAATTACTTTCTAAACTGTAAAAACATAGTTAATTTTTTTAATTAAAATTAGTTTTTTTGCAATCTTCTTGTAAAATCATATGGATTAGATGATCAGTATGTGATATTTAATGACATTCAGTAGTGACATTCCAGATTACAACTCACTCTCCACAAGGTTGTCACTGTCCCCCCAGTGCAACTAACTGGGTTATCAAAGGCCGGTCATGTCTCTCACTGTCTATGGTGAGAGGTTCATGTAAAAGAATCATTGCTGACTTTTGTAAAGTGTAGCTGCAAAGCCTTCAGTGTGCTTCTGTCCCTTACTAAATGGTTAAAAGGTTGGTTCCTTACAAAAAGGGCATCCAACGTAAAAACCTATGCCAAATCAAATATGCGAATCAGATAATTGACCGTGACTACCCCTGAAAAAGGGGAAAAGCCAAAAGGAAATGAAGAAAATTCCAGATTGCAACCAAGTAAAATGACATCCCCAGAAACTTTCCTTCAAACTCTGGATGATGGAAGCATTTGATTTCAAGAACAGATAAGTGCCATTGTTTTAATTATGAAGAAAAAAATATTCTTTAAAGTCTGTCTGTCTTCCTTTCGGCTTTTTCCCTTTTATTCGGGAGTCACCACAGCGAATCATCTGATTCGCGCGTTTGATTTGGCAGAGGTTTTTACGTCGGATGCCCTTCCTGTCACAACCCTTTTTAGCAAGGGACAGAAACACACTGATATATATATATATATATATATATATATATATATATATATATATATATATATATATATATATATATATATATATATAATCATTGGAACCCCCCAATGCGGCTAACTGGGTTATCAAAGGCAGGCCATGTCTGTCACTGTCTATGGTGAGAGGTTCATGTAAAAGAACCATTGCTGACTTTCGTAAAGAGTAGCTGCAAAGTCGTCAGCGTGTTTCTGTTCCTTGCTAAAAGGGTTGTGACAGGAAGGGCATCCGACATAAAAACCTCTGCCAAATCAAATGTGCGAATCAAATGATTCGCTGTGGCGACTCCCGAGTAAAAGGGAAAAAGCCGAAAGGAAGACAGACATATATCATTGGAACAATGGCACTTATCTGTTTTTGAACTCATGATGTCAGTTTTCAGAAACCTTCAGGCGTAGGGGTTTACAGCAATGGTTCGGCTATCTGGGCTGAGCAGGAGGTCTCTGTTTTTACATGTATTTCTCATACCTGCTTAAGTTTCCTCTGGCTACACAGATTTCCTCCCACAATCCAAATAAGTGCATTTCAGGCTAATTGACTGTTTCAAATTGCCCATTGTTGGCTGAGACAGACTTCTGCCTCCCCAACACCCAAATCCAACAAATTAATGAATAAATGAAAGCCATCTTAGTTCTAATGAAAGGTGATAGATATAATAATTCACCCACGACTTAGCAATGGCATTCCAAAAGTTGGAAAGCTCTCTTGCTTGCTAATGCACAGAGGCAGATCCATTGGCTCTGGTGATATACAGAGACAAAAGGCATATGGAGATTTCTAAGGCCCAGGCAGAGTGTTTGTAGCCGTGTTAAATCTTTGTCTAGCCAAATGCTCACTAGAAACCTTTTCACAATATACGATGGCGTCACCTGATTTAGGTCCCAATAGAATTGCTAATACTGTATTTTCAAAAACAAGTATTTTTCTGTGCATCCTTTCCTCTTTTACTTTCTGCCTGACTTCCAAATCCAGCATGGGTTTTAATAATAATGCTGTTATTATATCCACCGCTCATAAATTATAGATGAAGCAGGCCATAATTTTTTTCATCTGACTCAAAATGTGTGTGATGCGAAGACTGCCGTGTGATTTCCTTTGATTGTAAGACAGCTATTTCAACTAGTGTTATTTTATCCATCAACAAATTATTATGTGTCTTCTTTGTTTGGTTATTTGTTTTTGGTAAGCATGGCAATTATTTGGACACAATGACAACCCTTTCTACAGCATTTCATGCACGCTGACATTTTGTATTATCAACATTCTATTAGCATTAGCCACCCCTGTTGACTGTGTCACTTCCTGTTAACAAAACCCACTGAGGAAAGCTAGCATGAAGCAGACATGATTACTGTACATACATAATCAATCCTTGTTATTTTGCTTTCAGGATATTTCAGGAATCGATTCCCAACACACACAAACAACTTTCCATGGTTTATTTAAAAATATGTAATGAGATCTTGTTGTATTTTTACATTGGTGGGCCATGTTTTATAGGTCGATTCCTGTTAACAACATTTGTTTACAAGAAGCAGCATGACATATTCAGCATTTATTACCTAGAATTTTAACATAGTTGTAGTTGGAAATGTCAGAGGAAGTGGATTTAAGGGGGTTACTTGGGTGGCAATTCGCCTTCCCACACTCTCTCTCTCTCTCACACACACACACACACACACACACACACACACACACACACACACACACACACACTTACTCTGCACAAAGAATCAAAGGAGACAGCTGCCATGAAGCATCTGTGATGGTGATCCACCATCCAGAACACACACACACACACACACACACACACACACTCACACACAAATCGATCACTGTTACAGCTACAAAAACAGACCCATTCACCTTCCAAAGGTCACTTCCCAAACCTCCATCACTACTCTATATTACCAGTCCAACAACATGTGCTCTGATAGACTAAATCAAGCAGGACCGATACTGCATCGCACAACAAATAAACAAATACACAAATCTTTGTCAGGTGTTAACATTTACGAGGGAAGAAGTATAGGCAGATAGATTTTACACAGATTCATTTTTCACTTCAGCTTATAGAACATTGTGATGCCAATGAAATATATCGCATGTGGAATCCAGGGCGGTAGAAATATGGAATGGTATCAGTAGAGATGGGCAGTAGAAACATATGTGATCCCTGACATAGAGGAGTATTATAATGATTATGAAAGGCCCATAAAAAACAAACGGCACTTTTCTTCATCGTACCAAGTGATAGTAAAAGGTGATGAAAAAGAGTGTCATCACTATATTTATGCGTCAAGGTCATCCATATTTTTAAAGAGTTTTATATATAATATGGCACCGATTATATGAGCATGAATGAGTGCTTTATCATCCTTTGCATGGAATACAACCTGTCAGAATGCCATTATCTGCCAAATATAGCTATTTGATGCTTTGGTGAACTCTATCATGGTCAAGACACAGGACTACTAATCAGTGAACCTGCATTAGCTCTTCCATCCATCTAGCCATCCATCCATGCATCCATAATCGAAAAGAAGCTCACTGTTGCACGGCAAGCAGGAGCCGGTCTCAGTTCAGGGATTGCTGAAGGAAAAGGCAGAGCATACAGTGAATAAAAGAAAAAAAAAGAGTAAAAAGAAAGGCAACATTTGAACAAAGTATATTATTATTGTATTTATTATTTTTATTTTATTTTATTTTATTTGTGTGTGTGTGTGTGTGTGTGTGTGTGTGTGTGTGTGTGTGGGCGTGCGTGCGTGCGTGTGTGTGTGTGTGTGTGTGTGTGTGTGTGTGTGAGAGAGTTTTTCAAAATAAAATGACTGAAAAAATGTAGTCTTTCTGATGAGTGAAACAATGGCACTTATCTATTTTTGAACTCACACTCTTCATATGAATAATTTATGTAGATAATTAGAAATTGTAATATGTAAAACTATCATATCGTGGCACGGTTCAGCTAGCTGGGCTGAGCAGCAGGTCTCTGTGCTTTTACATGTTTTTCACATACCTGCATAAGTTTCCTCTGGCTACACAGATTCCCTCCCACAATCCAAAGACATGCACTTCAGACTAATTGACTGTTGCAAATTGCC
The DNA here is from genome assembly GCA_024760905.1 of Plotosus lineatus. Taxonomy (NCBI): domain Eukaryota; kingdom Metazoa; phylum Chordata; class Actinopteri; order Siluriformes; family Plotosidae; genus Plotosus; species Plotosus lineatus. The sequence continues at coordinate 22,000,343 of CM045744.1, forward strand.
CCTAGGTGCGATGGTGAGTGTATATATCATTGTCTGTGTTGCACTGTGATACTTTGGAGAGTTGTTTAAGGTGTACCCTTCCTTTGCTCACTGTTGGCTGAGACAGGCTTCTGCCTCCTCAACACCCAAATCCAACAAATTAATCAATGAATGAAATTCATCACAGTTTTAATGAAAGGTAAAAGATACAATAAAGTTTTTCCACAAATTAACAGTGACATCCCCAAAGGTTGGCAAATTCTTTTGCTTGCTGATACACAGAGGCTTACAATTAAGATTTAGAAACTAATTTCTTTTCATTCATTCATTCCACTGTGCACTTCTAAAAGCCCATGTAACCTCATCACTTCACTACATGGACTATTCATTCCGCTTTGTGGGAAATATTTCAGAAGGTTGCAAACTCAGAGTTTTCTATTTGTTAATGAATATTCAGTTCAGTTCATTTTCTGTAACCGCTTAATCTTAATTAGGGTCGCGGGGAGGCTGGCGCCCATCCCAGCCGACTCCGGGCGAGGGCAGAGTACACCCTGGACAGCTCGCCAGGCCATCGCAGGGCAGCAACACGCTGACGGCTTTGCAGCTACTCTTGTTGAAAGTCAGCACTGGCTCTTTTACTTGAACCTCACACCATGGACAGTGAGAGACATTGCTGGCCTTTGATAAACCAGTTAGTGCACTGGGGGGACAGCAGTGACAACCTTGTGAAGAGTGCAGCTTGAACCCCCAACCTTAACATCAGCGATGCAGCACCTTTATCACTAGACCACCATTGCCCTTAATTATTATTATTATTATTATTATTATTATTATTATTATTATTATTATTATTATTATTATGTAGATTGTCAATGGCAGTTATAATGCTATATTATGTTTATATATATATATATATATATATATATATATATATATATATATATATATATATATATATATATATATATATATATATATATATTTTCCAAACTACTGTCTCCTTTATTAGTATTCTTATTCTTTTCCTTTTGTATTTTTCCTTCATGGGTCGCCACAGCGAATCATCTGCCTCCATCTTTATGGAAGTCATATTAATGATGTGCATGTTGAGGTCCCACTCTTTACTCTTTATCTCAGTATAACAATTACTTTGT
>CM045744.1:22006475-22021475 GCA_024760905.1 Plotosus lineatus
TCTAACAGTGTCACTCCAGAAAGGGTGCACTGCTTCCTGATTTCCTTTTCTTGAAGGGTCTTAGAACTTCTTTTGGTATGACTCTTCACCTCAGACCACTTTGCCTTGGATAACTCTACCAGGGGCCAAACGCCCCAACAACATGGCTCCTAGGGTCATTAGTGGACTCAAACCCCTCCACGATGAGAAGGTGGCAGTTCATGAATAAGATAAATATATCAAGTGTAAAATGTACCATTTTGCTTTCAGACATTTCCTTGCTGGTCTGTTCGAATGGAAATTGCACTCCAGAGCAGCAAGAACTCTTGGTTCATGAATTGTGGGAATAAAAGCATACTGCTTGCCAGTATGGATCAGCATAGTGCTTTGAAATGCCTCTGAATCTGCTGTTGATCTAACAGAAAAATACACATCATGAATATAGAAATATACAATTCTACATTAAAAGTACATCTATTATAATGCACCCAATTGAGCAGATATTTATGAATCTATGCACACACACACACACACACACACACACACACACACACACACACACACACACACACACACAATATATATATATATATATATATATATATATATATATATATATATACAAATAGTGGTACCTCACCTTACGGAATTAATCCGTTCCAGAGTCTTTTTCTTCACCTGGATTTTTTTAAATTGAATGGAATTGTACATGTAAAACGTGTAATTCGTTCCAAGGCTCCCAATACTACCTCCTAAACCCTTTAAAAATTACAGACATTCCCCGACTTACGTTCATCCATTTTACGTTATTTTTTCCACAAAAAAAAAAAAAGTCAAATTTTGAGTTTAGACGTACCTACATAGTACACTGATGTAATGACGCAATGATGCTGCATTCATTAATTACAAACTACAGACTATATATATATATATATATATATATATATATATATATATATATATATATATATATATATATATTTGGATCGCCGATCCAAAGGTTGGGGGTTCAAATCCCACTCTCCACAAGGTTGTCACTGTTGCCCCCAGTGCAGCTAATTGGGTTATCAAAGGCGGGCCATGTCTCTCACTGTCTCTGCTGAGAGGCATGTAAAAGAACCATTGCTGACGTTCGTAAAGCGTAGGCTGCAAAGTTGTCAGTGTGTTTCTGTCTCTTGCTAAAAAGGGTTGTGACAGGAAGGGCATCTGATGTAAAACCCTCTGCCAAATCAGATGATTCACTGTGGTGACTCCCGAGTAAAAGGGAAAAAGCCGAAAGGAAGATATATATATATATATATATATATATATATATATATATATATATATATATATATATATATATATATATATATCGTCTTCTTCGTGGGGTCACCACAGCAAACCATCCAACTCCATGTCACACTATCATCTGTATCTTCTGCTCTTACGCCAACAACCTTCTTGTCCTCCTTCACCACATCCATAAATCTTCTCTTTGGTCTTCTGCCTGGTAGTTCCAATCTCATCTACTACCAATATACTCACTATTCCTCCTTTGTACATGTCCAAACCATCTCAATCTAGCCTCTCTGACTTTGTCTCCAAAACCTCTAACATGTGCTGTCCCTCCGATGTACTCATTCCTGATCCTATCCATCCTGTTACTCAAAAAGAAAACCTCAACATTTTCATCAATGCTAACTCCAGCTCTGCCTCCTGTCTTTTCCTCAGGGCCACTGTTTCTAACCATACAACATCACTGGCCTCAACACAGTCTTGTACACTTTTCCTTTCATTCTTGCCGATACCCTCCTATAACACATCACAATGGACACTTTTCTCCAACCATTCAAACCTGCCTGCACACGCTTCTTCACCGCTTTTCCACACTCTCCATTGCTCTGGATTGTTGAGCTGAAGTACTTAAAATCCTCCACATTCTTTATATCTACTTCCTGTAACCTCACCGTTCTTGTTGGATCCTTGTCATTCATACGCATGTATTCTGTTTTACTGGGGCTATCCTTCATTCCTCTCCTTTCCAGGGCATACCTCCACCTCTCTAGATTTCCCTGCACTTGTTCACTGCTCTCACTGCAGATCACAATGTCATCTGCAAACATCATAATCCATGAACATTTTTTCCTCACCTCGTCTGTCAGCCTCTCCATCACTATAGTAAACAAGAAGGGGCTGAGAGCTGACCCTTGATGCAGTCCCACCTCCACCTTGAACTCTTGTGTCACACCAACAGCACACCTCATGACTGTCTTACATCTCTCATACATGTCCTGCACCACTCTAACACTCTAACATACTTCTCTGCCACTCCAGACTTCCTCATGCAATACCACAGTTCCTCTCTCGGCACCCGGTCATATGCTTTCTCCAGATCCACAAAGGCACAATGCAGCTCCCTCTGACCTTCTCTGTACCTCTCTATTAACATCCTCAAAGCAAACACTGCATTTGTGGTGCTCTTTCTTGGCATGAAACTAAACTGTTGTTCACAAATGCTTAGTTCTGCTCTTAGTCTAGCTTCCACTATTCTTTCCCATAACTTCATTGTATGGCCCATCAACTTTATCCCTCTGTAGTGGTCACAACTCTGCACATCTCCCTTGTTCTTAAAAATGGGCATAAGCACACTTCTCCTCCAATCCTCCAGCATCCTCTCTCTCTCTCTCTCTAAGACCTTGTTGAATGTTCTTGTCAGAAAATCTACTGCTACCTCTCTTAGACACTTCCATACCTCCACAGGTATATCATCAGGACAAACTGCCTTCCCACTCTTCATCCTCTTCAATGCCCCCCTCACTTCACCCTTACTAATCTTTGCTACTTCCTGGTCCTCAACAGTCACCTCGTCTACTCTTTTTTCTCTCTCATTTTCCTCATTCATTCACTCTTCAAAATACTCTTTCCATCTTCCCAGCACACTTCTGTCATCAGTGAACACATTTACCACTCTGTCCTTAATCACTCTAACTTGCTGCATGTCCTTCCCATCTCTATTTGTCTGCTGTGCCAAATTGTATAAATCATTTTCTACCTCCTTACTGTCCAACCTAGCATACAAGTCATCATACGCCCTCTGTTTGGCCTTTGACACCACGACCTTTGCCTTACACTGTGTCTCCCTGTACTGCTGTTTACTTTCTTTGATCCTCTCTATGTCCCACTTCTTCTTAGCTAACCTCTTCCTTTGTACACACTCCTGCACGTCTTTATCTACCTCCTTATTTATTGCCCTTCCAGAGGACACGCCAAGTACTCTCTTACCTGTCTCCCTGATCACATTGTCTGTAGTTGTCCAGTCATCTGGAAGCACTTCCTGACCACCAAAAAACTGTTTCAACTCCTCCTTGAAGACAACACGACACTCATCCTTTTTCAGCTTCCACCACTTTGTCTTCTGCTCTGCCTTTGCTTTCTTCACCTTTCTTACCATCAGCATCATCCTGCACACCACCATCCTATGCTGTTTGGCAACACTCTCACCCATTACTACTTTGGAGTCACTTACTTCCTTCAAATCACATTGCCTACACAAGATGGAGTCTACCTGTGTGCTTCTACCTTCACTTTTATAAGTAACCCTATGCTCCTCTTTCTTCTGGAAGAAAGTATTCACCACAGCCACTTTTTGCAAAATCGATCAACATCTGTCCTTCTGTGTTCCTGTCCTGGATACCAAACCTGCCCATCCCTTCCACGTCCCCTCTGTTGCCTGCACCAATATGTCCATTGAAGTCTGCACCAATGACCACTCTTTCACCTCTGGGGGTACTCTGCATCACTTCATCTAACTCACTGCAGAATCTCTCCTTTTCTTCTAGCTCACATCCTGCCTGTGGGGCATAAGCACTTACAACATTGAACATCACGCATTCAATTTCCTAACTTGAGACTCATCACTCTGTCTGACACTCTTTTCACTTCTAGAACATTCCTGACCATCCCTTCCTTCAAGATGACTCCTACTCCATTTCTCTTCCCATCCACACCATGAAAAAACAGCTTAAACCCTCCTCCTATGCTTCTAGCCTTGCTACCTTTCCACCTGGTCTCCTGAAATCACAGTATGTTCACCTTCCTCCTCTGCATCATGTCAGCCAGCTCTCTACTTTTTCCTGTCATAGTTCCAACATTCAAAGTCCCTACTCTCAGTCCTAAACTCATGCTTTTCCCTTCTCTTTCTGCCTGTTGACTCGCCTCCCGCCTCTCCTTCTTTGACGTCTTCGACCAACAGTAGTCCAATTTCCACCAGCACTCTGTTGGTTAACAGCACTGATGGCGGTCGTTGTTAACCCGGGCATCGACCGATCCGGTATGAAATTTGTCTTTACGGTTTGTACATATATATATATATATATATATATATATATATATATATATATATATATATATATATGTCCAAAGGTATTCGCGAAATTGCTTCATGCATGAATTATAGAAGCAAACACAAAAAGCCAAAGAATAAATTCAAACAGTTACCATCAACGCAACTTTGTGAAATTTTATCCACAGATGTGTGTGCTACTCTACTTCCGGTATGACATCACAGTTTTGTCATCTACTAAATAGATCAGAGCAGATAAACCAAAACAAACAATGGTTCGCAGATGGATGGAGATTGACAGTGCCACGAAACAATTGATCGTAGATCTAAAACAACAAGTCACCGATGGACTGTTGATCAACACTGGGAAACTGTTATTTTCAGTGATGAATCTCAAGACGTCACTGGGAAAAATAACTGTGTATTTGTGTGGCAATCAGCAAATGAATCATTCCGACTCGAGTGCACATGTGTTCTGAGCCAGCGGAAGCTGTCTGTTATGGTGTGGGGTTGTATCACTTGGTACAGTGTGGGGACTTTGTGTCATGTCGATGATAACATAAGTGCTGTCAAATACATTGACATCTTGGAAATTTGTGGACAGTTTTAGCCCGTCATTTCACGGAGAGACTGTATAGGTTCCAAGATGACAACGCACCCGCCCATCGGGCTCGTATGACAGAGGAGTACAAAATTCAAAACAATATTCATGGCATGCTATGGCCGGCCCAGTCTCCCGATCTCAACATCATAGAAAATAATTTGCTGAATATAAAACATTCACTGAAAAAAAGAGGTGCGAATGTAAAAACACGAGATGAACTGTTTCATGAAATCCACAACATCTGGAAAAATATCACATTAGATTATGTGAAGAATCCATATTCATCCCTTCAGAGACGAATGCTGGGTTCCTGTGTTCAAAGTAAAGCACAGTCGACCAAGTATTGAGGTAGGAATTTTAATGTTTTCTGTTATAATTGCTCAACTGAAAACGTGACTCAACCTGGCATTGTTTGACCAAATTTAAGCAACATCAGAATTTTTTTTTTTTTTCTCTTAAGAGTTGAGTTCGTTTTGCAATGACCTTTTCAAGCGATCACAGGTAATGTGAACAGATCTATAATTCTTCTCGAGCACTTCTCACTTCACACACACTTTAACACAGCTGATTTTAAACACAGTTAAGGTTAGGGCACTGTGGTGCCAGTTTATGTGTGAATATTATTCTCCATGCTCCCTCAGCCACTCTGTCATATACAAGTCCCGATTTAATATCTGAGTGAAGGAAAAAGTCCATTGATGGGATAACCTGATCATACAGGTCAGTGGAATATTTTATTAGATTGTTATATAATGTTGCTGAGCCTCAAACTGAACAACTTATGTAAACCTAATTACATAAGGCTAAAAGGGTTTAAACAAAATTTTGTTTCTGAGGTTTTTTTTTATTTATATATTTATTTATTTTGGCTTGTTTGTTTTTGTTTTTTTTTTTTGTTGTTTTTTTTCATCAAGGCATTTTACGTAATCTATTATGACAAATCTCCACGAGATTTATTTTTGATGTCAGCGTGTCCACAATCTAAATAAAAGCCTCCTTTTCGATGACAACAGAGTTCCAGGATGTCTGCAATCCATCTCCTTAGAGTCATTCTCCATGGTGGTAAGGTGTAGCACTGTTCAAATAAACACACACACACACACACACACACACACACACACACACACACACACACACACACACACACACACACACACACACACACACACGCTTAAATGAAAACCAAGGAGGGACCTCTGCACTTTCTGAATCATGGAGATTGCGCCACAGCGTAAACCCAGGGTAAGCAAAAGTGGCAAAACGAGCTGCCTTTGTTAAAGCCAAGCAGGAGAATTCCATGGCTCAATGGTGCTCCATCACAAGCACTTTAGGGATGATTCTTTCATAAATAAGATGTGTTATGACAGCAGATAGGCTAAACACCAGTGTTGGAACTATGACAGGAAAAGGGAGAGAGCTGGCTGACATGATGCAGAGGAGGAAGGTGGACATACTGTGTGTTCAGGAGACCAGGTGGAAAGGTAGCAAGGCTAGAAGCTTAGGAGCAGGGCTTAAGCTGTTTTTTCATGGTGTGGATGGGAAGAGAAATGGAGTAGGGGTCATCTTGAAGGAGGGGTTTGTCAGAAATGTTCTAGAAGTGAAAAGAGTGTCAGACAGAGTGATGAGTCTCAAGTTAGAAATTGAAGATTCAATGTTCAATGTTGTTAATGCTTATGCACCACAGACAGGATGTCAGCTAGAAGAGAAGGAGAGATTCTGGAGTGACTTAGATGAAGTGATGCAGAATACCCCATGAGGTGAAAGAGTGGTCATTGGGCAGACTTCAATGGACATGATGGTGCAGGAAAAAGAGGGGACGAGGAAGTGATGAGCAGGTTTGGTATCCAGGACAGGAACGCAGAAGGACATATGTTGGTAGATTTTGCAAAAAGGATGGAAATGGCTGTGGTAAACACTTTCTTCCAGAAGAGACTGGAGCATATGATGACTTATAAAAGCGGAGGTCGGAGCACACAGGTAGACTCCATCTTGTGTAGGCGATGTAATTTGAAGGAAGTCAGTCAGTGACTGCAAAGTAGTAGCGAGTGAGAGTGTTGAAAAACAGCACAGGATGGTGGTGTGCAGGATGACGCTGATGGTGAGGAAGGTGAAGAAGGCAAAGGCAAAGGCAGAGCAGAAGACAAAGTGGTGGAAGCTGAAAAAGGGTTTGTGTTGTCTTCAAGAAGAAGTTGAAAATTGCGTTGGGTGGTCACGAAGTGCTTCCAGATGACTGGACAACTACAGCCAATGTGATCAGGGAGACAGGTAGGAGAATACTTGGTGTGTTATCTGGAAGGAGAATACATAAGGAGATTTGGTGGTGGAATGAGGAATTGCAGGAGTGTGTACAAAGGAAGAGGTTAGCCAAGAAGAAGTGGGGGTTGGTGAAGTGTGACTGTTGAGGACCAGGAAGTAGCAAAGATTAGTAAGGGTGAAGTGAAGAGGCAGTGAAGAGGATGAAGACTGGCAGTTGATCCTGATGACATACCAGAGGAGGTATGGAAGTGTTTAGGGAAGGTAGCAGTTGATTTCCTGACAAGAACATTCAACAAGGTCTTAGAGGGTGAAAGGATGCCAGAGGAATGGATGAGTAATGTGCTTGTGCCCATTTTTAAGAACAAGGGAAACGTGCAGAGGGATAAAGTTGATGAACCATACGATGAAGTTATGGGAAAGAATAGTGGAAGCTAGACTAACGGCAGAGGTCAGCATTTGTGAACAACAGTTTGGTTTCATGCCAATAAAGAGCACCACAGATGCAGTGTTTGCCTTGAGGATGTTAATAGAGGCGTACAGAGAAGGTCAGACGGAGCTGCATTGTGCCTTTGTGGATCTGGAAAAAAGCATATGCCAGGGTGCCGAGAGAGGAACTGTGGTATTGCATGAGGAAGTCTGGCAGAGAAGTATGTTAGAGTGGTGCAGGAGATGTATGAGAGATGTAAGACAGTGGTAAGGTGTGCTGTCGGTGTGACAGAAGAGTTCAAGGTGAAGGTAGGACTGCATGAAGGATCAGATATATATATATATATATATATATATATATATATATATATATATATATATATATATATATATATATATATATATATATCAATTTGTAACTGTATAATTATATATTATATCAATACCAATGTTAAATACCCAATATTTATGTAAATTTGACACGGACTACACAATGTTTATCCTGCCATCTAGTGGACGCCATGCTTATTGACATAGCACCGCCCCCAATACATTTTAAACATTCTTCTGTAATCAGCTGAAACAAGAAGTTGGTTTCGCCAGCCCTCGAAACAAATCTGTCGTGAAAATGAAGTTTCAATAGGAAGTCTTTGTTCTGTTTTGTTTATTTTTACTTATATTTGCTGTACGAAAAAGTATTAAGCATTCTCGTACTGAAGGATCGACTCAGAAAATTCATATATATGTAATATATATATATAAACAAAGACACACTGCCATTGCATAACATCGTCTGTACTTATACAACATGGATAAATTTGTGTGCAACACATGGGACCACCCACCTCTTTCCCTTGATGTCTACTGAAAGCATCAGGTTCTTTTACTCCCAGAAGTCTTTCATTGTGTCGACATGGCATGTAAGGAAAAGTATTCTCCATACCCATGTTCATAAATTTGAACAAGATAGCAATCTTTTTGTCATTGTTGCCAGACAACAAAACCTTGGGGCAGCAAAGAAAATCTCTTGCTTGCATGTCAAATGTCATTAGCTTATGTGAGAACCACCTCCACAAGCTGTGTTCTCTCAGACAAATCAAAAAGCTCATAAAAATAATAATAAAAATAAAACACTGGAGTTTGAAAAAAAAATGTCATTTTTATGACTTGAACATAATGGTAAGCCATGACTGTGAACACTTAGCCATTGCACATCCATTGCTGTGCAGCTGTGGGTGATTTTAATATTAAAGGGAGCAAGGAAGTGGTATTCTTCGATTATGTAATCTGTGGCACCTGCAACACCCTCTTTACAAATGACCCGTTATGGACTGAAACACAACACAAGGCACAAATTAAAAATATTTAAAACAAACAAATAAACCAAACAAATAAAACAATAATTAATAAATGCTTACGATTAACATACCATATGGAAATTCGTGAGAAAAACCAAAAGAAAAAAAAAAAAGAAAAAAAATCACCTCATCAGTGCCATCTGGGCCGATGGTGTAGTGGGTAGGGTGCTGGGCTCAGGAGATTGTGTGTTTGAATACCAGTTAGAACCCCACTGTGCTAAGACCTGGGAAAGATCTTAATCAAGTGTGCCTCTGTTCACCCAGCAGTAAAAATGGGTACCAACACATACATACAGTCAGCCTTCTACTTATGGAATTAATCCGTTCCAGTGCATAGAGGTGCATTTTACATGTAAAACGTATGATTCATTCCATCATCTTCCAGCTAACAAAATTCAAATCACAAAATGTTTCTCACAAAACAGTTGTTAGTATCTGCAATTTTTCTTTTCTTTTCTGATTTCTTCCCAGTTTACTCCAGATTTCAACACAAGTGGTGATACAGTATTGCCCAGCTCGAACATCACTCCATTACACTGTAAAGTGCGATACCGCAGCCTCCATAGAGAGGACCAAGACCATAAACAGATTAATTTGCATTTACATAAAGGTTAATGTTTTTGTTTTGTTTTGTTTTGTTTTGTTTTGTTTTGTTTTGTTTTTTTAGGGTTTTTTTAAATCTAATTTTTGCTAATCAATCATCAGAAATGTTCTACAATATAACTTTGAAGATAAACGTCTAAATTTCCAATAGCATCTTGACTGATTCATTTCAAATTTATAATATTGATAAACAAGGGAAAAATCAGAAAAAAAGTGGCAAAATGTGTATAATTGTTTCCGTGAAACCAAGTCATCAATTCTAGGCATTATTTTTGGATCACACCGATTATCCTAACAATAAAATAAAAACTGTATTGTGTTCCCCTATTGTGCTTGTTTTTGTCGAATGGGAAGAAGCCAGAGAGCCTGGCAGAAACCTGTACACGCACACAGAGAATATGTAGACTCCACATGGAAATGGCCGAGCCTGGAAATCAAACCCAAGTCTTTTTGTGAGACAGACATGCTAACTACTGCAGCACCAAACCAACAGGAATAAATGCTAGTTTTAAAATTTACTTTGATCAAAATTTATGTTGTACAAAAAGTAAATGATAATTTGAGATGTGAAGTATCAGGTAGTGGCATCCACTCTACATGTGAGTTAAACTCATGGCAAGAGAACAAGGGGAAAAAGAGGTTGGCCAGAGCCAAATTTATATGAAATATCTGCAGTCAAACACACTATGAAATATTTTTATGTAAGCTTTATGAAGTACAACTTTGAGAAATATTCACTCTGACAGCCTGCCTCATGCTCAAAGGGCTGTTTGTAGTGAGTATTAAGCAGCCAGAACCATAAAACCAGTGAGGATATGGACATATTTGGATCAAAGAAATGAAAACTGGACTTGACAATTTCACCTACAGTCCAATTACATATGGATTAAAAGTCTAGAACAGTTTATGTATCCACTATCCAGCAGGCAATTTATTCATTTTCTTTGTCAATATATATCTATCACTTGCAAAAATCCTTTAAAAAAATGCCATTTTTGATGTGATGATTTTTTTAATATTATATATATATATATATATATATATATATATATATATATATATATATATATATATATATTTTTTTTTTTTTTTATATATTATAGTAATTTGTTCAGATCACCCAAGTACAATAAAAATGTACCACAGCTCTCCTCCTCTTAGAATATTATTCATTCACTCATTTCTTCAGTCACATAATCCTAAGTAGAGTCATGGTGAGGCCTTGTCTTTCCATCTCAGCCAACTCTGGGCAAGGGTGGGCAACACCATGGAGAGCTCGCCAGACCATTGCAGGCCCAACACTCACACAACCATTCACTTACACTCGCATCTAGGGGTGATTAGGAACAGCAACATGTTTGTGGACAGTGGGAGGAAACCAGAGTACCCAGAGACAACCCAAGCAAGCGCAGGAAGAACATACACCCTCTGCACAGACATGCCCGAGCAGAGACTCGAACCCAAGCCTTCTTGCTGTGAGGCAGACATGTTAACCAGTACACTGCCATGCCACCCCTTAGCATAGCATAATATAGTATAGTACGTATAATACTTTACCATGTCTCTATATTCAGATTAAGCTTCTTTATAACTTCACAATGCATGGGAGTAATCAGAGGTTTCTTGTTTATTTTAACAGAAATAAGCACAGACAGACACAAGGTTCTGTTCTAAGCTCGCTTCTTTTAAATTCTGATATGAAAGAAGTACGTGGGATTGGACCTCAAACAGCTACGTACAACTGAGGTTTCTGATGCTGTTGTAACTTGAACTAGTTTTGTAGTTTCCATCATATGCATCACTAAATTAAGGTGTGATTATTGAGTCCGATCAATAATATACATATATAAATAATAATAATATATAGCCTTCTTTCATCCCAGGATTTTTTTCAAAAATAATAAAAATAAATAAATAAATAAAATAAAATAAAATAAAAAGATGTGAATGCAGTAAAACATGGTTATGCTTTATCTTCATTAGCGGGAGGTCAGACAATTATAATGCATTATTGTCTGGATTTTGTAATCATTGCATAAACAAGAAAAAAGTGGCAAGAGTCCTGACTAAAACCAACTAAAACCAGACTACATGAACACATCACCTCTATTTTATTGATATTGCACTGGCTCCAGATTAAATTTCACATTGACTATAAACGACGACCTTTAACCTATAAAGCACTGAATGTTCTTGTAATACAGCTTAGCATACGTCTTGTTTTTTTTATGATTCACCATGCCCACTTAGATCAAAAGGTACGGGATACTCACTGATACCTACAGTAATGAACATGCCTGAGGGGGAGACTTTTCTCTTCCAATATATCACATCTATGGAAGAGCCTTCTACTTAATATTCATGACTCAAACACAATCTCTCTTTTTAAGAATAGGCTGTGAAAGTAGCCTCAACAGATTTGGGTGTTCTTAAGCATAGGGAGCCTAGGATTTTTGGTTTGGTGGCAATAGGATCTTGTCTCTGCTTTTTGCAGATAATGTTGTCCTATTGGTTTCATCGAGTCAGGACCTACAAATCTCATTGGAGTGATTTAGAGCTGAGTGCAAAGCTTCCGGGATGAGAATCAGCACTTCCAAATCCAAATCCAAGATCCTCAGCCAGAAAAGGGTGGAATGCAACCTCTAAGTCTGGAATGAGGTCCTGCGCCTCATGGAGGAGGTCAAGTATTGCAGGGTCTTGTTCATCGTGGTGAAGAAGGAACTGAGCCAGAAGGGAAAGCTCACAATTACCAGATGATATGCATTCCACCTTCATGCATGGTCAAGAGAAAACAAAAACAAAATTGTGGACACTAGCGGCTGAAAGTAACTTCCCTTGCAGGGTGCCAGGGCCACACACACACAATATATATATATATATATATATATATATATATATATATATATATATATATATATATATATATATATATATATATATATATATATCCTAAAAATTACTTGGATTTGAAAAATCGTATAGGATGGTGAGCATGGGGAGTCTAAATGGAAAAAAACAAACAATTAAACAAACAAAAAAAAAACGTATATTTTTCGTACAACATTCTGATAATCAACATGTAGCTGAATTTTGTGATTTATTTGCCAACAAAGTGAACAATGCTTTTTGGACTGTTTGATATCTTATGGTTATTTCTATGCTAAATGTTCACCATCATGCTATGAAGAGTTCCTAGATGATAGTATTTTTTTTAAATAGTTATATCATGGCTAGTAGACATTATTTTTATATGAAGAAGTGGGTAGATGAAGGCATTGGTCAAGTTTCTGATATTGTTAATGATAATAATGAAGTCATGTCTCTCAGTGAGTATGAGATAACTTGTTGAACATTCCATTTACACAGTATTATGGGATTGTATAAAGTGTTAAAAAGTATCTCAATACAGTAGGTGTATCGCCCAATTCTCCCCAAACACCAGGGATAAAGTCTGTTTATAAAAAACCCATGGCAGTTTTGAAAGGTTCAAAATACTATTATTGTACTCTTGTTTTGTGTAGTCTTATTCCAAAGTCACAAACCAGGTGGAATAATGAATTTATAACTGTTCTCCCTTGGGAGTCAATATACCTGAAACCTTTCAAGATGACCAGAGATACAAAACTAAGATGGTTTCAATATCACCTACTTCACAGACCAATCCCAACCAATGGCTATTTATGCAAAATCAAACTCTGTTCTGTTGATACTTGTAATTTTTGTAGTTCAGAAAAACAAACTCTAATTCACTTATTTTGAGAATGTCAGGAGGTGCATTTGTCATTCGTTTTTGGATGTATTTAATATCTTGGCTCAGTGAACAGTGTTCACATCTTTACAACATGTCTCTTCGTTCTGAACTTATACTTCTTCACTTATCCCTTCACATCCGGGGATGTCGTTGGGGCGGATATATATATATATATATATATATATATATATATATATATATATATATATATATATATATATATATATATATATATATATATATATATATATATATATATATATATATATATATATATATATATATACATAGGTGGAGAGAGAGAGAGTGTGTGAGAGAGAGAGAGAGAGAGAGATGGTGTTACCTTACATGCCAACAGCCTTTAAAATACAAAATACGTTGTTCTTCTGAGGTAGACTAGAAATAATACAATAAAAGTCCCACCTTTTGCAGCAATTACAGCTGGAAGTCTCTTTGTGCATATCTCTGTAAGCCTGGATGCAAATAAAGAGCAACTGGGATTTTTTTGACCAATGTTCAAATCAAAACTGCTGGATGTCTATTTTGGTATAAATTTAGAGCTGCTAAGTAGCAAAATGTGAATAATTGAAAGGAAATTAATTTCTATACTTACTATAATAAATCCAAAACGTTTTAATCATGATTCATTCATTCATTCATTGTGTGAACCACTTAATCCCAACTAGGACCTTGTGGAGACTGGCTGCCATCTCTGGGCAAGGGCAAAGTACACTCTGGACAGCCTGCCAGCCACCGCAGGGCATAATCATGATTCATGACTGAGTAAATTGATTCAATGACCGACTAAATTGCTGCACTATTCTCTGACTTACCTCATGGAATTTCTGAACTACCAACTAAAATAAAAAAAAAAAAAAAAAAAAAAAAAAAAAAAAAAAAAAATTGTTTATTTTATATTTAGTTAAATATTTTGTTTAAGTCTCTCTATAATGACATTAATAAAACTGTGTGTGTGTGTGTGTGTGTGTGTGTGTGTGTGTGTGTGTGTGTGTGTGTGTGTGTGTGTGTTTACTGAAGCATATGACAGACGGGAGTGTTCAGAAATGCACTGTGGTTTTTTAACCTTCAATTGCCTTCCTGTAGCTGACAGAGCAGAGGGAAAAAACAAATCACACAAACAGAGGAGAGAGAGAGAGAGAGAGAGAGCATACAACTGCCAACCAATTAGTAAATGAAAGTCTTTGAATTTTACCTTTAAATGAAAACAAACACACATCACATTCACTGGAGCTATTATATATATATATATATATATATATATATATATATATATATATATATATATATATATATATATATATATATATATATATGTGTGTGTGTGTGTGTGTGTGTGTGTGTGTGGTATCGTTGAGGGTGAAGTCTCAAGATGGCTAGAGATAGGTCACGGTGCAGTGCATTGCCTGGGGTATCATCTATGTCTCACTGTGTCCTGGTTGCGCTCCACGACACTTTGCTTGGTCCGCCTTCTTGTCCGTTGAATCAATTTGGTGGTTTCTTCCGCACAATCAGCCGGATCTAGACTTTGCATGCGTAGGTAGACAGGTCCTACTTTTACTGAGTATCTTGTGGCATGCACACATGACATTGGAGACTTGTGGTGGCTGGGACACCTAACCTCATCACATATATATATATAGTGTGTGTGTGTGTGTGTGTGTGTGTGTGTGTGTGTGTG
>CM045744.1:22026475-22066475 GCA_024760905.1 Plotosus lineatus
ATTGACTGAAAATGCATTTTCGTCCATGATATGTATAAGTTGGCACTGCTGTTAGCCACATTTTTTTGTTTGTTTTTAAGTATCAAATATAAAAGAGTGAAATATGGACTCAACTTGAACGTTCTTTTAAGAAATTAGACTATACAGGGATCCCTCACTACTTCACGCTTCAATTCATGTTGCTTCAGTGCATTACAGTTTTTAAAATAAAAAAAAAATAAATAAAATAATAAATAAATATTTATTGAATTAAAAAAATAAGGAAATTAAAGAAGAATAAGGTAAAAAGTTAAGGAAAATGCGACAAAACAAAGCCAATTAACTCTAAAGAAACACAAAACTAAAAACAACCCAAGATCTCCCATCAAAACTACTTACATTGTTGCATCTGTGTGTGCACGCGCATCTCCGCACGCACATGCGTGTGCGCGTATGTATGTGTGACGTCTTCTGCTCATGCAATATCATCTGTATGGGTATGTATTTATATTTATATCTTGTTATTTTTTTTAATGATTAATTGCTATTAGAAGCATTTAGATCATTGGATATGTATTTGTTGATATTATATACACATATACATGTACGTATACGTCAGTCAGTGGGGGGGCGATCCTACTTCGCGGATTTCGATGGTCTCAGTCTCAATTAACAGCGGAAAGTGAGGGGTATGTGTGTGTGTGTGTGTGTGTGTGTGTGTGTGTGTGTGTGTGTGTGTGTGTGAGTGTGTGTGTGTGTGTGTGTGTGTGTGTGTGTGTATATGTTACGAAAGCAGCATCTCAAAAATTCAAACGCGCCATTCAAACATTCAGACAATGCACGAGTTGCTTTCCCATTGGTTGTCTCTCAACACCCCGCCCCACTGGTCTCTCATTGGCTAGGAGGGAGCTGAATCTCCATAATACAGTACTGTACCCATAATGCTTTTCATGTGCCTTTGACCCATTGTTCGTCACACGTTGAAGGAGAGTTGTACTGTTGGTTCATGAGTTTCTTGAGTTTTTTTGAGTGTGTTCATTGCAGCGTTATTTTTTGTTATTAATCATGAGCCCAAAGAAAGTGATTTGGGGTGAGACTGAAAAGAAGAAGCGGGCTCCATTATCAATAAAAGTAAAACAGGAGATGATAAAAAATATGAAAATGGGATTCGGTTGAGTGAAATCGCAAAGGCGTATGGCCAAAACCCCTCTATAATTGGGACGATATTAAATCAGAAGGAGGCCTTAAAAGTGACGACCCCTTCAAAAGGCCTCACTGAGATATCAAAAAAGAGGTCATCACTGAACGACGAGATGGAGAGACTGTTACTCCTTTGGATAAAAGAGAAAGAAATTGCTGGAGATACAGTGATTATTTCGGAAAAAGCAACCCCCATATTTAAGGATCTCATGAAGGAGGGTGATTTTCTTTTACTTTTAACACATATTTCACACATATTTCACACAAAACTATTGTACTTTTATAATTTTAAAGGGTTTATGGGTAATATTGGGAGCCTTGGAACAAATGCGGTTCGATTTACGAAAAATCCGGGTTGCGAAAAGGCGCTGGGATGGATTAATTTTGTAAGGTGAGGAATATAATATGGATAATATGTGAAATACATATTATAGATTTTATGTTGAAGGTTGTTGGCAGTGTCTGACCATCATAGTGCAGCTGTTGACACCTGTAGCAGTGTTGGTTCCATGATAGGTGACAAACCTTCAGCCATTTCACAATGAGGCTCTGGAATTGGCTCAAAACAATTTCAGTAAAATGGTCACTACAGATAACAAAATGAATGCTGGATGATTTTCCATTCTGCCTGTGTTTGATTAACCTCATAATCTATTCATCATACAATTTCCTTGGTTGGCCGATCAGATCAGGTGAAACAGCGAGGACATTCTCCTTTGTGTACACTGTTCATAATCATTCAGGCTTACAAACTTCCTTCAGCACCATTATTTCCCATAAATCATTGTGTAAAACATATTACATGCTTTATTAATATGCTGGGCACTGCTCAATGTTGTGGCCCATAATCTTAAGAAGAACCAGCATAGAAAGTTGGGGCAGTAGTGGCCTGGTGGTAAAGGTGTTGTATCACTGATCCTAAGGTTGGGGGCTCAAGTGCCACGCTCAACAGGTTGTCACTGTCCCTCCAGTGCGGCTAACTGGGTTATCAGAGGCCAGCCATGTCTCTCACTGTCTATGGTGTGAGATTTATGTAAAAGAACTATTGATGATTTTCGACAAGAGTAGCTGCATAGCCATAAGTGTGTTTCTGCCCTGCGATGGCCTTGGGTGTACTCTGCCTTTGCCCAGAGTCTGCTGGGACGGGCCCAGCCTTGCCGCGACCCTAATTAAGATTAAGCTGTTCAAAAAATGAATGATAGTAGAAAGTCTCGAACAGATGTATTTGTGTTTGTTCATCTGAAGTGTTTCAAATACTGTGAAAACTAGAAAAAATAAAACCAACCTTTTTTTTTTTTTTTTTTTTTTTTTATAAACAAGTATTTTGAGAAAGACGTGAATTTATAGCAGAATACTTTCACTCTTTCACCCAAGACTATGTAGTTGAGAATACATAAGCAAATATCATAAACTTTCACATCTCTACAAAATAATAGGTAAACTCTGTTGGGTTTTTATATCCGAGCCTAGTGGCTCATCTGGCCGGGACTTATCCCCAGTTTCTGTAGTGTGATGTGAGCAGGAGTTCAACTCCTCCTGGATGGGACACTTGTTCATCGCAGGTTACCTTCCCAGTATATTTTTACTGGTACCCATTTATACTGCTGGGTGAACAGAGGCACACTTGTGGTTGAGACCTTGCCGAGGGGTCTTAGCATAGTGAGGGTCTCAATGGGATTCGAATTCACAATATCCCGATCATAAGTGCAGCACCCTAACCACTACACCATCAGCCCGACCTACAGAATAATAAGCACTTCTAATTTGTACAAACCGGATTCTCAAAAAGTTGGGACACTATACAAATTGTAAATAAAAACTGAATGCAATGATGTGGAAGTGCCTAATTCCAATATTTTATTTCGAACAGAACATAGAAGACAAGTCCAAAATCTAAACTGAGAAAATGTATAATTTTAAGGGAAAATATATTGATTTTAAATTTCATCGTTTCTACAAATCTCAAAAAAAAAAAAAAAAAAGTTGTGACAAGGCCATGTTCACCATTTTCACCACTGTGAGGTATCCCTGTTATAGTCTGTGCTTTGGGTGACTTTGAATTTGGTGGATCTGTTTTCTAACTCTGTTTTCTTCCCAGCAGTGCAGGCTCTGGCTGAGGGACGTGGCAGACCTACTTAGGCTATTTGCAGCTGCGCACACCTGATTCCACTCCTCTCAACTACTATAAAGACAAGCTGTGCGTTCACTTCTGCACCAGAACATTGTCCAGCATTACGCACTGACACCCCGTGTACCTTTCTGGTCCCTGGTTATAGTTGTGCTCAGCCAGTGTTGCTCGTCATAGTCTCCAGTGTTTGTTGTTTTGTATCTTTTTCCTCCGGCACTATCTGTGTTTGTGTTGTCTCCTGTTTCCAGTATATATCCCTTGAAAAAAAACAAATTGTTCTTGTACTGTTCTCTGTGTCCTGCATTTCTGAGTCCAGCTGAGAGCCTGGACATAACAACGCCCTCTTCTTCTTACAACAGTCTGCAAATGTCTGGAGACTGAGGAGACAAGTTTCTCAAGTTTAGAAATAGGAATGCTGTCCCAGTCTTGTCTAATACAGGCCTCGAAATGTTCAACTGTCTTGAGCCTTCTTTGTCTTACCTTTTTCTTTATGATGTGCCAAATGTTCTCTATAGGTGAAAGATCTGGACTGTAGGCTGGCCGTTTCAATACCCAGATCCTTTCCCTACGCAGCCATGATGTTGTAATTAATGCTGCATGTGGTCTGGAATTATCATGTTGAAAAATGCAATGTGGGTCTCCAATCTTATCTACAAAGGGCCAGTGTGGGTGCAGGTTTTCACTTCAACTAAACAGTTGCCAAACATTTCAGTAGTTTCCACCAATAACTGATCATCAAAAGAAAAAAAGAAAACTAGATTGGACATTACTGTTTCAAATCTGAACTGGGGGCATCTTGGTGAAATCACCTTGCTTTAAGACTACATGATGTTTAAAGTCAACATATTTTTCCCTTAAAATGATGCATTTTCTCAGTTGAAATTTTGACCCTGTCATCTATGTTCTATTCGGAATAAAATATTGAAATTTGGCACTTCCATCACAATTTTTAGAGTGTCCCAACTTTTTTGGAATCCAGTCTGTAATAGAAATAATGCTGCCGTGAGAGGGGGGCACAAACCAGTGTCTCTCTCACGCCAGTCCCAAGCCCGGATAAATGCAGATGGTTGCGTCAGGAAGGGCATCCAGCGTAAAACAAATGCCAAATAAAATATGTGAATCACAAGAAAGAATGACATACCGGATCGGTCGAGGCCTGGGTTAACAAGAACCGCCATCAGTGCTGTTAACTAACAGGGTGCTGGTGGAAATTGGACTACTGTTAGTCGAAGATGTCGAAGAAGGAAAGGCGGGAGGTGTGTCCGTAGGCAGAGAGAGAAGAGGAAAGGCATGAGTCTAAGACTGAAAGTAGGGACTTTGAATGTTGGAACGATGAAAGAAAAAGGTAGAGAGCTGGCTGACATGATGCAGAGGAGGAAGGTGGACATACTGTGCGTTCAGGAGACCAGGTGGAAAGGCAGCAAGGCTAGAAGCTTAGGAGCAGGGTTTAAGCTGTTTTTTCATGGTGTGCATGGGAAGAGAAATGGAGTCGGGCTCATCGTGAAGGAGGAGTTTGTCAGGAATGTTTTAGAAGTGAAAAGAGTGTCAGACAGAGTGATGAGTCTCAAGTTAGAAATTGAAGGTGTGGTGTTCAATGTTGTTAGTGCTTATACCCCACAGACAGGATGTGAACAAGAAGAGAAGGAGAGATTCTAGAGTGAGTTTGATGAAGTGATGCAGAGTACCCCCAGAGGTGAAAGAGTGGTCATTGGGGCAGACTTCAATTGATATGTTGGTGCGGGAAACAGAGGTGACGGGGAAGTGATGGGTAGGTTTGGTATCCAGGACAGGAACGCAGAAGGACAGATGTTGGTAGATTTTGCAAAAAGGATGGAAATGATGTGGTGAATACTTTCTTCCAGAAGAGAGATGAGCGTAGGGTGACTTATAAAAGTGGAGGCAGGAGCACACAGGTAGACTACATCTCGTGCAGGTGATGCAATTTGAAATAAGTCAGTGACTGCAAAGTATTAGCGGGTGAGAGTGTTGCCAAACAGCATAGGATGGTGGTGTGCAGGATGATGCTGATGGTGAGGAAGGTGAAGAAGGCAAAGGCGGAGCAGAAGACAAAGTGGTGGAAGAAAAAATGAAGAGTGTTGGGTTGTCTTCAAGGAGGAGTTGAAACAGGCTTTGGGTGGTCAGGAAGTGCTTCCAGGTGACTGGACAACTACAGATAATGTGATTAGGGAGACAGGGAGGAGAATACTTGGTGTGTCATCTGGAAGGAAAGTAGATAAGGAGACTTGATGGTGGAATGAGGAAGTGCAGGAGTATGTACAAAGGAAGAGGTTAGCTAAGAAGAAGTGGGCCATTGAGAGAACCGAAGAGAGTAAACAGGAGTACAGGGAGACACAGCGTAAGGCAAAGGTAGCGGTGTCCAAGGCCAAACAGAGCGTGTATGATGACTTGTATGATCGGTTGGAAAGTAAAGAGGGAGAAAATGATTTATACAGGTTGGCACAGCAGAGAAATAGAGATGGGAAGGACGTGCAGCAAGTTAGATTGATAAAGAGACAGAGAGAGAAATGTATTGACTGATGACAGACGTGTGCTGGGAAGATGGAAAGAGTACTTTGAAGAGATGATGAATGAGGAAAATGAGAGAGAAAAAAGAGTAGAATAGGTGACTGTTGAGGACCAGGAAGTAGCAAAGATTAGTAAGGGAGAAGTGAGGATGGCATTGAAGAGGATGAAGAATGGAAAGGCAGTTGGTCCTGATGACATACCGGTGGAGGTATGGAAGTGTCTAAGAGAGGTAGCAGTAGATTTCCTGACAAGAACATTCAAAAAGGTCTTAGAGAGTGAGAGGATGCCAGAGGAATGGAGGAGAAGTGTGCTGGTGCCCATTTTTAAGAACAAGGGAGACGTGCAGAGTGATGGCAACTACAGAGGGATAAAGTTGATGAGCCATACGATGAAGTTATGGGAAAGAATAGTGGAAGCTAGACTAAGGGCAGAGGTCAGCATTTGTGAACAACAGTTTGTTTCATGCCAAGAAAGAGCACCACAGATGCAGTGTTTGCCTTGAGAATGTTAATGGAGAAGTACAGAGAAGGTCAAACGGAGCTGCATTGTGCCTTTGTGGATCTGGAAAAAAGCATATGACAGGGTGCCGAGAGAAGAACTGTGGTATTGCATGAGGAAGTCTGGAGTGGCAGAGAAGTTAGAGTGGTGCAGGACATGTATGAAAGATGTAAGACAGTGGTAAGGTGTGCTGTCGGTGTGACAGAACAGTTAAAGGTGGAGGTAGGACTGCATCAAGAGTCAGCTCTGAGCCCCTTCTTGTTTGCTATGGTGATGGACAGGCTGACAGACGAGCTTAGACAATTTTCTCCATGGACTATGATGTTTGCAGATGACATTGTGATCTGTAGTGAGAGCAGAGAACAAGTGTTGGAAAATCTAGAGAGGTGGAGGTATGCCCTGGAAAGGAGGGGAATGACGGTTAGCCTCAGTAAGACAGAATACATGTGCATGAATCGCAAGGACCCAAGAGGAACAGTGAGGTTACAGGGAGCAGAGATAAGGAAGGTGGAGGATTTTAAGTACTTAGGCTCAACAATCCAGAGCAATGGAGAGTGTGAAAAATAGTTGAAGGCAGGCAGGCTGGAATGGTTGGAGAAAAGTGTCCGGTGTGATGTGTGATAGAAGGGTATCGGCAAGAATGAAAGGAAAAGTGTACAAGACGTCGTTGAGGCCAACGATGTTGTATGATTTAGAAACAGTGGCCCTGGGGTAAAGACAGCAGAGCTGGAGGTCGCAGAGATGAAAATGTTGAGGTTTTCTTTGGGAGTAATGAGGATGGATAGGATTAGGAATGAGCACATCAGAGCACATGCAAGATGTTTTGGAAACAAAGTCAGAGAGGCTACATTGAGATGGTTTGGACATGTACAGAGGAGGGATAGTGAGTCTATTGGTAATAGGATGCTGAGGCTGGAACTACCAGGCAGAAGGCCTAGAGGAAGACCAAAGAGACGATTCATGGATGTGGTGAAGGAGGACATTAAGGTCGTTGGTGTAAGAGAAGAAGATGCAAAGGATAGGGTGAGATGGAGGCAGATGATTAGCTGTGGCGACCCCTGAAGGAAAAGTTGAAAGGAAAAGAAGAAGAGTCTGTAATAGAAATAGCTTTCTAATACAAATAGCACCTGCTCTGCTTACCCAACGGGGGTTACTCTATAGATAGATAGGCGGCACACTGGTTGTTAGTATCAGAACACTCAGCAGATTGAATTCAAATCATTCATTCAAATGAGCGAAACACAACATTCACTTTGCTCTGTTCTTACACGGTATTATAATTCATAAATCCCTCATGAGCTCCTGGAACATCAATAACTATAGGTGCAATGACATAACTCACCATCACACTTGCCAGACTTGACTTAAAAAAAGGGGAAAAAAAGGTTAAAGAAAAAAAATATACTACTAGCTATTGAGTAGACAGGGTAGACTAGTCGTTTGATAAAACCCTTGTACAAGCCCAAGTGGAATGTTGGGAATCAGAACAACACCTATATTTTGTTTATGAACCCCATCCTGCTTGGAAATGACATGTCATCAGTCTTCACACAGAGCCCAACACAGAAAACATACAGTATGTGCAGTACAGGTTTGTGGTAGCAATGATGACAATGCCGATGTTTGAACACATGGTACCATCTTTTTATCACTACAGATTTCATGGGTCCAGATTCACACCACGAGTCCAGAATTTGCTACGTCCCAATGGATATCAGGTCAACTTGCCCATTAGAGCTTTCACTCACATTTGGCGAGCAGACGAGTTTCCGTTTTTTCACACTTCCATATGGTTACAGTTGGTTAACTAAATAACTAATCAAGACTCATAGTGAAATCAAAGCAATGGTTTCACTAAGTACTGACACAAGGGCAGATCATTTCACTGTCGCATTACTGACAACTGTTGCTATTGTTGCTATTAACTTGTCTGTAAGTCGTTGCATTGAGCAAATACAATCTGAATCATGAATTTGTCTTCATTTCAGGCTATGAAGCAACAAAATCTAAATATTTTGGAGGGGAGTGATTAGTTTCTATTTCAATCAAATAATTTATGGATGGGACAACAGATGGATTACCTGGTTAAATGAAAAAGCATTTGAATGGATTTAAAGTATAATATAATATAATATAATATAATATAATATAATATAATATAATATAATATAATATAATATAATATGATATAATGTTAAAGTAATAAATTACTTTATTCTTAGGTGTTTATTTTTAATTGCATGTTACATTTCATTATGTTTATTTATTTGAATTCACTATATGTCCTCTGTTTTCATTATAATAGTGTAAAGTGTGTTTGTGCTCTGAGAGGTTTATAAGTCAATGGAGCACACATAAAGTCGTCGCGCACTTATGAGCAGGAGATAGTGGGGAGAATGTTACTGACTATTTTCTTGCACTACAGATAAAAGTTTCACAATGACTTTATTTCCTCTGAAAATCACTGTGTCCTTAAATGTTTATTGGCCCAACAGGCTAAAAAGCCCTCAGGCCTTGGCGTGAGGAAAAGAAAACTTGTTTCTCATAAAACATGACTCTCAAGGTCAAAGACTTCAGCAGTTTAGATAAAGCCATGATTTATTTAAACATCTAACGACAGACATTTTACTGCAATGTGTTTTTTTAAATGAATCTTGACTCAAGGTTATAGACTTATGCAATTATGTA
The DNA here is from genome assembly GCA_024760905.1 of Plotosus lineatus. Taxonomy (NCBI): domain Eukaryota; kingdom Metazoa; phylum Chordata; class Actinopteri; order Siluriformes; family Plotosidae; genus Plotosus; species Plotosus lineatus. The sequence continues at coordinate 22,035,495 of CM045744.1, forward strand.
GCATTCAATTCCAGCTAGCAAACTGAGGTTGGCATCACTTTAGCTCAAGAAAAATGCATTAATTTATGTGACAATAAACTTTGTTGGATTTGAAAGTAGTATGTTGTACCAAAAGTTACACAAAAGTAACCCAGCTACTTTTACCAAAAATAAATTTAGGGACAAGCAACAATTATTCCTCATTTACAGTCAGACGAGTGTGTTATTGCAATGGATCACAGTGCATTGCCGCCATTAGGCGATATTGAGGTCAAGATGGAAAAGTGTTCAACTAATATTGTGAGTGATGTGGAACTGCTGCGGATGATTATGATCTCAATAGCTTTCAGGCTCCATTTTCAGATGGGTATCACGCAATGTTACAATTTTCATAGAGCTTTGGTTCCACATGGTCCTTTTATATAGAATATTTATTTATTTCTTCATGATTTAGATTAATTTAAAACTGGATATATATATATATATATATATATATATATATATATATATATATATATATATATATATATATATATATATATATATATATATATATATATATATATATATATATATATATATATATATATATATATATATATATATATATATATATATATATATATATATATATATATACAATCTCACCCCGGATTAGTGGATGAAGATGAATAAATGAATGCATAATTAACTCACAACTAAAGTGTGGCCCTCATCATTTCTTTTTTTTTTTTAACTTCAAAATAAATACCTTTATGTTTCCAGATTACCTGGTGGTAAAGTTTCAGATTACCCATCCTAAAGATGGGGGTGTCTCACTGTCAACAGTTGTCATAGCCGGCATGCTGTATTGTTCCCTCACCCGGAGTTGGAGCCTTCCCACGATACTAATTAAGATTAAGCGGTTCCGAAAATGAATGAATGAATGCATGAATGAATATTTCCAGATAGTGATGCTATACCAGATTAACATGGAGTGTAAAGCTAGTACAACCATTATAATTAAATATGACGCTGGGGTTGAGTATGAGTTTGTGGAAAAAAAGAGAGAGGTCAGGATGTTGATAGATGTAATTAATGAGTTTCTTTTTTTTTCCCCCTTTTTTTTCTTTTTTTGGTAGTAATGATGGAAGACATTAAGGAAGGTCTGGAATAGGACTTTGTTTACACCAGTATAGGTTTGTATGTGTGTATCTGTGGCATGTGGTGTGATATTTTGTCTCAGAGTGTGACCACCTTAGAATGTGCACTGTTCGGAATATTTAAGTGTCAGAAAATAAGCTGAATTATCCCGCTTGGCTACTCTACGCTTGCCATAACCAGGGATGTACCAAATTCGGTCTAGCAGGATGGCATTTTATCCAATCACTCATGCAGAGCCATCAGAAGCAGCAGTAAGCATTGGTTTCCCTGTGGATACAACCGGCGCTTTCAGAAGTTGTTCCACATCAAATACAAACATAAATAAATAAATAAATAAATCAATCAATAAATAAACAACTGCAGATATTTCATGACCTGTTCAAAAACTGCAAGACTACCACTGCAGGTCACTCCCACCAAGATGGTGTCTTTAAATGATATTGATGTCTTCCGCAAGATTTTAAAGCAGGTTAGAGAGGCATGGGGTGTGCAGGGAAATCAGCAGGTGGTCTGTCTCCCTTTCCCTGTCCCATTTATTTTGTGTGTCTCTAGTGCTTTCCAAGGAGGTGACATCAACACATTAGGGAAATTAAAAAAAAATCCTGTGCCAGTATGCTGGCACTGTGGATAGCCAGGGCACTTTCATGACCAAAAAAGATGATAAGAAGGGCCATGTTTTTTGTATAAATGAACCATATATCTCTGAGCACCTGGGTATATACACGGTGGATTCAAGCATGCTATGATTTTTGTGTGAAATTGCAGTGCAGAAAAAAAAAAAAAAAATCTGCATTATTATATGATTATTTCCTTCAGTTCAATTTATTCACAACTTTAACCTAAGACTTTCAGTATGTTCAACCAAATTGTGTTTCCTCACATTTCAATACTGGTGCACTTTATCATATTGCATTAGCAGCTGCGTTAAGAAAACTGCATTTCACCGTAAAGCTTATTTCATTCCCAAACAATCCAAGTGACAATCATCATGTTCTGTAATGATGACTGCATTGTAAGATTATTAACAGGCCTATGCTGTATACCATTTTAATATCAGATACCCAGTGTGTCTCACGGCAGTTCATTCATTCATTCATTCATATATTTTCTGAATTGTTCATCATCGTTCATTTTCTGTAACCACGTAATCTTAATCAAGGTTGTGGGGAGGCTGGCCCATCTCAGCCGACTCTGCACAAGGGCAGGGTATACCCTGGAGACCTCGCCAGTCTATCAATGTCTAATGTAAGTACTGAAGAGGTTTGAATTCAACAAGTATATATTATAGCCTTGATAATTAAACTGTGGATTCTTACCCCAATAAAAACTTCAGCAATTCAGATTTCCATGCAGGTGGCAGAGTGGAACAGTGGTTAGCATGTCATTAGGCTCAGGTGTTTCAGTGTGGAATTTGCATGTTTGTCCCATTTTGTGTGGGTTCTACAAGATACTCTGGTTTCCTCCCACAGTCCAAACACATACACAGTAGGCTAACTGGCTTGTCTAAATCACCCCTAAGTATGAGTGTGAATGGGTATGGCTGTTGGCCAAGCAATGGCCTGGAGAACTGCCGAACTGGGCATCAGCCTCCCTGTGACCCTAATTAAGATTAAACAGTTTAAAAGATGAATGAATGGGATCCCTATGCCAGACGCAGCATCAAAAGGTCTATCCAAGCACTGCCTATTAATACAAGAGCAAAGGTTTGATCAAAGCCTCATTAAAAAAGTTATGACTCCCGAGGTCTTTTGTTACTTTCTTTGACAAGCTTTCAGTTATGAAATCCTCAGCAGTATGTGCATTTATAGTCCATTGCTTGAGACAAGGAAGACACAACCTCCATTTTAAACATTGGGATCAGGGGCCTGAAAAGGGCAGTGGTGGCCTAACAGTATAGGTGGTGGATCACTGATCCTAAGGTTGGGGGTTCAAGCCCCACTTACCGCAGGTTGTCACTGCCCCCCAAACACCCCCCCCCCCCAACCCAGTGTAGCTAACTGGGTTATTGAAGGTCTGCCATGTCTCTCACTGTCTATGGTGTGAAGTTCATGTAAAAGAATCATTGCTGACTTTCGACAAGGGTAGGCTGCATAGCCGTCAGCGTGTTTCCACCCTGCAATGGCCTGGCGAGCCATCCAGGGTGTACTCTAACCTCGCCCTGAGTCGGCTGGGATGGGCACCAGCCTCCCCACCACCCTAATTAGGATTAAGAGTTTCCAGAAAATGAACAGAAATGGAATCAGGGGCCCAGATGCATATGAGATGTCTGGATACTTCTTAAATCTGGCTAGGAGATTCAGCAGGGTGGGCTCTGTGGGGAATGCAAACAGTGCAATGCTCTAGGTTGGGCTACATTGGATCTAATATGTCTGTTACTTTGACATGTGCTATTTATGTAAACACTGTTTCAAACCGTGTTTACTTCGATATGAAGATGGTGTTGCCTAATGGCAGCAGCCAATTTCATTAGCATGTGCTCTGACATAAACCATTCCTGAGCAGGATTTGCAGTCAGAGAAAAAGGACTCTAGATTCCCCATGTGTGGGATGTGCTGGACAAACAAGTCCGAACTATGAAGGCTTCACCTTAAAACATAAAATAATTAAAGGATATTTAGCAAAATGCTTGTTGCCAAATACCACCGCACACCCTGTAAAGTCCCTTGAGTTCATGCCTACATGGACAGAATCACTTTTTTTTTTTTTTTTTTTTTTTTTTCCTGGGGTGGAGTGGAGTTGTCATTGTCCTTCTGCATAACCACTTTTTCTTGAGATTTAGTTTACAGACAGACATTCTAACATTTTCTCTAAATGCTCACTGGTATAATTAAAACATTTATTTCTGTATTGTATTGTCCACATGATCTTTAACAAATCGTGACTCCTTGCAACCTTACCATGCACGTCATTGTTGTGTTCTCCTGATGATGGACACACAGACATTAATGTTAGCCATGAGAAATGGTTGGACTTACTTGGAAGTTACATTGGGTTCCTCTGAAACCTTGTGAATGATTATACAGCTTACTCTGGGAGTGTTTTTTGTTGGTCTTTCACTGGAATTTAAGGGCAACAATTTTTAATTTAATTAATTCAAACAAAACATTTTTGGGGGGCTCTTCAGGAATATCTCTTGGATGTGTCAAGATAGACAGTACTTTATCAAACATGCATTGTCAAGAACAGATTTTGATAAATGTCTGCTATTTTAATAAATAGGGCAACCATTCACAATCTGATTATCATCATCTTAATTAAGAAACACCTAACTCGATCTTCATTTTCAAATCACATGCTAATTCTAGAGGTACCGAGACTTTGTCCACTTATATGTAATATTATATTTTGGCTTATTTGTTCCATTGGTGTTTTTACCAAAAAAAGTAGGTATACAGTAGTACCTCAGTTTACGATAGTCCCAGAATACGAAAAATCCAGTTTACAAAAATCATTTTCCTAATTTTTTTGTCTCTGTATACGAAACAATTTCTCCTTGCGGAACCCGCCATTCAAACATTAAAACACGCAATTCAAACATTTAAACAATGCCGACTTGCTCTCCTACTGACTACATGTCCCAATATCCCACCCTGCTGGGCTCCCATTGGCTAGGAGGGATGACGCAGCACCCTCCCATTGGCTATTATGGAGCTGCATCTCCCATAATGCTTTTCGTGTACAGGACATAGTTACTGGCATTTCACCTTCCATAAACAGTTGTAAGATTATAACTCTGCTAAAACATGGTCAACACACACACACACACACACACACATACACACACCCACACACACACACACACACACACGGGCTCATGGCATGCGGTTGAGTGATATCGCAAAGGAATATGGCCAAACCCATCTACCATCGGTATGATATTGAAGCAGAAGGAGGCTTAAAAGGTATACTTTTATAATTTTAAAGGGTTTAGGAGGTAGTATTGGGGGCCTTGGAACGAATCACACGCTTTACATGTAAAATGCGTTTCAATTTACCAAAAATCCAGGTTAAAGAAAAGGCTCTGGAACAGATTAATTTCATAAGGTGAAATACTGCTGTATAAATAAATAATAGACTAAAATAATATACAACCCCCCTCCATGCCATGGTTGCAGTTAATGCTGTTGAGTTCAGATGAAGTACATCTGTGACCAGCTAACCTTAGAAAACATCAATATCATACAGTCGTCACAAACTTGACACCCACTAGACTGTAGGAATCTAATGATTATCTAATAATGAATCTAACAATACCTGTCAAAACATTTGAAGGGCGACTGCTTTCAGTTTTGCAGTATATGAATTAATTCATTATTTTTTTTAAGATTTATAATTTTAATTAGGTATACATTTAGGCTGGCATCCGTCTCTGGGACGACGGAACAGTCAGTTGGTCTACTGTGTAAATATTTGGATTGTGGAAAGAACCAGAGTACCCAGAAAAAACCCATGCAAGCAAAAGGAGAATACATGCCAACTTCACATAGAAACGAGAGATGAGCATTAGTCCAAGGTCTTCTTGCTGTGAGGCGGACATGCTAACCACGACACCACAGTGCCGCCCAGAATATAAATTATGTATTCTAAATAAATTATACTGTTAGATTGAGATAATGTAGAAAATGAATTTGAATCATTAATAAGGATTGGAATGGGTTATGTTTTGCTGGGCGGTTTGATCTGTGGTGAGTGTTCTACAGCCAACATTATTTTATAGGTCTGTAATATTGAAGGCGGTGATTTGCGGGGTTCGCTGGTACAAGAGGATTAGCACTAAAAAGACTCACACACACAAATACAAAGAAACCATATTTGAAAGCACCAACTACAGTTTATGCTCATAAAAAGGGCCAGAAAAAGTGATTGTGTGCTGGTCTAAAGGTGAATATTGTCTTGTTTGCTAAATATTTTTTTTAGAATATTTGACCTGGGTAAGTAAAGTGGGCACAGGAATTATGTGTAAAACCACATGCAACAAAACTGTGGCTCATGCGACTGAGAAAAAAGAAGAAATAATATTCTTGCTAGTCTCATACCATAAAGCATTATTTATTTTATTATTAACAGGGACACATCATGCCCACAAAGTAAATATACTTTAGTTAAAAGTAAACAATAAAAAAAGAGAGAAAAAATGTTAATGTACAAAAAATGAAAAAAATAAAATAATAAAATAAAGGTGGGAAAACCCACCTACATTCCAATATAATGAATGTATTTTCTGGTTCTGGACCCAATTGATTCATTCATTCATTCATTCCCTGTCACCACTTAACCCTTATTAGGGTCGCGCAGAGGCTGGCACCATTACCAGCCGAATCCGTGGGAGGGCAGAGTACACCCTGGAAAGCTCAACAGTCCATCGCAGGTTGTAAACATGCTGACGGTTATGTAGCTACTCATGTCGAAAGTTAGCAATGGTTCTTTGACATGAAACTCACAACCATAGACAGCGAGAGACATGGCCAGCCTTTGATAACCAAGTTAGCTGCACTGGGGGGACAGTGACAACTCATACTCATTGAGAGTGGGTCTTGAATCCCCACCCTTAGGATCAGCAATCCAGTATATATATATATATATATATATATATATATATATATATATATATATATATATATATATATATATATATATATATATATAGACTCTACTACAGCTATAAGATCGGAGTATCTTCGGGCGTGTATAACTAAGCAGAGCTAACATGCTATTAGCGGAGCTAGCATGCTATTAGCAGAGCTAACATGCTATGGTAGGCAGCTCAATGCGAGCCGCATCCCGGCTAACAAAGAAGCTCAGGCGGGAAGGGGACGAACGACAACTCCGGCGCTTGGGATTGCAGGGGATGAAGGCCGTGTAGCCGGCTGGTATAATCGCCTTATCGGGTGTACGCTCTTCGAGCCATGTTTCACAGAAACACAGTCCTGTAGATCCCTCTGCGCTGCAATCTGAACATGAAGCTTGTCCATCTTGTTTAGAAGGGACTGAACATTTTCAAGCAGTATGGCCGGAAGTGCTCACCAAGCACTGGAGAATCTGAGAACTCCGCCTGGACTTATTGTTAGCATTGAGCTCCCATAGCATAGCATAGCATAGCATAGCAGCTCACGATAGAAGTTGTTGCGTGCTTAGTTGCCCGAAGCTGCTCATGGCTGTAGTAGGGTCGACCGGTCATAGACGAGTATAGTGCAAAACATGAACAAATTATAATGAACAAAGAAAGAATTTGACCCTGAGAACTCCGCGACGTTGCCCTCTAGGCAGTGCCATCTTGGAGACGTCACTCCAAGACGTCACTCCAAGTTCAATGTAAAAGGACATGAAGCGTAATAAAGTTTATCCTTTTGGCATCATTTGTTAAACATGCTACAGAACATAAATCCTCACGCACAAACATTCTCAGAAATAACTTGGGTACTGTACTGGAATAATAATTGAAAAAGACTTTAATACGAGTGCTTTACAACAGTATATGCTGTATAATGTTTATATTTTTTCATAAATAAAAATAAGAGTAAAAATTGAAAAGTTTTTCTTAATCATTACTATATTTTACTACATTAATACTGTATTAATGAGTAAGACTGTCTATAGAATGTGTTTAAGAAGCATATTTTAATGCATGTCATAGATAAATAGTATTTTACTTCTGGCTGCTCATTCGTGCATGTGACATGATTCATGGGGTTTTACTTCCGGGTACAGAACTCGCGGATTATCTCGATTCGCAGGAGGGCTCGGAACCAAACCCCAGCGAATGTCGAGGACCTACCGTATATATATATATATATATATATATATATATATATATATATATATATATATATATATATATATATATATTAGGAACTACTTTGGAAAAGTAAATGGTAAGTTTATCTGGTCTGGTGTCGAGTAAAAAGCTGCCAATGAGGCCTGCGCTCCCTTACCAGTGGCTATGTTTTTAAATTTAGCCACATTAAAGAATGCGGTGGGAAGCATGCAATCATCGCTGATTTTGAGCCAACTAATTACCAGAAGATTGCTCGTTATTGCCATCCATTTCCAGTTGCATCACCATTAGTCCCTTCTGCCTCATAACAAGTGACTGCTCAAAAATTGCATGGAAGACACAATCATATTACAAGGTTATTTGGGGATAAACCAGGAACACTTGGCTATTTGTCTCAAACTAGGTCTCTGGTGTCATTACAATAGCTTTATGATGGTATCCTGAAAATCAAGACATTGCAAGCAGTTACAGATTATTTATTTATTATGACACAAGTATTAGCAAAATATCTATTCTCTTTATAAAAGCAGTATTGAAATCACATCTATTTGTAGTCCAATAGACTTTTGGTCCCTGATGTCTGTATTAGGGTTGCTTGTGACTCAGACTTGTGTGCATAATAAAAATGGCCAATGGCCTTTTGGACAATAATGTAGTATTTTAATGGAATAGAGAAACCATTTAAAAATGTCATGATCTAATGCAGGCCACCAATCCTACTGAGAGAGATTGAGTATGACAGAAGAATGCAGTGCAAACAGATGAAGAAAATTAAGTTGACCTTTATATGCCTCTGATGTGACCAGTTCAAAAAACAGTGACACAGAAAGATAGGAGTAATGAAAATGTCACCTTTCTCCCAGTTTATTATATTGACGCTAAATGGCCTGCATAGTCAATAAACCTGGTGAGGTGAGCCATGTAAAGCCTGTACAGTAAATAATCTGCACAAATGGCCAATGGGTCATCTGGAAGCTGTATTTCCGTTTCATTATCCACAATGTTTCTGGCTTCTGGAAGCTGAGAATGTTAAGTAAAAGTAAAGGATGGTACAGCAGTCAAGAAACGAGCAACTATCTGTTATTATCAATAAAGCTGACACCCATGTGATTTCCTCCTCACCCAAATATTTAAAAAAACCTAATATTTAAATTTAACACATAACTCACTCAGCCAGAAAAAAATAATTAAAAAAACATGTAAATAGACCTGGCAACACTGGCACCGAGGAAAAGACAGGAGGCAGGGCTGGAGGTAGCAGAGATGAAAATGTCGAGGTTCTCTTTGGGAGTAACGAGAATGGATAGGATCAGGAATAAGTTCATCAGAGGGACTGCACATGTGAGAGGTTTTGGAAACAAAGAGGCTAGATTGAGATGGTTTGGACATGTACAGAGGAGGGATAGTGAGTATATTGGCAGTAGAATGCTAAGGTTGGAACTACCAGGCAGAAGGCTGAGAGGAAGACCAAAGAGAAGATTTATGGATGTGGTCAATTAGGGCATGAAGGTAGCTGGCGTAAGAGAAGAAGATGCAGAGGATAGGGTGAGATTGAGGCAGATGATTCGCTGTGGCGACCTCTGAAGGGAACAGATGAAAAGAAAAGATTGTAACGTGAGCTAGAAAAATTCCTGAATAAATTTTTGCGATGTGCTGTAACTGCTGCCAGAAAATATATGAAAACTGGCTTGTTTAACTGTAGAACAGGAACATTCACATGTTTACACAGGTGTTAATTAATCAAAGAATGAAAAAAAGGTGTATGCTTTGACTGAAACCATTATTGTGGGGTTTAAACTAAGCTCTATACTGCCCTCCCAAGCCAGACCGCAGTATCTGCAGTTTCATGAAACTGCAGATACTGCGGTCTGGCTTGGGAGGGCAGCATACATGTTAAGATATGTAAATGTTTATGCATATTTACATATTTATTCTATTATATACCAGTATTCCATCTGCCTGTCTGAAACCAACCAAACAGCAAAGTGTGTGCACACAACAGGTGTGTGTGTGTGTGTGTGTGTGTGTGTGTGTGTGTGTGTGTGTGTGTGTGTGTGTGTGTGTGTGTGTGTGTGTGTGAGAGAGAGAGAGCAACTCTGGTGCTGCAGTAATAATGATTGTCAGCACTTCACAAACATGTGTAAGTGTTCTGAAGCAGGTGGCTAATTTTGACAGCCCACTTGCCTTTAGTTATATGAATGTACTTCATACAATGGAATATAAAAGCATAATTTTATTAAACAGCTACTTCAATCAAGGTATAATCTTTTCTTAATCAATTGTTTAATTATTAATCATTGAGCAATTATTTCGGACTCGAAAACAAACATTTTAGCGTGTAGTCAACCATTATTAAACAGCCAATACACCTCTCAGAAACAATACTAAAACCACTTCCATGGTCTGAAGAAAGGCAACCCAGTATGCAGGACAGTGCAATCCATTGTGGGCCTGATACTTTTCTATCATGGCCAGTATTAACAGTTTGTCCGGTCTGTAATACAGTAGGTCTGTGGGATATGACCCTTCCCCACACATATACATTGATGAGCCTTTGGCTCACTGCTTTTCATTCCATGAGCAAATTTTAGTAGGTGGAGCCTCGGTACTCGAACTTAATCCGTTCCAGACGGCTGCTCGGATTCCGATTTGTTCGGATTTCCAATCTGATTTTCCCATTAGAAATAATGTAAATGGTCTTAATCTGTTACGTCGTCTTTTGAACAGAAGTTAATGGTATCGTAACTCATACCGTAGGTCCTCAAATTAAGTGAAAAAAAAAAAAAATTGAATACAGTACACCAGGGGCCAGAGGTAGCTCTTTTGATGACTGTATCTGGTTCTCAGATAAATCAGGGGGGCTTTCTTAACAGAATAACTAATATATACTTTCACTGTCATTTAAATAAAAATTCAAAAAAAAAAAAAAAAAAAGCCATCAAATAAACAAAAACACATTTCAATTTATACATCTATTTTCAATGCCACGTCACTGTGGCGCACAGCGGAAAGCCAATCCTTTCTGTACGCTAGTATGCGGGCAGGTCCGATACCTTGAAAACTTAATTTTATTGGATTATAACAACAGCCACAGACTGTGCGTGTTGTTTTTGAATAAAGAAGTACATTTCCCTTGTTTTTGATCAGCTCATTTGCATGAAGCCAAGCACAGCTGGCAAGCAAACCCACATGGACAGACATGGAAAAACTTCAACCCGCAGACCAGCTGATTGCCAAAACTTGGGACGCGCTTCCTGTAACATGAACACTGCAGTGTGTGAGTCCTGTCGTATTGACCATATTTGGCTCCACATGCGCACACCTAGCAGTCCTTCTCACACCTGAAAAACATCAAGCTTCATCAAGCAAATATTAGCTTCAAGGATTAACTGTTCACTTTCTGCTTAAAATACCCCACTCCTTGGTAAGTTCCCCGGAACAGGATACTCAATGTTATTTACTTTACTTGTCAGTTGTCATAATATTTAATGTTCTAAATTATTGGTGTGTATTTAGATTTTAAACACGGACAGAAACCTAATTATGATTTAGAAACACGACATTGTTAATGGCAACAAGGCGCAATGCAATTTAGTGAACTTAAATTAATGCTCATCTTATGGACTGGTAAATAATACTGATTTTTTTTTTTTTTTTTTTTTTTTTTTTTTTTTTTTTTTTTTGTCTATGAGGGGGACTTATCCAAGGGTGAAAGGAACATGCTAAACATTAATTGTGATGGCTCGATAAAAGAGGAGGAAATCTTAGCATTTATAAATAACAGTAGCAATTTAAGCAGGCAAATTTATTCACCCAATTTACTTGGGCAAACAAAAGACTAAATATATTTATCAACTTTATCAATGTGAATTGCAAAGTCATATTTTTAATATATAGATCATAATGTTTACACACCACAAAATGTTGAACATTTTACACACACACACACACACACACACACACACACACACACACACACACACTGGACAGTGGTGGTCTAGTGGTATAGGGTGCTGGATCGCTGATCCAAAGGTTGGGGGTTCGAGTCCCACTCTCCACAAGGTTGTCACTACCCCCCCCAGTGCGGCTAACTGGGTTATCAAAGGCGGGCCATGTCTCTCACTGTCTATGGTGAAAGGAATGTAAAAGAACCATTGCTGACTTTCGTAAAGAGTAGCTGCAAAGTCGTCAGCATGTTTCTGTCCCTTGCTAAAAAAGAATTGTGACAGGAAGGGCATCCGCCGTAAAAACCTCTGCCAAATCAAACGTGCGAATCAGATGATTCGCTGTGTCGACTCCCGAGTAAAAGGGAAAAAGTGGAAAGGAAGACAGACACTCACACACACACACACACACACACACACAAATAAATAAAAAAGTCAGTGTTTGTCGCACAGTGAATAATAATAATAATAATAATAATAATAATTGATAATTAGTTTTGTGGGAATATGAGAGGTCAGGGAGGGTAGTATCTCTGTTAGATGGGCATGCCACACACTTTGGGATGTTCTGCCTTCACTGGTCCCCACCTGGCACTCGGCTCGCACCTGTGGCTTCAAGTAGCCTTGTACATGCAACAGAGGCCACACCCTGTAAGCACCTTGACCAGCAAGCTAAACCAGATGAGGGTAGTTGAATGGTGTAAGCCCTCAGTAACTTTAAGGACTTGCCTATATCCGAGCATGTGTAGTCAGCATAGGCAGTTTGGGCGGATGATATTATAATAATAATAATAATAATATCCTACAGCCAGGAAGGCGGCACTGCAACACTGTATGGACAGTGAAGTGCGTAAACTGGCACTCAAGATGTTTTGGCCATCCACTCCAGCCAAGGAAGTCTTCGGGTGTGACAACTTTTCATACTTCCGGAAACTGGTTTCTAAGGCCAAGAGAGTGGGATTGTCCCAGTGCAACGACATTACCACCTCAAAAGCATTCTTACACAGGTTTATGTGCTTTCTTCACTGAAGTCTGCTCTTCAAAAGTCCTGCAGCGATCGGAGAGGTGCGAAGCAACAGGTGGAGGTGACCATTAGAAGTTGTAGCTCTAAACCTGTATTTATGCGGCTTGTGGACTCACTCAGCTCTGTGCCCTGGGCATAGCTACTGAGCAGCCCTATTTAGGATTACACTGTTCACTTTTCAATGGGGAGGGGCCTAGGAAAGGTGGCCTGTGTGCCTTATCTCAACAGGCCAGTTTACCATTGCTGGAAGTTCAACCCCCTTTGCAGTCAAAATCAGAAGAGAAACAAAATCAACAAAGTTACTACTGAAGCCTGGAACAACTCTCATGACAAACACAAAACTACCTAGATGCAAATCTACACATTACATTACCATCCCAGCCCAAAGACTGTCTGCTCAACCTTCAACACAGAGAGGCTCATGCATCACCACTGCAGGAACCAGCTTCAAGAGGAGCTGGATGAGAAGTTGGCACAGCACAGATCCCTGACAGGTAGTGCCACGGAATGTTGGCATCAGTTCAAGCAGATCATGATTGAGACAGCTAAGTGAACACTTGGTAAAATGAGAAGAATAGACCAAGATTGGTTTGATGAGAACCAAGAAGAGAGCTGTGCGGCACTGGGGAAGAAGAATAAGGCCTTCCTTGCATGGCAGAATGGTCCCACCTCAACCTACAAATGGGATTGCTTCAATTGCCTCCAGAGTCAAACACAGAAATAGCTTCACCAGATGCAGGACAGTTGTTAGAGAGAAAAAAAGCACAAGATGTTGAGCCTTTTTCTGAGACTCACAAATCAAAGATGTTTTTTCAGTGCCATATATGGATTCACAGTCTAGTGCCACCCCTCTGTTTTCAGCAGATGTTATCACATTCATAAATGACAAAGAGGGCATCAATGGAAGATGGCAGAATAATTTCTGCAATCTCCTGAACAGACCAGACCGTCCTCTCTCAACAATGCTACACTTAACACTATTCCACAACAAAGAAGAACTTGGTCTGCTGCCCATTCTGGAAGAGGTCAAGAAAGCTATTAGCCAGATTAGTACAGGAAAAGCACTTGGGAAAGACAGGATTCCAGCTGAGATTTACAAAGCTGCAGGTCCAGCGGCACTAGAAGCTTACTACAGTATGGTCACCAGCAGTTGGGAAAATGAAGACATGCCACCGGAGCTTTGAGATGCTTCCATTGTCTCCATATTCAAGAACATGGGAAGCAGAGCAGACTGTGCAAATTACAGAGGAATCTTATTGTCCATCGATGGTAAGATCATCACAGGCATGAACCTGAACTGCCTGATAGCAATCAACTCTGAGACAAACCTCCCGAAATCATAATGTGGGTTTCACCAGGGCTGAAGTACTACCGACATGGTATTTGCAGTCAGGCAATTCCAGGAGAAATGAATTGAACAGAACATACACCTGCTTTCTGCCTTCATTGACCAAACAAAGGCCTCCGACACCGTAAACAGAGCAGCCCTTTGGGCATGTTGGAAAAATACCTTATTTTGACAACAATACTGTTTTTATAACACATTGCTACTTTTATCAGTTATTTGTATGACAGTTTACTATTCCATGAGCCACTTGCAGACATAATGGTTAGTCATACAGCAATGTAATAAAAATACTGGGTAGTCATACAGCTGTGTGATAAGAAGAAATGCTCAAGATGAGGAAATACACAGAGTGATGGTACTGGTGATGGTACTGAGTGTAACCAAACACGAACCTTGAAGTACAGCTGCAAGATAGGGGGTGCTTAGGTTAAGGAAAACATGTAAAGTAACAGTGTTTGATTGTAACTACATGATGATGCTCGCTATTTTGAACATGACTGTCAAGTAATTAGTGTACCAAGGACAAATGACCACACAGAACAAGAGAACAAAGGGAAAAGATAATGTATTATTTAAATTGGGAAAAATAATATCACAAATTACTACACTTATCCAAAGGAATGATGGGCACTACATCTGTAGATGAAGAAGCCTCAAATGTAGGGGGCGAGGTCGGGGTGTAGACCGAAGAAGGTGCAGTAGAAGCGTAGTTGGGACTATAGTTGGAGTACTGTAGTCTGAATAGACAGGTGATAGCAGAGGAATATAGGGAGAACCAGGAGGATATGGGGAGTTGCAAGAACAATGAGGTGGTGAGGAACTCGCTTGTCTGGGTAGACTTATCAGAAGTCTCTGGGATAGACTGGGTAGCTTGCTCATGAGTGATGGGCGTGAAGGTTGAAACTGAGTAGCTGCCAGGAAGTGTAGAAAATCCAGAAGATCAGCGGAGAGAATAGATGGGAGAGGAGGAATGTGGCACTGTATGATGTTTCTCCTCCTCCTATACACAGTGCGATAGGTGGGATGAGCTAAAAGAAGCAAAAAGCAGAAAATTGATGTATAAGGTGTATATCTTGTGAATATTAATCAACTATAATCCAGTGCTTAAGCTTTACGAGTAAATATAGTAATGCATGAAGACTTAAGGCCCCGGTCATGCTCCTACTAGTGGTCACAGGAAATGTTGGTACACTAATTGCTAATGGGTAGAGCATGTAACCTCTGCAGCAGCTTAAAACAGATACTGGGGGCTAAATTCATGGAAAAATGCAGTTACTATGTTACTATGTTGAACTCAATCATTATAAAAAGTAGAAAGAATAAGTTACTTACACATCATGTCTTAAATTGAGACGTAATCTGTGAAACCAGAGTGTGTGTGCAGGTCAAGTGAACTCCAGCCAATAAATTAAACCAGGAAGAAGGTACAGTTGATCAGCACATATTTTCTAAAAACTCCACCCGAATTTTGTCGAAAATAAGGGGAAATTAAAAAGAGAAAATTATGTCATCACTTATGGGAGGCCAGTGTCGTAGTGGTTAGGGTGCTGCGCTCATGATCAGGAGGTTGTGAGTTCGAATCCCACTGATACCCTCACTGTGCTAAGACCCCTGGGAAAGGTCTCAACCACAAGTGTGCCTCTGTTCACCCAGCAGTATAAATGGGTACCAGTAAAATATACTGGGAAGGTAACCTGCGATGGACTAGCGTCCCATCCAACTCCTGGTCGCTTCACGCTACGGAAACCGGGGATAAGTACTGGCCTGATGAGCCACAAGGCTAAGCCACTAGACTCGGGTGTAAAAAACCCAACAGACTTACCACTTATGGGAGGATGACATCACATTAAGAGAAAAATGAGAAAATAAGGGGAAATTAGCAAATTATATGCAAATTAAGAGGAAGGGGTTAAAAGCTAAAAGGGCGAACATAAAAGGAAAATTAGTCCAAGCTGGAAGAGATGAGTCAGCTGAGTTGCAGTTTTGGATGGAGATAGTGTGTGACTAACAGAGCAATGTGATAGTTAGCTGCTGACCATGCACGGGGTTGATAGGTCAAGTACAGTAGGATAAGTGATTGTCTGCTGTAACTGTCAACCTACATCCACCCTGTCAGTGTGATACTATGGAATAAAGGATTGTTTTTGCCTCTTCTCATCTGATTGTGGTAAGCTTCATTATTTTATTAAGTGTTAAATGATAAAATAATTAATTTTATATTACTAAGTGTAGCATAAAAGCATAGCAGGGGGATTTTCTTTCCACCTGCATATGACCAACTTGGGCAGGAGGGCCTGAGTTTTTTTTTTTTTTTTTTTTTTTTTTTTCCCCCCAACAGGCAGTACTAGCAAAACTTGGTTGCCCCAAGTAGTTTGTCCGGATCATCCGTCTGCTTCACAACAACATGCTGGGAGTATTGATATCCGATGATTGCACCTCAGCTGCTTTTGACAGCACCAGTGGCATAAAGCAAGGATGTGTCTTGACTTCTGTGTTGTTCAACCTTTTCTTCACCTGCATCCTCAACCACGCAGGTGTGAACCTGAAATAATCACATGAAGGATCTCTTTGGTTTGTGTTGCCTGAATGCCAAAACAAAAACAGTTCAGAGGCCTAATCTCGAAGCTGTCTTTAGTGATAATTACGTACTCATGGCCCAGACAGAGAGTGAGCTCTAGCACATTGTCACCAAGTTTGCTGAGGCCACACAGCTGTTTGGAATGACCATCAGATTTGTTAAGACTGAAGTCCTGCATCAACCATCCTCAGGGACCACTGTGCCTTCTCTGACTGTCTCCATTGATGGAATTGAGCTGAACATGGTGAAAAACTTCAACTATCGAGGCAGCACAATACCCAGTGATGGATACTTAGACAGAAAGAGCAGTGCATTCCTGAAGATCACCTGCAAGTGCTTTGAGGAACATTGCTGCCAAAACTTGCAGGAAAAAAAAAGAAGAAGAAAAGAAAGTAACAGTGTGGTGCACACTGACTGCTGTGCTTCCATGCCTGAAGTGTTCAAGCGTATCTGTCTCCTGGAGAGGCCTCCACAGCCACCTCTGGGCACACAATAGAAAATGAATGATTACATATATCGTTATGGTCTATTCGACTGACCACCAACACATTTGCTTTTGTTTAGTTCTATTTGCTAGTTCTATTTGCTAGTTCTAGTTTAATTCCAGTGTGTTTCTGTCCCTTGCTAAAAAGGGTTGTGACAGGAAGGGCATCCGACGTAAAAACCTCTGCCAAATCAAACGTGCGAATCAGATGATTCGCTGTGGCGATTCCCGAGTAAAAGGGAAAAAGCCGAAAGGAAGACAATTCCTTATATGAAAACACATTTCAGGCCAGATGTATCCCAAAATATAGAACATCTTTAATGGTTTGAAAAACATCTTTAAATATTCTGAAAAAAAAAAAAAAAAAAACCCTGCATGCAAAATAAAGCAGTTTCGTAATTTTGTGTTAGGCCATAAAAGCCCACACACTCCTCTGCCATCTCTCAATGCATTTTTCCCTGTTCATGCTGTCTGTTCTGTTGGCATGACAACTGTCCCTGACCATTGACATGCCAAAAGAACATTAAATACTTTATCCCAACATGTTTTAAACCAAAGCCATATAGTAATGGTGGAAAAAACACCTTGATGAAAACACATATTTTAATAAGCAAGGATGGGGGGTGCAATTTGAAGAACCCCCATTATGTTCGGAATCAATGTGTCCTATTCCGTATTGAATAACTGACTGTGTGACTTTACAGGCACACCCCGTACCCTTATATATGTTAGTGACATATAAGTCCACTATATAACTATATATAAGTCCACAAAAAACTATTGAAGAATAGAATAAGCAGGTTTCCAAGATAACCAGTAAGGATGGCAGAGAGGCAGATATGCATAAAATGTTTACCCGGCAGAGAAGCAACAATGGGCATGGTATATGGCTTGTGAGAAGTCACAGATAAGCCAATATCAACCACAAGGTCAGTTTACTTCAGTAGGTTACTGGTCTTCTTTGTTTCATTCTGTAATGATAAGTTAAGAAGCCAAGATATTTTTTATTTGCTAGTACTGTATTATTACAAATTACTAATTAAGATAAATTACAAGTTCCTGAATTGTGTAATATAACGGTATATAGCAGCCAGGATGTGGAACAAGGAGACGTTTGGGATTTGATCATGAGCAAGTAAGCTCAGGCTGTACCCAGAATCACGCAGAGTTGGCTCAGGCTCCAGAGGTCTTGACAAATGAATAAATAATTAACATTAGAATAAAGTTTATTCAAAAACCACAATAGATATGAAATTAAAATGCATTCACATGTTAGCACACTGAAGTAATTATTAACAGCACAGCCTAAATAACAATTGTGATGAGAATGATGCTGTTCAGTGATTGGATGCTGGGAATAGTAGCAATATACAAATTACAAATATTTACAATATACGTGTTTAACATCATGACGGCGCTCCTGATAGCATTCAACCGTGCAGGATTTCCTGCACTTTTTTTATGATTCTTGCATACTTTAAACTTTTAGGAGGGGACTGTCCTGCAAAAAGTCAAGTGTCAACCATCACTGTCTAGCAGTTTTATATGCTTATTTGCAGAAGTGATCTGTATACAGGAATCATGCCTATGTACCAATCAAAACAAAGAATTGTGCATAGCCCGTATGTGGGTTATTATTTCGGCTAATCAGAAACATCTGCTTTTAATACGAGCCCTCCCAGGTGGACCCCCATTGATAAGGATACGTCCTATAGCATACGCCCAGGTGTAACTGACGTGCAGTGAGGTTGACAGCTCATGAGGTTCCAGATCATGTTTCCCTATATATATATATATATATATATATACACAACAAAAAAAGTGTTTTACTGGTATTTATATTATTCATTTTGTGGTATCAACCAAACTACTTACATGAACGCTGAAAATAAACAGAAAACAGCATAATTTTTTCATAAAAGACCCTGTACTTTTCCCTCCTGGTCTCCTTTTCCTTTCTGCTGTTCCTCTAAATATTTTCCCAGATGTAAAATTGAGCCAATGAACACGAACATAAACAAAAGCACATGGCCAGGCATGTCCTTAAATTTATGAAGATAGTGAGCAGGAGAATCGGGTGAAAAATACTTTCTGATAGGTCCATATCTGGCTCATCGCTCCATTCATTCAGAGCATCCAGTAGTTCTGTTGCATCAGTTCTAATAGTTCATCTTGTTGGGCATTTACCAAGAGAACAAAGCAGAATATTTTCCTATTTTTTTAAAGCACAGCAGAACAATCAAATGTGTTGTTGCTGGTGAACATTGTGGACATCAGAACACAGCTCCAGAACCTGACAGCATTCAAAATCGGTTTTGGAAACTGTTCCCCTGTGTCCAACCCGTCTGCTCACTTGTTTTAATTATTTGATGGACACAGGAAATGTCCCTCCTTGGTTCTGTAATGGTTGCACGGTACTCCTCCCAAAGAAAGGAAACTTGACAGATCCTAAAAATTACTGCCCTATGACCTGCTTGAATACTATGTACAAAATCTTTACAGGGTGTTTGACAAATCTCGTGTCATCCTATTGCTCCTCCAGTGAAATTATTTACCCGGAGCAAAAGGGAGCCAGAAAGGGATGTTGGGGATGCAAGGATGAGTTATTGGTCCAAAAAATGATACTTGAAGAGGCTAAAACTTACCACCGCAACCTCTCAATGTGCTGGATTGACTACAAAAAAGCATACAACTGTCCGTCATGAATGGATTCTGAAGTCTTTGCAATGTGTTGTCCTACCTGAGCAATTACTCCATTTACTCAAGTTTTTAATGAGTTGCTGGTCAACTCAGCTTGAGATGTACTCGCAAGGTTAGGTTAAGACTTCAGAACCTATTTCAATTAAGAGAGGAATATTCCAGGGGGAATTCTTTTAGTCCCCTGCTTTTTTGTTTGTCACTTAATGCCTTGAGTTTTTTGCTCAATAAAGAAGGTTATCATCCAGGACCTCCTCAGCACAGATCCCCAACACCTCTTACTCATCTCCTTTACATGGATGACATCAAGCTGATTGCCAAAGGGAGATTCCAACTTGAAGAAACAAATTCTCCTTGTCAAATCCTTTTTACAAGGTATTGGTATGACTGCCGGACTTGATAAATGTAACATTCTTCATTTAAAACGTGGAAAGGCAATCAATCATGGATCAGTTGAGTTACATGGAGGAGGAGTGATTGAGCATCTCGTGGAAGGCCAACCGTACACCTATTTGGGGATACAAGTTCGAGACAAGCTCCAGAATGCCCACATAAAAGACAAACATCGGGCCAAGTTCAAATCTCGTCTAACAAAGATCTGGAAATCAAGGCTAAATGCTAGAAACAAGGTCAAAGCCACAAATACTTACACAGTGCTTGTCCTTTCTTACTCTTTTAGTTGTTGATTTTGTCGATGGCGAAGTACTGCTGGACGGTACATCTACGTGTGTCAACCAGGTGAAGTCTTTCATAAAATCTGCTCAGAGTCGTCATTTCAAGGAAAAACTTTCTGGAAAACCACTACATCGTGTTTATGTGCAGTGTGTTAGGCAGAACATTCATCCTTCAGACTACTTTGCCTGGATGAAGTCGGCTGGTCTGAAAAGTGAAACTGAGGGCTTTCTTTTTGCTGCTCAGGACCGGTCACTTCCAACACGCAATCGTCAACGTAATATTATAAGGGAGAATATAAATCACAAATGTCGTTTGTGTAGTGAATTTAGTGAAACTGTCCAACCCCTTCTCAGTGGTTGTCCTGTTTTGGCACAAACATCTTATCTGAAAAGACATGATGGCATGGCACGTTCCTTTTATTATAGTCTCCGTCATGCATGTGGTTTTTACTCAGAGGTCCATCCATGGTACGACCCTGATCATGTCCAGGGCATCATGGAAAATGAGAATTTCAAGTTTCTTTGGAATCAGCCCATATACAGCCTGAGGAGAATTGAAGCCAACAAACCTGATCTTGTCCTTTTTGATAAATCCAATGGAATTATTAATATTCTTGAATTTTCTGTCTCTTTTGATAGCAATATGATTGACAAGATTCAGGAGAAGCATACAAAATATGCGGACCTCGCCTTTGAAATGTCTCGCTTGTATCCAAAGTACAAAGTCTTCCGACTCCCCATTGTTCTCGGCACCCTCGGTTTGGTACCTCCTGATCTAGTAACACAGATCAAGAGTGTGTCTGGGTTTGCTACCGGGAACACAGCCATTCTGACAGTCTGGGCAATGCAGAAGGCTGCAGTGTTGGGGAGTCTCCATATTCTCCGGAAAGTTCTTGGTGGGTTTGAATAGGCAGTGCTTCCTGGGAGAAGTCCCATTTGCTGTCTGGGCTGCGTGTGGAGAGGGTGAGGGCCCTGAGCTGATGATGAGCCTAACCAGCCTGACTGTGCCAGGATCACCCAATCCCTCTCTGCTGCATAAAAATCTTTACTATAAATAATAATAATAATAATAATAATAATAATAATAATAATAATAATAATAATACATTAACATTAATAATAA
This sequence comes from Plotosus lineatus, assembly GCA_024760905.1. Lineage (NCBI taxonomy): Eukaryota > Metazoa > Chordata > Actinopteri > Siluriformes > Plotosidae > Plotosus > Plotosus lineatus. Next base: position 22,057,264 of record CM045744.1, read on the forward strand.
AAGAACAGACAATAAGTCAACTAACCCTTCTGATCATCGACTGCAGCAACGATGCCCCATAAGTGCAAATTCATCACATGGGCAGGCATGAGGTGGTGCGTAACAGTGAAGGAGGAGGAGAATCTTGTGCATGTACACACTACGAATGCCAGTGATGAAAGGCTCGCCGTGAGCTCCCACAAGGCCAGTACTTTTCAAACAGTGGGGTAGGTATGCAGCCTACTCATGTCAAAAGTCAGCAACGGTTCTTTTACAGCCAGTTACGTATGCCTAATGGATTCTCTCAGACGAGCCCCCTCTTGCTACGGATAGGAAAATTTAGAGGATTGAAATTGCCCCTTGAAACCAGCAAAGCATGACAGACCACGACATAAACTAAAAACACTTTAATACTATGAACAACATCTTACAGCTAAACCACATGCAAATTAACAAAGGGTCCCATAGTCACCAAGTGCCCGCAGCAGGGTAAATTTAGAGATGGCGCATGTGCTGGCGGGGAAAGGCTTGCCATCCCGTGTGTCGGATGCAACACATGATGATCATCCTCGCATGGGCTGTGTGGGCACATGGATGATGGACTTTGACGATGAGGTCCCAAACAACGAAACTTAGGTGAAGTGAGTTCCATGGTTTACCTTGGATGAGTTGATCCACCGAGATGAGTCCCCTTAGATGATCTGTCCGAAGCCACGAAGAGACCCGGAGACAGGTCCTTAATATTGATTCCTTACTGTTCGGGAAATTTCCATTCTGGAAAATTCCACAATCAACTGACCCACCACCAGGGCCCATGCACAACAAGGTCCCCCTCGTGGAAAATTCCAGACTCAAACAGCTGAGTCACACCATGTGACTCTCTTCCATTATTTTTATATTTACATTCACACAAATATTTACATTCCCATAACACACCATAGACAGCAAGAGAAGTGGCCGGCCTTTGATAACCCAGTCAACTCCACTGTGGGAATAGTGATAACCCACTGAGAGTGGGGATTGACCCCCCAAATTTGGGATCAGTGATTAAGTACCTTTGCTACCAGGCCACCACTGTATGCATGCATGCATAGACACACTAATATATTCATATATGAAACCAAACTGTTGTTCACAAATGCTGACCTCTGCCCTTAGTCGAGCTTCCACTATTCTTTCCCATAACTTCATCGTATGGCTCATCAACTTTATCCCTCTGGAGTTGCTGCAACTCTGCACGTCGCCCTTGTTCTTAAAAATGGGCACCAGCACACTTCTCCTCCACTCCTCTGGCATCTGCTCACACTCTAGTACCTTGTTGAATGTTCTTTTCAGAAAATATATGGCGACCTCCCCTAGACACTTCCATACCTCCACAGGAATATCATCAGGACCAACTGCCTTTCCATTCTTCATCCTCTTCAATGCCCTTCTCACTTCAGCCTTACTGATCTTTGCTACATCATGCTCCTCAATGGTTACCTCTTCTACTCTTTTTTCTCTCTCTCATTTTCCTCATTCATCAGCTCTTCAAAGTACTCTTTTCCATCTTCCCAGCACACTTCTGTCATCAGTCAATACATTTCCCTCTCTGTCCTTTATCACTCTAACTTGCTGCACGTCCTTCCCATCTCTATTTCTCTGCTGTGCCAAACTATATAGATCATTTTCTCCCTCGTTACTATCCAATCTATCATACAAGTCATCATACGCCCTCTGTTTGGCCTTAGCCACTGCTACTTTCACCTTACGCTGTCTCCCTGTACTCCTGTTTACTCTCTTCGGTCCTCTCAATGTCCCACATCTTCTTAGCTAATCTCTTCCTTTGTACACACTCCTGCACTTCCTCATTCAACCACCAAGTCTCCTTATCTACTTTCCTTCCAGAGGAAACACCAAGTACTCTCCTACCTTTGTCCCTGATCACATTTGCTGTGGTTGTCCAGTCATTTGGAAGCACTTCCTGGCCACCCAAAGCCTGTTTCAACTCCTCCTTGAAGACAACACGACACTCTTCCTTTTTCAGCTTCCACCACTTTGTCTTCTGCTCTGCCTTTGCCTTTTTCACCTTTCTCACCATCAGAGTCATTCTGCACACCACCATCCTATGCTGTTTGGCAACACTCTCACGCACTATGACTTTGCAGTCACTGACTTCCTTCAAATTACATCGCCTACACAATATGTACTCTACCTGTGTGCTCCTACCTCCGCTTTTATAAGTCACCCTATGCTCCTGTTTCTTCTGGAAGAAAGTATTCACCACAGCCATTTCCATCCTTTTTGCAAAATCTATCAACATCTGTCCTTCTTCGTTTCTGTCCTGGATACCAAACCTGCCCATCACTTCCTCGTCCCCTCTGTTGCCTGCACCAACATGTCCATTGAAGTCTGCACCAATGACCACTCTTTCACCTCTGGCGGTACTCTGCATCACTTCATCTAAGTCACTCCAGAATCTCTCCATCTCTTCTAGCTCACATCCTGCCTGTGGGGTATAAGCACTAACAACATTGAGCATTACACCTTCAATTTCATTCCTGACAAACTCCTCCTTCAAGATGACTCCTACTCCATTTCTCTTCCCATCCACACCGTGATAAAATAGCTTAAACCCTGCTCCTAAGCTTTTAGCTTTGCTACCTTTCCACCTGGTCTCCTGAACACACAGTATGTCCACCTTCCTCCTCTGCATCATGTAAGCCAGCTCTCTACCAGCTCTCTAACCTGCCATAGTTCCAACATTCAAAGTCCCCACTGTCAGTCTGAGACTCATGCCTTTCCTTTTCTCTCTCTGCCTACGGACACGCCTCCCACCTCTCCTTCTTTGACGTCTTCGACCAACAGTAGTCCAATTTCCATCAGCACCCTGTTGATTGACAGCACTGATGGCGGTCGTTGTTAACCCGGGCCTCGACCGATCCGGTATGGGGGTAGTACTTCTGATTTGCATCATAAATGTTTGGCATTGGTTTTACATCGGATGCCCTTCCTGACACAACCCTCTGAATTTCTCCGGGCTTGGGACCGGCATGAGGGGGAGAGACACTGGTTAGTGCCCCCCCCCCCCCACCTCATGGCTGCATTTTATATATATATATATATATATATATATATATCAGGTGATTCTAGAAGAAGAGAGAGGATGGTTTCACCACCCCCTCTCTTCTTCTAGAATCACCTGAAGAAAGAGGATGGTTTCACCACCCCTCGAAACAGATCTGTAGTGATAAATGGAGTTCAATAGAAAGTCTTTGTCCTGTCCTTTTATTTTTGTTTATTTGCTCTACCAAAAAGTATTGAGCACTCTCCTATGGAAGGATCTACTCAGAAAATCCTCTCTCTCTCTCTCTCTCTCTCTCTCTCTCTCTCTATATATATATATATATATATATATATATATATATATATATATATATATATATATATAGGGGCCATTAAGGCCAGCGAAGCCTTCTCTGCTGCCTAAATGCTATCAGAAGTACTGACCTACATTTATGACTTAAATGGCAGTATTTGTTCTATTAAATTGGATAAATTTATTCCCAACAATCTATTCTCTTTGTTTCATGCCATGACTCTTGGCTGCACCTGCTTCGAGTACATGTATGTTGATTTTAGATTTCAACTTTGATGTGCTGCCATGTTAATTTAATCAGCCTAAACCCTTCAAAATCAGCAGTGCGAGCCGATGTAACTTAAACTTTATCCATAGGGATTTTTTCTTTCATCGATCAGATTTCAGATTTGCGTTACAGGACCAGCAAGCTAGCCTACAACAGTGTCAGCATTTTTCTGTCCTCTGATTGTTCAAAGCTCAACTTGCTGAATAGTCTGTAGCGACCTGCGCACAATACATTTAAGATGGAATTTATGCACACAATGGCTGACAGAACAGGATAAAATAACTGTGTCAGACATTCTAAATTCCAGTTTCAAGGTAGACCTTCAAAAAGGAGAGGTCCAGGAGGTATGGATTACGCTTATTACATTTGGCTGTGTACCAATTTTCCAGCAGCTTCCAGCAATAAACACTCGTGAAAGTTGTGTAATGCCCAGTTTTACTAACAGAAATGCATCTCTCTGCAATCCTATGCTTTGTTGTATTGTGTATTTGTATATTATTGATGGTGTGCATAATTGTAATTCAGGCGCAGGTACCAAATACATGGCCCTCCACTGATATATATATATATATATATATATATATATATATATATATATATATATATATATATATATATATATATATGTATGTATATATGCATAGCCGTCATCGAGTTTTTGCCCTGCAATGGCTTTGTGTGCTGTCCAGGGTGTACTCTGCCCTCTGCTGAGATGGGCACCAACCTCCCCGCGGCCCTAATTAGGATGAAGCTATTCAGAAAATGAATGAACACACACACACACACACACACACACACACACACTTTCTGACCCGCTTAATGATAATTAGCGTCATAGGGAGGCTGGTGCTCATCTCAGTGCAGAATACACACTAGACAGCTCTCCAGGCCAGCACATTTATTTATTTATTTATTTATTTATTAATAATTCCTTAAAAATTAAACTTTCACTTCTTGCTCTCTTCATAAATTATAAAATGGATATAAAAGTAAATCACAATGATTTTGTTAGTAATTATATGGTCATGCTTCCCTGTCAAACTCCATCAGCATCATAGAAGCGAATCAAGCCCTTGATCAGTGCAGATTGAAGAATAGTGATATGAAGAAGGGAAACGCAATGTTGAACGCATTCAAAGAACCAATCTTTTCCACACTGACCTCGTGTGGAATATAATGAGGCCTCTTAATGAGCTCACACAGCACATACATTATCATGTCCCGAATAACTGATAAATGTTTCCATAAAAAGATGATCCAATTCAGCCAGTGCAATGAAATTACATCATGAATGCAAATGCACATAAATTTTAACCGCTCAATTAATCGCATCCAATTCTTCAGAACAAAAGGCTAGTTGGCTGGAGTAATTAATTATTGAGATGATAATCTAATGTTTCCAATTTAGATTTAATTCTGCAGTGCTGTGATAAAAGTCATTTTGTGCCATCACCGAAACCATCCAATTTATTTTTGTATATCCTGATATATTTAAAAAATCTAACCAAACTAAGGACACATTTTGTTGTTTTTGTGTGAATTACAGTCAGAAAGACACCCTGTAATGCACAGGAATGCACAGTCGCACAAAAAAAGGCTCAGGCACCCATTATTTGAATTGCCACTTTATCTGGTGGAAAGCTGTGATGTATGGACGGCCTCTCTGATCTTAACTTGGCGTTTCATTGTTTGACTTTTGTGCCCGTCAAGGGTTGTTCATCACAAGCACCATGATCAAACAGAATACTGACCATAAGTGCACTTGGCACCACGATACCCTATGTTGCAGTTCAATGATTGATGTGTCAGCGGGCTTGCGGAATGTTCTGGAAACTCAGGTATAGAAAGGAGCTGATCTTATCATGACCTGATGGTGAGCGGCGGCAATCCTCCAGACCTAGCAGACCCATGCATGTAGTTAGGGTCTCCAGGGAATGATTGGTGGAGACTTCTGTCAGAAGGGCCTTTAATTACCACCCCCAGCAGAGCCACAACCACATCCCAAAGTAGGCAAGGGACATGCAATATTGTGCCTCCATGTTTCACGCCTCCGTGTTTGTAGCGGCAGTTTATAGCTGTGGCGGAAAGGTCATCGGTGACTACCGTATCAATTACCCCAACACACGGTAGTGGACATATGTGGTCCTGGTGGTGGTGAGTAGGTGGGGGACTGTCCAGCCGAAGAAGAAGGACTATTGGGTCTTTTTGGCTTGTGGGACTTCTAAGCCAGACATATATTAGCAAGTCAAACGTGTTGCAGTTCAGTCCATCATTGATTCAAAATTTAGGGTGTGCAAGGAGTTTGGAGAGGGCCTGGAAAGCAGCAATTGGCTGACCTCGAAAAGGTTCTGGTCCACCATCAAACACCTCAAGAGGGGGAAGCAGACCTCCTTACCTCGACTCGGGATGTTGTTGGAAGGTGGAATATTTTCAGGTATAACTAATCAATCCCACCAGCACACCCTGTGTGGAGAAGGAAGACCCTGGGAATTAAGGTGGGGGACCACCAATTGCTGGGGCTGAGGTGACCGAGTTATTCAAAAAGCTTGTTGGTGGTCAGGCTCTGGGGTGGATGAGATTTGCTCTGGAAGTTGTAACACTGTCTTGGTTGACACATCATTGAACCATCACATGGTCATGAGGGGCTGTACCTGTGCAATGGCAAACTGGGGTGGTAGTTCCCCTTTTCAAAAGGGGAGCCAGATGATATGTTCCACTTGTCATGGGATAAAACTCCTCAGCCAAACCAAGAAAGTCTATGCAGGAGTATTGTAGAAGTACCAATAGGTTAAATTCATTCCCAGTTAAGGCTGGAGTCAGCCAAGGCTATTCTTTGCCATCGATACTGATCATCATTTTTTTTAAGGACAGAGTTGCTAGTAGCGGCTGAGGTGTTGAGCTGTTCTCGGCTGGTGGCCATAATATCTTGTCTCTGCTTTTTTTGTGTATGATGTTGTTGTTTTGGTTTCATCAAGCCAGGATCCCCAACTCACATTGGAGCGATTCGCAGCCAAGTGTGAAACAGCCGGGATGAGAGTCAGCACCTCCAGGTCCAAAGCCATGGCTCTCAGCTGGAAAAGGGTGGAATGCACCCTCCAGGTCTGGAATGAGGTGAAGTGAAAGAGTTTTTCTGGGTGTTGTTCACACGTGAGGGAAGGATGGAGCGGGGGATTTATAAGCAGATCATTGCAGCCTCTCTTGTGAAGCGAAACTTGTACCAGTCCATCGTGGTGAAGAGGGAGCTGAGCTAGAGGGCAAAGCACCTCATTTACCAGTCGATTTACATACCAATCCTCAGCAATGGTCACGGCTTTGAATGGTACAAAATTGCATATACACGTGGCTGAAATGAGCTTCCAGTAAGAACCCGTTGAAAGTGGGAACCCCAACCTTTGGATCAGTGACCCAGCATCTTATCACCAGGTCACTATTGCTCTTATATATACACACAAGAGATGTGCTTTTCTCAAATCTCTCTCTCTCTCTCTCTCTCTCTCTCTCTCTCTCTCTCTCTCTCTCTCTCTCTCTCTCTCTCTCTCTCTCTCTCTCTCTCTCTAGCTTTCATTCCTTGTTGTGTTTAGGAAAGTAACACGGTTCTGTGATCCAGAAAGCAAACATGAAAAGAATAAAATAAACAAGATCCACCCAAGCCTTCACCTCCACTAACAACGGAGGCACTGTGACAGGTGCTCACAAACACACACACACACACACACACACACACACACACACACACACACACACACACCATGGCGCACTACTCTACTGCTGCTCTGTGAGGCACAACATGCTGGAATGGACGATGCTAACACACACTCACACACACACACACACACACACACACACACACACACACACACACACACACACACACACACACACACACACACACACACACACACACACACACACACACTTCTCTGCAGAATGTAAGGTTTAACACAAGGTGTTCTCCTGACAATGCCCCCCAAATCTCACACACACCTCATGCATCATTCCAATTATTGTTTGCATATTTCTTCAGACCTGGGCATGGTGGCAGTTGTTTTGAATGCCCTCCACTTGTAAACAATTTTCCGGATGGGGTGATGGCTGGTGTTAAATTCTTTTGATAGCTATTTATGTCCTTTACCACCCTCATAAGGTAAGGTCTGTTGGGTTTTTTACACCTGAGCCATAGCGGCTCATCAGGCCGGTGCTTATCCCCAGTTTCCGTAGCATGAAGCAACTAGGAGTTCAACTCCTCCTGGATGGGACGCTAATCCATCGTAGGTTACCTTCCCAGTATATTTTTACTGGTACCAGTTATACTGCTGGGTGAACAGAGGCACACTTGTGGTTAAGACCTTGCCCAGGGGTTTTAGCACAGTGGGATTTGAACTCACAACCTCCCAATCATGAGCCCAGTACTCTAACCACTACCACCGGCCCCACACCACCCTCATAAGCAGCCACAGATTTCTTTCTGAGGGCTTCAGACAGTTCTTTGGATTTCACCCTAGTGCTAACTATCACTCCAACAGGGAACAACAAGACCGGGGCACATCAAGCTAAATGTCTAAGGTTTATGTTGGGCAAGCCTTCTTCAAAATGCTGGGTAACGATGTGCTAAACATGTGTACTGATCTGATACTGTATGATTATAGACATTTTAAATGGGGAAATATGGGGGGGCTATTTCCAAATTTTTCCTCCATTAAAAGTGATTTTTTTTCTTCATAAAGAGTTAAGTATTTAATGGGGTGTCCTAATTTTTTCAGATGACTGTATACTCAGCCCTCCATAATTATTGGCACTCTTGTAATAGATGTGCTCTTTAGCTTTTAATAAGTGCAGTTTTATTATTATTTTTTTTTTCAGTAATATAGAACCACAATGGGGGGAAAAGGGGGAAAATCCAACTTGTAATTCAATGCATTGATTCACTGGAGGAGGAAAAAAACAAAACGAAACATTATTTTACATCAAATCATGTGAGCCACACTTAATAACGCCCCTGATGTTAACTATATATATATATATATATATATATATATATATATATATATATGTATATATATATTTCTCAGGGATTTTTTTCCCACCTTAAGATTCACTTGAGTTGAGGGCTATGCTTTTTTTTTTTTATTATTATTGTTTATTATTATTATTATTATTATTATTATTATTATTATTATTATTATTATTATTATTATTATTATTATTATTTTTGTTGTGAGAGTATGATTCTGCAGTGTATATATTGTCATCTCTTTAAAGTATTACAACTTCACACTCTTTTAGGACACATCTACCAAAACATTAAATGCTGATGCTGTAACAATTCTCTGCATATCTCCTTAATGATGTATGGTGACCCAAGATTACAATTTTTGGGAAGGGCAGGACACTATCCGTTTTTAAAATATGCACTACAACCACATACCATCCATACAACCATTCTGTTTGTCATCCCCTCTTTATCTCTCATCCATTTCCCATCTTGTCATTGCTGTATTTTATCTTGTGTGAAAAAGAAAAATTATAAACCGTAAACACTGCAATACCTTCCAAAAATAACTACAAAGAATACAAAGAAATAATATGCAGGGTGATTTTTTTTCTCCC
>CM045744.1:22068975-22118975 GCA_024760905.1 Plotosus lineatus
CCTTCTAACTAATCCCTCTCTTTCACCAATCTCACCACACCACCACCACCACCAATTCTGTCCTCAAACATCACCCTCATATCTTCAATAACCTTCTCCCCTCCACTAACACTGCCATCAATCCTCCTCAGACAACCTTCACCTCTATATTTACAACCACCACCACCACCACTTCTCCTTCTCCAAAAAACATTTTCTCACCATCACCAGAATAACTCCCATTGCTGTAACCATTCCTTAGACTTAAAAAAAAAAAAAAAAAAAAAAAAAAAAAAAGAAAAGAGAAAGAATGAACATGTTACAACCCTATTTTTTGTATTTGCCAGAGAACTACATCTCCCAGAGTGCTAGCAAACTGAGCACATTCCACAAATATAATCAAGAAACATCAAGAGAACCTACTCCCGCTATTCTATGGCTGTCATGCCTTGGTTATGATTTTCATGGTCTGGATATCCATATTTTTCTTTGGTCTCCGAATGTTTTGGTCTTATGTTTGTTTACGTAGTTTATTCTCAAGCATATGACTATCTGTTATGTCTTCATGTTGATTTGTGTTTAAAGTTCCTATTCTTTGTGCTGCAAGTCGCCAAAAAAAGCTCTCATTTTTCATTTGCATCCTGCATCCAATAATAAACATAACAGAAATGTTAAAACATACGGTAAAAAAGAGAGGCAGAAAAAAACAAAAGGCTGAAGGAGAAGGGAATCCCTGGATTACGTAGCCGATCGGATCATTTCGGCTTAAAATAATGCCTTCCAGTGTGGCACAGTTGTGGTTAGCATGTCTGCCACGTAGCAAAAAAAAAAAAAAAGTTCTGAGTTCCCGAGCGCAGCGAAGGTGCTTCTGTGAAGAGTTTCCATGCCTGTATTTGTGTGGGTTGCCTCTCAGTACTTCTATTTCCTCCCACAGCCCAAACACATGTACAGTAGGCTAAAGTAGTTTCCAAATTCCACACAGGGGGTGAAAGTGAGTGTAAACAGCTGTAGATGTGTGCTTTGGCCCTGCAATACATTGGTGAGCTGTTCCCTCACCTTTGCCCAAAGTTGGCAGAAATAGGCTCCAGCCTCATCGTGACTCTGATAAGATAATCTGGCTTGACAAGTGAAATAGATAATTATTTTTTCGGACATCATGGTTATAGCCACTCAATCTGCTAGGACTTCTACAAACTCAAAGGATGATGATCTTGAAATTTTATTTATACGACAATTCTTGTTTCCAAAGTATTATTCTGCAGATCAGGGATGTCAAACTCATTTTTACCGAGGGCCACATCACTCAATTTCTAGGTAATACCCAAATAATTACAGATATTATATTGAAGAAGTGCAACTGTGAGATCTGCATCGCACAATAATTAGTTTTTCAAATTGTTTTGAACACTGTTTTATTGGATGTCAATGAAGCAAGTTCAGTTCAGCTCATTTTCTAGAACCACTTAATCCAAATTAGGGTCACGGGGAGGCTGGCACCCATCCCAGCTGACTCCGGGCGAGGGCTGAATACACCTGGACAGCTCACTAGGCCATCGCAGGGCAGAAACACACTGACGGCTTTGCAGCTACGCTTGTCAAAAGTCAGGAATGGTTCTTTTACATGCAGCTTTCACCATAGACAATGGGAGACATAGTCAGTCTTTGATAACCCAGTTAGCTGCAATTTGGGGGTGGGGGGATGGGCAGTGACAACCTGTCAGTCATGAAGTATTTCATGTTGATTGCTTAATATAAATGCAGCTAACTGGGTTATCAAAGGCCGGCCATGTCTCTCACTGTCTATGGTGAGAGATTTGTGTAAAAAAACTTTTTCTGACTTTCATCAAGAGTAGCTGCAATTTGGGGGTGGGGGGAGGGGCAGTGACAACCTGTTGGGAGTGGGATTAGAACCCCCTACCAACCTTAGGATCAGCAATTCAGCACCCGAAACCACTAGGCCACCACTGCCACACCAATAAAAAAACAATGAGGTTACTTCCCTATTTATGAGTTTCAGCCTTTTGTCTGATCTCTTTTTTACATATAAACATGAACATGAATGCCATCAACAATTAATGTTTGGTATGCCAGCACTTTAAAGAAATTGATGGGAGTGCAAAACATCTCAAATGTCTCAAATCTTCTTCTTCTCCTTTCGGCTGTTCCCTTCAGGGGTCGCCACAGCGAATAATCTGACTCCATCTCACCCTATCCTTTGCATTTTCTCCTCTTACACCAACAACTTTCATGTCCTTCTTCACCACATCCATAAATCGTCACTTTGGACATACCTTCACCTCTCGAGATTTTCCTGCACTTGTTCTCTGCTCTCACTACAGAGCACAATATCATCTGCAAACATCATAGTCAATGGGGAATCTTGTCTAACCTCGTCTGGCAGCCTGCCCATCACCATAGCAAGCAAGAAGGGGCTCAGAGCTGACAGTTGATGCAGTCCTACCTCCACCTTAAACTCTTCTGTCACACCAACAGCACACCTCACCGCTGTCTTACATCTCTTATACATGTCCTGCACCACTCTAACATACTTCTATGTCACTCCAGACTTTCTCATGCAATACCACAGTTCCTCTCTTGGCACCCTGTCATATGCTTTCTCCAGATCCACAAAGGCACAATGCAGCTCCTTCTGGCCTTCTATGTACTTCTCTATTAACAACCTCAAGGCAAACACTGCATCCGTGGGGCTCTTTCTTGGCATGAAATCAAACTGTTGTTCACAAATGCTGACCTCTGCCCTTAGTCTAGCTTCCACTATTCTTTCCCATAACTTCATCGTGTATATATATATATATATATATATATATATATATATATATATATATATACACATGTATATGAGACATTTGAGAAGGAGGGAAGGGGGCACAAACCAGTGTCTCTCCCTCATGCCAGTCCCAAGCCCAGATAAATGCAGAGGGTTGCATCAGGAAGGGCATCGGGTGTAAAACAAATGGCAAATAAAAAATGCGAATCACAGCAAAGAATTTCATACCTGATCGGTCGAGGCCCGGGTTAACAACGATCGCCATCAGTGCTGTTAACCAACAGGGTGCTGGTAGAAATTGGATGACTGTTGGTCAAAGACGTCAAAGTAGGAGAGGCAGGAGGCATTTCCATATGCAGAGAGAGAAAAGGAAATGCATAAGTCTTGGACTGAAAGTAAGGTCTTTAAATGTTGGAACTATGACAGAAAATGGTAGAGAGCTGGCTGACATGATGCAGAGGAGGAAGGTTGACATACTGTGTTCAGGAGACCAGGTGGAAAGGTAGCAAGGCTAGAAGCTTAGGAGCAGGGTTTAAGCTGTTTTTTCATGGTGTGGATGGGAAGAGAATTGGAGTAGGAGTCATCTTGAAGGAGGAGTTTGTCAGGAATGTTCTAGAAGTGAAAAGAGTGTCAGACAGAGTGATGAGTCTTAACTTAGAAATTGAAGGCGTGATGTTCAATGCTGTTAGTGCTTATGCCTCACAGGCAGGATGTGAGCTAGAAGAGGAGAGATTCTGGAGTGAGTTAGATGAAGTGATGCAGAGTACCCTCAGAGGTGAAAGAGTGGTCATTGGGGCAGACTTCAAGGGACATGTTGGTGCAGGAAACAGAGGGGATGAGGAAGTGATAGGCAGGTTTGGTATCCAGGACAGGAACGCATAAGGACAGATGTTGATAGATTTTGCAAAAAGGATGGAAATGGCTGTGATAAATACTTTCTTCCAGAAGAGACAGGAGCATAGGGTTGACTTATAAAAGAGGGGATAGGAGCACACGGGTAGACTACATCTTGTGCAGGCGATGCAATTTGTAGGAAGTCAGTGACTGCAAAGTAGTAGTGGGTGAGAGTGTTGCCAAACAGCATAGGATGGTGGTGTGCAGGATGATGCTGATGGTGAGGAAGGTGAAGAAGGCGAAGGCAGAGCAGAAGACAAAGTGGTGGAAGCTGCAAAAGGAAGAGTGTCCGCTACCTTCACCTTGCGCTGTGTCTCCCTGTACTTCTGTTTACTCTCTTTGGTCCTCTCAATGTCCCACTTCTTCTCAGCTAACCTCTTCCTTTGTACACACAGTGCAAGGTGAAGGTAGCGGTGTCAAAGGCCAAACAGAGGGCGTATGATGACTTGTATGCTCGGTTGGAAAGAAAATATGGAGAAAATGATTTATACAGGTTGGCACAGCGGAGATATAGAAATGGGAAAGATGTGCAGAAAGTTAGAGTGATTAAGGATAAAAAGGGAAATGTTTTGACTGATGACAGAAGTGTGCTGGAAAGATGGAAAGAGTACTTTGAAGTGCTGATGAATGAGGAAAATGAGAGAGAAAAAAGAGGAGAAGAGGTAACCGTCGAGGACCAGGAAGTTGCAAAGATTAGTCAGGGTGAAGTGAGGAGGGCATCGAAGAGGATGAAGGTTGTTGGAGTAAAAGTAGAAGATACAGAGGATAGGGTGAGATGGAGGCGGATGGTTTGCTGTGGTGACCTCTGAAGGGACAAGCCGAAAGGAAAAGAAGACGATCAGTGGTGGACCATAAACAAGCCCATCTGCACTCGCCGAAACACTACCAGAAGCACTGACCTCCATTTACAACTTAAATTCGAATATTTGTTCCATTAAATTGTATTAAGTTATCCCCAGCAGTCTATTCTCTTTATTTCGCAGTGTGTCTCTTGGCTGTATTGTTTCCAGTATGTGGATGTTAGATTTTTTTTTTTTTTTGTACAATTGAATTTCAACTCCCCAGTGCAGCTGAGTGGGTTATCAAAGTCTGGCAATGTCTCTCGTTCTATATGGTGAAAGGTTCATGTAAAAGAACCATTGTTGACTTTGGCCAAGAGTAGATGCATAGCCGTCAGCATGTTTCTGCCCTGCGGTATCCTATCCGACGTGTACTCTGCCCTCGCTCACAGTCAGCTGAGATGGGCACCAGCCTCCCAGCAAGCCCAATTAGGATTAAGCGGTTCCAGAAAATGAATGAATGAATGAATCGGTTTCAGCTTCTATGGCTGCCATGCCAATCTCATCTACCACAGGCCTTCAGAATCAGTATTGCTGGCTGATGTCAATTCGACTATATTAGCAATGGAGCTGTTTCCTTACCCAATCATTTCAGATTCACCTCACAGGGCAAGCAAGCTGGCTTACAATATCATCAGAATTTTTCCATCATCTGATTGCTTGGTCAGCGCAAAAAAAAAAAAAAAAAAAAAAAAAAAAAAAGATAACATGAATAGTGATCTGCACATAATACAGTTGAGTTTTAAAAATGTATGACAACAATAGCTGGGAGAGAAGAAGAAATTGACCTGCTGTTGGACAAAAACTAAAATTTTAAAATCAATTTTCAAGGTTGATTTTTCCAGAAGAGCTCGACATTGTAAAGAAAGGGCCAGTTGGCACTTGTTACTTTTGGCTGTGCACCGGATTTATCATAATGCTCAGAGGTACTAATAGAAACGTGCGGGATGCCTCTCTCTATCATGCCATGAGATGTTATATTGTGTTTTTATATATTATCTATATTTTTATTTTATATTATTGTATCATTGCATACAATGTGATCGTGGTCATATTAAGAGATGCATTAAGTCCATTAAGTCCCCGCTGGTGGTTTACTGGTTGCTACCCAGTGAGTGGGTGATGAATGACATTTCATTTATTCATTCATTATTTTTTGAACCACTTAATCCTAATTAGGGTAGCAGGGTGGCTGGCACCCATCTCAGTCAACTCTGGGCAGGGGTGGGGTACACCCTGAACAGCTCACCAGGGCATATCAGGGCCAACACTTACACAACCATTGATACCCACACTCACAACGAGGGGTGATTTGGAACAGCCAATGAGCTCACTGTGCATGTTTTTAGACTCTGAGAGGAAACTGGAGTACCAGGAGGAAACCCACACAAGCAAGAGGGTGGCATGCAGACTCCACACAGAAAAGCCAGAGCTGGAAATCGAACCCAGGACCTTTGTGCTATAAGGCAGACATACTGACTACCACCGTGCTGCCTTGAGTGATATTTCATGGATGATAATCATATCCTTGAAAACCTCTGGCTCACCACATGAAATGAGCTTGTGTACTGAATTTGGCCTATGGGCCTTGAGCTTGTGGACTGGATTTGGCCTATGGGCCTTGAGCTTGTGGACTGGATTTGGCCTGTGGGCCTTGAGCTTGTGGACTGGATTTGGCCTGTGGACCTTGAGCTTGTGTACTGGATTTGGCCTATGGGCCTTGGGTTTTGACACCCTGGCTGTAGACTAAGAAGGCCAAGAAAACAGATGTAGATCAAGCACTGCAAGGATGTCATTTATCCAACTCTTTAGAACATTTTAATAACTACTGTTAAAGATGTTCTTATTCCAACATGGTCCATCATTTCACTTTATTTTTTACTTTTTTCTCTTGATTTTTACAATGGCCAGAATGTTTATCCTGATAATACTACCAGTTCTTATGTGGCCAGAGTGTGAATAGGTAAACATAGTGTCCGATGCTAGAGAAACCGGCACTAGTATCTGAAGCCTGACCTTCCCAGTATCTCTAGCTATAAATAAACAGTCTGTTTGGGCTTTAGGGCTTGTTTACACCCCTGGGACCTGCATGTTTTCTGCTGTATCTGAGTGAGTGCTGATCCTCAGTAAATATATAGCAGCAAAAATAAACGACTGATCCCACTGCATTTATCTTTAGTTATGCATAAATTCATCTTTAAATATAGTCTGATCATCTAGATTACAAAAAAATCAAGAATACAGAATCTATTTTACCTAATAATACAGAAAGAATGATTATGTCGTTATTGTGTCTGTAATCTACAAAACATTTCCCAGAAGTGTTGTTGAATGCAAAGGTGCACAGCATATTTTTTCTCTTTTTTTCTTTTTTTTTTTTTCTTTTTGGAGGGCAACAGATTCCTCTTTGGTGTCCTGCCATGAAGACCATGGCTTTTCAATGTTACAGTAGACTCATCGACATGCATAGGATTCATTCATTAATTTTCTGTGACCGCTTAATCCTAAGCGGGGACACAGGAGGCTGGCGCAAATCCCAGCCAACTCTGGGCGAGGACAGACTACACCCCGGACAGCTCGCCAGGCCATTGCAGGGCAGAAACACGCCGATGGCTTTGCAGATACTCTTGACGAAAGTCAGCAATGGTTCTTTTACATGAACCTCACACCATAGACAGTGAGAGACATGGCCGGCCTTTAATAACCCAATTAGCTGGGGGTGGGGGGGGCAGTGACAACCCATGTAAAGTGGGGCTTAAAACCCAAACCTTAGAATCAGTGAATCTTTACCATCAGGCCCCCACTGGTCGGGTAAATAGTACACAATTCAAATTATTTGTTCATTTTAACTGTTGATTCTTCTTTATCTCATTGAGTATTTACAGCCATTTTATTATTTTTTAAACCGTTCCAGCTTCATGAAAACCAATAACACTTGGTGACTAATTTTCCCAATAACTCTTATTTTATTTATTTAATTTATTTATTGTAAGGGATCATTAACATCTGCATGTAATTACACAAGATGTACTTTCTACCCTTTGGCCCTGTACAACAATGAATAATATCCATAATTAAAAAAAAAATATGCATAGAAGGCAAGGCGGGTGTCACTGCATATAAATTTAGCAACATCCACCAAGACTGAGCTGCATAGTTGTTTTAGTATATACTCCACAGGCACATAAACAAAAAGGCTCACTAAAAATTGATTTTTTTAAAGTTTATTATTTAATTTCAAGATGACAGCAGGTCCGTTCTCAGTCCAGACTGAGTCTCTGGGACAGTTACAGAGTTGTGCAGTACTATGCAGAAACTTAATGAAAAGAAAAAGACTTCAACAGATTACATTTAAGGGAGCACATCAGCAGAGTGGTTAGCACATTCGCCTCACATGGTCTGATTCCCAGGCTCGGGGCATTTCTATGCGGAATGTGCATGCCTTCCCCATGCTTGCTTGCTTGGGTTTCCTGAAGACACTTCGGTTTCCTCTTTAGTCCAAAAACGTACCCTGCTTTCACCCAGAGTTATCCGAGACAGGCACCAATCTACTCATGAACCTAATAAAGATTAAACAGCTTAGAAGAGGAACACCCTGTTTTGTCCCCTCCAGAATAAGGTACAGGACACTCAAAACAAAAACTAACAAACTCAAGAACAACCTTCACCCACAAGTTGTTAAACGTGTAGCCAGGTGCCAGTTATTGCCCTTATTTCAGGAATGAAGGAGGGTGTTATGGTCTGTCTTCTGGGGAACTTTGAATTTGGTAACTCCGTTTTCTCCCCAGCGGTGCAAGCTCCAGCTAAGGGGCATGGCTGAGCTTTTCGGGCTGATTGCAGCAGTGCACACCTGATTTAACTCCACAAATCTACTCCCTATAAAGACAAGCTACATGTTCACCTCTGGGCCAGAAGATTGTCCCGCTTTGCACAGTCGATACCACGTGTTTCTCTCTGGCCCCTGGTTATAGCTGTGCTCAGCAAGTTTTCCGCGCCTCAGTCACCAGTGTTTATTGTTTGTTATTTTCCCTCCGTCACCATCAGTGTTTGTCTCCTGTCTCCAGTGTTGCCCTTGAGTAAAATAAATTGTTCCTGTTGCACTGTACACCATCTCCAGCATTTTGTGGTCCAACTGAGAACCGAAGGAAATAAATGTTGTAGATGCCGGTTATAGAACATTTCTCTCTGGAATTCTGACATTCCAGACATTGTTTAGAAGATCAGCGTGCATTGATTAAAATGTTGATTGGAAACAGGAAAGTGGACAGAATGAGGCTGCTCAGCGAAAATGATCAGAGATACTTTAAAATGGCAACCAAAACCTGAAAGACATGGAACAAAGTAAAAAACTATCATTCGGATGGATTAAAGAAGAGTCAAAATGAGAAGGACTCCGCAATCAGCTCCAGGAAGATTAAAGAAGGTCTGAAGTTACCTGTGAGTCCCGTTACAATTTCATGATGCCTGTTTGAAGCCAAGCTATCGGCAAAAAGTCCCTGCAAAGTCCCACCACTGAAAAAAAGATGTGCTGAAGGAGTTCTAATTTTCCAAAGAGCACACTGAATGGCCTAAAGAGAAACAGAGCAACATTCTGTGGACTGATAAAAATAAGGTTGTTCTTTTTGGTTCTAGTGGCC
Organism: Plotosus lineatus; assembly: GCA_024760905.1. Lineage (NCBI taxonomy): Eukaryota > Metazoa > Chordata > Actinopteri > Siluriformes > Plotosidae > Plotosus > Plotosus lineatus. The sequence continues at coordinate 22,078,113 of CM045744.1, forward strand.
CCTGTAGTCGACCCACAAACACTGAATTCAAGCTACAGTACACTGCGGGGACAGTGAAGCCTGGTGGTGCCAGCATCATGACATGGGGAAGTTTCTCATACAGAGGTGCCAGGCCTATTCATCACATCCCAGAAATCATCAGTTTGAATCCATCAGAATACTTGAAGAGGCCGTGCTGTATTATGATGAAGAGATAAAGTCTTTGAAATGGGTTCCAGCAAGACAACGACCCCAAACACACCAGTAAAAGAGTAACATTTTGGTTAAAGACCAACAAGGTTGAGGTTATGGTGTGACAGCCTGATCCTGGACCTTAATCCAGTAGAAAAACTTATAGGGTGACATCAAAAATGTAGACTGAAGAAACCCCAGATAACAACCCTACCTCCAGAGACGTGTACGGATGCCACGATGCATGGCAAGTATGTCGCAAGTTCTTTACAGTAGCCCACACACTAGATTTAAAAAAGTGTGTGTGTGTGTGTGTGTGTGTGTGTGTGTGTGTGTGTGTGTGTGTGTGTGTGTGTATATATATATATATATATATATATATATATATATATATATATATATATATACATATGTGTGTGTGTGTGTGTGTGTGTTAGTAAGTGAGAGAGCAATAGCAAGAAGGTCTTGGGTTCGATTCCCAGCCCGGGTGTTTTTTTGTGGAGTTTGCAGGTTCTCCTTGTGCTTGTGTGGGTTTCCTCTGAGTTTCCTCCCACAGTCAAAAACATGCACAGTAGATTAATTGGCTGTTCCAAATCACCCCCTAGGTGTGAGTGTGTGTATGAATCACCCCCTAGGTGTGACTGTTGGCCCTGCAATGGCCTGGTGAGCCGTTCAGGGTGTACCCCACCCTTGCTCAGAGCTGTTGAGTGACTGAAGCAGCAGTGGGCACGTGAAGGCTGAACAAAGCAAACATTTGTAGTTGGTGCATGGTAGGCAGCATGATGTTTTTGAAATGTTACTTAAATCTCAACTGTGCAGGTATTTCCATCATTCCATCGATTATTCTGATATAAAGTGTAAACTTATCATAAACATTGGCTTATTAAGAAACAATACAAACTAAATAGACAGATATTTTACGTATTGCTGACAAAGATTGAAGGTGAAATGTGTCTGTGTTTATTTTTTATACTTTATAATTTGGAACATTGACACTAATATTTCACAAATTATATTCTGTAATTTCACACATCGATCATTTTCAATTTGCATGATTGAGTCACACGACACTAGTTGAGATAGTTTTGTACATTAGAATTTTAGACTGTAACAGAGGTAACAGAGGTAAAAAAACAAACAAACAAACAAACAAACAAACAAACAAAGAAAAAAATGTGCGAATCATTCTCTGTCCAACCCCCTTGTAGGGGAAGAAAGGACTCTAAACGCATGGTGATGATGATGATGATGATGATGATGATGATGATGATGATGATGATGATGATGAGAAGTAACACAAGAAGTGAACAATGCAGAGCAGGTTATCTCACCACTGCAGGCTGATATAGCTGAGAATATGGATGTGACTACACAAGTAGAACATCCTCAGGTGAGTGCAGATAGTACACAGTTCTGAGATCTTAGAAGAGGCTAAATGTGTATGCACACTCACCAAGAATGGTAAAACATTGCAAGATACTCAACTGAGCAATCTAACAAGCAGCTTTGAACAGAAGTATAAAATATGTGATTATTAACATATTATCCGATTGAAGCGGGCCATTAAGAACAATAATGATGCAGATTTGATTGCTAAAGTTGAAAATATCACTAATACTATCCAGTCTGAGGTTGGTCATATTTATGATGACATAAAAAGCCTCATAAGCCCTGGACCAGAAATTCAGATTTAAAAAATAATAAACATAAATAATAAATAAATAAAAATGATACCTGTCTTGCCATTACTAGCGCTGCGATTGAAAGGGCTTTCTCAGTGCAGATTCTGAAAACATACCCTGGCCTGATTCAGAGTCAGTGTTTGAAGCCACTGTGTCCGGTATCATCTCAGCAACTTCCAAAAAGTCAAGTCTGTCTCTAAGATGTTCAGCCAGTGTTCCTATGATTACTTGCAGAAAAAAACAGGAAGCGGCAGCTGAAGTAGCTGCTACACAAGACGTGATTTAAAATAATGAAGGCACAACATCAATATGAAGAGGAATCATGAATTTGAAGCAGAGGATTAAAGGTTAATGACAGGAAAGGGAAGCTCGTGAAAGAGAAATAGAATGCAGAGAAAGTCAAGGATGCAGAGAAAATAGTTCAGTTTATTTCAGAAAGTTGTATAGGAAGAATAAAGCTGGAAAAGAAGAAAAAGGAAGTGGAATGTTTTGAAGAACAAAAAAGACCTGATGCAGCACAAGCAAGGTTACAAGTTTATGCTGAAAGTATTGGATATAATGGGGGGGGGGGGGGGGGGTTGCATTGTGCTCCTTTTCTTCAACCAAAAGAAGAGGAACATGTCTGAACCAAAACAACCCATATATTCTCCTCAAAGGTTTCCAGTCACCCGGGTCATGCATCCCAGTTGAATGCATCGGCTGCTTGGAATGAAGCTTCTAAACCTTGTGAAAGAACATGAATTCCAGAACGTGAGTTCCAGAATCTGGTGTTTTCAGAGAGAAGAAGCTCTGAACTCTAATGATTGGAAATTATCCTTTCAGATATTAATTGATCATAAGAACTTGCCAGTGTAAGATTTTTTTTTTTTTTCTTAAGCAAGTATGCAAGTGGTCCAGCCAAGAAAGTAATTGGCGGACACTTTTTGATTGGCACAGAAGCAACTTACATGGCTGCCAGGACCATACTTGAAGACAGGTTTGTCATCCATTTATAGTAGAGGGGTCTTATCAGGCCAAAATACAGCCATGATGCAATATTACCACCAAGGATAAAACACACATCAAGAGTGTGTAGATTTCCCGAGCAGCGTTGAATCAGCCAGGTGTTATGTTCAAGGTCTACATTTTTATTTTTTATTTGTTTTTGTTTTTTGTTTTTTTAATGACAGCATTGAAAATCAAAGGATATCAACTAAATTGCTGTTCTCAATAGTGCTGTAGTGTACCTTATGATGACTAAATTACTGAGAGACAAAACTAATAGGATGACCAATGCCACTAACATCCTCCTGAATCAAGACAGCACTAGCCCATGCATGACTGGTGACTACTTCAAGTTGGCAGGACTTCTGGAAAGCTGGAGCAGAAATAATTGGTGCACTACATAAAGTCATCTTGACAGACTCAAAGGCTTCCTGGCAGATAGAAGACCACACCAAAGTAACAAAGCTATGGGAAAGATTTATGAGGAGCAACATAACATCTGAGGCATTTTTACAAAAGTTTCGACAGTAGCTAGCCATGTCAAGAAAGCGTTGGAGTTCTTTTTTGTCCGTGGTGGCAGGAAGAGTTTCAACTTTTTTCATTCAATAGCCAAACCGTATCCAGATCAACCACTTTTCCAAGGTAGGTGCTCGTGGCTGAGCAAACTCACATTTAGCAAGGTTTAACATTAGAGAGGCCGTCTAGATGCAAGCGACACGTTGTCTAAGATGAAGATACGGCTTTCCTATGTTTCCATTAAAATAACCACATCATCAAGATGGACTGTCCAGTGTAGCAAAAGCAGAATACTCCGATATACACGTCCATAAAGCAGTACTTTCCAATTATTTTCTGTGGTGTGCCCCCTTAAGGGGGAAAAAAGTATATTTAATATTAAAAACAAAAAAGAAAGGAATATAGTGCAACTTATAATAAAGAAAAAAAACTTCATTAACATTGTTTTTTAATCTGTAATAGAAAAGATTTTAAGTTTTCAAGTGCACCATTGTGCATGAACTATGGAAAAAAAAAAAAAAAAAATATATATATATATATATATATATATATATAAAATCTGTTTTTTTCTTGAGTGGTTGTTTCCTGCACTTCATATTGTTTGCTCATGCGGAAAACCTCTACACCATAGTGGGGCAATGAGAGCGCCACTGCCAACTACTGGAGTGGAGGTGCACTTAATTCTCATACACAATTCCAGAAAAGCATGTTCCCCAGGGTCACACCACGCCCCTCCTGGCATCATACCGCACCCATAAGGGGCTACTATTTGAGAAGTACTGCCATAAGGGCAGCAGCTGCCGAAATGACCACTGTAACGTAAGTGGTGACATCAGAGGTGGACTGAGAGACATAAGGCTTGAGCATATTAACATGACACACAAGTCCTTCATTTTTGATCAAGGGTTTTCACAGCATAGTCTGTGTCATCCAGCTTGGACTCAATTGCATAAGGACTTGAAAGCCTAGTTAAGGAAGCAATACCAAAACTTTATCACATAATGTGAGATGCACATACCACTGTTTTTTTTTTTTTTTTTTTTGGGGGGGGGGGGGTCAAAATGAATCTTCGTTTGGGATTGTGAAGAGTTCAGAGAATGCTTTGGTATTTCACTGGTAGTGTGTAGACACTCACAAAATGAACTGGCATAATCCAAGACAACCTTTAATGGACCATGGACTGAGTGACTGAACATTAGCTTGGCTGGACTGAATCCATATGATTCTTGTATTACTTCACGACAAGCAAACAACAACAAAGGAACAAGTCCATTCCAATCTTTTCCTTGATCTAAATAGCAAGTGGAAAGCAATGCCTTGAATGTCTGTTCAAATCTTTCTAATGCACCTTGGAATTCTGGAGGTTAAGAAATAGAAACCTAATGATGATTTTAACACAATTCTAAATAAATAAAACATAAAATCTGATCTTTTATCTGACTGGATGTATTTTGGCAAACAAAAGGTTGTACAAAACCAGAGCTTGAATTATGGCATGGGATTTAATGTTACATCGTGGTATGGCTTCAAGGCATCTTGTGGCAGCACACATGACGGTTTATGTATACACATGTTACCAGACATGGTTCGAGGAAGCTGACCCACACAATCTATCAAAATCCTTTTAAACAGTTCTACCATAACAGGTATAGGATAGAGTGGAGCGGGGGAATAACCTGATTAGGTTTTCTTGCTATTTGTCATGTTTCACAGGAGCGATGATACCTGGCAACATCAGACTTCACATAAGGTCAAAGAAATTCTTTAAAACACAATTGTATGTCTTTGTCATATGTATCATGTGAAGATATATATATATATATATATATATATATATATATATATATATATATATATATATATATATATATATATATATATATATATATATATCTTCTTCTTTTCCTTTCGGCTTTTCTCTTCAGGGGTCGCGACAGCGAATCATCTGCCTCCATCTCACCCTATCCTTTGCATCTTCTTCTCTTACACCAACGACCTTCATGTCCTTCTTCACCACATCCATGAATCGTCTCTTTGGTCTTCCTCTAGGCCTTTTGCCTGGTAGTTCCAGCCTCAGCATCCTATTACCAATATACTCACTATCCCTACTCTGTACATGTCCAAACCATCTCAATCTAGCCTCTCTGACTTTGTCTCTAAAACGTCTTACATGTGCTGTCCCTCTGATGTGCTCATTCCTAATCCTATCCATCCTCGTTACTCCCAAAGAGAACCTCAACATTTTCATCTCTGCTACCTCCAGCTCTGCCTCCTGTCTTTTCCCCAGGGCCACTGTTTCTAACCCATACAGCATCATTGGCCTCAACACCTTCTTGTACACTTTTCCTTTCATTCTTGCTGATACCCTCCTATCACACATCACACCGGAAACTTTTCTCCAACCATTCCAACCTGCCTGCACATGCTTCTTGACCTCTTTTCCACACTCTCCATTGCTCTGGATTGTTGAGCCTAAGTACTTAAAATCCTCCACCTTTCTTATCTCTGCTCCCTGTAATCTCACCGTTCCTCTTGGGTCCTTGTTATTCATGCACATGTATTCTGTCTTACTGAGGCTAATCTTCATTCCCCTCCTTTCCAGGGCATACCTCCACCTCTCTAGACTTCCCTGCATTTGTTCTATGCTCTCACTACAGATCACAAGGTCATCTGCAAACGTCATAGTCCATGGGGAATCTTGTCTAACCTCGTCTGTCAGCCTGTCCATCACCATAGCAAACAAGAAAGGGCTGAGAGCTGACCCTTGATGCAGTCCCACCTCCACCTTGAAGTCTTGTGTCACACCGACAGCACACCTCACCACTGTCTTACATCTCTCATACATGTCCCGCACCACTCTAACATACTTCTCTGCCACTCCAGACTTCCTCATGCAATACCACAGTTCTTCTCTCAGCACCCTGTCGTATGTTTTCTCCAGATCCACAAAGGCACAATGCAGCTCCCTCCGACCTTCTCTGTACTTCTCCATTAACATCCTCAAGGCAAACACTGCATCTGTGGTGCTCTTTCTTGGCATGAAACCAAACTGTTGTTTACAAATGCTGACCTCTGCCCTTAGTCTAGCTTCCACTATTCTTTCCCATGACTTCATCGTATGGCTCATCAACTTTATCCCTCTGTAGTTGCCACAACTCTGCACGTCTCCCTTCTTCTTAAAAATGGGCACCAGCACACTTCTCCTCCATTCCTCTGGCATCATCTCACTCTCTATGACCTTGTTAAATGTTCTTGTCAGAAAATCTACGGCTACCTCTCCTAGACACTTCCATACCTCTACCGGTATGTCATCAGGACCTATGTCTACTGCTATGTCTACCTCTTCCCATCCACACCATGATAAAACAGCGTAAACCCTGCTCCTATGCTTCTAGCCTTGTTACCTTTCCACCTTGTCTCCTGAACACACAGTATGTCCACCTTCCTCCTCTGCATCATGTCAGCCAGCTCTCTACCTTTTCCTGTCATAGTTCCAAATTTCAAAGTCCCTACTTTCAGTCCTAGACTCATGCCTTTCCTCTTCTCTCTCTGGCAATGGACACGCCTCCCGCCTCTCCTTCTTTGACGTCTTCGACCAACAGTAATCCGATTTCCATCAGCACCCTGTTGGTTGACGGCACTGATGGTGGTTGTTGTTAACCCGGGCCTCGACTGATCCGGTATGTCATTCTTTCTTGTGATTCACATAGTTTATTTGGCATTTGTTTTATGCCGGATGCCCTTCCTGACGCAACCCTCTGCATTTATCCGGGCTTGGGACCGGCGTGAGGGAGAGACACTGGTTTGTGCCCCCACGGCTGCATTTTATATATATACATATATATATATATATATATATATATATATATATATATATATATATATATATATATATATATATATATATATATATATATATATATTTTTATTTATGTTAGAGACAATAGTGTCTTGTCTATAGCAGAACTGGTACAGTGAAAGAGAAATATCTGACTTTTGCACTACCACTAACTGACCACCAACTGGTCTCTGCCAATCCTCCATTTACCACAGTCCATTTCCAGTACACAAATGCCTTTATCTCTTGTAACATCGGTAGCACTGAAAATTACATCTGGTTATCATCTACTAGGATATCCTACCAGCAATGTACATTCAGGAGAGGCAGAGCCCCCCCACCAACCGTCAATCCTGAGAAGAAGAAAAAAATATATCATAAAATATAATAAATGTTAAAATTTCTCAACTGGTATGTATTACAAACACTTTCAGGGTTTGAATCCCCTATTATTATTTTTTTTTTCTCAATAAAATAGAAGAACTTCAGTGCGCTTTTGCTGTGCCACTCAGTGGATGGTAGAATCCCTTTCAAACTGTGCTGATATGCAATGCAAATAGTATGTCATGGTCCTTTTATATATTGCAAATAGAATGCTTTTTCACCCAGATTATATGCTTTGCCCTTTCATAATCTGAATAATGTATAATATGTATTTCTGTAGTGTGTTTAGGCTGCCAGTCATAACACCAGGAAAAAAAAAAAGTTACTTGGTGAGGCGAGCAGTACTCTTGACTATTGGCAGAGGGTGCTTGTGAGCCCACGGAGTCAGAATCAGAATTCTTCTTGATCCTGGAGGGAATTGTGTGCACAGTAAGATAAAGATAAAATATTGATAGAAAATTTAAGGAAAAAAAAAACATATTATACATAGTATATATCAGGGGTCCGGAACCTATAGCTCGCGAGCCAGATGTGGCTGTTTTGATGACTGTATCTGGCTCTCAGATAAATCAGGTGGCCTTGCTTTACAGAATAATGAATACATAATTTCACTGTCAGTTAAATAAAGATACAAAAAAAGCCATCGAGTAAAACAAAAACAGATGAATCTCGCTCATTTAAATCTATACATCTATTTGCAATGCCGCATCATTGTTGTGCAGAGGAGAGCCAATGCATGTTGTTTTTGAGTAAAGAGGTACATTTTCCTGGTTTTGATCGGCTCATTTCCACTGCAGCGTGTGAGTCCAATAAAATGAGAGTTTCAAGGTATCAGACGGACCTGCCCTCATACAGAAAGGATTGGATATCCGCTTCGCGCCACAGTGACGTGGCATTAAAAATAGATGAATAGATTTAAATGCGTGATATTTCTTCAAGCCAGCCTGGTCATCTGTCGGTCACTTTCGGAAACAACGGCCTGCACCCAGATGATTCGGACTACTCGAAAGCTACAGATTTTGTTCGTTGCATCCGAAATCCGTTAAAGCGAAGTCCGTAAAACCAAGGCTTGAGTCTATCTATCTATCTATCTATCTATCTATCTATCTATCTATCTATCTATCGACTGGATATATATATATATATATATATATATATATATATATATATATATATATATATATATATATATATATGGGGATCCCTTGCTACTTCGCGCTACAGTTAATGCGGCTTCAGTCCATCGTGTTTTTGTTTGTTTTTTGGGTTTTTTTTTTTAAATAGTCATCGAATTAAAATAAATTAGGGGGGAAAAAGTTAAGTAAAATGCCACAAAACAAGGCCAATTATGCAAAAAAAAAAAAAAAAAAACAACCCAGAAGCCCCCCATCAAAACTACTTTCATTTTCATGTGAGGTGCGCATCATCTGAGTGCGCACATACGTCTGTATGTGTGTGTGTATTTATATTTTATTTACATCTTATACTTTATTTTTGAATGTTTATTTGTTATGATAAGCATTTATAGCGTTGAATATTTGTTTATTGATATTATATACACATCTAGATGTATGTATAGGTCAGGTGTGTGTGTGTGTGTGTGTGGGGGGGTGATCCTACTTCGTGGAATTCGGTGATCACGGGGGAATCTCAGTCTCAATTAACCGCGATACAGTGGACACAGGTAGAATGATTTCCTGTATTGTTCAGTGGTGCATTAAGTTGGTATCAGTCTCTCACTGAATAGCTCCTGTCACTTATCAGAAGGTTGTGAAGCAGGTGGAAGGCATTGTTCAATATTGTCTTTATTTTGGACAACATTTGCCTATCCGACACCACCATCATAGAGTCTGTTCCATCCCAACATTACTTTTCTTCTGGATCAGTTTGTTTAGTCTGCAACCCTTTGCAACCCTCAGCCTGCTGCCCCCGCATGCAAAGGCACCGAGGATAGTGCTGGCTACAACAGACTCATAGAACATCTGAGTGGTGTCCAACAGATATTAAATGACCTTAACATCCTCACAGAATAGAAATGGTTCTGATTCTTTTCGTAACCTTTTTGTAACTTTTACAAAGCCAGACATGATACCAGAACAAAGATTGATGGTATGCAAAGGCACCACCAAGGTGAAAATGGCCACACTAGAACATCTGCGCCACAGTTGGACTCATTGGACAAAAGTAGTATACTTTTCCAACATACAATAAATGACTGAGCAGGTCCTGTGTCGCTCTGAATATGCATTGATTTTTATTATTATTCTTATTATTTCTATTATTATGATTATTTATTTATTTATTTTATTATTATTTTTTTTTAATCAGTATCAGAGAGGCAGACTGCACCATTCAGAACAAAAACATCAAATACAGAATAAACTGACAAAAAATGAAAGTAAACTGTCACACCATTCTGGTAGTTGTACTAAAGCCACATCATTGGGGATTATTTTGTGCTATATTCGATTTTTTGCAGCATAATATGGAACAAATATCAGTAATGTAACTATATATATATATATATATATATATCTTCTTCTTTTCTTTTTGCCTTTTTCACATTCTTGAGAGTCGCCACAGCGAATCATCTGATTCGCACATTTGATTTGGCATGGGTTTTTATGTCGGATGCCCTTCCTGTCACAACTGCTTTTAGCAAGGGACAGAAACGCTGACGGCTTTGCAGCTACTCTTTACGAAAGTCAGCAATGGTTCTTTTACATGCCTCTCACCATAGACAGTAAGAGACATGGCCCGCCTTTGATAACCCAGTTAGCTGCACTGGGGGGGACAGTGACAACCCTGTGGTGACTCAAACCCCCAACCTTAGGATCAGCGACCCTGCGCCCTATCTACTAGACCATCGATGCCCTATATATATATATATATATATATATATATATATATATATATATATATATATATATATATATATACATATATATATATATATATATATATATATATATATATATATATATATATATATATATATATATATATATATATATATATATATATATATATATATATATATATATATATATTTTTTTTTTTTTTTGGCGACTAATATGGGAATTTAGTGTAAAAGTTTTAGCTACTAACCTACCAAGAAATAATCTATTAAGGTTGAATGTTTATTTATTTTCAAGGGTCATTTTTAAGCAGTAATTTGTTAAACTTGGAAAAGACAAAAAAATTGAACCATGATGTGTGCAATAGTTTATGATTGTATATTCTGTCCCAAGATTGTTATTTCCTCTGCATTCATGGTATGCTTCTTTGATTGTGACAGATATTGGTGAATGCAGATGCTTGTCATTTTGTACAGATGTTGGCCGTATTTGAAGCAGCTGTTGCTCACATTGCTTATATTGCCACCAGCCAAGTGACTCATTCTGGTGCCCGTAAGTCAGCAATGGTGTAATCTAAGAAAGCCAAACTTTTCTCAAAAAAAATGTAAAATAAAAATAAATAAATAAATAAATAAATAAATAAAATAATGGTTGTGCGTTGTAGGGGCAGTGGTGGCCTGTTGGTAAAGGTGCTGAATCACTGATCATTAAGGTTGGGGGTTCAAGTCCCACTCACCACAGGTTGTGACTGTCCCCCCAGTGCAGCTAACTGAGTTATCAAAGGCTATCATAGACAGTCTCTCACTGTCTATGGCATGAAGTTCATGTAAAAGAACCCTTGCTGACTTTCGACAAGAATAACCGTCAGGTGTTTCTGCCTTGCAATGGCCTGACAAATTGTCCAGGGTGTACTTTGCCCTTCCCCGGAGTTGGCTGGGATAGGTTCCAGCCTCCCCGCGACCCTAATTAGGATTAAGTGGTTATGCGTTGTGAGTTCATTTGCTTTCACAGACAAAACTGGCTTACGATAAGATAAGATACAGCTTTAGTAATCTCACAATGGAGAAATTCACTGTTACAGGCTCTTGAAGTACCATCGGTAGGGGGAGCAAAATAGCTTAGAAAGGTGTAACATCATTGAGTTAATAGAACAGAACAATAAAATATACAATAGAATAAAAAAAAAAAAAAAAATATATATATATATATATATATATATATATATATATATATATATATATATATATATATATATATATATATATATATATATATATATACACAAAATGCAGCCATGAGGTGGGGGGCACTAACCAGTGTCTCTCCCCCTCATGCCGGTCCCAAGCCCGAGAAATGCAGAGGGTTGTGTCAGGAAGGGCATCCGACGTAAAACCAATGCCAATTATTTATAATGCAAATCAAAAGTATTACCTCCATACCGGATCGGTCGAGGCCGGGTTAACAACGACCGCCATCAGTGCTGTCAATCAACAGGGTGCTGATGGAAATTGGACTACTGTTGGTCGAAGACGTCAGAAGGAGAGGTGGGAGGCATGTCCGTGAGCAGAGAGAAGAGCAAAGGCATGAGTCTAGGACTGAGAGTGGGGACTTTGAATGTTGGAACTATGCACAGAAAAGGTAGAGAGCTGGTTGACATGATGCAGAGGAGGAAGGTGGACATACTGTGTGTTCAGGAGACCAGGTGGAAAGGTAGCAAAGCTAAAAGCTTAGGAGCAGGGTTTAAGCTATTTTATCACGGTGTGGATGGGAAGAGAAATGGAGTAGGAGTCATCTTGAAGGAGGAGTTTGTCAGGAATGTTCTGTTCAAGTTAGAAATTGAAGGTGTAATGCTCAATGTTGTTAGTGCTTATGCCCCACAGGCAGGATGTGAGCTAGAAGAGAAGGAGAGATTCTGGAGTGACTTAGATGAAGTGATGCAGAGTACACCCAGAGGTGAAAGAGTGGTCATTGGTGCAGACTTCAATGGACATGTTGGTGCAGGAAACAGGGGGGACGAGGAAGTGATGGGCAGGTTTGGTATCCAGGACAGGAACGCAGAAGGACAGATGTTGATAGATTTTGCAAAAAGAATGGAAATGGCTGTGGTGAATACTTTCTTTGAGAAGAAACAGGAGCATAGGGTGACTTATAAAAGCGGAGGTAGGAGCACACAGGTAGACTACATCTTGTGTAGGCGATGTAATTTGAAGGAAGTCAGTGACTGCAAAGTCATCGTGGGTGAGAGTGTTGCCAAACAGCAGAGGATGGTGGTGTGCAGGATGACTCTGATGGTGAGAAAGGTGAAAAAGGCAAAGGCAGAGCAGAAGACAAAGTGGTGGAAGCTGAAAAAGGAAGAGTGTCGTGTTGTCTTCAATGAGGAGTTGAAACAGGCTTTGGGTGGCCAGGAAGTGCTTCCAAATGACTGGGCAACCACAGCAAATGTGATCAGGGACACAGGTAGGAGAGTACTTGGTGTGTCCTCTGGAAGGAAAGTAGATAAGGAGACTTGGTGGTGGAATGAGGAAGTGCAGGAGTGTGTACAAAGGAAGAGGTTAGCCAAGAAGAAGTGGGACATTGAGAGGACCGAAGAGAGTAAACAGGAGTACAGGGAGACACAGCATAAGGCGAAAGTAACAGTGGCTAAGGCCAAACAGAGGGCATATGATGACTTGTATGATAGGTTGGATAGTAAAGAGGGAAAAAATGATCTATACAGGTTGGCACAGCAGAGAAATAGAGATGGGAAGGACGTGCAGCAAGTTAGATTGATAAAGGACAGAGAGGGAACTCTATTGACTAATGACAGAAGTGTGCTGGGAAGATGGAAAGAGTACTTTGAAGAGCTGATGAATGAGGAAAATGAGAGAGAAAAAAGAGTAGAAGAGGTGACCATTGAGGAGCAGGATGTAGCAAAGATCAGTAAGGGTGAAGTGAGAAGGGCATTGAAAAGGATGAAGAATGGAAAGGCAGTTTGTCCTGATGATATACCTGTGGACGTATGGAAGTGTCTAGGAGAGGTAGCAGTAGATTTTCTGACAAGAACATTCAACACGGTACTAGAGAGTGAGCAGATGCCGGAGGAGTGGAGGAGAAGTGTGCTGGTGCCCATTTTTAAGAACAAGGGAGACGTGCAGAGTTGCAGCAACTACAGAGGATTAAGTTGATGAGCCATAATGCGATGAAGTTATGGGAAAGAATAGTGGAAGCTAGACTAAGGGCAGAGGTCAGCATTTGTGAACAACAGTTTGGTTTCATGCTAAGAAAGAGCACCACAGATGCAATGTTTGCCTTGAGGATGTTAATAGAGAAGTACAGAGAAGGTCAGAGGAGCTACATTGTGCCTTTGTAGATCTGGAAAAAGCATATGACAGGGTGCAAAGAGAAGAACTGTGGTATTGCATGAGGAAGTCTGGAGTGGCAGAGAAGTATGTTAGAGTGGTGCAGGACATGTATGAGAGATGTAAGACAGTGGTGAGGTGTGCTGTCGGTGTGACCGACAAATTCAAGGTGGAGGTGGGACTGCATCAAGGGTCAGCTCTGAGCCCCTTCTTGTTTGCTATGGTGATGGACAGGCTGACAGACGAGGTGAGACAAGAATCTCCATGGACTATGATGTTTGCAGATGACATTGTGATCTGTAGTGAGAGCAGAGAACAAGTGCAGGAAAATCTAGAGAGGTGGAGGTATGCCCTGGAAAGGAGAGGAATGAAGGTTAACCTCAGAAAATCAGAATACATGTGTGTGAATGAGAAGGACCCAGGAGGAACGGTGATGTTACAGGGAGCAGAGATAACGAAGGTGGAGGATTTTAAGTACTTAGGCTCAACAATCCAGAGCAATGGAGAGTGTGGAAAAGAGGTGAAGAAGCGTGTGCAGGCAGGCTGGAATGGTTGGAGAAAAGTATCGAGTGTGAGGTGCGATAGGAGAGGGTGAGGAAAAATGAAGGGAAAAGTGTGCAAGATGGTGGTGAGGCCAGGGATGTTGTATGGCTTAGAAACAGTGGCGCTGAGGAAAGGCAGGAGGCAGAGCTGGAGGTAGCGAGAGATGAAAATGTTGAGGTTCTCCCTGGGAGTAACGAGGATGGATAGGATCAGAAATGAGTATATCAGAGGGACAGCCCACGTAAGATGTTTTGGAGACAAAGTCAGAGAGGCTAGATTGAGATGGTTTGGACATGTACAGAGGAGGGATAGTGAGTATATTGGCAGTAGGATGCTGAGGTTGGAACTACCAGGCAGAAGGCCTCGAGGAAGACCGAAGAAGAGATTTATGGATGTGGTGAAGGAAGACATGAAGGTCGTTGGAGTCAGAAAAGAAGATGCGGAGGACAGGGTGAGGTGGAGGCGGATGATTTGCTGTGGCGACCCTGAAGGGAGCAGCCGAAAGTAAAAGAAGAAGAAGAATATATATATATATATATATATATATATATATATATATATATATATATATATATATATATATATATATATATATATATATATATATATATATATATATACAAAAATAAAAGGACAGGACAAAGACTTTCTATTGAAACTCCATTTATCACTACAGATCTGTTTCGAGGGGTGGTGAAACCATCCTCTCACTTCAGGTGATTATAGAAGATAATCACCTTCTATAATCACCTGAAGAGAGAGGATGGTTTCACCACCCCTCGAAACAGATCTGTAGTGATAAATGGAGTTTCAATAGAAAGTCTTTGTCCTGTCCTTTTATTTTTGTTTATTTGCTCTACCAAAAAGTATTGAGCACTCTCCTACGGAAGGATCTACTCAGAAAATCCTCTCTCTCTCTCTCTCTCTCTCTCTCTCTCTCTCTCTCTCTATATATATATATATATATATATATATATATATATATATATATATATATATATATATATATATATATATATATATATATATATATATATAAGCAAATAAATAGATACATAAATAGTATAAAAGTTATTTTCAATAAAAAAAAAACTTTGTTGACTGGCTGATATTCAACTGTCCATGTATCTGAGGGCAGAGTAGATGAGTTGATATGGCTCACAGTCAGTGGGGTAGATGTGGTTGATTAAAGTGCACGGGGTTTTTATTGCACATATCCGGTTAATTCACAGACAGGTACAAAGTGGCATTGTACAGTCTGACAGCGGTCGGAATGAAAGACCTGCGGTAGCGCTCCTTCCTGCACTGAGGATGTCTCTGTCGTCCACTGAAGGAGCTGCTCAGCTCCTCTCCAGTCTGGTGCAGTGGGTGAGAGCTGTTGTCCTTGATGGATGTGAGCTTGGCTACCATCCTCCTCTCACCCACCTCCTCCACAGAGTCCAGTGGGCAGCCTAGGACAGAGCTGGCCCTCCTGACCAGCTTGTTCAGTCTCTTTCTTTCCCGCTCTGTGCTGCCCAGGGCCCAGCAGATGGCAGCGTAGAGGATTGCAGAGGCTACCACAGAGTCATAAAATGTCTTGAGCAGAGGTCTGCATACTCCAAAGGACCAAGTCTCCTCAGAAGGTGGAGGCGACTCTGGCCCTTCTTGTACAGGGCGTTGGTGTTGTGGGACCAGTCCAGTTAATTGTTAAGGTGAACGCCCATGTACTTGAAACTGTCCACTGTCTCAATGCCCTGTCCCTGGATGTTCACCAGTGAGTGTGTGTGTGTGTGTGTGTGTGTGTGTGTGTGTGTGTGTGTGTGTGTGTGTGTGTGTGTGTGTGTTAGAGTGCTTCTCCTGAAGTCGACCACCATCTCCTTCGTCTTCCTCGTGTTCAAGCACAGGTGGTTGCGCTCACACCAGTCCACAAAGTCGACGATGACCGACCGGTACTCCAGCTCGTTCCCCTCTGACACATGGCTCACGATGGCGGAGTCGTCAGAGAACTTCTGGAGGTGGCAGCTGTCTGTGTTGTAGGTGAAGTGCGAGGTGTAAATGGTGAAAAGAAAGGGTGAGAGGACGGTGCCCTGGGGTCCCCCCATGCTGCAGACTGCCACCTTTGACTTACAGCCGTGCAGCCGCACGTACTGTCGATGGTCAGTGAGGTAGTGATCATGATGGTGATGGTGATGATAGTGGATAATGATCCAGGCAGCAAGATGTCCGTCCACTCCCATGTCCTCCAGTTTCCCCTGCAGAAGTGCTGGCCTGATGGTATTGAAGGTGCTGGAGAAGTCAAAGAACATGACCCTCACAGCGCTACCGGCGATCTCCAGGTGGATGAGTGCCCGCTGCAGAAGGTAGATGATGACGTCTTCTACCCCGATGTTGGGCCTGTAGGCAAACTGTAGCGGGTCTAGGGTTTGGCTCACCATAGAGCGGAGGAGTTCGAGGAGGAGCCTCTCCATGGTCTTCATGAGGTGGGAGGTCAGGGCGACAGGTCTGTAGTTGGCCGGTTCCTTTGCTTGAGCTGTTCTGGGAACCGGGACCACACAGGAGGTCTTCCACAGGACAGGAACCTTCTCCAGGCTGAGGCTCAGGTTGTACAGTTGGCATAGGACCTCACAGAGCTGATCCTCACAGGTCCTCAGCAGCCTGGGCCTGATGCCACCTGGTCCTGAAGATTTCCTCTGATTTAGTCGCCTCAGCTGTCTCCTCACCTGGTCTGACTTGCGGGAGAGAGGGGACTGGGGTGGGCTGCAGAGGGAGGGGGATGTGTCTGTATTGTTTCTGCTGCAGTCAGGTGAAGTTGGCCTGGGGAGGGGGGAGGTGTCTGTTGGTCTGGAGACATGTGAAGAGGAGGGGACGGGGACGGGGAGGGGGCAGAGGGGGAGGGGGGAGAATCAAACCTGTTGAAGTAACAGTTTATTTCATCCGCCCAGCGCTGGTCACCATCAACTGTCCCTCTCACACTCTGCCCATATCCAGACATGGTCTTTAGTCCTCTCCAGATGCCCCGCACGTTGTTCTGAGCCAGCTTCTCCTCCATCTTCTTCCCATAGTCCTTCTTGGCCCTCCTGATCCTCCACAGGAGCTCAGGCTGGACCTTCTTCTGCTTCTCTCTATCCCCCGAAATGAAAGCCCTCTTTTTCTGGTTCAGGAGGACTTTAAGCTCAGAGGTGACCCACCGGTGGTTGTTGGAAAAGCACCGTACCCTCTGTGTTGGCACAGTGCTGTCCATGCAGAAGTTCATGTAATCAGTGATACAGTGTGTGAGGCCGTCGATGTCATCACCAAAGGAGTCACAGAGAATGCTCCAGTCTGTGATCTGGAAACAGTCCCTAAGCCTCTCATTGGTCCCCTCGGTCCACACTTTCACAGACCTCTTCTGAGCAGGTTCACACCCTGGGTGTGTATTGGGGGAGCAGGTAGATGAGGTTATGATCTGAGCGTCCCAGTGGGGGGAGGGCGTGGAGCTGTAAGCGTCCTTCACATTAGCATACAGCAAGTCCAGCGTTTTATTGCACTTCATGTATTGCATGAACGTCGGGAGAGAGGTGGAGAGAGAGGTGTGGTTAAAGTCCCTCCTGATCAGAATCATGGCACGGGGGTGACGAGTCTGCGTCTGACTGACAGCGCTGTGGAGACGTTCACACGCGGCCGCCACATCAGCCGAGGGCGGGATGTACACGCAAAACACAATCACGTGTGAAAACTTCCTCAGTAGATAATACCGCGAGCAGCTCCAGGTCCCGCGTGCACAGCTGTTCCTTCACGTACACGTTGGCCGGGTGGCACCATCGTTCATTCATGTAGACCGCCACGCCCCCGCCTTTCTTCTTTCCGCTCTCCACCACACTCCGAGTGTGCAAGCGCGAGTGTAAATCCGTTCAGAGAAACCACAGAGTGCGGTGTGTGTTCATTCAGCCACGTCTCCGAAAAGCACATGAGGCTGCAGTCCCGGTACTCCCTCTGCTGCCGGGTCAGCGCCGCTAGCTCCTCGGTCTTGTTGACGACCACGCGGACATTTCCCATGATGACAGAGGGAACATATGTCCTCCGCGTCTTTCGTCCCCCTCTGCAGCCTCTACTTTTCCTCTGTATTTCCACAGGAACAACAGGCTTTTCCACATGAAGGAGAGAGGGGCCGCGCAGACCGAGGAGGGGCTCACAGGTGTAAGACCTGCGTTGCTCAGAGCCGTCGGTGAATGAGTTTCCTGACGCTGATCCAAAAAGTGAAAGTAAAAGTGCACAGCAAAACAAAAGCATTATAAAAGTGGACTTCCCAAATTCAGGATTGAAGAAAGAAAAAGAAACATTGAAAAAGAGATAAAGAAACTGTTGGTCACCCAGCGCCATCTCGGAAGTTACAGCACATATGGTGGTCTCTGGCTGCACAACAAAGTCTCTGAGCTGTCCGGACAGAAGGTATTGAAATGGTTAGCTGTGTGCCTGTGGCACACAAAAACCTTTCTGGAAAACAAAGGGTTAACCTTCCCTGAGCTGGATTGCTTGGAAAAGCTGAACTTTGTGGTGTGCATATATGTCAGGGGAAAGGAAGCACAGACCTACAGATGATGAAGGAGGTTTTGGTGCTTGAGCACTTGATAAGATTAAAAAAATTATTGAGAGGTACACTGCTTCACCTCAGCTCTTTGAAAGAGTGTAAGAAGCACACAATCAGATAGATAGCCATCGTTGTAATGCAAACTGCATTTAGAAAAAAAAAAAAAGTGAGTTTAGGGATGAAAAGCATCATATCCTTCCTCATCACCTCTACATGTCGATTCAGTGCAGTAGAATATGACTACATTTTCAGCTGTAAGCCAGCTTGAGCACGAACTGGCCGACATAGCTGTCAAAGACGTGGGTGTCTAAGTTCAGAGGCTTGACAGTTGAACTTGAAGATATTACTCATCAAAACACCATTCTTGCTCAGAAGCACAAATAGAGTGACGTTGAAAACCTTTCTAAATGTAACAAAATAGTTTTTGATACATGGACTGCCATTCCCAACACTTATATAAACATGAAAAAGTACACCTTTGAAGACCTGTCAATTTTTAGATCCACATATTTGTGGGAGCAGGTTTTTATATATTTTTTTCCATTAACTATATCAAAATTAAACATTTGCTTACGTCCTGCAATGGCTTGGTGAGCTATTACCACACCCTTGCCTGGAGTCGGCTGAGATGTGCGTCAGCCTCTCCACGACCCTAATTAGGATTAACCGGTTCAGAAAATGAATGGGCATTACTCACGTCTCACAGATGAGAGTCTGCATTCCAGCATGAAAATGAAAGTGACAGCTCAAACCTGATATGGAGACACTGCAGTGAAATTCAGAAGCAGAAATCACAGTAACCAAGAAAAACTTTAACAAGATATTATTTTGAATATCTGATTAACGATGTACGTGAGTTACGACCACATCTAGCAGATGCCTATTATGAGTTTACTGTATATGTCTGGCAGCGCAGCGCATAAGATACAGTAGACCCTTGACCATTTGCAGTTTTGCGCTCATGCCCCCCCATACTCGCATATTGCTGACAAACTCAGAAGTAACTGGCGCATGCTTCAAATTTAGCCAGTGGCTGAGAGATTTTGTTTCTCCCTCTTGCTGATTGGTTGAGATGATGTATACGCTCCTTTTTTTCTCATTCGAGCACAAGTTGTCAATGTGCAATTTAGTGAGTTTTTAATTACCAGTAAAACTCTATGATGCCACCCAAACACACTGCATCTTCCCAGGCTTCTGCGAAGGAGCCAAAGCACCAGAAAAAGGTAATGGTACTGCTTGAAAAAGTGCTTATATACATATATATTCGTTGATTCAGATGATTAGGTTAATAGCTCGTTTAGAGTACCTTTTCATGATATGCTAATTTTTTGAGATAGGAATTTTGGGTTTTCATGAGCTGAAAATCTAGAGAGGTGGAGGTATGCCCTGGAAAGGAGAGGAATGAAGGTTAGCCTCAGTAAGACAGAATACATGTGTATGAATGCCAAGGACCCAACTGGAACGGTGAGATTACAGGGAGCAGAGATAAGGAAGGTGGAGGATTTTAAGTACTTAGGCTCAACAATCCAGAGCAATGGAGAGTGTGGAAAAGAGGTGAAGAAGCGCGTGCAGGCAGGTTGGAATGGTTGGAGAAAAGTACCCGGTGTGATGTGTGATAGGAGGGTATCGACAAGAATGAAAGGAAAAGTGTACAAGATGGAGTTGAGGCCAGCGATGTTGTATGGTTTAGAAACAATGGGCCTGGGGAAAAGACAGGAGGCAGAACTGGAGGTAGCAGAGATGAAAATGTTGAGGTTCTCTTTGGGAGTAACGAGGATGGATAGGATCAGGAATGAGCACATCAGAGGGACAGCACATGTAAGGTGTTTTGGAGACAAAGTCAGAGAGGCTAGATTGAGATGGTTTGGACATGTACAGAGGAGGGATAGTCAGTATATTGGTAGTAGGATGCTGAGGTTGGAACTACCAGGCAGAAGGCCTCGAGGAAGACCAAAGAGACGATTCATGGATGTGGTGAAGGAGGACATGAAGGTCGTTGGTGTAAGAGAAGAAGATGCAGAGGATAGGGTGAGATGGAGGCAGATGATTCGCTGTGGCGAACCCTGAAGGGAAAAGCCGAAAGGAAAAGAAAAGAAGAAAGAAAGAAGTATGCCAAAATCATCAGTATTAAAACAATAAAAGACCTGAAATATTTCAGTTGGTGTGCAATGAATCTAAAATATATGAAAGTTTAATTTTTATCAGTACATTACAGAAAATAATGAACTTTATCACAATATGCTAATTTTTCGAGAAGGACTTGTGTGTACATATATATATATATATATATATATATATATATATATATATATATATATATATATATATATATATATATATATATATATATATATATATATATATAGTAGGCCCTTGGCTATTTGCGGTTTTGCATTTGCGGTTTGAGTATTCACACATGATTCAAATTCAGCCAATGGCTGTCCTCTTTCCTGCTGATTGGTTGAGGTGATGTAGTAGTTAGAGTTTTCGTAAGTAGAGGTGCGTTTTACATATTAAATGCGTGATCTGTTCCAAGGCTCCCAAGACTACCCCATAAACCCTTTAAAAACTATAAAAGTACAACAATTTTGTATTAAATTTGTATTAAATATGTGTTAAAAGTTAAATTTCAAATACAGTGATACCTCTGCTCACGAACATAATTGGTTCCCAGAAAGTGTGTGTGAGGCGAAAAGTTCGTCTTCCGAACATTTATTTCCCATAAGAAACCATTAAAATGAGAATAATCCGTTCCCAGGTCCCCATAAAACATAATTTTCTACTAAATAAGCCTTAAAACTACACAAAAATATATCTTATTTTATGTATAATAAATGTTTATTGTATTGTAATTAAAGAAATAAACTGTATTGTATAATAAAGTTGTTTTATTTACCTTTGTGATGGTAGTTGATGGCTTGATGGAATGGAGTGGGAGGAGGAGGGAGGGAGGGACTTACTGTTTGGAAGGAGTGTTTGGAAACGCCTACTGTTTGGAAACACCCTTAGCCACTCACGCACCCTTAATAGCTTCCTTGTTCTTAAGGATGGTAGCAATGGTAGACTTAGCGTACTGGTACTGGGACGCTGAGTCACACAAACGCACACCTCGTTCGTGTTTTTCAATGATCTCCGCCTGTGGTGGTGTCTTTTTCGGTCCCATAATAGCAAAAGTACACTCAATATGGTCCAAAATGTCTATCAAACACAAACCACTTCCGCACTCAAAGAAAGGGGGTGACGAACTGTGATGCCGTGAGCGTGCGTCAGCTTCTCGTGGCCGCCACCGTGGCGCTGTTCAACCGCGTGGTTTGGTTCGTCCGCCGAAAACTAGTTCGTCAGCAGAGACTATATGCTCGCAAATGTAATGTTCTTGAGGCGAAAAGTTCGTGAGCTTAAGCGTTCATCAGCGGAGGTTTTACTGTATTTACTTTTTTTTTAAACTCTCGAACCACTCATGCGATGCTTTAAAATCCGGGGGCTGCTGGGCAGAAGAACCTTCACCCTCACCTCCATCCTCCTTCACAAGGTACTTAAATATGGTGGTTGCTTTTTCCAAAATAATCACCTCCATCACTGTATCTCCACTTTTAATGCCTCCTTCTGCTTCAATTTCGTCCCGATTAAAGAGGGGTTTCGGCCATACTCCTTTGCGATTTCGCTTAACTGCATCCCACTTTCGTATTTTTTTATTATCTCCTGTAGCACTTCGATTGATAACAGGAGCCCGCTTCTTTTCTGTGTCACCAGGAATCACTTTCTTGGGGGTCCATGATGGATAATGAAATATAACGCTGCAATGATCAATCTCAAAAAAACTCATAAGTCAACAGGCCGGTTCAACTCTCCTTCACTCATGTGACAAACAGGAAGTATGGGTACAGGAAGTATGGGTACAGTTCAGCTTGCTCCTGGATCATGGGAGGCCAGCGGGGCGGGATGTTGGGAGACAGTCAGTGAGAGAGCAACTCGCGCATTGTTTGAACGTTTGAATGGCGCGTTTGAATTTTTGAATGGTGTGTTTTGTAAAAAAAGGTTGTTTTCGTAAAAAGCGGATGAAAATTTAGAAAAAAATGTTTTTCGTAAGCTGGATTTGTCTAGAGGGCCGACTGTGTGTATGTATATATAACTCAGACAGTGAACATATAATATATATATATATATATATATATATATATATATATATATATATATATATATATATATATATATATATATATATATATATATATATATATATATATATATATATATATATATATATATATATATATATATATATATATATATATATAATTTTATAAAATATACCGTGCAGGTATATTTGTTAACTGCTGTTTGCCACTTGAGGAAATGAAGAAATGACGGTACACTGAAATATGCATTAAAATATAAACTGCCATTTTCTGTTCAACCTCATTAAAGAAAAGTAAGTATGCTGCAGCTCTAAGATTTTACAGTGTTAATGAAATATGATTTTTTTTTTTTTTTTTTTTTTTTTTTTTTAATGATGGGGATGTGTGCATCTGATTTTAATCTGCTTGAAGCAGCCTTTTACGCATCACGTGATCGGGGATACACTGAAGCTTGAGATAGATGATCGTTGCTCATAAGTTCTGAATGCTGCCAACACGCTCCACATTTGCTGGATTAAGAGATACACAGGTTCAAGGTTTCCTAGACATTATGTTCAACTTATCAGTAACCTACAAATAATATATGTGTATGATCACATGACTTATCTTCAATTTATGGCAACACACCGACAACTTATGGCCAGTGCATGCAGAATGCATGAGCCACTTGCCAGCATACTTTCTTTACACAAACACATGTTCACACCCTCGCTGTACTGCAACCTTATCCCACCGTGCTGTAACTTGCATAAAACGTACACATCACTTTTTCGACGTATGCCAGCATATTCGCCAAATTTCCTCATGTGTCAGCAAAATGGCTAAAATGGAAGTAAGTGAAAAGAGTTTACTCTTACTTTTAAACACACTTGAGAACATCTGGATATTATTGAAAATATCAAAGCTTAGGAAGTGGTCACAGAGTCTGAGAGTCATGTGTCTATTCTTCTCATTAATCACCAAGTTAATCCACATGCATCTGACTTGTTGCTTCTTAGTCTCCCAATGGATACGCAAAACACAGTGGTGGGCAGTGGTGGCCTGGTGGCCAGGTGCTGGATCACTGATCCTAATACCCCCATTTCACTGGAGCACGGCAGACTCACGGAAGCAAAAATGCTGTCATCCGCAAATGTTCTGTAATTATTCCCTCATCTTCCGTGTCATTCTGTGTGATTCTGTAGTTATTCCTGAAGTCTTCCTCCAGTTTCATATGCTTCCGGCAGGCCAAAATAAAAAAAATATGTAAGTGTTCCGTGGGCTCACTTTGGCGTACTTTGCTATACCTATTCCGCACATGCTGTGAATGTTCCAAGAGTGTAAGAATTTCCACTTTTCTGTAGGATTTTCACCCATTGTTCGTGTAAAAATGCCGAAACTCTTGTGCAGACTACATTCCACTCCTTTCCGCCCCAATTCTTGCATGCTGTAGTCCAGTGAAATTGGGGTATAAGGTCAGGGGCTCAAGCCTCACTCTCAGCAGTTTGTCACTTTCCCCCCAGTGCAGCTAACTGGCTTATCAAAGGCCAGCCATGTCTCTCAATGTTTATGGTGAGAGGTTCATGTAAAAGAACCATTGCTGATTTTCGACAAGAGGAACTGCACAACCATCAATGTGTTTCTGCCCTGCAGTGGTCTTGCGAGCTGCCCAGGGTGTTCTCTGCCCTCGCCCAGATTCAGCTAGGATGGACACCAGCCTCCCCTCTACCCAAATTCGAATTAAGTGGTTACAGAAAATGAATGAATGCAAAACATATCAGTGATTGCTGTTCAGACTTCCACGAGATTTCAGAAGAATCTTCTCTTTTACAATGATATTGAAAACCTATTCATTCATTTATTTATTCATTCGTTTTCTGAACCATTTCATTCATTCATTTTCTGAACCACTTAATCATAATTATAGTCAC
Source organism: Plotosus lineatus (assembly GCA_024760905.1). NCBI lineage: Eukaryota > Metazoa > Chordata > Actinopteri > Siluriformes > Plotosidae > Plotosus > Plotosus lineatus. Next base: position 22,103,019 of record CM045744.1, read on the forward strand.
GGGGAAGCTCACACTCAAAAGCATGCTTGGCTACATTTAGTTGCAGAATAAATGGTAGCAACAGAATAGGGAACATCATGCTGCATTCAAAGTACTGAGAAATCTATATATGTACTGTATTTAAATAGCCACAATATTGAATGGTATTTTAAAATCAATAATTATGTTATTTGTAATGCAGTCAGAGGCTTGCGTTGATGCCAGAGCATTATTATTATTATTATTATTATTATTATTATTATTATTATTATTATTATTGCCAGGTTCAACCATGCTTGACATGTCAAATCGTAGCGGCCAGGTGAAGGGCAGCCTTTTTTCCCCAGGATGGGGGTTGGGCATGAGATTCCCATCCTCATCTCGCAAAAGCATCACTGTATGCACCTGTGACATGCCCAGCAAGCCAACAAGGAAGATCAATACTGCTCAATATCGTTGCACAAATTTGAACAGACGGCTTTATGGAAACAATATACTGAAGGTAGAGGATGCAGTCTTGAACTAGAGAAAGTGATGTTCGAAGATGAAGAAGCAGTGGCAAAGTTTCATCCCTCAACTTCAAACTGTCAGACTCAACTTAGTCTACCAGACATCTGGATGAGAAGGGGTAGTAAGAAGTTCATCTCAGAAATAGAGGGTTGAACAGATAGAAAAAAAGCTTTTGGACTTTACATCAGATTCTTTTTTGGCTCCAGGAACATCATCTGCAAGTCTATGCATCTTAGTTTGAGTGTGCTTGTTTGTCCTGTGAGTTTTTTGAGTGTTTTTTTTTTTTTTTTTTTTTTTTTTTTTCATTGAATCTGTGTTTTCTTCCCCTTTTTAATTAAACTCATTCTAATTGGCTACTGCATCTGGATTATCTCTAATATACTGTAAATAAACAAAAAATTATGAAAACCCGACCATAATGATAGATGTTCTGCAGTATTAGAATCCTGGTTCAATGCTTCTTTGCTGGTAACATAATTTTTTTTTTTCTTTTTTTTTTTTTTTTTTTTTTTTTTTTGCGAAGGCTGTCTATTAGATTTTTGAGTATGGCTGTGGGAATTTAAAATCATTTATCCACAAGAGCTTTCTTAAGGTCAGTCACTGATGTCATATGGGTACACCTAGGGCAGTTGGCATTTTAGTTCATCTCAAATGTATTCATTGGGGTTAAGGTCATCACTTCCCCCCTTGGCAAGGCATGTCTTCATAGAGCCCACTGTGTGCGCAGGGTTAATGCCACCTTTTAGTTTAGTGAAAGGAAATTGTAACCCAATAGCAGATGAAGACTTACTGCACAACTGTGTGCTTTTAACTTTGTGGTATCGACTTTGGGAATCCGCCATATATGGGTCTGATTGTCAATTGTCTGGAAAATTCTGTCTATATAAGGTTGCACAAGGATTTATTATGGTTTATTGAACACTTTTCATTTGGGAGCTTTACATATTTATGGGGTGAATAAATAAATATATACATATTTGTTTTTGATTAGACTATGAATACGTTATGTTTCAGCTAGGTGTGTTATCCTCTGAAGGTAAATATACATGAACACTTAGATATTTAATGTGAACTGTTGCTCAGGTTAGCAGCTCTTTGTTTTGCCGCAGTTTCAAAAAGAAAGCGCACAAAAGACACTAAAATTAGACATGTGCATATAGCTACATACACATATAAACACACACACATATTATTGCGTACATAGACAGTATCTTATTTACACCTATACATATATACACACATACACAGAAAGGTGCATGATATGTCAAAGGTGCATGGTGTACACCGGGCAAGAGTTGGAGCTTTTTAATCATAAGGTGCATGGTGCTATAATGTAATATGATCAAGATCAGCTCTAAATAAGAGTATTGCACTTGTAAATGAGTGTTTCACTTATAAATAGTATTGCACTGTCCAGGAAAATGGTCTGAATGATGGTTTTCAGTCAGTGTGTGATGGTAGTGTTGGTGTTGCTACATGTTTAACAGTTTGTGAGTAAAAGGTGTTCTTGGGTTTGTTCATGTTTGTTTTTAGTGCCCTATACATTTTTTTCAAAGGGAGTGGGGAGAAAAGGGGGTGTCCAGGGTGGATGGGGTTGCTGATAATTCAACTGGTTCTCCTCTGAAGTCGATAGTGTAAATGTCATTGAGGGGGTTAGTGTAGTTCCAATTGCTCACTCTACCATCCTCACCACCTAATGCAATGCCTTCCTGTCTTCTGCAGATCAATTGCTGAATCGTAATAGTACAATAAAACTACACTATGTCAGAAGACTCTCGATGGCGGAGCTGTAAAAGTTTGTCAGGAGAGGTCGGGATTGGCGGGCTTATCGAAGCTTTTTGAGGATATATATATCCTTTGTTGTGCTTTCTGCACCTGGTAGGAGATGTTTGTGATCCATTTGAGGTCAGAAGAGATGTATACTCTAAGAAACTTGAAGAATTCCACTCTATTTACCTCCTCTGCATCAATGTAGAGTGCAGAGGGATCAATTTATTGTTAATCTCCAAAAGTCCATTACCACTTCCTGGGTTTTGGATGTGTTAAGTTCCAGATTATTGTTGCTACACCATTGCCACCGATGTAGAACCGCATTCCTATAGGCTGACTCGTTGTTAACTGTTATCAAATCTATGAAGGTGGCCCGCACTGACAAATTTGGTGAAGGTGTTGTGCTTGTAAATGGGGAAGCAGTTGTATGTGAATAGGGAAAAGAGGGGGGGGGGTAAAAACAGACCCCTGTGGTGTTCCTCTCTTCAGGATGAGGGTGGAGGAAATGTGTTCCCCTATCCTGACATTTTGAGGATTGCTGCTAAGAAAGTCCAGTATCCACATGCACAGTGAGCTCCTTAGGCCCAGATTGCCCAACTTCTGAACCAGTTTATGTGATTGAACCGCATTAAAAGCGGAGCTAAAGTCTACTTACTCTAAAACCTGATGCTGCTTTTTAGATTCTATTCAAAAAGGTGTTTTAATTATGGCCTGGCACCTATCTTTTCATGTATGCCAATTTTGGCATAATCTCATACATGCTTCAGAAAATGTACACAAAAAATAAATGAGGTTTCTATGGTCATGGGACTCAATAGACATAAATCTCTTATAAATTAAATGTAATGCAGTGTAAAATAATCACAGTAAGCATATTACCTCTGCAGCCATGATGAACATTTGGCATTTTGTATGAACTTACAGTACACTCTGTGAGATTGAGTCACGAATTAAATGCCCTTAGTTTACATAGATACAAGTACAATGAGCATACCATTTCTAACATCTGCGACCACCCAGATTCTCCCAGATGCATTGAAACATAAGTGGAAAGCTATTCAGTACACCAGTTAGGGATTAAAGAATGCATTCATTATCTGTACTTTTTATTCTACAGTATTTAAGGTCAATGAGAAGCTCATGCAAATTTCAGCTCACTCTGGGTACAAGATGGGGTACACTCTGAACTGATTGACAGAATTGCAGGGCCTTCACATCCAAGCAAGCATCCACACTCACGACTAGGATAAATCCACTCTAACCAATTAGCCTAATGTGTATGACTTTGGGCTGTGGCACCGAGAGGAACAGATGTAATAAACTGAACTGAGCACCTAGAGGAACAGATGCAATAAAACAACATCCAACTTGCTGCTTTCATTATTATGGTGGTGCACTAGACAGGTTAAAATAATCATGCATTCCTTGCCAATCTGTTTACTCTCCATCTGCAGCTTATGGCCATGCTTCTACTGCCACAATTATGTAGAGATTATACCTAGGTTAGCAGTGTTATATAATACCCAATTATGTGAGCTCTCGGTTATCAAGAGCAGCTTTGCTTGATAACAGACTGAACATTTTTGAGCACAGTGTTCCATTAAACATTCAGAGACAGCATATATATATATATATATATATATATATATATATATATATATATATATATATATATATATATATATATATATATATATATATATATATATAATTTTTTTTTTTTTTTTTTTTTTTTTTTTTTTTTTTTTTTTTATAGCTAAGACATCCAACTTAGATTACACTCCAACTCAATCAGTAGGTGAGTGATGGGTAAATTAATGTGCAATTAAATCAGCAGATAGAAACGACCAGGCACTTCCACATTGTGTGTGTGTTGGGGGGGCAGAGTACTTAAGCCCATACACTGATCAAGTTACATAATAACACAAAAATAGTACAAGTTAAATTTAATCTGACAAACCTCTGAAACTAGCTCACATTACTGAGAAAACAGCTTCTTCTTGATAAACCATGTGGATTCCTTTCAGTTCCAAATCAGCTTTTAAGCAATAATAACAATATTAAATGTGTGCAAATTTAAAATAATTGTGGGTGTTACCCTGCAATGGTCTGACAAGCTCACTAGGGTATACCCTGCCTGCTTCCAGAGTCAGTTGAGATAAACTCTGGCCTTCCTGCAACCCTAGTAGGATGAATCGGTTCACCAAATTACTGAATAAAAGAATATTAAACTTATTTAGTTTACAAACTCATGTTCGGGGCAGTGGTGGCCTGGTGGTAAAGGTATTGTAGTACTGATCCGAAGGTTGGGGGTTCAACACCCCCCCCGCAGTTAAAAAAAGGCCAGCCATGTCGCTCACTGTCTATGGTGTGAGGTTCTTGTAAAAGAACCATTGCTGACTTTTGACATGGGTAGCTACAAAGTCATCAGCATGTGTCTGCCCTGCGATGGCCTGGTGAGCTGTCCGGGGTGTGCTCTGCTCTTGCCCAGCGTCAGCTGGGAGGGGCGCCATACTCCCTGTGACCCTAATTAGGATTAAATTGTTACAGAAAATGACCGCTTAACTTATGGTCCAGAGTTTTTTCCTTGAAAAGCAGTAAAGACAAAAACTTTAACTTACTCACATTAACCCTTGCATGACAGTTAAAAGTACAAAGAAAAGATTGTCAATATTTTTTTCTGATCAACATAATTCCAGTTTGTGAGCATATGTCATGGTATTAATATAGGTATCACTTATTTAGAAAGTCTTTATAATTGTATTCTTTCAGGCTTTTAATTCTATAAGCCAATTATACCCTGATTTCACTGGAGCGCAGAATGCAATGATCATTGCGGAAAGGCGTAGAACGCACTCTACAGAGGAACTTCGGCATTTTTACATGGAAAATGGGTAAAAAAAAATGTTACCTTTGGAACACCTTCAGAACGTTCACAGGATATGCGGAAATGACAAAAAAAGACCGCCGTACAATGTCGGAATACATGCGTAAAAGCGCTCGGATTACCTTCGGAACCAGTGCAGATTGCAAAAGAAGACCTTCGGATAATTCATGGAACGTTTTCGGAAAACAAGGGACATTTGAGGAATGACTACGGCACCACTCCATGTTAGAAGGAAGAGCTACGTAATGATTGCGGAACAGGCGGAATGAAGGCGGAATGTTCATGTTCAACACGGAATGACTAAGGATGACTGAGGAATGACTGAGATATACCCAGCATAACCATGTTTCAACAAGGAAAAATCAGCAAAGATCAAAGGATTTGCTCCTGATTCCACCTATACATACAAAGATTTGACCAAGGAAGCTCATTTTCTCATTCATACTATATGTTTATAATGCACAAAAAATAAAATTTAACACATTTTTGTAATTTACCACATGTTTCTAATGTGCAATATGTTTATAATTTAAAATAAAATTAAAATTTAACACATGTTAATATGTTTAATATCAATAATGTCAATATGTACCTTTTATTTGCACCTCAATCATTCTAGACTGAAAACCATGAACACAAGTCCAAACCACAGTGATTATAACTTTAAAACTTTATTACATGACCAGGAAAACAGAAAAAAATAAAGTGAATGAACTGTAATAATTTATAGTGGAAGTGACTTCCTTGAGTGTTCTGCAAGTCTTCCATGTTATCCGCAACCATTCCACAAATGTTCCGCATGTATTCCGCAAATCTTCCATGAGTATTCCATGGGGATTCTGTGGCTGCTTTTGACCATCCGGCGGAGGGGGGATAGCTCGCGGAACAGTCAAGGAACACTGACGGAATAAAGGGAATGATCACGGAACGTTTGCGCGATAACTGAAGAAACCTAAGGGAACACTGTCGGAAGATTTTTTTCCCCCCGTTAACATGCTTTTGAATATGTTCGCGGAAGATTTTGGCCTGCAGGAAGTGGAGGAATACATTCGGAATCATACTGAAGGACACGGAAGATGACGAAACGACTGAGCAACGTTGGAGGATGATGACATTTTTGCTTCCACGAGTCTGCCGCGCTCCACTAAAATGGGGGTATTAGAAATAAAGAAAGAAATACGTGGTTGTAAAAAAGATAAAATTTAAAAAATGTAATGGGTTGAAGAGCTGAATGTCCATTATAGCATGGGTTGCCAATGAGAATTTAAATGCTTAATTATTTCAGATTTAATCCATGGAAAAGTAGAAAGTTTACAGGTTCATATTATTAGCAAACATCATGTGATCTTGCTAATCTATTGGGGAAATATTCTAGGGCATGTTGGACTCATTGCATTGGGAATATAAATGCTCCGTGGAGCTGAGAGACAAAAACAGGACCAAAGGAAAATGGATGAAGTTGGTGAGACAGAAATATAAGGGGATAATTAGACCATCAGGGAATGTTGGATTCAGCAACAAGACATGTGTGCAAACGCTGTCATGAAAATGCTATCTAAAGAGACGCTAACTGGTTTTATATGCCTTCGGGGACCAAAGCATATCACAAGTGTACTTTCTGCCTACTAAACTTTTTCCTCAGCAACTACTAAAATGCTAAAAGTTTGTTCCAAATAACACCTACATTTACAGAACACATACGCTGGATATTAAAATTCTACATAGCCTGTTAAAATACGCTGGATATTAAAATTCTACATAGCCTGTTAAAATGGCAAAACGATGTGAAAACATTTTTTTTTTCATGTGACCTATAAAAAGTCTTCCAGGGATAAATAAATAAATAAATAATTAAATAAAATAATGTGGTTTGGTCTTCTTATAATCGGCAATCTGGTTGTGTTTAGAATGCACCAATGAAATATCATGTTCAGAAATAACCAGTACATCGCAATCAACTGACTGAGGAGGACTTCCCTAATCTTAATTTACATGCACGTGCTCCGTAAGAAACTGACAAAAGCATTAAATGAAGCTTATTTTATCAGTCAGGATTAACGAAAAAAATAATTTCCATGGCATTAAATGTATGGAATAACAAAATTCAGCAAGAGGCCTACAGCAACCTGAAAGGTGCTTCGGAACTTTATAATGAGCATTGTTTGTTTCATGCTTCAACAATCTCAGGTATTTTCTTTATAAAATGAAAAGCATGTCTCAAGAAAAAAACACCCAAGCCTGGCTAAAGTTTATAAAACCTTTTATAAAATTATTCAAAGCCATTTTGGAAAATGTGTTATTATCATGAATACAAGGTTGAACATTTTCACCATAGCTTGAAAAGGCTTGTTTTGCACAAAACACTGTACATCAAAAAAAAAAAAAAAAACACAGTATATCTTTGACATGGCAAAATGCCAAATTAACAAAAGAAAGGTTTCAGCAAAAGATTCCAGCTTTGAAATGACACAGCTGAAGCCTTCATCCAACTGAAAATCTGTGAGTAAAGCAGGATTAAGGACAGATTACACAGATAATGGTTGCTCTTTTAGGGTAAACGTAAGCAATGACAATATATGCTATGCTGATTGACTTCATTGACACTCATGTCCAGAACATCAAAGACTCAGAGAAGCCTGAACAAAGACAAGACACGTTTCAATTGACTTTTTATTTCTGGTATCTCCCTCTGAGTCTGTCTTTGTTTTGGCTTTTTCCCTTTTTTACTCTGGAGTCGCCACAGTGAATCATTTGATTCGCACGTTTTGATTTTGGCAGAGGTTTTTACGTCAGATGCCCTTCCTGTCACAACCCTTTTTACAAGGTACAGAAACACGCTAACGACTTTGCAGCTACTCTATACAAAAGTCAGCAATGGTTCTTTTACATACCTCTTACCATAGACAGTGAGCGACATGGACTGCCTTTGATAAACCCGTTAGCTGCACTGGGGTGGTATATATAAATATATAAAAAAAATATATATATATATATATATATATATATTTGTAAGGTGTGCTGTCTGTATGAATGAAGAATTCAAGGTGGAGGTAGGACTGCATCAAGGATCAGCTCTGAGCCCCTTCTTGTTTGCTATGGTGATGGACAGGCAGGCAGACGAGTTTAGACAAGAATCTCCATGGACTATGATGTTTGCAGATGACATTGTGATCTGCAGTGAGAGCAGAAAACAAGTGCAGGAAAATCTACAGAGGTGGAGGTATGCTCTGGAAAGGAGGGGAATGAAGGTGAGCCTCAGTAAGACAGAATACATGTGTATGAATGACAAGAACCCAACAGGAACGGTGAGGTTACAGGGAGCAGAGATCAGGAAAGTGAAGGATTTTAAGTACTTAGGCTCAACAATCCAGAGCAATGGAGAGTGTGGAGGCTGGTCGGAATGGTTGGAGAAAAGTGTCCGGTGTGATGTGTGATGGAAAGATATCAGCAAGAATGAAAGGAAAAGTGTACAAGACGGTGTTGAGGCCAGCGATGCTGTATGGTTTAGAAACAGTGGCCCTGGGGAAAAGACAGGAGGCAGAGCTGGTGGTAGCAGAGATGAAAATGTTGAGGTTCTCTTTGAGAGTAAGGAGGATGGATAGGATCAGGAATGAGCACATCAGAGGAACAGCACATGTAAGATGTTTTGGAGGCAAAGTCATAGAGGCTAGCTTGAGATGGTTTGGACATGTACAGAGGAGGGATAGTGAGTATATTGGTAGTAGGATGATGAGGTTGGAACTACCAGGCAGGAGGCCTAGAGGAAGATAAAAGGGACGATTCATGGACGTGGTGAAGGAGGATATGAAGGCAGTTGGTGTAAGAGAAGAAGATGCAGATGATAGGGTGAGATGGAGGCAAATGATTCGCTGCGGTGACTGAAGGGAAAAGCCGATAGGAAAATAATATATCCTGGCAAAAGTTTTACGCCGGATGCCTTTCCTGTCGCAACCCTCTGCATTTATCCGGGCTTGGGACCAGCGTGAGGGCGGACACTTGTTTGTGCCCCCCTCACGGCTGCATTGCATTTTATATATATATATATACACACACACACACACACACACACACACACACACACACACACACACACACACACACACACACACACACCAGTGCAGCTAACTGGGTTATAAAAGGCCGGCCATGTCTCTCCTTGTCTATGGTGCGAGGCATGTAAAAGAACCATTGCTGTCTGTCTTCCTTTCGGCTTTTTCCCTTTTACTCGGGAGTCGCCACAGCGAATCATCTGATTCACACGTTTGATTTGGCAGAGGTTTTTCGTCAGATGCCCTTCCTGACACAACCCTTTTTAGCAAGGGACAGAAACATGCTGACGGCTTTGCAGCTACTCTTTACGAAAGTCAGCAATGTTTTTTTTACATGCCTCTCACCATAGACAGTGAGAGACATGGCCCGCCTTTGATAACCCAGTTAGCTGCACTGGGGGGGACAGTGACAACCCTGTGGAGAGTGGGACTTGAACCCCCAACCTTTGGATCAGTGATCCAGTGCCCTATACCACTAGGCCACTACTGCCCAAAAAGAACCATTGCTGAGTTCCGTAAAGAGTAGGCTGCAAAGCCGTCAACTGGTTTCTGTCCCTTGCGAAAGGGTTGTGTCAGGACGGGCATCTGACATAAAACCTATGCCAAATCAAACACTGCTGTTGTGAATGGGGAAAAGCTAAAAAGAGAAAAAAAAAAAAAAAGTGTGTGTGTGTGTGTGTGTGTGTGTGTGTGTGTGTTCTAAAAACAATTGACACCAGTGGTTGCACCTTGCCCCAAATATTCCCATATTTTCTTCGTCACCTGTTCATTGCATCACAAACCAAAAAATTGTGTGCGAGAAAGGGAGACCTAGTGAGTGCAGGAAGGATAGCGAGAACAATAACACAGCGGGCTTTTATACTTTCAATTGTTTTTACCACTGGTTGTACAAGGTGTACAAGGGGGAAAAAAATGTTGTATAACTGTGAACGTTTGTGCACTTCTATGTTTAAAAGAATGAAGTGTTTGTAATTAAATTATTTAATATATTTATTTGTTTTAGTTTTCACAGATTCTGAGAGAGAGAGAGAGAGAGAGAGAGAGAGAGAGAGAGAGAGAGAGAGAGAGAGAGAGAGAGAGAGAGAGAGAGAGAGAGAGAGAGAGAATAGATATGATTGTGGACAATAAATATAAACTGTGGGATTTTTTGAAAAGGGTGGATACAATGTTTGTCTGTTGTCCCTTTAACTTCTGGCCAGCCAATAATTTGAGAGTACACTTGACCTTCCATTCTAGGTCACCAAAACAAATAAGTCCTTGGTGAAGGTCCAGACTATATGAAGAAAACCACTGTGGATAAAAATACAAGGACACAGTTTCCCTTGCCCAGACACAGGTCACCATGGTCCCCCCAAACCCCCAGTGCCAGGCCTGGGGGATGTGCTTGAAAGTGAGCACCTGGTGGTGAACCCATGCAGTGGGGAATGCCATCCAGCTGAAAAAGAAGACGTATCATTTCTCTTTAGTCGGTGGGACTCCTGAGGCAGCAAACAGATACCAGCAAGCCAAATGCGCTGCTGCCCGGGCTGTCGCCAATGCAAAATCTCAGGTGTGGGAAAAATTCAGTGAGGGCCTAGAAAGCAACTATCTGTTGGCCCCGAAAAGGTGCTGGACTACCATCCAATGTCTCAAGAGAGAAGTAGTTCTCCACAAATACTGCTTACAGTGGAAGTGGGGAGCTGCTCACCTCAACTAGAGATCTTGTCAGGAGAAGGAAGGAATACTTTGAAGACCTCCTCAATCCCACCAACACGCCCTCCATGGAAGAGGAAGGCTTTGGGAGTTTAACTAGGGAATCCACCCATTGTTTTGGCTGAGGTCACTCGGAGTGGGGTGTGGAGTGGATAAGACCTGCTCTGAATGTCTCAGCTGCATACATATAAATGGCTTTGTATATGAATATCTTTAACTGTAAAGGGTTTACAAACTTCCAAGCAACACTGTCTGCCAAATGATATAAATGTAAATGGTTTAAAGCATGGCTAGCATGGGATTCCACATTATCTTTTACATTTTTTGGACCCTTAAGCACTTTCTGGTCATGAAGAATTGGCTCAGATTCGACCATATTCATGCAATAGTAAGGCTTTCAAAGTTTTTATGGCAAAGAAGAACTGAAATAAAATCCCTGCTTGCTTTGTAGACATCCCTACTTTGGGAGCATTGGAAGTCCTGCACGCTGCTGCCTTAAATAATACATAATTCAGAAAACTCAGCCTCTGTGAAATGAGAGCAAAACACAATAACAAGTGAAACAAAAATCAAAGCTAAATTAATCATGACTGAGACTGTAAACACTCTTGCATTGCTGAATACAAATTGTGTACATGTGGGGGTGCACTTCCTGTGTTTCAGAAAAACCAAGTGAAAAATTCACCAAAAAATATGAATTAAAAAATAAATAAATAAATGAAAAATCAAATGTTCCCAAAGACAGGGAACAGCATTTCTGTGATTGTCAAGTGCACTGCCCCCTAAGTAAATACAGCAAAGGTAAGTTTATAATCGGCTAATCAACAAGGCTTTCTTTTCAGATACATCCAGCTCATTATAGGACTCATAAACACCAGCTTTAAACATACATCAGCAATTGAACTTCTGTAGTTAGTGGTATAATGATATCCAATGTAAGTCGAGAGCTTGTCATAGTAATAGCCATTTAGTAATATAAAGATCCTTTGCCTTGTATGAGGAGTCTACTTGCAGAAGCTGCTAAGTCAAGTTGTTAATATATATATATATATATATATATATATATATATATATATATATATATATATATATATATATATATATATATATATATATATATATATATATAACAAGCTCTCGACTTACATTGGATATCATTATACCACTAACTACAGAAGTTCAATGTCTTGTTGATTCGCCGATTATAAACTTACCTTTGCTGTATTTACTTAGGGGGCAGGACACTTGACAATCACAGAAATGCTGTTCCCTGTCTTTAGGAACAGTTGCTTTTTTATTTATTTATTTATTTTTTTAATTCATATTTTTTGGTGAATTTTTCACTTGCTTTTTCTGAAACACAGGAAGTGCACCCCCACATGTACACAATTTGTATTCAGCAATGCAAGAGTGTTTACAGTCTCAGTCATGATTAATTTATATATATATATATATATATATATATATATATATATATATATATATATATATATATATATATATATATATATATATATATATATATATATATATATATATATATATATATATATATACAAAGGACAGGACAAAGGCTTTCTATTGAAACTCCATTTATCACTACAGATCTGTTTAGGGTGGTGAAACCATCCCCTCTCTTCAGGTGATTACAGAAGATTCTTCTGTAATCACCTGAAGAGAGAGGATGGTTTCACCACCCCTAAACAGATCTGTAGTGATAAATGGAGTTTCAATAGAAAGCCTTTGTCCTGTCCTTTGTTTATTTGCTCTACCAAAAGTATTGAGCACTCTCCTACGGAAGGATCTACTCAGAAAATCCTCTATATATATATATATATATATATATATATATATATATATATATATATATATATATATATATATATATATATATATATATATATATATATATATATATATATATATATATATATGGGATCCAGAATTTCCTATACACTGTTTCATGCTTTCTTGAACTTCAGAGTACTAATTACCTAATCACAATTATTTGTTGCAATGAAATGAAAAGTCGAAGCAGACTATGACTGCTTCATTACACACTCACCAAAAAGAAGTATGTGGAAAAAAATACCTCAAATTAGATCCAAACCATGTCTTCATTCCCCGATCCATCTCTATAGTCTTCATTCATGTGCTAGTTAAGACATCATTCTTAAACCGTTAGTAAATTTACTTGTAAAACAAATTATTTTCTCCCAACATGCATCCCATCTTAGTTTCTCTGCGTCTTTCACGCTGTCATATTGTGCATGTAATGTATTAAATTGTGTGAGAAATGAGAAGACCTAGCTGCTTCTATTTAAAAAGTAGATCATGCCCAGTCACGCTTGGAGGATCTGATGTCATCATTTTCTGACTCTATGTTTAATTATGGTTATTATGCTGAGTACACAATAAAAGATCAGTTGGACTCATGCCCAGATTTTCCATTTGGCATCTTATCTGTGCTCTTTCACAGGCTGTGTACTCTGCACACAAAAATCAGCAGGAATCTCATCGGTATGCAAGTTTAATGCAGATACGATCACACACACACACACACACACACACACACACACACACACACACACACACACACACACACACATACACACATTCTCTCTCTCTCTCTCTCTCTCTCTCTCTCTCTCTCTCTCTCTCTCTCTCTCTATATATATATATATATATATATATATATATATATATATATATATATATATATATATATATATATATATATATATATATATATATATATATATATATATATCATGTGTGTGTGTGTGTGTGTGTGTGTGTGTGTGTGTGTGTGTGTGTGTACTCTCACATTCCCTTCTAGGACCCCAATGTCATCCCAATTTCCCAACCCCAGTTACAAAAATGCTTTGCGAAATTAAAAAGAAAAAAAATAATAATTTGTAAGTTCATGTAAACCTTAATATTATTGACAAAAGTGCAAAAAAATTAATAATTTAGATATAAATTTTTTGCATTTATTGTATTTCGAAAATCTCAAAAAACGCTTAAATGTGATTAATGCAACACACAGAAACAAAGTTCGAACAAAAATAACGTACATTTTAAAAGTAATATAATATTTTAGTCACAATACTAATGAAGATAATAGTCAATTAGGTATCATGACAGGTATTAAAATAACATTAACTATAGGCTCAGCCATAATGTGTGGGAATGTCAGTTCAAAAGAACATTTATTTGCAGGAGTAGACAAACCATAAGAACATATAAGGAATTCAGAAAGTGCAAAATGATGATGATAATAATAATAATAATAATAATAATAATAATAATAATAATAATAATAATAATAATAATAATAATAATAATAATAACATCAGTGTTTGATGTATGCAATCATTAACTTTCCTTGGGAAGCAATGCCTAAAAAACAATCATGTTGCTGTGGCCAACAAATCCATGTGTAACAGTCACTACACAATCTGCCATTGCATCCCAAAATATCCTACATATGGGGGAACCCTTACCTCAGTTCCATGTCGAAAGGCTGCTGAACTTATCTCATGGACCGAATGGACCGAAACCTGCAGTACTATGGTCAGATAATCTGACACTTATGGACACCAAGTTTGCCATAGCAAAGATCAAAATTACAATGTATATTGTATTCATTGAAAAGTTAAAAGCCAGTATATGTGGAGGTATTTATCAAGGAAAAAAAATCACAGTGTGAAACTAGCATTGAGGCATACATTGTCATTTTAGAGGGAAACATATGTTGCCATCAAGGCAACATCCCTCCCTGGGAAGTCCATACGTATTTCAGTAGGATGATGATACCAGGACTTGTCCTGCAGGAGCTGAAACACTGTTGCTTCGTAGTGGGGTTGACTGGCCGGCTGCCACTTTTGGTTTAACTCCAATTAAAATTATGTGTGGTGCATCATAAAAAGAAGAAGGAGGAGTCTGCTGAGCAACTGAAGTCTTTTGTCAACAAAGTTACTAAATAATCATTGCAGAGTATCATTAGTACATAAAATAATTAAAACGTGTAATTTAAAATGAAAGGTGATCTTCTTCTTTTCCTTTCGGGGTCGCCACAGCGAATCATCTGCCTCCATCTCATCCTATCCTTTGCATCTTCTTCTCTTACACCAACGACCTTCATGTCCTTCTTCACCACATCCTGTATCGACCTGCACTTATGCCCATTTTCACCATCTATCATAGCCCTGTTCCAATGGCACATCTCGTTAGCTAATTAATTGTAATGAAACCCGTTTGTAATTGTCAGTACATATGAAAAGTGTATTGATTATAGGGGCGATTCTCTTTAGCCTCGTTAAGTTATTTAAGCTAGTTAAATTTCTAGATAATCCACATTTGTGTGTTGATTATAGACTCAAAATGGCCTCAAAAAGAACCTTGTAAAATCTTAGCCTTCTTTTCTTAGAATAAAAATAGACAATTTCATTCAAAAGACTGTTAAGGAACTGAAGATCTCACACAAAGGTGTGTCCTGCTCACTTCACAGAACACTGCAAACTGGCTCTAACTCGGAAAGAGAAGCAGGAGAGCCCAGTACACAACTTAGCAGAAAGTCAAGTACCGATCGCAGGGTTGGGAGTTCAAGCCCCCATCACCAGGTTATCATTGCTGTCCCCCAGTGCAGCTAACTGGGTTATCGAAGGTCGGCCATATCTCTCACTGTCTGTGGTGAGAGGTTCATGTGAAAGAACCATTGCTGGTTTTCGTCAAGAAAGAGTAGCTGCACAGCCTTCAGTGTGTTTCAGTCAGGTGATGGCCTGGCGTGCTGTCCAAGCTGTACTCTACCCTTGCCCAGAGTTGATTGAGATGGGTGCCAGCCTCCCTGTAACCATAATTAGGAACATGTGATTCAGGAAATTACTGAATTAATTTCTTGATGGAACTAAATAAATGCATTTTTCATTGCTCTGAGATTATAATTGAATATAGAAGTTATAATGTGGTGTTGAAGTGAACCACCCTTTCTGGCTGACTTTAATCATTCATGCACAGCTGCTGTCTTTTGTATGTGTCCAGTTTGTCTTAAGATGTGTTTGATGAGGT
>CM045744.1:22123975-22208975 GCA_024760905.1 Plotosus lineatus
CAAAGCTAAAAGCTTAGGAGCAGGGTTTAAGCTATTTTATCACGGTGTGGATGGGAAGAGAAATGGAGTCGGAGTCATCTTGAAGGAGGAGTTTGTCAGGAATGTTCTAAAAGTGAAAAAAGTGTCAGACAGAGTGATGAATCTCAAGTTAGAAATTGAAGGTGTAATGCTCAATGTTGTTAGTGCTTATGCCCCACAGACAGGAGGGAGCAAGAGCGAGAAGAGAAGGAGAGATTCTGGAGGAAGTTAGATGAAGTGATGCAGAGTACCCCCAGAGGTGAAAGAGTGGTCATTGGTGCAGACTTCAATGGACATGTTGGGGCAGGCAACAGAGGGGACGAGGAAGTGATGGGCAGGTTTGGTATCCAGGACAGGAACGCAGAAGGACAGATGTTGATAGATTTTGCAAAAAGGATGGAAATGGCTGTGGTGAATACTTTCTTTAAGAAGAAACAGGAGCATAGGGTGACTTATGAAAGCGGAGGTAGGCGCACACAGGTAGACTACATCTTGTGTAGGCGATGTAATTTGAAGGAAGTCAGTGACTGCAAAGTCATCGTGGGTGAGAGTGTTGCCAAACAGCATAGGATGGTGGTGTGCAGGATGACTCTGATGGTGAGAAAGGTGAAAAAGGCAAAGGCAGAGCAGAAGACAAAGTGGTGGAAGCTGAAAAAGGAAGAGTGTCGTGTTGTCTTCAAGGAGGAGTTGAAACAGGCTTTGGGTGGCCAGAAAGTGTTTCCAAATGACTGGACAACCACAGCAAATGTGATCAGGGAGACAGGTAGGAGAGTACTTGGTGTGTCCTCTGGAAGGAAAGTAGATAAGGAGACTTGGTGGTGGAATGAGGAAGTGCAGGAGTGTGTACAAAGGAAGAGGTTAGCCAAGAAGTGGGACATTGAGAGGACCGAAGAGAGTAAACAGGAGTACAGGGAGACACAGCGTAAGGCGAAAGTAGCAGTGGCTAAGGCCAAACAGAGGGCGTATGATGACTTGTATGATAGGTTGGATAGTAAAGAGGGAGAAAATGATCTATACAGGTTGGCACAGCAGAGAAATAGAGATGGGAAGGACGTGCAGCATGTTAGATTGATAAAGGACAGAGAGGGAACTGTATTGACTAATGACAGAAGTGTGCTGGGAAGATGGAAAGAGTACTTTGAAGAGCTGATGAATGAGGAAAATGAGAGAGAAAAAAGAGTAGAAGAGGTAACCATTGAGGAGCAGGATGTAGCAAAGATCAGTAAGGGTGAAGTGAGAAGGGCATTTAAGAGGATGAAGAATGGAAAGGCAGTTGGTCCTGATGATATACCTGTGGAGGTATGGAAGTGTCTAGGAGAGGTAGCAGTAGATTTTCTGACAAGAACATTCAACAAGGTACTAGAGAGTGAGCAGATGTCGGAGGAGTAGAGGAGAAGTGTGCTGGTGCCCATTTTTAAGAACAAGGGAGACGTGCAGAGTTGCAGCAACTACAGAGGGATAAAGTTGATGAGCCATACGATGAAGTTATGGGAAAGAATAGTGGAAGCTAGACTAAGGGCAGAGGTCAGCATTTGTGAACAACAGTTTGGTTTCATGCCAAGAAAGAGCACCACAGATGCGATGTTTGCCTTGAGGATGTTAATAGAGAAGTACAGAGAAGGTCAGAGGGAGCTCCATTGTGCCTTTGTGGATCTGGAAAAAGCATATGACAGGGTGCCAAGAGAAGAACTGTGGTATTGCATGAGGAAGTCTGGAGTGGCAGAGAAGTATGTTAGAGTGGTGCAGGACATGTATGAGAGATGTAAGACAGTGGTGAGGTGTGCTGTCGGTGTGACCAACGAATTCAAGGTGGAGGTGGGACTGCATCAAGGGTCAGCTCTGAGCCCCTTCTTGTTTGCTATGGTGATGGACAGGCTGACAGACGAGGTGAAACAAGAATCTCCATGGACTATGATGTTTGCAGATGACATCGTGATCTGTAGTGAGAGCAGAGAACAAGTGCAGGAAAATCTAGAGAGGTGGAGGTATGCCCTGGAAAGGAGAGGAATGAAGGTTAGCCTCAGAAAATCAGAATACATGTGTGTGAATGAGAAGGACCCAGGAGGAACGGTGATGTTACAGGGAGCAGAGATAACTTGAAGGTGGAGGATTTTAAGTACTTAGGCTCAACAATCCAGAGCAATGGAGAGTGTGGAAAAGAGGTGAAGAAGCGTGTGCAGGCAGGCTGGAATGGTTGGAGAAAAGTATCCGGTGTGATGTGCGATAGGAGAGTGTCAGCAAGAATGAAGGGAAAAGTGTACAAGATGGTGGTGAGGCCAGCGATGTTGTATGGCTTAGAAACAGTGGCGCTGAGGAAAAGGCAGGAGGCAGAGCTGGAGGTAGCGGAGATGAAAATGTTGAGGTTCTCCCTGGGAGTAACGAGGATGGATAGGATCAGAAATGAGTATATCAGAGGGACAGCCCACGTAAGATGTTTTGGAGACAAAGTCAGAGAGGCTAGATTGAGATGGTTTGGACATGTACAGAGGAGGGATAGTGAGTATATTGGCAGTAGGATGCTGAGGTTGGAACTACCAGGCAGAAGGCCTCGAGGAAGACCGAAGAAGAGATTTATGGATGTGGTGAAGGAAGACATGAAGGTCGTTGGAGTCAGAAAAGAAGATGCGGAGGACAGGGTGAGGTGGAGGCGGATGATTTGCTGTGGCGACCCCTGAAGGGAGCAGCCGAAAGTAAAAGAAGAAGAAGAAGAAGAAGAGAAAACACTTCCTTACCACAAGAATGAAATACAGTAAGGGAGGCAGAGACAGGCTTATTGTGCTGGAGAAGCTGGGGCAGGTGAGCCTGGAGTAGTAGATGCAGCTGAGGTAGAGGGTACAGGATCTGTTGCAGGCCTCTTTACCTTCTTAAAATACTGCTCCAGGTTAGACTGGACAGAGAGCAATGTCTTCTCATCCAAGATCTCCTTGTAGCATTGCATCAAATCCATGATGCCTCTGGAAACTCTAGTGAACCTTTCCAAGTTGGGATCCTGAGCCTCAAAAGTTGCCAATGCTTGCTGCATCTCGCGCACCTGAAACTAGTTTGTTTGTTTACGTAACCATGTAAGACGTAATGACGTGTGATATTACAGTACCGACACTGAGCGAAGGGAAGCGATGCCGTCTTCCTCGGCCCACAACCACAACATAGTGTATGTATTCTTCCGCCTCGCGCGCCCAAAACTAGTTCGCTTTTGTTTACGCAACCGAGAAAGACGTAATGATGCACAATATTATTTTTTATATTTTTATGGGGGCGTGTTTCTCACCACGAAACAGTGTAAGTCGGGACCAGCGTAAACCGAGGACTCCCTCTAACAAGAAGTACTTTTCTTATGAATACATAACTTCATTATGACAATGTCGTTTAAAATAAATTCAGAGCCTTACTATACTCTCAAATTATTGGTCTTTATTTTTAATTTAGTTGTATTCAGTATATATATGTATATATGTATGTATATATATATATATATATATATCAGAGGATTAAATCTTAAAATACTGTATACCTTTTTTTTTTTGTTTGTTTGTTTTTTTTTTTTGTTTTTGTTTTTTGTTTTGTTTTGGCTCTCTTAGTCAAAAAGGTTCCCGACCCCTGCTGTAATATATTCTCAAAACCCCATGATTCACAGACACTTATGTTTCTATAACCCTTTATTCTCAAATCATGTTTGCACAACTCAATATTTCCCCAATCTCATGGACAAAATTTATTAATAATAATTACCACCTCACTCATTTTCAACACACCCCCTCCCTCTCTCTCTCTCTCTCTCTCTCTCTCTCTCTCTCTCTCTCTCTCTCTCTCACACACACACACACACACACACACACACACACACACACACACACATACACACACATAAATATTCCCAATTACACTCATATTAATTAGAGTGTTACTTAGCATGTCTTTGAACTGTGCCAAAAAACAGAGTACCTGGAGGAAATTCAAACAAGCAGGAAGAGAAAATTCTACACAGGTACATGGGACTCAAACCCACGATAGTCTTGATTTGAGGAAGATTTTCTTTCCACCAGGCCATTATTCTGCCACTAATTAATTATTATTGTACAAGAAGGTTCTGATTTGATTGCCAGGCTCTGAGCATTTCTGTGTTGAGATTGTATGTTCTCCTTATGCTTGTGTGGATTTCCTCCAGTGCTTCGGTTAAAAAAAATAAAAAGCACTGTGGGCTATCTGATTACCAGTTCAAAATTTCCCCATTTGTGAGAAAAGGGTAAGTATTGTAACACTTAGTAACACTTGGTAAGTATTCTTGGTTGGTCCTGCTCCTTCTCAAACATATTCAAAATTATTGTTTCTTTTGAAGCAAACAAAGTGGTGTATCCCAGACCTTCAGATGAGCACTCTACCACCAAGCCATATATACAGGTATACCTCGGCTTAAGTCGTTTCAAGTTAAGTCGTAAAATAAAAATAAAGTTTAATAAATAAAGTTTAAAGTTTTAAGTTGTTTTTCTGTCTGTTTAGTCTAGACAAGTAAATTGCCTAGGCTAGCACAGAGACAAACTAATTCAATTTAAGTCATTTTTCGACTTAAGACGTCTCTCCTGGAACCAATGAATGATGTAGGGTGAGGTATACCTGCATATATATATATATATATATATATATATATATATATATATATATATATATATATATATATATATATATATATATATATATATATATACAAACATCCTTTCAGTTGATGGGACAAGAAAAGTGTCCAAAATGTCAACGTAAACTTATGCATATATTGAAGATGTAATGGCAGCCATCTCCGCAGTGCCTTTACCTGACATGCAGCCCCATATCATCAATGACTGTGGTAATTTGCATATATTATTCAGGCAGGTGTCTTCAAAAATCTCATTGGATCGGCACCAAATAAAAGTTCTAGCATCATCACTGTTAGGTTACTGAATCGGCCAACATGAATACTCCTCAAGGATTGATTCATCTGTGTCACCCAGAACCGTTCTGGAGCAAGTCATAAAAAGAGACAGCAGGTGAGGAACCGATTGAAGCTGGTTAGACAAGGGAGGCTGGTGGTGGCCATCAATACTTTTCCACAAGAAAAAACAAGTCTACAGTGTCTTAGAGGAGCTGGACTATATCAAAATAGGAAACACAAGTTTCACAGAGCAAGGTTAGACAAGACAATGGCCTCTTAGAATAGAGAAACAACATTCACAGTAGAAATCGTTCACCTGATTGTTACAAAAGTATATAAACCTGTAATTTCCCATACTCACTGAAACAAGTAAAAAACTTCACAGTAAGATGATGAATAACATTTTCCCTTCGATCCCCTTTCCCAATGCAGATTCGCAATTTATCACTAAAAATGACTTTCATCCAATCATCCACAGTCCACGATTGCTTTCCCTTAGCACGTCGTAACATTCTCATCTCATCTCATCTTCTTCCGCTAAGTCCAGGGTTGGGTCAGGGGGGGCAGCAACCAAAGCCAAGAGGTCCACACATCCGTCTCCCAAGCCACTTCCTCCAACTCTTCCAGGGGGACACCGAGGCGGTCCCAGACAAGCCAAGAGACATAGTGCCTCCAGCGTGTTCTAGGTCGACTCCGGGGTCTCTTCTGTTGGGGTGTGCAACATCACACCAGAGAGGCATCCGAGAGGCATTCTGACCAGATGCCCGATCCACCTCAACTTGCCCCTCTCACTGTGGAGGAGCAGTGGATCTACTCCGATGGCCACCAAACAGATGGCCACCAAATCCACTGGCCACCAAACCAGAACTCCTCAATGCCTCGCAATGCACCTAGAAATTCTGTCCATAAAAATTATGAACAGAATCAGTGACAAAGGACAGCCTTGGCGGACTCCAACTTCCTCCAGAAACGAATTCGACCTGTGGTTACCAATACGGACCAAACTCTGGCTCCAGTGATACAGCAACTGAATGGACCGTAGCAACGGGTCCGGAATGTCATACTCCTGGAGCACGCCTCGCAAGATTGTTTGAAGGACACGGTCAAAATACTTCTCCAAATCCACAAAACACATGTGGACAGATTGGGAAAACTCCCATGCCCCTTCCAAAATCCTGTGGAGCGTATAGAGTTGGTCATGAGTGCTCTGGCCAGGACGAAAACCACATTGTTCCTCCTGAATCCGAGGTTCAACTATTGGTCAGATCCTCTTCTCCAGTACCCCTGCATAGACTTTCCCAGTTAGGCTGAGGAGTGTGATTCCCCAATAATTGGAACACACCTTCCGGTCCCCCTTCTTAAAAATTGGGACCACCACCCCGGTTTGCCAATCCAGAGGTACAGCCCTCGATGACCACATGATGTTGCAGAGACGTGTCAACCAAAACAGTCCTACAGCATCCGCAGCCCTGAGATATTCTGGGCAGATTTCGTCCAACCCCGGAGCTCGACCACCAAGGAGCTTTTTGACAACTTCAGTGACCTCCACTCCAGTGATGGGCCAAACCCCCAGGGTTTTCCACCTCCATGGAGTGCGTGTTGGTGGGATTGATGAGGTTCTCAAAGTATTCCCTCCACCTCTTGACGACATCCCCAGTCGAGGTCAGCATCTCCCCACTTCCACTGTAAACAGTGTTTGTGGAGAACTGCTTCCCCGTCCTGAGGCGTCGGATGGTGGTCCAGAACCTTTTTGAGGCCAACCGATAATCACTCTCCAGGCCCTCACCAAACTCCTCCCACGGCCGAGATTTTGCATCTGTGACAGCACTTTTTGGCCTGCCTGTACCTGCCCGCTGCCTCGGGAGTCTCACGGGCTAATAAAACCCAATAGGCCTCCCTTTTTAGCTGGACGGCCCCCTTCACCACAGGTGTCCACCACCGGGTTCGGGGGTTACTGCCACGACAAGCACCAACCATTGGAACATTTTTTTTTTTACTTATTTATTTCAGTTCATCAGTTTATTTTCTGTAACCGCTTCATCCTAATTAGGGTCGCGGGGAGGCTGGTGCCCATCCCAGCCAACTCAGAGCGAGGGCAGAGTACACCCTGGACAGCTCGCCAGGCCATCGCAGGGCGGAAACACGCCGACGGCTTTGCAGCCTACTCTTGTCGAAAGTCAGCAATGGTTCTTTTACATGCCTCACACCATAGACAGTGAGAGACATGGCCGGCCTTTTATAACCCAGTTAGCTGCACTGGGGGGGACAGTGACAACCTTGTGGAGAGTGGGACTCGAACCCCCAACCTTTGGATCAGCGACCCGGTGCCTTATACCACTAGACCACCATTGCCCTCTACTTATTTATTTATTTATTTGTTTATTCTGTTTAGTTGTTAATGATGATTTCCATTTAACTTTTATTTATGTAAATCTCATTAGGCAGTTTCTTAAAGTTTGGTCACATGTTTACTCCAGTTTCCTCCCATTTGTTCCTCATTTGTTTTGCTGTACATTTTGTATTTTCATGACATATTGTTTTAAGTTTTCCTTGGTCTATGCTTGCCTTTAACAACCTTCTCATGTTGTTTTTACTTGGTCCAGATTTAAGACACTGGTGACTGTGAACAACCAACATCTTTTGCAATATTGTGTGATGATTTACCTTCTTTAAAAAGTTTGATAATCCTCTTCTTTTTTTCAATTGACATATCTTGTATTGAAGCCATGATTCACTTCAGTCCACCTCATGCGGCAGCTCTCCAAGGTGTGATCACTCCTGTTTAACTGCAAACGAATGAGCAGATCTAATCTGATGCAGGGGTTAGTTTGGGGAATGGAAATTTACAGGGTGATTTCATAGTTTTTCCCTTATAATTGGGTGATTCCATAATTTATTCCCCCTGCTTGGTCTAAAAAAGTAACTGTTACTGAGTACCACTTTTTTTTTCTCTCTTTTTTTTTTCTTTTTTTTAATTTATTTTTTATTTTTTTTTTTAAGCCAGAAAGTTCTCGTTTGAAATGACTTTAGTTTTGTGTCATGTATGTGTTCTGCCTTTTATCTGCAAAATTAAACAACTGAATGAACATCCTCCTGGACTGGGGATTCCATAGTTTTTGCCAGGGGTTGTACATCCTTTAAGTGCTTGGTCAGCTCTTCCCGCTCAAAACAATTTTCCCCTTATGTTTTCACCTTTGGCTTTTAACCCCTTCCTCTTAATTCACATACCATTTGCCAATTTCCATTTATTTTCTCATTTTTCTCTAAATGTGCTGTCATCCGCCCCTTCTGTCACACCATTTTCTCTTTACAATTTGGTCTTATTTTTGGCCAAATTCAGGCGGAGTTTTTATAAAATAGGTGCTTGATCAACAGCACCTTTTTCCTGGATTAATTTATTTGCTGGAGCTCACCTGACCTATACACACACACACACACACACACACACACACACACACACACACACACACACACACACACACACACACACACACTATGGTTGTTCGGATTAATTCTCAATCTAAGATTCATGTGTAAGTACCTTATTATTTTTATTTATGATTTATAAGTTCAATATATTAAATGCATTTTGCCATTAGTTATATCGTATTGTCTGTTTAAAGCCTTTTGATGATATTACATGTTCTATCTATGAGCAATTATTGTGTCAGCATTTCCTGTGACCACTGGTTGAAGCATGACTGGGGCCTTAAGTCTTCATGCATTACTATATTTACTCTTAAAGCTTAAGCATCGGGTTATAGTTGATGAACATTCACAGAATATGCACCTTATACATACATTTTCTACTTTTTCTTCTTTTAGCTCAGCCCACCTATCGTACCATGTATAGGAGGAGAAGTGTCATACAGTGCTGCATTCCTCCTCACCTATCTATTCTCTCCCCATGATCTTCTGAATTTTCTACACTTCCTGGCAGCTACTCAGTTTCAGCCTCCGCGTCCTGTCACTCATGAGCAAGGTACCCAGTCTCTCCCAGAGACTTGTGATCAGTCTACCCAGATTGACGAGTCCTACTTTCTTTCCACACCACCTCATTGCCCTTGCAACTCCCCATATCTTCCTGGTTCTCCCTATATCCCACGACAGTCATCTGTCTATTCATGCTACACTGACTATAGTCCCAACTGTGGTTCTCCCACGCCTTCTTCTCTGCCCCAGGCTAGCCCTCTGACTATACACTAACCTCGTCCACTTCGTTTGACACTTCTTCATCTACAAACATGGTGCCCATCATCTTTTCGGATAAGTGTATTAATTTGTGATATCTTTCCCAATTTGAATAATAAATACTCTTCTTTCCCTTATATTCCCATTCTGTGTGGCCATTTGTCCTTGGTACACTAGTTGCTTCACAATAATGTTCACAATAACAAGCATCAGCACGTAGTCACATCCAAGCATCATTACTTCACATGTTGTCCTTATCCTTGGCACTCTGCCTATCTTGCAGCAGCATGTCAAGATTAGGGCATGGTTACACTCAAGTGCCATCACTCCGTATATTTCCCTTTCTTAAGCATTCTTCTTATCTCACTGCTGTATGACTGACCATTATTTTTTCAAGCAAATTATAAAATAGCAAACTATAATCAAAATAACTGATAACAGTGGAAACCTGTTATAATGGAAATATATATATATATATATATATATATATATATATATATATATATATATATATATATATATATATATATATATTTACACAGTGGTATGAAAAAGTATCTGAACCTTTTGGAATTTCTCACATTTCTGCAGAAAATCACCATCAAATGAGATCTGATCTTTGTCAAAATCACACAGATGAAAAAACAGTGCCTTATTTTAACTAAAACCACCCAAACATTTATAGGTTTTCATATTTTAATGAGGATAGCATGCAAACAATGACAGAAGGGGTAGGAATAAGTAACTGAACCCTCTGCCTAAGGAGACTAAAAGAGCAATTGAAACCAACTTTTACCAAACAATTTAAGTCAGGTGTGTGCCAAATCACTGATGAGTGTCTTAAAGCTGCCCTGCCCACTATAAAACACACACCTGGTAAGAACTGTCTTGATGAGAAGCATTGTCTGATGTGCACCATGGCTCACTCAAAAGAGCTGTCTGAAGACCCAAGAATTGTTGATTTGTATAAAGCTGGGAAAGGAAACAAAACCATCTCTAAAAGTCTGGATGTTCATCAATCGACAGTCAGAGAAGTTGTCTACAAATGGAGAGAGTTTGGCACTGTTGCTTCTCTCCCAAGGAGTGGCCGTCCACCAAAGATGATGCCAAGAGTTCAGCGCAGAGTACTCAGAGAGGTAAAAAAAAAAAAAAAAAAAACAAGAGTATCTGCTAAAGACTTACAGAAATCACTGGCACAGCCCAATATCTCTGTGCACACATCAACTATATGTAAAACAATGGCCAATAATGGTGTTCATGAGAGGATACCAAGGAGGAAGCCACTGCTGTCTAAAAAAGCAATGTTGCTCGTTTAATGTTCGCAAAAAGGCTCTTGGACGCTCCACAGAAGTTTTGGCAAAATATTTTGTGGCCTGATGAAACCAAAGTTGAATTGTGTGGGAGGAACACGCAATGTCATGTGTGGAGGAAAAATGGAACAGCTCACCAACATCAACACCTCATCCCCACCGTGAAGCATGGTGGAGGGTGCATCATGGTTTGGGGCTGTTTTGCTGCTTCGGGGCCTGGACAACTTGCAAACATTATGAGAAAAATGTTTATCAGGTTTATCAGGATGTTTTGCAGGAAAACCTGAGACCGTCTGTCAGACAGTTGAAGCTAAAAGAGGATGGATGTGCAAATAAGACAATGATCCAAAACACAGAAGTAAATCAACTTCAGAATGGTTTCAGAAGAACAAAATACACATTCTGGAGTGGCCAAGTCAAAGTCCAGACTTGAACCCCATTGAGATGCTATGGCATGACCTCAAGACAGCGATTCATGCCAGACATCCCAGGAATCTGACTGAACTACAGCAGTTTTGTAAAGAAGAATGGGCCAAGATTAGTCCTGATCAATGTGCCAGATTGATCTGCAGCTACAGGAAGTGTCTGGTTGAAGTTATTGATGCCAGGGGGGGGCACAAAATATTAAATGTGATGGTTCAGTTACTTATTCCTCCCCCTTCTGTCATTGTTTGCATGCTATCCTCATTAAAATATGAAAACCTATAAATGTTTGGGTGGTTATAGTTAAAGCATACACTGTTTTTTTCATCTGTGTGATTTTGACAAAGATCAGATCACATTTGATGGTGATTTTATGCAGAATTGTGAAAAATTCCAAAAGGTTCAGATACTTTTTCATACCACTGTATATACTTTTTTTTACTTTCGGCTTTTCCCTTCAGGGGTCGCCACAGCAAACCATCCGCCTCCATCTCACCCGATCCTCTGTGTCTTCTACTCTTACTCCAACTACCTTCATGTCCTCCTTCACCACATCCATAAATCTCTTTGGTTTTCCTCTCAACCTTCTGCCTGGTAGTTCCAACATCAGCATCCTACTACCAATATACTCACTATCCCTCCTCTGTACATGTCCAAACCACCTCAATCTAGCCTCTTTGACTTTGTCTCCAAAACCTCTTACATGTGCTGCCCCTCTGATGTACTCATTCCTGATCCTATCCATCCTCGCTACTCCCAAAGAAAACCTCAACATTTTCATCTCTCCTACCTCCAGCTCTGCCTCCTCTCTTTTCCCCAGGGCCACTGTTTCTAAACCATACAACATCGCTGGCCTCATCACTATCTTGTACACTTTTCCTTTCATTCTTGCCGATACCTTCCTATCGCACATCACACCAGATAGTTTTCTCCAACCATTCCAACCTGCCTGCACATGCTTCTTCACCTCTTTGCCACACTCTCCACTCTGGATTGTAGAGCCTAAGTACTTGAAATCCTCCACCTTCTTTATCTCTGCTCCCTGTAACCTCACAATTCCTCTTCGGTCCTTGTCATTCACACACATGTGTTCTGTTTTACTGAGGCTAACCTTCATTCCTCTCCTTTCCAGGGCATACCTCCACCTCTCTAGATTTTCCCACACTTGTTCTCTGCTCTCACTACAGATCACAATGTCATCTGCAAACATCACAGTCCATTGAGATTCTTGTCGATCCTCATCTGTCAGCCTGTTCATCAACATAGCAAACAAGAACTGGCTCAGAGCTGACCCTTGAGGCAGTCCCACCTCCACCTTGAACTCTTCTGTCACACCGACAGCACACCTCACCACTGTCTTACATCTCTTATACATGTCCTGCACCACTCCAACATACTTCTCTGCCACTTCAGACTTCCTCATGCAATACCACAGTTCCTCTCTCGGCACCCTGTCATATGCTTTCTCCAGATCCACAAAGGCACAATGCAGCTCCCTCTGATCTTCTCTGTACTTCTTAATTAACATCCTCAAGGCAAACACTGCATCTGTGGTGCTCTTTCTTGACATGAAACCAAACTGTTGTTCACAAATGCTGGCCTCTGCACTTAGTCTAGCTTCCACAATTTTTTCCCATAGCTTCATCGTATGGCTCATCAACTTTATCCCTCTGTATTTTCCACAACTCTGCACATCTCCCTTGTTCTTAAAAATGGGCACAAGCACATTTCTCCTCCATTCCTCTGGCATCCTCTCGCTCTGTAAGACCTTGTTGAATGTTCTTGTCAGAAAATCTACTGCTACCTCTCCTAGACACTTCCATACCTCCACCGGTATATCATCAGGACCAACTGCCTTTCCACTCTTCATCCTCTTCAATGCCTTCCTCAATTCACCCTAACTAATCTTTGCTACTTCCTGGTCCTCAACAGTCACCTCTTCTACTTGTTTTTCTCTCTCTCATTTTCTTCATTCATCACCTCTTCAAAGTACTCTTTCCATCTTCCCAGCACATTTCTGTCATCAGTCAACACGTTTCCCACTCTGTCCTTGATCACTCTAACTTGCTGCACGTCCCTCCCATATCTATTTCTCTGCTGTGCCAACCTGTATGAATCATTTTCTCCCTCCTTACTGTCAAAACTAGCATACAAGTCATCATACGCCCTCTATTTGGCCTTTGACACCGCTATCTTCGCCTTACGCTGTGTCTCCCTATACTGCTGTTTACTCTCTTTGGTCCTCTCTATGTCCCATTTCTTCTTCGCTAACCTCTTCTTTTGTACACACTCCTGCACTTCCTCATTCCACCACCAAGTCTCCTTATCTACTGTCCTCCCAGAGGACACTCCAAGTACTCTCCTACCTCTCTCCCTGATCACATTAGCTGTAGTTGTCCAGTCATCCGGAAGCACTTCCTGACCACCAAAAACCTGTTTCAACTCCTCCTTGAAGACAATACGACACTCTTCCTCTTTCAGCTTCCACCACTTTGTCCTCTGTTCTGCCTTTGCCTTCTTCACCTTTCTGACCATCAGCATCATCCTGCTCTCCACCATCCTATGCTGTTTGGCAACACTCTCACCCACTACTACTTTGCAGTCACTGACTTCCTTCTAATTACATCGCCTACACAAGGTGTAGTCTACCTGTGTGCTCCTACCTACGCTTTTATAAGTCACCCTATGCTCCTCCCTCTTCTGGAAGAAAGTATTCACCACAGCCATTTCCATCCTTTTTGCAAAATCTATCAACATCTGTCTTTCTGTTTTCCCGTCCTGGATACCAAACCTGCCCATCACTTCCTCGTCCCCTCTGTTTTCTGCACCAACATGTCTGTTGAAGTCTGCACCAATGACCACTCTTTCACCTCTGGGGGTACTCTGCATCACTTCATCTAATTTACTCCAGAATCTCTCCTTCTCTTCTAGCTAACATCCTGCCTGTGGTGCACAAGCACTAACAACATTGAACATCACACCTTCAATTTCTAACTTGAGACTCATCACTCAGTCTGACACTCTTTTTACTTTTAGAATATTCCTGACCATCCCCTCTTTCAAGATGATTTCTAGTCCATTCCTCTTTCCATGCACTCCATGAAAAAAACAGCTTAAACCCTGCTCCTAAGCTTTTAGCCTTGCTACCTTTCCACCTGGTCTCCTGAACACACAGTATGTCCACCTTCCTACTCTGCATCATGTCCACCTGCTCTCTACCTTTTCTTACCAGTCGTTGATATATATATATATATATATATATATATATATATATATATATATATATATATATATATATATATATATATATATATATATATATATATATATATAAAACAGATCGTGATGAAAATAAGAAAATAATATATTTTCCCAAAATAGTATTATGTTTAAGAACACATCTTGTTTAATGTTTCATTTATTATAAGTTTACAGAAAACTGTCTGGATAGAGCCATACATAGCTTTTTCCCAAAATTTTTACCAAGTTGAAAGCATGAGTCACTGACAAAGAAAACTGACCTTGAATCGACCAAATACATTCAGGATGACCTAGAATGCCACGTGCCACAGGTGTCCCACCATAACATCAGACATCAGTGACTGATTAATATTTTATAATGCTTTTGTGGATGAATGATCACAATTTCCTACAGACAGACTCTGTGTCTAGTGGGCACCCTTCTCAAAAAAAAAAAAAAAAAAAAAGATAACAGTAAAGAAGAATGGAGTCCAACATTAAAGAAATACAAATGGCTTTTGTCCACATGAAAGGCACACACACACACACACACACACACACACACACACACACACACACACACACACACACACACACACACACAACAAAGCAGTACATTATGTATGAAGAACATTTGTCAGGTAAAAATATATTGAAGGCTGCTGCGATTTACATGCATCTAAATAATCAACTGTGACAATCAACATTTCTTGGAGAACTGTACTTCAAAATGTACCTCATGGTATTCTCTCTGTCTCTCTCTCTAATTCGTTTGCGGTGGGAGTTGGAGTCCGCCAAGGCTGTCCTTTGTCACCGATTCTGTTCATAATTTTTATGGACAGAATTTCTAGGCGCAGTCGAGGTATTGAGGGGTTCTGGTTTGGTGGCCATCAGATCTCGTCTCTGCTTTTTGCGGATGATGTTGTCCTTTTGGCTTCATCAAGTCGGGACCTCCAGCTCTCATTGGAGCGATTCGCAGCCAAGTGCGAAGCAGCCGGGATGAGGATGAGTACCTCCAAGTCTGAGGCCATGGCTCTCAGTCGGACAAGGGTGGGATGCACCCTCCGGGTCGGGAATGAGGTCCTGCCCCAAGTGGAGGAGTTTAAGTATCTTGGGGTCTTGTTCACGAGTGAGGGAAAGATGGAGCGAGAGATCGACAGACGGATCACTTCAGCCTCTGCTGTTAAACGGTGCCTGTACCGGTCCATCGTGGTGAAGAAAGAGCTGAGCCGCAAGGCGAGGCTCTCAATTTACCAGTCGATCTACGTTCCAACCCTCACCTATGGTCACGAGCGTTGGGTAGTGACCGAAAGAACAAGATCATGGATAGAAGTGGCTGGAATGAGCTTCCTTTGCCAGGTGGTGGGGTTCTCCCTTAGAGATAAGATGAGAAGCGCCACCATCCAGGAAGAGCTCGGAGTAGATCCGCTGCTCCTCCGCATTGAAAGGGGCCAGTTGAGCTGGCTTGGGCATCTGGTCAGAATACCTCCCGGAAACCTCCCTAGGTCAACCTAGAACATGTTGGAGGGACTATGTCTCTTGACTTGTCTGGGACCGCCTCGGTGTCCCTCTGGGAGAGTTGGAGGAAGTGGCTTTGGAGAGGGACGTCTGGACCTCTTTGCTTAGGTTGCTGCCCCCGTGACCTGACCCTGGACTTAGCAGAAGAAGAAGAAGATGATGATGATGATGATATATATATATCTTCTTCTTTTACTTTCGGCTGCTCCCTTCAGGGGTCGCCACAGCAAATCATCCGCCTCCACCTCACCCTGTCCTCCGCATCTTCTTTTCTGACTCCAACAACCTTCATGTCTTCCTTCACCACATCCATAAATCTCTTCTTCGGTCTTCCTCGAGGCCTTCTGCCTGGTAGTTCCAACCTCAGCATCCTACTGCCAATATACTCACTATCCCTCCTCTGTACATGTCCAAACCATCTCAATCTAGCCTCTCTGACTTTGTCTCCAAAACATCTTACGTGGGCTGTCCCTCTGATATACTCATTTCTGATCCTATCCATCCTCGTTACTCCCAGGGAGAACCTCAACATTTTCATCTCCGCTACCTCCAGCTCTGCCTCCTGCCTTTTCCTCAGCGCCACTGTTTCTAAGCCATACAACATCGCTGGCCTCACCACCATCTTGTACACTTTTCCCTTCATTCTTGCTGACACTCTCCTATCGCACATCACACCGGATACTTTTCTCCAACCATTCCAGCCTGCCTGCACACGCTTCTTCACCTCTTTTCCACACTCTCCATTGCTCTGGATTGTTGAGCCTAAGTACTTAAAATCCTCCACCTTCGTTATCTCTGCTCCCTGTAACATCACCGTTCCTCCTGGGTCCTTCTCATTCACACACATGTATTCTGATTTTCTGAGGCTAACCTTCATTCCTCTCCTTTCCAGGGCATACCTCCACCTCTCGAGATTTTCCTGCACTTGTTCTCTGCTCTCACTACAGATCACGATGTCATCTGCAAACATCATAGTCCATGGAGATTCTTGTCTCACCTCGTCTGTCAGCCTGTCCATCACCATAGCAAACAAGAAGGGGCTCAGAGCTGACCCTTGATGCAGTCCCACCTGCACCTTGAATTCGTCGGTCACACCGACAGCACACCTCACCACTGTCTTACATCTCTCATACATGTCCTGCACCACTCTAACATACTTCTCTGCCACTCCAGACTTCCTCATGCAATACCACAGTTCTTCTCTTGGCACCCTGTCATATGCTTTTTCCAGATCCACAAAGGCACAATGTAGCTCCCTCTGACCTTCTCTGTACTTCTCTATTAACATCCTCAAGGCAAACATTGCATCTGTGGTGCTCTTTCTTGGCATGAAACCAAACTGTTGTTCACAAATGCTGACCTCTGCCCTTAGTCTAGCTTCCACTATTCTTTCCCATAACTTCATCGTATGGCTCATCAACTTTATATATATATATATATATATATATATATATATATATATATTTTTTTTTTTATTATTATTTTTTTTTAATTAGAAAGAATGATTTGATTTAGTAATGCATTGTTTTGCAATGTGCCAAACCAAATCAAATATTTTGTACTATTTTGATTTTGTGGTAAATTATAATTAAGCCAAAGTTGAAGTTCGTTCCAAAATTTCATAGTTTCACAGCATTCCCAGTAGACATGACAGGTAGTCTCAGGCATACCATGACAAACCCTACACACATCATTATCAATCATAATCATTTTCAATAATTCATTTTTTTTATAAACAAGTCTATGCAAAAATCTAAACTGAAAATCTAGAAGCTTGACATCTTTCATTCTGTATTTGTATATATTAAAAACTGTGTACCAGTCAAAAGTACAATCTTTTTTTTTCCCATTTATCACAGACTTTAAGTTTGTCATTTGTAGCTATGAATTTTTCATAAAATACCCTTGAACCTTTGGAATTCTTTAAGCTATTTACGTGGTAGACACTAATGAACAAGTTCTCTCAAGGGAAATTTCTTAAGTTCTTGATAGCCTTTTTCCAATTATTAGGTATGATATAAAGCAGATATTTATAATCTAATATTGTACCTCTTATATTGTATTTTACCTTTAATATTTCAAAGGTAATGAAGCCGTTTTCATCATACAGGTCTTTAACAGTCAATATGCTCTTATCCACCCAGTGCAGCATAACATGAGTGGGATTTTTATAATTGTGATTGAGCCATAATGGTTCAGCAAAATGTCACCAATGTTGTCATCTTTGAGCTGATTTATTTATTTATTTATTTATTTTAATTGTTGTTTTTTTTTTTTTTACAATAAGAACCCCAGGCTTTTATAACATCTCTCCAGTAAGGGTAATATTGAGCTTATTATCAATTTTGGTTCCGTATCTGAAAATATCTTTATCAGCTATATTGCAGGGGTTTGCTGTAGTTGACTTTTTGCAATACCCAGTAAGAGTGGAAAGTTTTAATGCTTCAATAAATGTTCTTATATCAACCATACCCACCCCACCTTCAGTCTTTGATCTTTTCATAAGTGTCCTTTTTATTTTATTATTTTTGTCATTCCAAATTAATTTGAAAATATATATTTTCAAGGGATTTGATAATGTCATCCAGTGGACTTAGGAGTGAGCTGAGCATGTGAACTAAGTTTGAAAGGGCTAGGGTTTTTATTACAGTAATTTTACCAATCAAAGTCAAATTTCATTTTCTCCAAACTGCTAATAGTCTGTTTATTTCTTCTAGTCTTTTTCTTGTATTGTTTACCCATAGATCATTGAGGCCTGGATTGAGTCCAAGTACAGTCAGCCCCCAATTTACGAAATTAATCCGTTTCAGAGCCCTTTCCGTAATGCGGGCATTTCGTAAGTAGGGGTGGCATCTTACTTGTTCAACGCCTAATTCGCTCCAAGGCTCCAGTCTTTGGACTGGATAATCCCCATAAACCCTTTAAAAATGATAAAAGTACACAAATGTTGTATGAAATATGTGTTAAAAGTAAAAGAAAATTATTTATTAAGCCATTTAAAGATTTTATTAACATATGAAATCATTTTATTAATATATTTATTAATTAAATCATTATTAAACATTTTTTATTAACACACACACACACACACACACACACACACACACACACACACACACACACACACACACGCACACACACACCCGCACAAACCACTCTCTTACTCCCTCTCTCTCTCTCCCTCTCTCTCTCTCTCTCTCTCTCTCTCTCTCTCTCTCTGTATGTCTTTTGCACGTGCTGCGGGCCACGCCCACAAGACATGAATTCAAAGCGCATTCCTTACTTGACAAACTCAACTTTAATTTGATTTCTTGAAGGATCGGAATTCAAGATGAGCTTAAATGCGCCCACATTTATTAAGCATTTAACAATTAATTAAACTTGAATTAAACAACTTAAAAAAAACTAAACTAAAAACTAAAGCGTGAAGCTTCCTTCTGTCTTTATCTGGGAGGCCAGCGGGGCGGGATGTTGAGAGACAGCCAATGAGAGAGAGCAACTCGCGTGTCGATTGGAGTGTTTGAATTTAGAATTTATTTTTGTAAGAGGTGGTTGTTTCGTATCTCGGGGACGGAAACTCAACAAAATGTTTTCATAACCCAGGGATTTCGTACACAGGGGTCTTCGTAAGTTGGGCCGACTGTACTTCAAAATCTCCCTTATACCACTCAATGTTCAAGGTTTTACATAACGCCTGTTCACTTCCTGCCTTGGCACCAATCCAAAGTGCTTTGGTCTTATATATGTTAATTTTCAGGCTCGACATCTTGTAAAAGGTATTTAATGTATCAATAGCTGCATATAAACTCTCTTCAGTACCATCAAGGAATAATTCAGTATCATCAGCATATTGACCTAATTTATATTCCTCTTTATCAATAACAATGCCTTAAATTCTTTCATTATTTCTAATCATACAACCTAAATTTTTCGCAACATAAATTAATAATTTTACTATTATAATATGATAATTAGAGTTGACTGTATATAATCTGTTTGAAGTCAAAAAGATGAGAGTGAGCACCCTGTTAAAAAAAGGCTCTATTGAAATCTGATCTTCCCAAAATCAAGTATATCATGGCACAAACAAAAAAGATTTGAGAGGACACGAAAGAGAGTTAGGGATGCTTATCAAAGACAGGAGCTGCCTGTGGCAGGGACATCAGACAGTGACCCACAAAAGGACTACATGAAAAAACAGACTCTAATGAGCCCTTACTTTTAGATAACTTCAAGTTCTATTTCCAATTTGACCTCACTGAACCCTGGAGGGTACAAAGCCTAATATCTTATATCTTTAACTACTGCTTAAGCATTTGTACATAGTTACATTTTCGTAAACATGGAACCTTGGATTGCTATTGATAGTTTTAATCCTGGAATTAGTATATTTATTCTTTAATATATTTTAGTGACATCTTTGGGCTGTCTTGTAGGGCCAGTGGCATAGTGGTTAGGGTGCTGGGCTCACGATCGGGAGGTTGTGTGTTCAAATCCCAGTTAAACTCCCACTGTGCTAAGAGCAAGGTCTCAACCACAAGTGTGCCTCTGTTCACCCAGCAGTATAAATGGGTACCAGCAAAAATATACTGGGAAGGTAACCTGCGATGGACTAGTGTCCCATCCAGGAGGAGTTCAACTCCTAATCACTTCACGCTACGGAAACTGGGGATAAGCACCGGCCTGATGAGCCACGAGACTCGGGTGTAAAAACCCAACAGACTTACTGACCGACCTACTGCTAATAATAATAATAATAATAATAATAATAATAATAATAATAATAATAATAATAAAGTTAAAAGAGAACAATTGTAGTGTTCTTGAATTGCCAAATTAAAATCATGACCTGAGATCAACAGCAATGTTATCCAAGCAGTTCATGTGAGGAAGCTGAGCAAGATTTCAAAGTTGATGCAGTTTTGTACAGAAGAATGTACAAATCAAAGCGAATGTGCAGGACTGAAAAGAACTTCAACAAAGGTTAACTTACAGTATTTTTAGTGCACAAGAAAATACAAGAAATCAAAGACTCACTTAATATTGGCATTTGCAGATATATAATATTGAATAATTTCACTCAATACTTTTCTTTATCTACTTTGAAGACTTTTTTTCTGAAAATCTGCTGATGTTTCCAAAAATATTTTGTAGAAATATAGAATATTCTAAAGAATTCCCAAGCATCACGGTGTGTGATATTCATTTAATCAAGAGTCGCACTTAAATAAATGATTTCACTTATAAAGCAGGTGACTTTTTTATATGTGTACAACTGCAATGTAAAGGTTAATCATGATCATCATCATCATCATCATCATCATCATCATCATCATCATCATCATCATAAAAAAATTACAAATATAAAGTACAAAGATTTGCACAGTTGAATATGCATCAAGAATATTAAAATAATGATTGGCATTAGCTAATCAGTCATCAAATATTTAATAACCCTTTCCTATGCTAAATTATAAATATTAAATATTAATATTTTTTGAAATATCTCTTACATTTTGCTTTGTCGTGAATGCTGAATTACAATATTACTCTCCAGTTTCTAGTACAGGCCTCACTTGTAAGTCACAGTGAGAAGGGGACAATTATTTGTGTCTGTCACACAATGTAACGAAGGCTTGACCTATCTCATTCTCTGCATATGTCCCTTAATGAATGAGGTCAAGTCTCTTTTCCACTACAGTCATAGTGAAGAATGGGTGGACTCTGATTCTTAAGGAGGTAGAAGAGTGCCCGCTACTTGGTAGTAATATTGAATGACTTGTTTACCTACTGTGCCATATTAGTCTGTCTACTTAAACTACATAAAGCAAAAATGATGAAGGTATCATTGAACGATGTAAAAAAAAAAAAAAAAAAAAAAAAAAAAAATGTGGTGGATTTTTTTTTTTCTTTTCCAAAACTTATTGGAATGGGCAATTATGTTGTATATATTGTTCTAATAAAAAACCTAGACTTTTTGTGTTATTCTCATGTTCAGTTGGCCAGAATTATATCTTAATATGCTTTTTTGCAGTCTCTGACGTTCCCAAAGTTCTGTTGCCATTACAATCCCAATCTTTATGAGTAAATCTTAACTTTTGAATAGATGGCCTCGATATATTCAAGTTGTTGTCATGTGATGCAGATCGCGTGGCACTGGATCGCTGATCTAAAGGTTGGGGGTTCGAGTCCCAGTATCCACGGGGTTGTCACTGTCCCCCCCAGTGCAGCTAACTGGGTTATCAAAGGCGGGCCATGTCTCTCACTGTCTATGGTGAGAGGCATGTAAAAGAACCATTGCTGACTTTCGTAAAGAGTAGCTTCAATGCTTTTGTTTACATTTTTCACAATTGCAAACTATGTTGATCAGTGTATAATACCAATACAGGGATCCCTCACTTTCTGTGGTTAATTGGGACCGAGATCCCCCGAAGACCACCGAATTCCGTGAAGTAGGATCCCCCCCCCCGACTGATGTATACGTACATGTTTATGTGTATATAATATCAATAAATACATATTCACTGCTATACATGTTTATAATAACAATGAAACACCTTGTTTTTGTGTCATTTTCCTTAACTTTCCCCTATTCTTCCTTAATTTCCTTTTTTTTTGGATTCAACGAATATTAAAAAAAAAAAAAAAAAAAAAAAAAACATGCACTGAAGCCGCATGAATTGAAACGCGAAGTAGCGAGGGATTCCTATATATTGATTGTGTGCTTCTTCTCTAAATAGCCATTGCATAGTTTTGAGCTGCATTGTTCTAGGAGGAGAGTGGCTCCAGTTAAGTGCTGTTCACATGGTATAGCATGGTGTTGCCAAATGGAGTGATAGCCTTCCCTGTTAAAAATCCCCTTTCCCCTATACAAAGCTCACAAGCACTTCTCTAGCATCAAGAGTGTCAAGGACTTCTCGAGCACCTTTTCATTTGTCCCTCTTCTGTCCAAAGGACTGCATTCTTTTGACCATCGTAATGTTTTGCTTTCACTGTTCTGTCTCAGAAAAGGCTTTTTGCTTTGGGATTCTGCCTACAAGGCCTGCAAACAGACATTACCTCTTCAGTGTTGAAGTTGAGACTTGTATTTTGCTGGTACTGTTAAAGGAAACTGCTGAATTGCAGACCTGTCAGGTTCTCAAACTACAGACTCTGATATACTTGTGCTTAGTCATGCACCAGGTCCTTAGACTTGTCTTTACCCTGGTTAGAGTCAGTTTATGCTGTTCTGCGAATGGACCATTTTATACACGCCGTGTATGAGATCTTTAGTTTCTTGGACGCTTCTTGAATGAATCATGATTTTTGAAGCCATCACTTTTAGAATAAATATGCACTGATGAATTTCAAATAAAAGTTTTTTCCTTGCTATGTTAATCCTATAATCAAACCCACGAGTGTGGATTCTCGAGATATTCAACAAGCCTAAAGTAGGACAAATATTTTGATTCACAACAGTTTTCATCTGTGCTGACATAATTTCAAAAGGGTTTTCTAATTATCAGTTGCGCTTTTAACATGACAAACCTCAATTAGGATTAGCTAACGCAATGTACCATTGCAACATACTTAGTTGTTGAAAATGAGCCCCTGTATACTTCTGCAGATATTACAAAAAAAAACAAAACAAAAAAAAAAGCCTGTTACCATTTATAATATTCCTGTGTACAATATTTCTGATGTTTAGACTGTATTTTTAAACAATTAATTATGTTTTATTCAAAATATGTGTTCTTTTTGAAAACAAAATTTCAACTTCTAACTTTTGAATTGTAGAATTTAAACCATGATCCCCTGGAATCCTTAAACCAAAGCAACAGTAATAACAGAGTTGGATATAGTGTTCAGTGGTCTGAATTAACACATGGGCACTGTGCATGTATTTATTAATGCTGGAAATGTGCTATTAAAATCTCATGCTTTCACGTCAGTAAATGCAGTCTCCAGTTCTTCTCTATACTGATCATAGATTTTGTTAACGTTGAAACAGAAAGCAGACAGATCAAAATTATCTTTGGCTAAATATTAGAGTGCTTATCTTTTGTAATGCATGTCCATTCTTCAGTGCAAATGAACAGAATTTCATGTTCATCATCATCATCATCATCATCATCATCATCATCATCATCATCATCATCATCATATCTGTTTAGTCCAGGGCTGGGTTGCAAGGGCAGCAACCTAAACAGTGAGGTCCAGACTTCCCTTTCTCCAGCTGCACCTCAACTGGCTCCTTTCAGTGCTTTCAGATCAGTGCCCTCTTCAACACAACGGACTAGTACAAGGTTCGCTTTACACCACAATACCCCTCAGAACAGGTTGAAACAGCCAATTAGCCTAATGTGCAAGTTTTTTTTTTTTTTTTTTTTTTTTTTTTTTTTTTTTTTAATGTTTTATTTTTTATTTTATTTTTTTTCATACTGTTGGAGGAAACTGGAGTATCTGGAGGAAACCCTTCACGAAATGCAAGCATGAGGCACACATATAGACTTCGCACAGGTAAGCCTAAGCCTGAATATTCTAATCACTATGCCAGCAAAAAAAAAAAAAAAAAAAAAAAAAAAAAAAAACACCTTAAAAATGGGTTAAAGGCAGAGGATTAGGGAAATTGAAGCCAGAGTGATTGCTCAAAATCAAATTTTAAATTGGGACATGGCTTGAGATCTGATTTTCTGTGTACTCTTATAAAATATAAACGGAGCCTAAGAGCAGGTAATAATACAACCTTGACAGGTTATTAATTTAAACAAGGGCATCTATTCAGCAACTTTTCCCCATCAGTATTGTTCATGGGTTGGTATGGTATTGTAGTGGTTAGTATGTCTGCCTCACAGGAAAAAGGTCCAGTACTTTCTTACTTTGAGAAAAACATACGAACCACTCTGATTCCCAGCCTCAAGTGTTTATGTGTGTGGGATTTGCATGTTCTCCCTGCGCTTACTTTAGTTTCTTCCCACAATCAAAAAACACGGATGATAAGCTAACTAGCTGTTTAAAATTGATCCTCAGAGAAGAACTGTGGTATTGAATGAGGAAGTCTGGAGTGGCAGAGAAGTATGTTAGAGTGGTGAAGGACATGTATGAGAGATGTAAGACAGTGGTGAGGTGTGCTGTCGGTGTGACCGACGAATTCAAGGTGGAGGTGTGACTGCATCAAGGGTCAGCTCTGAGCCCCTTCTTGTTTGCTATGGTGATGGACAGGCTGACAGACGAGGTGAGACAAGAATCTCCATGGACTATGATGTTTGCAGATGACATCGTGATCTGTAGTGAGAGCAGAGAACAAGTGCAGGAAAATCTAGAGAGGTTGAGGTATGCCCTGGAAAGGAGAGGAATGAAGGTTAGCCTCAGAAAATCAGAATACATGTGTGTGAATGAGAAGGACCCAGGAGGAACGGTGATGTTACAGGGAGCAGAGATAACGAAGGTGGAGGATTTTAAGTACTTAGGCTCAACAATCCAGAGCGATGGAGAGTGTGGAAAAGAGGTGAAGAAGCGTGTGCAGGCAGGCTGGAATGGTTGGAGAAAAGTATCCGGTGTGATGTGCGATAGGAGAGTGTCAGCAAGAATGAAGGGAAAAGTGTACAAGATGGTGGTGAGGCCAGCGATGTTGTATGGCTTAGAAACAGTGGCGCTGAGGAAAAGGCAGGAGGCAGAGCTGGAGGTAGTGGAGATGAAAATGTTGAGGTTCTCTCTGGGAGTAACGAGGATGGATAGGATCAGAAATGAGTATATCAGAGGGACAGCCCACGTAAGATGTTTTGGAGACAAAGTCAGAGAGGCTAGATTGAGATGGTTTGGACATGTACAGAGGAGGGATAGTGAGTATATTGGCAGTAGGATGCTGAGGTTGGAACTACCAGGCAGAAGGCCTCGAGGAAGACCGAAGAAGAGATTTATGGATGTGGTGAAGGAAGACATGAAGGTCGTTGGAGTCAGAAAAGAAGATGCGGAGGACAGGGTGAAGTGGAGGCGGATGATTTGCTGTGGCGACCCCTGAAGGGAGCAGCCGAAAGTAAAAGAAGAAGAAGAAGAAGAAGTGTAAGTGGTTGTGTTACCCTGTCATGGTCTGGTGTGCTGTTTGGGGTGTAGCTCACTTTTACCAAATGTTGATTAAGATAAGCACAGGAAAAACAAGTGAGAGAATTATTATATTGTATTGTCTATATTAATGTCAAAAGTAATTTATGATTGTATAAATAAAGGTGTAGAAAATATATATTTAACTGCTTTGAAATGCATAATTTCTTTAATTATTGAAATCCACTTGGTGAATATTTTTACCAGACACTGTGTACAATAGACACTGTGTACAATATTATTTTATTTGGCATTAGTTTTACGCCGGATGCCCTTCTTGACGCAACCCTCTGCATTTATCCGGGCTTGGGACCTGCGTGACGGAGAGACACTGGATTGTGCCCCCACCCCGGCTGCATTTTATATATATATATATATATATATATATATATATATATATATATATATATATATATATATATATATATATATATATCAGTTTCTCAGGCTCCGTGTTTCTTTCTGTTGCTGTAACTGACAGACAAAACATTTTGCTTTTCATCTTGAAAGCGAACATCTGAGTTAATGTGTTCTTACCTCTGTTGCTGTGGCAACAATGTTGTGGTTTACTTCAATACTACTTTTATGTGTGAGTGAGAGAGAGAGAGAGAGAGAGGGAGAGAGAAAGAGAGAGAGAGAGAGAGAGAGAGAGAGAGAGAGACAGAGATATGCTCTTGCTATCTATGGGAAAGGGCCACTGAAATTTATTCCCATCACTAGGGCAGGTTAAGTAAGGCAGCAGTCCAGAGGTTTTGGACATGACTCACATCACTGATGCTTTTTAGAGACACATTGTGCAAATGAAAGTGTCAGGATTTCTGTCAACCAGTATATATATATATATATATATATATATATATATATATATATATATATATATATATATATATATATATATATATATATATATATATATATATATATATATATATATATATATATATATATATATATATATATATATATATATATATATATATATATATATAAACTTTGGTATGTGCCTTTCTGATTTTTTGTCATTTCTAGTGCTGTCCTCTCTGTGTTGTTTCCCCCAACCTGATTGTTGATTCTGTATGAGATTTCCTTTCGTTTTTTTTCCCTTTATCAGGGGTCGCCACAGCGAATGATTCGCACATTTGATTTGGCATAGGTTTTTACGTCGGATGCCTTTCTTGACACCCGCCCTGTTAGTGAGGGACAGAAACACGCTGACCGCTTTGCAGCCTACTTTTTTAC
Source organism: Plotosus lineatus (assembly GCA_024760905.1). Lineage (NCBI taxonomy): Eukaryota > Metazoa > Chordata > Actinopteri > Siluriformes > Plotosidae > Plotosus > Plotosus lineatus. The sequence continues at coordinate 22,150,901 of CM045744.1, forward strand.
GAAAGTCAGAAATGGTTCATTTTTACATGCCTCTCACCATAGACAGTGAGACACATGGCCCGCCTTTGATAACCCAGTTAGCTGCAGGGGGGGGGCAATGGCACCCTTGTGGAGACTTGAACCCCCAACCTTAAGATCATCAATCTCGTGCTCTTTACCACCACTGCCCCCTATTTTTTATTCTGTATAGCATGTACAAATACTCGTGTGTGTGTGTGTGTGTGTGTGTGTGTGTGTGTGTGTGTGTGTGTGTGTGTGTGTGTGTGTGTGTGTGTGTGTGTGTGTGTGTGTGTGTGCATGCCTATAGCCTTGAGGTTAGTAGGAAGCTGGTGCTATTTATTTCTCCCATCTTCTCTCCTGGTGTTCGGTTATCTAGGGAGTAGGCAAAACCAATGTGCGCTCTGTTTGTTTTTTCTCCATGACATAGGGAAGTCAGATTGATTATGTAAAGTTAAATGGGTTTTGTTTATTATTTTTCCCTGCCCTGCTTCTGAATAAGTTACCAAATAAACAAAATAAATAAATAAATAAACACAACAGAAGAGCAGTTGTAAGTTATTACACCCTGTGCATGAGCCCAGACAAAACTGAGGGCCTATCAGTACCCAAGTATAAACCATTTTCCCTAATTTATGCAACCTACCCAACTGCAACATTCTCTGCCTGCAGGAGACTCATCGTGTTCTCTCACACACTCATCCTGGCATCTTTGGTAAGTCTCTTATTTTGTAAAGAGCCATTGACTAGTATGTAATTAACATCTTTACCCACAGTGGCTTGTCCCTTGTTCTGAAGACAATATCACTGCTCATATTCCAGCCTCTTTGGAACCATCATCACCTCTGTGTACAAACCCTCTGAAGCCTTCATACCCTCTAATTCTGTAAGTAGTGGCAAGATTAATGTACTTATCGGTGACTTTAACAGCCACAACATAATGTGGAACGATAGTGGTTAGCTAGTGGAGAACAGGGCTGATAAAAAATCAGCTATTTCCCATACAGAGCTCTCTTCTTCCTTCAATGGCTCAAAATAGATGCATGATTATCATCCAAACCCACCCTTAGCATCCTCTATCATTACAATGTGCTGCTGATCATGCTCTGATGAGTGATTGTCTTTCATCAAGCTTTTGAAAAAATAATAATAATAAAAGAAAAACATTGAGACACAATGCCCCTTGAGGCGGTCAGTAACTACATCTGGGGTCTTAGAGGATACCAAGGTGTGACACCAAGATTACATGGAGTGTTTTCCCGGAATCCTATAAATAATTAATACTCAAATTGTTCTCACTGAAATGATAATGAAGGAAGGAAAATGAAGTGGCATGGAGCCAGGAACCAAGCAGCTTCACTCAAGCCTTCAATATGAATACATCAACCAAACGAGTTACAAAATTATTTAGTTTTGTCTAAAATGCTCTGTCATTTATTCTGCTGATGGTAATTTTCTTTTCTTTTCTTTTCTTTTCTTTTCTTTTCTTTTCTTTTCTTTTTTTTTTTGAAAGTGTTCTGTTGCATTATTGGTAGCATGTATAAATCATGATATACCAGCCTCAACAATTTGTCCCATGAGCAGCACAAGGCCATGACATTTGTTCTAGAACAATATATAGATTAAGGGTTCTTAACCGCCTTTCCTTCTCCCTCTTCAGACATGACTGCCCAACCACTCACACCAGCAACCTTCATCGTAAAATTCACTGACGACGCCACCATCATAGATTTTATAACATATAACAACAAGTCAACCCACAAGAAGGGCATCTGTAGTGATGGAGTGACAACAATAACCTGTACCTCAACACATCCAAGAAGAAGGAAATGATAATGGACATCAGGGGCCAAAACAAACTGAGTACTCTGGCCTCTACATTGATGTTCCATGAAGTGAAATGGAGTTCCTGAAGACATCAAAGCCATCCTCCTTGCCATCAGATAACCCAGCAAATGAGTTGACAGAGATGATCTGAACTCAGTTTCTTTTTATTAACCAGACAGAAGATTCATTCAAAGTCTGTATTACTATGACATATCACAATCACAGTGGTTTTTTTGCAATTTTGGACAGTGATGGATACTGAGTCTACCTGTTGTCAGAAATGTAAACTCAAAACACTATGCCAAACTTGGTCTACTTGAAGATCTGCTGTAGAATTTCAACAGTCAAGCTGTCTGCTTGAAAAATGGCAAAGCTCATTTTCCACTTGATCCTTTTCCTCTGAAGACAGACCTTGAGGAAACCTGTCCACATAAAACAGCCATTGATTTTATTTGGTATTTGCACGTTGTGCTACATCAACGATTTTTGCATTCAGAAGCAGCTCATCTTGCCTGGCACACTCTCCAGTAGTTTCAGTTTCAGATCAGTGCTTTCACCCCAGTTACACATCACGTTGCTCTTCTTCCTCTTCACGTTGATCACACACAAGGTTTTACAAACAATTTTACAAACAATACCAGGCCAGTCACACACAGACACTAACGCACTAAAGTTGTATCCTACAGGTGTGCGGTACTGCAAAAGCATTTCAGTCTTTTTCTTAGTTATTTTATGATTTTATGAAATATTTAGTAAATTATGTTTTTTTATTATAAAGGGAGAAAAACGTCCAAACCTACATGGTCTGTGTGAAAAAAAAAAAAAGTTTTTTTCCCCCCCCCCCCCAAAAAAAAAAAAAAAAAAAAAAAAAAAAATGCAGTTATCACACCTGGGTTCGATTTTGCTAGCCATGACAAGGTCCGATTACTGCTACACCTGTTCTCAGTCAATAAATCACTTAATTAGGATCCTTAAAACTAGACATCATGTCAAGATTCAAAGAAATTCAGGAGGAAAAAATGGAACTGAATTAATTGAGATCCATTAATCTAGAAACACTTATAAAGACAGCACTTAAGCTTTTGGACTCCGGTGAACTACAGTGAGAGCCATTATCCACAAATGGGGAAAAGTGGCCGACTGATCAAAATTACTCCAAGAGAGCAAACGATAACTCATCTACGAGATCATAAAGAGAACACAGCAACATCCAAAGTACCTCAGGCCTCACTTGCCTCAGTTATTGTTCGGTGTTCATGACTCCACCACAAGAAAGACACTGGGCAGAAACGCCCTGAATCATAAAGTTCAAACACAAAAGCCACTGCTGAGCAAAAAGAACACCAAGTCCTGTCTCAATTTTGCCTGAAAATCTCTTGATGATCCCCAAAACCTTTGGGAAAATATTCTGTGGCAAATAGATAAAAGTTGAACCTTTTGTAAGATGTGTGTCCTATTATGTCTGGCATAAAAGTAACACTGAATTTCAGACAAAGAATATTATACCAATAGTGAAATATGGTGGTAGTGTGATGGTCTGGGGCTCTCTTGATGCTTCAGGACCAGGAAGACTTTCCATAATAAATGGAACCATGCTGTCTGCGGGTGTCTGCTAAAAATATTCTGAAGGAGAATGTCTGGAATCCGTGTGTGACCTCGAGCTGAAGTGGTCCTGGGTTCTGCAGTAGCAGGGCAATGATACCAAAACACATGAGCAAGTCCACCTCTGAATGGATGAAGAAAAACAAAATGAAGACTTTGTAGTTGCCTATTCAAAGTCCTGACCTTTTGAGACGCTGTGGCATGACCTTAAAATGGCGACTCATGTTTTAAAACCCTTCAGTGTGGCTGAATTACAACAATTCTGCTAGATGAGTGATCGATAATTCCTCCACAGCACTGTGAAAGACTCCTTAGAAGTTATCACGAATGCTTTCTGCTAAGAATGACCCAACCTGCTTTTAGGTTTAGAGGGAAAATCTTTTTTTTTTTTTTTTTTTTTTGCACAGGGACAGGCAGATTTGGATATATTTCCTCTGAATAATAAAAAGTTTAATTTAAAAACTGCAGGGTGTATTTGCTTATGTTAAATTTGTCTTATATTGGGGACAGCGGTGGCCTGATGGTAAAGGGCACTGGATCTCTCTGGTTTGGGGCACTGGAAGGATACTGGATAAGGTTGGAGGTTCGAGTCCCAATTTCCACAAGGTTGTCACTGACCCCTCCGTATAGCACTAGTCCAGTCATGTCTCTCATTGTCTATGGTGAGAGGTTATGTCAAAGAACCATTGCTGACTTTTGACAAGAGTATCTGCATGGCTGTCAGTGTGTTCCCGCCACTTGCTAAAGGGTTGTGTCAGGAAGAGCATACAACGTAAAAAAAAACTATGCCAAATAAAACATGTGAGACAAATGATTTGTTGTGGCGACCCCTGAAAAAAAAAAAAAAAAAAGGAAAAGAAGAAGATCTCTGACTTATTTAAATTTGCTTAATCTGAAAAATTTAGGTGTGGCAAATGTGCACAAACCTAATAAATCTGGAAGGGCCAAACACCTTTTCACACCACTCTATGTGTGTATATATGTGTACAGTGGTATGAAAAAGTATCTGAACCTTTTGGAATTTCTCACATTTCTGCATAAAATCACCATCAAATGTGATCTGATCTTTGTCAAAATCACACAGATGAAAAAACAGTGTCTGCTTTAACTAAAACAACCAAAACATTTATAGGTTTTCATATTTTAATGAGGATAGCATGCAAACAATGACAGAATGGGGAGGAATAAGTAACTGAACCATCACATTTAATATTTTGTGCCCCCCTCCCCCCTTTGGCAGCAATAACTTCAACCAGACGCTTCCTGTAGCTGCAGATCAGTCTGGCACATCGATCAGGACTAATCTTGGCCCATTCTTCTTTACAAAACTGCTGTAGTTCAGTCAGATTCCTGGGATGTCTGGCATGAATCGCTGTCTTGAGTTCATGCCACAGCATCTCAATGGGGTTCAAGTCTGGACTTTGACTTGGCCACTCCAGAATGTGTATTTTGTTCCTCTGAAACCGTTCTGAAGTTGATTTACTTCTGTGTTTTGGATCATTGTCTTGTTGCAGCATCCGTCCTCTTTTTAGCTTCAACTGTCTGACAGATGGCCTCAGATTTTCCTGCAAAACATCCTGATAAACTTTTGAATTAATTTTTTCCATTAATGATTGCAAGTTGTCAGGCCCAGAGGCAGCAAAACAGCCCCAAACCATGATGCACCCGCCACCATGCTACACGGTGGGGATGAGGTGTTGATGTTGGTGAGCTGTTACATTTTTCCTCCACACATGACGTTGTGTGTTCCTCTCAAACAATTCAACTTTGGTTTCATCAGTCCACAAAATATTTTGCCAAAACTTCTGTGGAGTGTCCAAGTGCTTTTTTGTGAACATTAAACAAGCAACAATGTTTTTTGAGACAGCATTGGCTTCCTCCTTGGAGTCCTCCCATGAACACCATTATTGGCCATTGTTTTACATATAGTTGATGTGTGTACAGAGATATTGGACTTTGCCAGTGGTTTCTGTAAGTCTTTAGCAGACACTCCAGGTTTTTTTTTTTTACCTCTCTGAGTATTCTGCGCTGAACTCTTGGCGTCATCTTTGGTGGACGGCCACTCCTTGGGAGAGAAGCAACAGTGCCAAACTCTTTCCATTTGTAGACAACTTCGCTGACTGTCGATTGATGAACATCCAGACTTTTAGAGATGGTTTTGTATCCTTTCCCAGCTTTATACAAATCAACAATTCTTGATCGCAGGTCTTCAGACAGCTCTTTTGAGCGAGCCATGGTGCACATCAGACAATGCTTCTCATCAAGACAATTCTTACCAGGTGTGTGTTTTATAGTGGGCAACTTTAAGCCACTCATCAGTGATTGGGCACACATGACTTAAGTTGTTTGGTAAAAAATGGTTTCAATTGCTCTTTAAGTCTCCTTAGGCAGAGGGTTCAGTTACTTATTCCTCCCCCTTCTGTCATCGTTTGCATGCTATCCTCATTAAAATATGAAAACCTGTAAATGTTTGGGTGGTTTTAATTAAAGCAGACACTGTTTTTTTATCTGTGTGATTTTAACAAAGATCAGATCACATTTGATGGTGATTTTATGCAGAAATGTGAGAAATTCCAAAAGGTTCAGATACTGGTTCATACCACTGTATATAGGTATATGCACATGTATAGCTTAGTGTAGTCCCATAGTTGTATTTTGAAAACTTTTTTTTTTTTTTAATAATTGTTGCCAAACTGATTTTCATGGCCATGCAACAGTTGATAAAGATATCTTATCTATCTTATTTTGGAGACTGGTGAAGGAGACACGATGGGGAACGTTTCAGCTTTCTTTTAAAAATGTATGTATTCACCTATAAAATACAGTGAAGGAAAAATTAAAACTTAGTCATTTAGGTTTTTCCTAAGCTCTCACTCCAACCCAGCCAACACACAGAAAACCATTCACTCACTCTGGCAAAAAAAATTATATTATATTTTGTTCAATGTGAAAATCAAGTGGGGTATTTCTGTAAAAGATCACATATAATCAATGTTTGATCTCTAGATTTCAATGTTTGACTACTTGATTTGCATATTTTGTTGAATTTGCTTACTGTAATGCAGCCATGAGGTGGGGGGGGGGGCACTAACCAGTGTCTCTCCCCCTCATGCCGGTCCCAAGCCCGGAGAAATGCAGAGGGTTGTGTCAGGAAGGGCATCCGACGTAAAACCAATGCAAAACATTTATGATGCAAATCAGAAGTACTACCCCATACCGGATCGGTCGAGGCCCGGGTTAACAACGACCGCCATCAGTGCTGTCAATCAACAGGGTGCTGATGGAAATTGGACTACTGTTGGTCGAAGACGTCGAAGAAGGAGAGGTGGGAGGCGTGTCCGTAGGCAGAGAGAGAAGAGGAAAGGCATGAGTCTAGGACTGAGAGTGGGGACTTTGAATGTTGGAACTATGCACAGAAAAGGTAGAGAGCTCGCTGACATGATGCAGAGGAGGAAGGTGGACATACTGTGTGTTCAGGAGACCAGGTGGAAAGGTAGCAAAGCTAAAAGCTTAGGAGCAGGGTTTAAGCTATTTTATCATGGTGTGGATGGGAAGAGAAATGGAGTAGGAGTCATACATATATATGTTGAATAAATGTGGCGCATTTGAGCTCATCTGGAATTGATCCCTCTAAGAATTAAGTTAAAGTTGAGTTTGGACCTCCGATCCGTTAAGCAGGGAATGCGCTTTCAACACTATGTCTTGTGGGCATGACCCGCAATGCTACAATAAACATTTAATGTGTATACGAGAGAAAGAGAGCAAGAGAGAGGTGTGTGTGTGTGTGTGTGTGTGTGTGTGTGTGTGTGTGTGTGTGTGTGTGTGTGTGTGTCTTCCTTTCAACTTTTTCCCTTTTACTGAGGAGTCGCCACAGCGAATCATTTGATTCGCACGTTTGATTTGGCAGAGGTTTTTACGTCGGATGCCCTTCCTGTCATAACCCTTTTTAGCAAGGGACAGAAACACACTGACGACTTTGCAGCTCCTCTTTACGAAAGTCAGCAATTGTTCTTTTACATGCCTCTCACCATAGACAGTGAGAGACATGGTCCTCCTTTGATAACCCAGTTAGCTGCACTGGGAGGACAGTGACAACCTTGTGGAGAGTGGGACTCGAACCCCCAACCTTTGGATCAGCGATCCAGCGCCCTATACCTAGTGTGTGTGTGTGTGTTAATAAAAAAATATTTAATAATGGTTTAATTAATAAATATGTGCATAAAATGGTTTAATATGTTAATAAAATGTTTAAATGGTTTAATAAATAATTTTATTTTACTTTTAGCACATATTTCATACAAAATCGGTGTACTTTTATAATTTTTAAAGGGTTTATCCTGTCCAAAGACTGGATTCTTGGAATGAATGAGGTGTTTAACATGTAAAATGCAATCCCTACTGACGAAATCAACGCGTTACGAAAAAGGAGCTGTAACATATATATATATATATATATATATATAAATGTGGGTATGTATGTATGTATATGAAACACACACACACACACACACACACACACACACACACACACACACACACACACACACACACACACTCAGGTTCAAGGATGGTTCATGACTTGTCCAGGGCATTCAACATTATCAGGCCGATGAGGATCTGACATCAATGTTGTTGGAAGTCTGTCTTGTGTCCTGGATTGTGGACTACTTGACTGGAAAACCAAAGTATGTGTGCATGCAGCACTGCGTGTCGGACACAGTAGTCAACAACACCGGAACGCCACAAGGGACTGTCCTCTCTCATTTTCTCTTCAATTCTAACACAATAGACTTCATCTACTGCACAGACACCTGCCATCTTCAGAAGCTTTTTGATTCCCTATCAAAATCTTTTGATTACATTGTTTGTTTGTTTGTATATATATATATATATATATATATATATATATATATATATATATATATATATATATATATATATATATATATATATGCATATATATATACACACACACACACACACACACACACACACACACACACACACACACACACACACACACAATTTGTGTGTTGTTTGCCTTCATTTCAGATTGCAAAGCTTGAAATGTATAAAATGTGTATATTTTGAAGGAGTTGATTATTTTCTGTGCTTACTGTAAAATACCAATGCTGTTTGTTTTCAATTCAGTTCAATTCGGTTTCATTTATATAGTGCATTTTACAATTGACATTGTCAGAAAACAGCTTTAAAAGGTTGGGGCTTGCAAAGTACAAATTAGTTTAAACATTTCCAACAAGTCCTACACATCCCAACTTGTGCTTATCCAATTTTAAAACAAATATATTTCTCTGCAGTTTGTTTTTAAGACAATTCGTTATTGGTAAATTATTTGGTAATGAAGTATTTCAGTCTGGAAAGGCACCCAGGTGAGTGTAGAATTATGGACATACCATTTGAATTTGCTGTGTGTTTACTATAACTATAAAAAGCACTGTTAGTGCAGTTTATCAAGCTTGTCAGATTAAATATTAATCAATGTGTTGGCTAAAGGAACCATAATCTTCAGATGGGCTGAATTTATTCTTTGGCCTCCAGTGAGTTCTCCATGAGAAGGGAACATTATCCACTGTAGCACTTTGTCTCAAAACAGCAACACAATCCATACAGGCCAATGAGGACACTATAAATTCTACCGTTTCATTAGAAATGATGTACGTAAGGTGAGGACTGCAAAAGAGATTTGGGTCAATAAACGTGTACTCAGTGATGCTGACAGTGGTTCACTAGTTTCCACAGCTATTGAGAACCAGATTGGATTTAATCCCAGTCTCATTAGTTGGTCTGTTTATTTTTACCCACCCTGCCTGATTTATATCTCATTTTGGATAACACTGTACCCAGGGGGTTATGCTAAATTAGATTCCTCATCATGGCATTTGATCAATAACCCCAAGCTGTGAATTTTTAAAAATAACAGCAACCAGGAGGAGTGGAATTTTGATTTCGCATATATACAGACGTTAAAATTGCACATGTCTCAGAGTATAATCAATATCCAAGGCTATGCTGAGGATTCAGCAAAATATAAGGAATACATTCCAGACCATAATGCAGCAAAACAGCATAAGAAGGAGAAAGAGATGAGGAAAATAAAGTGTTTACTGGAATCATAAGCAGAACAATCTGTTAATCTCTTTGTAAACTGTATATATCTATAAGTTTAATGTATTCCATCACAGAGAGCAATCTTGAAATGTAACTTTCATGCATAAGATATGATCTTAAATCCCATGTTTTCTTTAGAGGAACTAATTTCACATTCATTTCAAAGCAGCATATCAATGTGAATAAATAAATTATATTACCCAAACCGAGGTGAAGTAAAGCTGAGCAGTGAAATCCTTAAGATTACAATAAACCCTGGGGATGTAAACCCGAGAGCAGCTCTGACTGCACTATATGCATGCAACTCATATAAAATTCTTCCTGTTTTAATAAAAATTGAGGGATCTAAATTTGACAACTAGAGCATTTACATGTTCACTTAGTGGACACATAAATAATGCAACCTGCCCTGGCAGTGTGAGAGCCGTGTCCTTGAGGACATTGCCTAAACTGGTGTTATTTGTAACTTTATATTGTATGGTTGTGTGAAAAGGGGGCAGTGGTGGCCTGGTGATAAAGGTGCTGGAGCACTGATCCTGAGGTTGAGGGTTCAAGCCCCATTCATGTGTTGTCACTGACCCAACCCCCCCAGCACGGGAAGCAAACTGGGTTATTGAAGGACGGCAGATGGTATTCCAAACTGGATTTTATTAGCAGGAGAACGCATAACTGTCCATGTACTTAAAGGGTACCTGTACCCAAAATTGACAGTGTAAAAAAAAAGATCCACTATACCTTATTATTAAGTTTTAAACATCTCGTCATATCGGTAGGTTATGTATAAGTCCACATTTCCTTTTCTTCTGTATGACATTCCTTGCTCACGAAGGTTCAGCGCACGGACATGCTGGCTTTTTTTCACCGGGGTCAAAGGTCATTGTGACATAACATCGTTGACAGTCGTATCACCAATTGCAGAATGTCAGTATATTTTCCTCAAGCAATTCATGTTCTTTACAGCAATAGCAGTCCTGATCGGTTTTTTGACGCACGCATTTTCCACAAGAGCACCAAATATTTGCTGGTTGTTTGCTACGATTTTCCCGTGTAAGAGCGTATGCTGATTCCCCAATATCGTCCTCCGAGTCGTCACTTACCTGGTCCGATTTCACTAAATGTGGATAGTCTTTCTTCAGTGGTTCATATAATTAACCTTCGGCTCCTTCTACGACATTGTCTTTGTCCATGGTTTAAAAAAAAAAACTACTATAATGTCTGTTTTTTCCAATTTTCCGTGAGCTTGTGTTGTGTGTCAGGTATACAGCCATAGCCCAATACTACACACTAAATCCTTAAAAAATTATAAAAGCATACCTTTTAAGACCTCCTTCTGCTTCAATATCGTACCGATGGTAGACGGGTTTGGCTATATTCCTTTGTGATGTCACTCGAGCCCGTTTCTTCTTCTCACTGGCACCAGAAATCACACACGCATGAGTGTGTGTGTGTGTGTGTGTGTGTGTGTGTGTGTGTGTGTGTGTGTGCGCGTGCATGTGTTGACCATGTCTTCTTAACAGAGTTGTAATCTTACAAATGTTTATAGAAGGTTAAAAGCCTGAGTCAAGAAATAAAGCATGAAACAACAGTAACTCTGTCCTTTACACGAAAGGCATTATGGGACATGCAGCTCCATCATAGCCAATGGGCGGGAGCTGCATCATCCGTCTTAGCCAATGGGATTTCCAGCGGGGCTGGCTGCTGGGAGATTGCCAATATGAGGGGGCTGCCAATGGGAGGCCAGCAGGGTGGGATATTTGAACCTCATTGATGGGAGAGCAGCTCGCGCATTGTTCGAATGGCACGTTTGAATGTTTGAATGGCGCATTTGGCATGTTTCGTAAGGAGAACTTGTTTCATATACAGAGACAAAAAAAATTGGAAAATGTTTTTCATAACCTGGATTTTTCTTTTGCTGGGACTATCGTAAGGTGAGGTATCACTGTATAGAACATTCAATGTGAAATAATGTGCTATTACCAACCATACTGAAATTCACACTTCAACCAAAACTGTATGTGCTTTTTGCAGAGGAAATGTATTAGAATATAGGGACCCCTCTGTGTGGACTGCTCCATAAGATTAAGCAACACTTTGTGTGTTCCCAATATATGTCTCATTATCTTTTCACCCCCAGTGCAGCTAACTAGGTTATCAAAGGCCAGCCATGTCTCTCACTGTCTATGGTGTGAGGTTCATGTAAAAAAAAATCAGTGCTGATTTTTGACAAGAGTAGCTGCATAGCCGTCAGTGTGTTTCTGCCCTGCGATGGCCAGGTGAGCTCCCCAGGGTGTACTTTGCTGTCGTCCAGAGTTGGCTGAGATGGGCACCAGCCTCCCCATGACCCTAATTAGTATTAAACGGTTCAGAAAATGAATGAGATATGTGGAAAAGCCACTAAACTTGGCTAATAAGTTCTGACTTATATGAAATTCATAACTTTATGAAGCTGGTCTCAGTAGTTATATAGAGTGAGGAAAGAAAATATAATAACTGAAAATAGTCCCATTGTGTTGTTCTGCAGCCTGAAAAGCCTTTCTTTGTGTACTGTAAGGTTAGTAGCTGTGTCAGTATTCTGTCGAATTATATTTTGCTTTGATTATAGTTTTGATTATAACTATGAGTCTGTCTAAAAACTACTCATATCCATTTTAAACTTTGCGTAACTAGACTGCAACATTTTCCCAGTTTTATTTACTGGATGTGACCATTCGTGGCCTGGCAGCGTTAAATAATTTCACAGATTTTCAGTTTGGGTTCATTTAAAACTGACTCTCTTATTTATGCCACCTGACCTGCGCCCTCCTCACTCTTCAATCCAGTTTGGAGCGACTGCTTAGTGGAGGAAGTGTCATAGTATCACCAAACTCTTTCCACTTCCTGATTACAGACTTAAAATGGCTTCTCAAGCTTGATAAAGCCTTTTTATCTTTGTGATCTATCTGTTGATTCGTACCTGTCCACAACTGTAACCCTGAGAGCTCTTGACAGTGAATCAACACACATAGTAGATTGCTTTCAGTTACACTTCCAAGAACTTAAACATTGTTGGAGTTGCTGTTTTTTTATGCTGAACCAATCAATTTGATTCCGATTCATCCCAGGTGGAATTAATTTTCTTGTTTCACAATGGAGAAGATGATTAGTTACACCTGATTGAGTTTACAAGTCGTTTGAGGAGGGGATAATCCATAAACAATAGTACAGGGATCCCTCGCTACTTCGCACTTCAATTCATGTGGCTTTAGTGCATCGCGTTTTTTTTTTTTTTTTTTTTTTTTTTTAATATTCATTGAATTAAAAAAAAAGGAAATTCGGGAGGAATAGGGGAAACGTTAAGGAAAATGCTGCAAAAACAAGGCCAATTATGCAAAAAACAACAAAAAAACCAAACAAAAACAAAAAACACCACCACCACCCCCACCCCTATGAATATGTATTTATTGATATTATATACACATATACATGTATGTGTACATCAATCGGGGGGGGGGGTCCTACTTAGCGGAATGTGGCGGTCGTAGGGGGATCCTGTTCCCAATTAACTGCGGGAAGTGAGGGATCCCTGTATTTCCTTTCCCTGTACTTGTATTATGTATTTTATTTGGCTATTGACTTTTGCCTATCCCTAGTTGGTGGTGGGCGCGTGAAGTGGAAGGCAATACTTGATGGATGGCAACTGGATACAACTAAATTCGGGATAAAAGGGAGAAGTAAATAAATAAAAAAATAAATAAATAAGGGAATAAGAGATTGTGCTAAATATTATGCCATGCTCATAAAAAGACACTATAAGATATTTACAGCTCACTATGACTTTGGTCTAAAAAGCCCAAAGGACTTTACCTGACTTTTTTTTTTTTTCTTTTTTTTTTTTGATACTAATTCTTATTTGATCAACAATAGCAAAGGACAAATAGTTTGCATCCTCAAGGTTATTAATTATTGTACTTTTTTGAGATCCTGAGTTCATTCTGTCAGCCGTGCTAATTTTATGACTTTGACATTGGTTTTGCTTTCAAAACCAAACTGGGGCATGAAGAGGAATTTTACAAATGCGAACCAGCCGATGGACTCTCTCAGAAATTATTAAATTATTCAGGGTGTCTGCTTCAGTGTAAATCTTGGTCATCTACACTGTGGTTGTTAAAATTTCAAAATAGATTCATGGCTTGATTTCAGAGAGTTGAAAAACCTGTTACTTTTCTGCATTTTTAATGTTTTTATTTAAAACAGTAGGATGACTGTGTGCGCTAACATGCGGTGTACCTAATGTTCCAGTGCAGCCCACACTTCTCTCTTCCTCTTTCAGCTCCCCTTTACCCTCACATCCTATTCATGCCAAAATCCACTTGTACTGACTCTGGAAGTGCTCGTGCTTATTACTTGACGACCCCCCACTCCACTTTAACACATTATAACAAAGTGGAATGAAATTACTGCTTTTGTTCACATTCTACATGTAAAAACAACATGGATCAGCACGTTGTAGAACCATTGACACAAGACAGATTATCTCCAGAATATTTATTAATGGAAAGTTCAACAGGGTGCAGTGGTGGCCCGGTGGTAGGGTGCTGGATTACTGATCCCAAGGTCAGGGGTCAAGCTCCACTGTCGCTGGGTTGTCACTGCTGTCCCCCTAATGTAGCTAATTGGGTTATCTAAAGCCAGCCATGTCTCTCAATGTCTATGATGAGACACATGCAAAAGAACCATTGCTGGCTTTCTTGAAGAATAAGATGCATAGCCATCAGCTTGTTTCAGACGAGCTGTCCAGAGTGTACTGTGCCCTCACACAGATTTGATGATGATGATGATGATGATGATGATGATGATGATGATGATGATGATGATGATGATGTAATGCACCATACCTTTAACTCATGCTTAAAAAGCATGGTCCTGATATGATTTCATGATATGAAATAGCAATGTCTAGGTCATCTAAAATGGGTGTGGTGTTTAGGGTTAAGGGATATTCACTGATTTATTCATATGTAGCCACTTAGTTTATATAACACCAGTGTTAAATCTTAGTGTCATTTCACAGTTGAAACAAAATCCAAAATTATGAAAAATATAAATAATTCAACTATTGAGGTCAATACAGACGAAATTTCTAACTGAAAGTTATATTTTTTGGTTGAATAATCAGTGTAATTAGACACACAAAGACAAAAAAATACACCTGTCAGTCACATGTTGCAATAATTTAGCTCACATAAAAATGGGTGTGTTCAAATAAAATGTGCTGTCTGACATTTATGACTCAGATATAAATATCTGGATATAAAAGCTGTAATGTTGATCTCCTGTGTCACGATATTTTACCTGGTCATTTATTTATTGATTTATTTATTGAGGAAAAATAAATTTAATTATTGAGGATATGACATTAGAGTCGGGTGAGTTTAATCCAAACGACACTGTGGCGTAGTAGTTAGGATGTCTGCTTACAGCAAGAAGAACTTTGAATAAGATTAAAAACCTGCCATTAAAATGGTTATTTCCTGCTGAGCCAACAGCATCTGCAGAGCTGACCAGCCTCTCACGAAGAGATTATATCAAAATATACAAGAAAAAATATTTTAGTTTGATTGCATTTATGGTTGTATGTATTGCATATGACAATGGTGGCCTAGTACCGGATCACTGCTCCTAAGGTTGGGGGGTTCAAGCTCACTCTCAACAGGTTGTCACTGTTCCCCCAGTGCAGCTAAATGGGTTATCAAAGGCTGGCCATGTTTCTCACTGTCTATGGTGTAAAGTCCTGTAGGTTTTTTACACCTAAGCCATACTGGCTCATCTGGCCGGTGCTTATCCCTGGTTTCCATAGCGTAAAGCGACTAGGAGTTCAACTCCTCCTGGATGGGGCGCGAGTCCATTGCAGGTTACCTTCCCAGTATATTGAAATCTCTCACAGATTTACTAATCCTTCCAAAAAATTAGCATATTGTGATAAAGTTCATTATTTTCTGTAATGTACTGATAAAAATTAAACTTTCATGGATTTTAGATTCATTGCACACCAACTGAAATATTTCAGGTCTTTTATTGTTTTAATACTGATGATTTTGGCATACAGCTCATGAAAACCCAAAATTCCTATCTCAAAAAATTAGCATATCATGTTCAGGTAGTCTAAACGATCTATGAACCTAATCATCTGAATCAACCAATTAACTCTAAACACCTGCAAAAGATTCCTGAGGCTTTTAAAAACTCCCAGCCTGATTCATTACTCAAAAGCACAATCATGGGTAAGACTGCCGACCTGACTGCTGTCCAGAAGGCCATCATTGACACCCTCAAGCAAGAGGGTAAGACACAGAAAGAAATCTCTGAGCGAATAGGCTGTTCCCAGAGTGCTGTATCAAGCCACCTCAGTGGGACGTCTGTGGGAAGGAAAAAGTGTGGCAGAAAACACTGCACAACCAGAAGAGGTGACCGGACCCTGAGGAAGATTGTGGAGAAGGGCCGATTCCAGACCTTGGGGGACCTGTGGAAGCAGTGGACTGGGCTACAGGTGCCGCATTCCCCAGGTCAAGCCACTTTTGAACCAGAAACAGCGGCAGAAGCGCCTGACCTGGGCTACAGAGAAGCAGCACTGGACTGTTGCTCAGTGGTCCAAAGTACTCTTTTTGGATGAAAGCAAATTTTGCATGTCATTCGGAAATCAAGGTGCCAGAGTCTTGAGGAAGACTGGGGGAGAAGGAAATGCCAAAATGCCTGAAGTCCAGTGTCAAGTACCCACAGTCAGTGATGGTCTGGGGTTCCATGTCAGCTGCTGGTGTTGGTCCACTGTGTTTTATCAAGGGCAGGGTCAATGCAGCTAACTATCAGGAGATTTTGGAGCACTTCATGCTTCCATCTGCTGAAAAGCTTTATTGAGATGAAGATTTCATTTTTCAGCACAACCTGGCACCTGCTCACAGTGCCAAAACCACTGCTAAATGGTTTACCGACCATGGTATTACTGTGCTCAATTGGCCTGCAACTCTCCTGACCTGAACCCCATAGAGAATCTGTGGGATATTGTGAAGAGAAAGTTGAGAGACACCAGACCCAACACTGTGGATGAGTTTAAGGCCGCTATCGAAGCATCCTGGGCCTCCATAGCACCTCAGCAGTGCCACAGGCTGATTGCCTCCATGCCATGCTGCATTGAAGCAGTGATTTCTGCAAAAGGATTCCTGACCAAGTATTGAGTGCATAACTGAACATAATTATTTGAAGGTTGACTTTTTTGTATTAAAAGCACTTTTTTTATTGGTCGGATGAAATATGCTAATTTTTTGAGATAGGAATTTTGGGTTTTCATGAGCTGTATGCCAAAATCATCAGTATTCAAACAATAAAAGACCTGAAATATTTCAGTTGGTGTGCAATGAATCTAAAATATATGAAAGTTTAATTTTTATCAGTGTATTACAGAAAATAATGAACTTTATCACAATATGCTAATTTTTTGAGAAGAACTAGTATACTGCAGGATGAACAGAGGCACACTTGTGGTCAAGACCTTGACCAGGGGTCTTAGCAACTGGGGGTCCAACTGGGATTTGAACACACAACCTCCTGAACATGAGTGCAGCACCCTAACCACTACACCACCAGCCCTGTCCATGGTGCTAGGCATGTAACAGAACTATTGCTGATTTTCGATAGGAGTAGCTGCAAAGCCGTTAACGTGTTTCCGCCCTGCGGTGGCCTGGCAAGCTGTCCAGGGTATACTCTGCTCTTTCCCGGAGTCGGCTGAGATGGGCGCCAGCCTCCCCGTAACCCTAAGTAAGATTAAGCGTTTACAGGAAATTAATGTGCTGAAATGTATTGCATAATAAAATCAAATGTAACAACATATTTAAAAATGATCGGCAACTTTTCAAGTGCAATTGTTATTCTTTTCTGTTGTGACTTGTCTTTTTAAAGTCTTTTGCACTTAAGGTATTGAATTCTATCAAGTTGGTTTGCATAATTGTGAAAAGATAGTTCATTCATTCATTTTCTGAACCACTTAATCCTAATTAGGGTCACGGGGTGGCTGATGTCCATCTCAACCGACTCTGGGCGAACGCAGAGTATGCCTTGGACAGCTCACCTGGCCATCGCAGGGCAGAAACACATTAATGGCTATACAGCTACTCTTGTCAAAAATCAGCACTGATTCTTTTATATGAATCTCGCACCATAGAGAGTGAGAGGCATGGCCGGCCTTTGATAACCCAGTTAGCTGCACTGGGGGTGAAAAGATAGTGACACATATATTGGAACACAAAGTGTTGATTAATCTTATGGAGCAGTCCACACAGAGGTATTCTTGTATTCTAACACATTTCCTCTGCAAAAAGACCAGATAGTTTTGGTTGAAGTGTGAATTTCAGCATGGTTGGTAATAGCATATTATTTCACATCGAATGTTCTCTACTTAGAAAAAGAAAAATATTGAGCTCCTCTTCCAGGTTAAGTATTTAATATGATTGTACAACAAGTGAAAGGAAAGTTAACTGCATGGACAAGGCATGCACTCCCCTGCTATTAAAATCCAGTTTGGAATGCCATTTGCTCAAGAACAGATTTATTTATTTATTTATTTATTTTCATTTGGGTAAATTAATTCTGCTTTTCTATCTAAACTAAAAATAATATAAATATTTAGGTGCTACCTTAAAGCAGAGCTCTGAAAATTGTTGGATTTATTTATTGAAAAGAAACAGCGACAATACATATGGTCATTTCATTGGTTCAGGGAACCCTCACTACTTCATGCTTCAATTCATGCGGCTACAATGCATCACGTTTTTTTTTTTTTGTTTGTTTGTTTGTTTGTTTGTTTGTTTTTTTTATATTAATCAAATCTAAAAAAAAAGAAAGAAAGAAAGAAATGAAGGAAGAATAGGGGGGGGGGAAGTTAAGGGAAATGCCACAAAAAAAAAAAGCCAATCATGCATAAAAACCCAAACAAACAAAAACAAAAAATTACCCAAAACCTCACATCAAAACTAGTTACATTTTTGTGAGGTGCGCATCTGAGTGTGTGCACACGTGTCTGTCTGTGTGTGTGTGTGTGTGTATTTATCTTTTATTTACATCTTATGCAGGGCAGTGGTGGTCTAGTGGCTAGGGCACAGGATTGCTGATCCTAAGGTTGGGGGTTCGAGTCGCCACAGGGTTGTCACTGTCCCCCCCAGTGCAGCTAACTGTGTTATCAAAGGTGGGCCATGTCTCTCACTGTGTATGGTGAGAGGCATGTAAAAGAACCATTGCTGACTTTCGTGAAAAGAGTAGGCTGCAAAGCCTCCAGTGTGTTTCTGTCAGTCTAGGAACCATCTCAGACAGTTGAGCCACTGTTGAAGGGGGCCTAGAGAGCAGGGATCGGCCAGCGTGAACTGTCTCTCGCTCTACAAAAATACTCAGGGCAGGTGAGGAGAAATAAGTCTTCACTATCTTTGAATTCGAAAGAACAGAGCCAACACATCTTATGCATTATGTTTTAATATTTAATTGTTATCACAGTAGGCCCTTGACTATTCGCGGTTTTGCACTCATGGTTTGCATATTCGTGGACTGCTGAGCAACTGTCATGTCATTCAAATTCAGCCAATGGCTGTCCTCCTTCCTGCTGATTGGCTGAGATGATGGAACGCCCCTTTTCCTCATCTGTGCACAAGTTGTCAATGAGCCTTTCTTTTAGTGTGTTTTAAGTACCAGTTAAGCTCTATGATGCCACTCAAACGCTGTACGTCTTCTCTGGCTAAGCGATAGAAAAGGTAATGACATTGGATGTCTCTTCTGAAGAAATAAGATTTTCTCCTGAAGAAACAACAGTTTCCTCTGAATTGTCTGAAGAGGACTAATCATCTGAAATCACTCTGGTATTAAACTCTTTTTCAATAATTATTCCAGTACAGTACCTAAATTAATGTTTAGAATGTTTGTGTGTGTGTGTGTGATTTTATGTACTGTGGTTTAGGTTGTTTATCCAATTTATTATATTTCATGTTCTTTTATGTTCTTTTTGTTATGGTCTGTGTTTTTGGGGGACTTTTATTTTGACAACTGTGTTCTCTAACTCTAACTGTCCACTCCAGCTGAGGGGCATGGCTGAGCTGCTCCATGGCTCACACTTGAAATTCACTCTTCTCATCTACTCTCAATAAACACAAGCACACTCACCTCTGCACCAGAGAATTAACTCACACCAGGTTCCTGCTTGTTTGTACTGTAACTGTCCAACTCTCTACTCTAAAACTCTGTTTTCTGCCCGCTCCAGCTGAGGTGCGTGGCTGAGCTGCTTGGGCTGAATGCAGTTCATACCTGAATCCAGTCCTACGCCCTATAAACATGAACTGCACACTTACCCCAGTTGAAGTGCCTGCTTAAGTGTTTCCCCTTTGAATAATAAATTCACTCTGCCATCTCACACTGCCTCATAATAATGCAATATATGGGCATTACATGGGCATTTTTGAAAACTACAGTGCTGCATGTTTTAAGGAAATTGTTATATATATATTTACACATGCACACACAAATATATATATATATATATATATATATATATATATATATATATATATATACATATATATACTGAATAATGTTTATATTTTATTATCGATAAATAACACAGTAAGAAAAATAAGCTTTTCTTAATCATTACTATATTTTACTACATTAATACTGTATTAATGGGTAAGCCTGTCTATACAATGTATTTAAGAAGTATATTTTAGTGCATGTAATAGATACATAGTATCTTACTTCCGGTTGATTATTCGCGCATGTAATATGATACATGTGATTTACTTCCGGGTACAGAACTCGCGGGATTATTTTCATTCGCGGGAAGGGCCAGAACCAAACCCCGCGAATAACGAGGGCCTACTGTATAAGCATTTATAGAATTGAATATGTATTTATTGATATTATATACACATAAACATGTACGTATATGTCAGTTGGGGGGTTTGGTGGGTTGATCCTATTTTACGGAATTCGGTGGTCGCAGGAGAATCTCGGTCCCAATTAATCGCGGAAAGTGAGGAATCTCTGTATATGAAAACGCATTTCTCCTCAAGAACAAAAAGCAGTGACTAACCAAGAACATTTTATCAAAATGCAAGTGCATTGTGGCGGTGCATGGGCAGTTGTTTTCCAATGAGCATGCATGCAATAACCGAATACAGCTCATGACTTTGTAGCCCCGGAGTGCCAGGGTAAATTTTAAAATAATGCATGATATTATCTACTTTACTGTGATCCATACCACAATGCAAATTAACCAGTGATAGTCCAGAGCAACATGTAGCATTAGCACAAATGGGTGCCATGTAAACACAGCACAGTGTCAGAATCACAGCAAAGACATACACCAGAGTATAAAATAAATAAAAAGGAATCAAAGATATTAAAAAATGTAAGAACCCAGCCACTGATGCATCAAAACCAGAGGCTGTCACCTCCATTCAGCCCGAATATAACTTGAGCACTACATCTCATTCTGTAGCTCTACTGTAGATCTAGATCATGAGTCTCCAGCCCTGTTCCAGGAATGCTACGGTCCTGAAACTTTGGCTCTAACCCACATCTTCACACACCTGGCCATCTGGTCATTGTCTTAAGAAGTTATCATGCAGCTAAAAAAAATATGTATTAGGTTTTGGTTGAAGATGGAAGCTGCAGGAAGGTAGATGTCCAGGAACAAGGTTGGAGACCCCTGATCCAGATTATAAAATTAGTATAATTTTCTTCTTCTCGCTCTTTCTCTAAAATTAAATTAGCCAATGACACTTAAACAATTTCAGTGGTACCTCACTTTAAAAAATTAATCCGTTCCAGAGCTTTTTTCGTAACCTGCATTTTTTTTTGTAAATTGATCCGCATTTTAAACGTAAAACACGTGATTCATTCCAAGGCTCCCAATACTACCCCCTAAACCCTTTAAAATTATAAAAGCATACCTTTTAAGACCTCCTTCTGCTTCAATATCGTACCGATGGTAGATGGGTTTGACTATATTCCTTTGTGATATCACTCGAGCCCGTTTCTTCTTCTCACTGGCACCAGAAATCACACATGCATGAGTGTGTGTGTGTGTGTGTGTGTGTGTGTGTGTGTGTGTGTGTGTGTGTGTGTGTGTGTGTGTGTGTGTGTGTGTGTGCGTGCGTGCATGTTGATCACGTCTTCTTAACAGAGTTATATTCTTACAAATGTTTATGGAAGGTTAAAAGCCTGAGTTAAGAAATAAAGCATAAAAGAACAGTAAATCTGTCCTTTACACGAAAAGCATCATGGTGGATTCAGCTCTATAATAGGCAATTGGAGGTAGATGCATCATTCCTCCTACGCAATGGGATCCCTGTCCAAGATGGTGCTTGAGTGAAGGCGACATAAACGACAGCTCAGTTGTTAGCAAATGGGAGGCTAGCAGGTCAGAACGCCATTGATGGGAGAGCAGCTCGTGCATTGTTTGAATGTTTGAATGGCACATTTGCATTTTTAAGATGCCACTCTTGTAACGTGAACTTGTTTCGTATCCTGAGACAAAAAAATTAGGAAAATGCTTTCCGTAACGTGAATTTTTCATTTGGTGAGACTCCCGTAAGGTGAGGTACCACTGTATTTACCTCAGGCTTGGTGGATGGAACAGACATTAATAGTACCTATACCAGTTAGTGATGACAGGGATCCCTCACTTCCTATGGTTAATGGGGACCAAGCCCCCCGATCGACAAATTCCCCGAAGTAGGAGCAACCCCCCCTGCACCGACTGACGTATACGTACATGAACATGCGTAGAATTTCAATAAATACATATTCAACACTATAAATGCTTATAATAACAATTAAACATTCAAAAATTATTCATAAGATGTAAATAAAATATAAATGCACTCACACACATACAGACGCACGCATACACACAGATGCACACCTCACATAAAAATGTAAGTAGTTTTGATGGGGGGTTTGGGGTTGCTTTGTTTGTTTGTTTTTGTTTGGAGATTTTTTGCATAATTGGCCTTGTATTTGTGGCATTTTCCTGAACTTTTCCCCCTATTCTTCCTTAATTTCCTTATTTTTTTAATTCGATTAATATTTTAAAAAATGCGATGCACTGAAGTCACATGAGTTCAAGCGGAAGTAGCAAGGGATACCTGTATATTACGTAGTCTTAAGATGTTTCTGGGACAGTGATGACCTAGTGGTAGAGTGTTCGCTTACAGAGCTGAAAGTCACAGGATTTAAGTACCACTATCACCAAGTTGTCACTGCTGTTGACTCTCAATGAATATGGTAAAGAGGCATGTAAAGGAACCATTGCTGTCGTTCAACAAGAGTAGGCCATTGGGTTACCATCAGCGTGTTTCTGCCATGCAGTGGCCTTACACTCTGTCCAGGGTGTACTCTGCCCTCGCTAAAAGTCAGCTGAGATGGGCACTGGCCTCCCCGAAACACTCATTAGGAATAAGAGGTCCAGAAAACAAATGAAATGAACATGTTTGTGTAGTCTTAACTGGCCTCATCGATCAAAACTTTTCCAGTATTTATGTGTTTTACTTTGCCTTTGCTCACTAAGTCATTAGAAAATATATTGTCGTTTTAGTTCAGGTAGAATCTTAATAATTATTTCCACATATTTCCTTGAGTCCATGCTTTCAGAGAATTCTCTTTTCTAGTTGAAATCCATATCTGACAACCCAGGGTATTCAAATACTATATTAATTAATTCATATTCAGTGGGAAGGAATCACACAGACCAGTAAAATATAATAATAAAACACACACACACACACACACACACACACACACACACACACACACACACACACACACACACACACACACACACACACACACACACACACATATACACACACAGAGGCACCAGCCTCAACATGACCCTAATTAGGATTAAGTGGTTGAGAAAATTAATGAATGAATGGACTTCAAAATAGAAAAGAAAACCCAGGGCAGACATGAATGTTTACTGAATCCTAAACTGATTTTATGTTAGTTGTCAGAATGCTTCGCGTCTCAATTTGGCATGTTTCATTAACCTCTGATGTCATAGTGTGCTGAATCTGAAATGAAGTAATTTAAAATAAATGATTTGTTTCTGTTTCTTTGAAGGAGACCCAGAATAAATCAGCAACTGAAGGCAGCTACATTTAAGGTTTGGCCAATCATCTCAAGGGAGAAAGGTCGGTGTTTGGTAATGTTCACTGAGTTCAGATTTCAGAGGGTCTGTGTGGACCAAGTATGGATTTACTTTTTTAATAGTCAATGCTTTACAATATAATACAATACAATACAATATTTACACTTCAGTCCGATATTTACTCCATCATTTCAAAGATTTTGTGGGATTTTGTGTGGTTTTCGGAGCAAAATTACAAAAAAAATAAATAAATAAATAAAAAAGTTGCATGGCAATTAAAAACCAGAAAAGCAGATATCGTCTCTGCACCAAAGCTAATTTAAAATTCATTAAGTGCAAAACTACTCTGTGGTCGGATAAATAAGAATTTGACAGTGTTTTTTGTTTTGTTTTCTTAATGTGTCTTTTAGACAAAAGAGGAGCGCCGGCATCTCAGTGAATCTGTGCATCTCATTGCATCGTGCATGTATAAGATCTTTCACTCGCATTATTAAACATAGATTT
This sequence comes from Plotosus lineatus, assembly GCA_024760905.1. NCBI lineage: Eukaryota > Metazoa > Chordata > Actinopteri > Siluriformes > Plotosidae > Plotosus > Plotosus lineatus. The sequence continues at coordinate 22,175,121 of CM045744.1, forward strand.
GAGTTTAAATGTACAAAAGAGCTCATTATTGATTCTGATAGTCGAGCATATTTGCCTCTTCAATGATAAAATCACCAGAATTGTGAATATCACATCATTTGTTGAAGCTGTGAAAACAACAGGTAAACTTGTTTAATCGTCACTGCAATAACAGCATGAACAAACTGAAGGACGGATTTAGTGGAAATCAGTAGGAGCCACTCATGTTAGTGTGTTGCTTTCGACATACACAATGTCTTTGCAGGGCTGTGAATTGTTCAAATTGACTAGTAAATCAAATGTCTCTATTTTATTACTAAAATTCTAATGACAACATTATTCTGTACAAACAATCACAATGATCAGGAAAAACATTAAAACCACATGACTCCCAATTTGAATAAAACTAAAACGCACTGTTTATGTTTCTTCAGTGAAGAAACATAAACTGTGTATGTATATATATATATATATATATATATATATATATATATATATATATATATATATATATATATATATATATATATATATATATATATATATATATACTTCCTCATTCCACCACAGATGCAGTGTTTGCCTTGAGGATGTTAATGGAGAAGTACAGAGAAGGTCAGAGGGAGCTGCATTGTGCCTTTGTGGATCTGGAGAAAGCATATGACAGGGTGCCGAGAGAAGAACTGTAGTATTGCATGAGGAAGTCTGGAGTGGCAGAGAAGTATGTTAGAGTGGTGCAGGACATGTATGTGAGATGTAAGACAGTAGTGAGGTGTGCTGTCGGTGTGACACAAGAGTTCAAGGTGGAGGTGGGACTGCATCAAGGGTCAGCTCTCAGCCCCTTCTTGTTTGCTATGGTGATGGACAGGCTGACAGATGAGGTTAGACAAGATTCCCCATGGACTATGATGTTTGCAGATGACATTGTGATCTGTAGTGAGAGCAGAGAACAAGTGCAGGAAAATCTAGAGAGGTGGAGGTATGCCCTGGAAAGGAGGGGAATGAAGATTAGCCTCAGTAAGACAGAATACATGTGCATGAATGACAAGGACCAAAGAGGAACGGTGAGATTACAGGGAGCAGAGATAAGAAAGGTGGAGGATTTTAAGTACTTAGGCTCAACAATCCAGAGCAATGGAGAGTGTGGAAAAGAGGTGAAGAAGCGTGTGCAGGCAGTTTGGAATGGTTGGAGAAAAGTGTCCGGTGTGATGTGCGATAGGAGAGTATCGGCAAGAATGAAAGGAAAAGTGTGCAAGACGGTGTTGAGGCCAACGATGTTGTATGGGTTAGAAACAGTGGCCCTGGGGAAAAGACAGGAGGCAGAGTTGGAGGTAGCAGAGATGAAAATGTTGAGGTTCTCTTTGGGAGTAACGAGGATGGATAGGATTAGGAATGAGCACATCAGAGGGACAGCACATGTAAGACGTTTTGGAGACAAAGTCAGAGAGGCTAGATTGAGATGGTTTGGATATGTACAGAGGAGGGATAGTGAGTATATTGGTAATGGGATGCTGAGGCTGGAACTACCAGGGAAAAGGCCTAGAGGAAGACCAAAGAGACGATTCATGGATGTGGTGAAGGAGGACATGAAGGCCGTTGGTGTAAGAGAAGAAGATGCAAAGGATAGGGTGAGATGGAGGCAGATGATTCGCTGTGGCGACCCCTGAAGGGAAAAGCCAAAAGGAAAAGAAGCAAAGAAGATATATATATATATATATAGTTGTCTGTGTTATTTTGATGGCCCTATGGAGCTCGGTATGGGAAATGAGGTGAAGACGCTGGGTAAACATGCTTTATTCAGTTGCTCTAACTGTGCGGATATAGAAAATAAAGTGCTTTTTGTTGTGCACCAGCAATTATTAAAAACCAGGGCACGCCTGCAGAAGTCCTGTACAGAAAAATGCAAACTAAATGGTTCCTCACTTGCTGTGACCATTTCACAACCTAGTGAGTGAACATGTAAACCTTGTGTGTGTGTGTGTGTGTGTGTGTGTGTGTGTGTGTGTGTGTGTGTGTGTGTGTGTGTGTGTGTGTGTGTGTGTGTGTGTGTGTGTGTGTGTGTGTGTGCTTGCGCACTCATGCATTTTATTTATATTCATAAAGGAGAGCACTCATTATAAATCATTTAATCACAAGGAAATCAAAATCTGAGGAAAAGTGTGTTATTAGCTTTTTCAGCTGAGAGAAGTCATAGTTGGAAGCATATACCTTTTGTGTTTTTGTACCTGTACAGACATTTTATTGACCAGTAAATACTCTGCTCATTTTATTCTTTTTAAATTAGGTACATAATCAATAACTACATTGTAAGAAAACCACATATTGACCGGTGTGTTGTGAACTATTTTAGTTGGTTTAGCTGAAATAATTGCAGCTAGGATAAGCCAAGTGAAGCAATAACTTGTCATCTAGTTCTTTGCAAAGATACCTAGCCAGTAGCTGATTTATTTACCAATAAACCAACCATTTATTTTTAAATAAGCCCTCATTAAAATGATTATACAAGCAATAAAATCACACACTACAGGAACATGTGTGCTGTTAGCTTGTCTCGCATTTGATTTAACAGCAAATCCCATGATTGAAATTACTGCATTCTTATACTGTACTCATACTATATTTTCTGGACTATATGTCGCTCTGGAGTATAAGTTGCATTGGCCAAAAAATGCATAATAAAGAAGAAAAAAAAAACATATACAAGTTGTACTGAACTATAAGTCACAAACTCATGGAAACTGTCTTGGCTTGAAATTCTGCTGGCAATTTATGTGACATTCTGGTCCTCGCTTTGACAGAGAGGAGGTTGCATTGCATGAAGCGGTAACATCAAGAAATTTATCACGCAAAGTCATTTATATTCATCTCCTTGACAACTACCTGGACGTGGAAACACAACTACACTGTTGACAAGCCTCTTCCTGAGGCACATTGCTCAAACCCCCATGTGCGAGCTTGGTCTTCTAACTGTGGCCATCTCGCTTTTAGACTGCGATTAGCTTGTAGCTTTTTAGCGATTAGCTTTTTTGTTTGTTTTCTTCATTGCAGTAACAATAATCTCCGCTTTTCTTTTTTTGTTTTAATTTCACTACCTGGATGTGGAGACACAGCTGCACTACTGACAAGCCTCTCCCTGCGGCACATTGCTCAATCCCCCCATGTACGAGCTCGTTCCTCTAGCTGTGGCCATCTCGCTTTTAGCCTGCAATTAGCTTTTTTTTGTTTGTTTGTTTGTTTGTTTTCTTCATTGCAGTAAAGATAATATCCGCTTTTCTCCAGTTCCTCACAACTTCTCATTCACTCCAAACTTTCTTTCTGCATATATCACTACTTGCAGCTTGTAATCCACAGAATAGGCTTTTCTTTTGGGGGATATTTCTTCAGTGGTGGATGAGCAGGTACTGGTACCCAAGCCTAGAGTTCCCCCTTGTGGTTGTGAGTGTAAAAATAACAAACATGTTAAATTATATTTATGATGACGAACAGAATTATACGTAATAATTTCACATATAAGTCGCTGCGGAGTATTAGTCACCTTCAGCCAAAGTATGAAAAAAGTGTGACTTATAGTTCGGAAAACACGATATCTAAATCACTGGATTGTACTCATATATAAAGTAAGTCTGTTGGGTTTTTACACCCAAGCCTAGTGGCTTAGCCTCGTGGCTCATCAGGCCGGTGCTTATCCCTGGTTTCTGTAGCATGAAGCAACCAGGAGTTCAACTCCCCCTGGATGGGACGCTAGTCCATCGCAGGTTACCTTCCCAGTATATATTACTGGTACCCATTTATACTGCTGGGTGAACAGAGGCACACTTGTGGTTGAGACCTTGCCCAGGGGTCTTAGCACAGTGAGGGTCTCAGTGGGATTTGAACTCACAACCTCCTGACCATGAGCATAGCACTGTAACCACTATGCCACCGGCCCCACTCATGTATAAAGTGCCCTAGTGTAATCATACTTGCATCTTGTTTAATATATATTCATATATCTGAACACTGAATATAGTTTGTTTATTAATGGTTATCTTCTTTCGAGTGGACTCGTGCGGAGTCACACACAGATCACCACTAGATAGCAATATCGCCACCTGCATGTTAGTGTTAAAGTTAAATGAAAAAACTTAACCGACCGATGAGAACACTTTCATTTATGCAAGATTTCCATTATTTCTTACATCCATTAACTTACAAAATAAATATACGACTCCAAAAACCAATAGGCTTTTATATGCTCTGGTGAATTGCCATTTTCAGTCAATTCACAATATGTGCAAACTGTACACTCAGCCATAGGTCAGTTTTGTCCGATAACTCTATTTTCTGAAAGCTGTAAGGGTCAACTACATCACAAAGCTATTTTCTTTTGGTATCTCTGTGTGAAGTGCTGGGAAAGACTAAAAGTATTGTGCAAGTATCATAGCATCTTTTGGTGTGGTAAACTCCATGAGGCCCTTCGTATGGAACAGTGTTTTTGTAATCAGGTTCAACACCTGGTGACATGACCACATTGAAATCCACCTATAGGAGCTCTTCTCTGAGATCAAACCAGACGTATTAGACTTCACTTCCCATGGGGATCAAAGAGCATTGGACACCCATAGCACACCTTGTCAGTTGATTGGCTTTCCTTGGACCATGTTTGGCAAGAATTTACCTCTACATATCAGAAAAACTACACAAGTCCTTCCATTTTGACGAGGAATAAACTCAGCTGATCAACTGTGACAAGATATTTACTGTTATTCACTTCTTTTAAGAATGAGATTGTAATGCTGCATTTTCAGATCTATTGGGTACAGGAGGAAAATGTGAGTATTATTTATTAATATAAACCTGTGGTGTCTTGGGACAAAAGAACAATGTACACCAAGTTTTCCTCTAAGTAGGTTACACCTGGCACAAGCCCTGTTTTAATCCTGATCTAAAAAAGAAGAAAAAAAAAAAGTTTATCTATTTAAAAATCTTTAGAGCACCAGGATTCACTGCATTCCTTTTATTTTTCTGATACAAAAGCTCCAGTTACTCAACAATAGGACAGCTTAATGTGCTGTACTCAAATGAAAAATGAAACAAAATTAAAAACCTTCAAATTCATGAACTAGTGTATATTCTTTCTTAATTGTAGTGTAATTTGTTCTTAGTGCTCTGACATTTAGTCATGATGAATAAAACACATTTCAGGTTATTTATTTAAACTTCATTTGCATTTATGTCTCATCAATAAAATTTAGGACTGATTTGATACTAATTGTTGTGTTTATGGCTTCATACTGCAATTTTAATTCTAATGAGGACAGTTAAAATACTTGGGAATGCTTTAAATCCTGAAATAAGTATCCAATAATTCAATGTAAAGGAAGGTCAGGGGAACCATTTGATAATTTATGATGGTTTGTTTTCAATAAATCTTCTACTGCAGATAACTGGGTTATCAAAGGTCGGCCTTGTCTTTCATTGACGGTGGTGAGACATTCATGTAAAACAAACATTGCTGATTTTCGTCAAGAGTAGCTGCATAGCCATCAGCATGTTTCCACCCTGTGATGGCCTGGAGAGCTGTCCAGGGTGTACACCTCCCTCTCCGAGAATTGGCTGAGATGGGCACCAGCCTACCCTCGATCCTAATTAAGATTAAAGTGGTTCAGATAATGAATGAATGAATTTTCATTAAAGCTGCCCAGGATTTATTTTTTAACTTGAATTAAATGGGTCTAGGAAAATTAGATTAAAAATAAAACTGTGCACTCTGGAGATATCATTCTTATAATGTCATCAGTGTAATGGAATGGAGATAATTTAATTCCTGACCTGTGTAATCTCGCTGTATATTTACAAACTTAGTGCAGTGGTGGTCGAGTGGATAGGGCGCAGGATTGCTGACCCTAAGGTTGGGGGTTCAAGTCCCCACAGGGTAATCACTGTCCCCCCCAGTGCAGCTAACTGGGCTATCAAAGGCGGGCCATGTCTCTCACTGTCTATGGTGAGAGGCATGTAAAAGAACCATTGCTGACTTTCGTAAAGAGTAGCTACAAAGCGGTCAGCGTGTTTCTGTCCCTTGCTAAACAGGGTTGTGACATGTACTCTGCTCTGCCCTCACCCAAAGTCGGCTGGGATGAGCGCCAATCTCCCCGCAACCCTAATTAGGATTAAATGGTTACAGAAAATTAACTGAATTATATATATATATATATCCCCGACATACGTTTTTAATTGGTTCCGGACGGCCGAATGCAAGTTGAAAGTGAACGCAAGTTGTTACAGTGACGTATGACTACTGTACTATACATCCATAAATCCCATTACCGTATCTAATAAAACAGCCTTAAATCAATTATTATAAACATAACATTGTAAAATAATATCAAATATATCAAATAATATCAACATTAATTTCAAATAAGTCACTTATTTATACCGAGTTACTTTACATGAAGCTTAAAACAGTCAATTAACGCTTACAATATGTGATGCGCTCAATACCAAAAATAGTGTACTTGCAAAAGTAGTGTACTTGCTGTGGGTTATACAGACTTCCGGTATTTCAAGTGCACAAGGGTGCCGTTGAACTTGTTTAAGGGATGTAAATCCCAGCAAAGCGGAGAGTTCTTTCTTTTGTGTAAGTAAGTAAGTAAACTTTATTCAAGAGATGCATACAAAGAACAAGTACAAATCTAAATGAATATCCAAATGAATATTAATATAAAAATAAGTATACACTCTTAGGATTCTGCTAAAAGATAATAAATATCTGTAATTACTCTGTAATTTGTGGATTCGGGTTTGCATTTTACAACTCTCTTTGTTTAACTGAGTATGCATGGTAGAGTATGCATGGTGCCGATCTGAGCAGATAGTTAATTCATCTCTGTGTATGAGACTTGCACCCATGCTAGTAGCCCTACACTTCTGACCAACTATATTTGCTTCGGGTTACAAAAGTCCGCAAAACAGTCTAAACACAAAGATCACAGAGACGACCTCTTAACACAAGGGTAACACGCTATGTAATTTATATATATATATATATATATATATATATATATATATATATATATATATATATATATATATATATATATATATATATATATATATATATATATATATATATAAATGCTCCCATGGGTGCACATATCAAAATGGGTGTTGTGCTGTGCAAAGTGTGGTAGTTGTGATCGTAGTAGTAGTGCTTGTCACCTCTCGCTTTCAACTAACACCACTGGCTAGCAGCTTGGGAAGCAGAGTGAGTAAGTCTCTCCCTGTCAGTACATAGTCTCTCCACCATCAAGCCCCATGTAGTGCCTCCTCGCGGCGACACATGGTAACTGAGTGCCTTGCGGACTCAGGCTGAACAACAGGGGACTCGGAGGAGGTTTGGCCCCCAGACATGCGGCATGCAGGCCCACTGGCGTGTGGACACGCCCTGATGCCCATGACCCAAACCCCCAACTATGGCTTAAATAGTCCCACTGCCTTGTGGATTCCCTTGGTTGGGAGAAGGCTAAGGAGTAAACCCTACAGAAATCTGGAGTGGAGCCCCTAGGGCAGTTGGTCTGAGGATTCCCCTACCTTCTGGCAACTCCTGCAGCTGTGCTGGTACCAAATTGTACTGGATCTTCCTTTCCTTTGGATGCTATCAGTGAGGCCGAGAGGGGGGAGTTGACGTCTGGGCAGCACAAGTTCTCCATAGTTTCTGCCCAGGCTCATAGCGCACTGGAGAGGACACTCCAGTGTTGATGAAAGACTTCGGCTCAACACGGGAAGTAGCAGTTACCAGTTAAAAGCTCATTCCGATTGGCGTAGGATACGGGCGCCTGGGGCTACTTCCGACAGTGGGAGAGACCATCGTGTCTCACTGGACAGCTACCGCCCACTCCAAGCTGGGCAGCCCCCAGCCAGTAAGGTGCTGTCCCGCCACAGCTCGCCTGCCTTGCTGGGTGCGTAGGGCTTAGGGACTGACCATCTCGACAAGCAAGCTGTAAATTCTGCACCAGGCAGACAAAAACAGATAGATACGAAGACTCCAGCTCTTAAAATAGCAAGCTGGAACGTATGGACTATGTGTCCTGGACTGACAAGTGATCTTCAGCAAATTGACGATGCCCGCAAGACTGCAGTCATCGACCAGGAACTGACACGTCTGAATATCGACATTGCTTGTCTACAGGAAACACGCCTGGCTGGCAGTGGTACTATCAAAGAGGCCAACTACACCTTCTACTGGCAGGGCCTGCCACAAGACGACCTGAGACTGCATGGTGTAGGGTTCGCTGTGAAGAACTCGTTGACGACGGCGATTGAACCTCCTACCAGTGGATCAGAGAGAATCCTCGCTCTATGCCTCTCTACAACTGCAGGTTTTGTAAATCTCCTCAGCATCTACGCACCAACACTCAGTTCCACCCCAGAGGCCAAGAACCAGTTTTATGAGGCTCTGGATGATACAATTTCCAGGATCCCCAGCACTGAAGGAGTTTACCTACTAGGAGACTTCAATACTAGAGTGGGCGCCGACTGTGACACCTGGCCGCCGACTGTGACACCTGGCCTTCCTGCCTTGGTCACCACGGTATAGGCAGGATGAATGAGAATGGACAGAGGTTGTTGGAACTGTGCTGCCATCATGGCCTGTGTGTAACAAATACATACTTCAAGTGCAAAGACCGCCACAAAGTTTCCTGGAGACACCCCAGATCTTGCCACTGGCACCAGCTAGACCTTATCTTCACCAGGAGCACGGATCTGAGCAGCGTTCTCCACACTAGAAGTTTCCATAGTGCAGACTGCGACACAGACCACACCCTCATTGGAAGCAGGATAAGGCTGACAACAAAGAGGATCCATCACTCTAAAACAAAAGGCCTCCCACGCATCAACACCTGCTCCTCAAGGGATCCCCAGCGAATCCAACTGTTTCACGACACAGTCAAGGAGAAGTTGGCTTTGCAGACTCCTGGCAAAGACTTCAACAGCAAGTGGAGCTTCCTAACAGATACTATCTACACAACAGCCCTCACCGCTTTTGGGGAAAAGGAGCGTCGGAGTGTAGACTGGTACGAGGCTCACTGGGAGGAGATGCGGCCTGTGACAGAAGCCTAGAGTGAAGCCCTCCTAGCATACAAGAAAAACCCCAGCACCATTACTCCAGACACCCTCAAAGCTGCATGAAACAAGGCCCAGCAGACAGCCCGCCGCTGTGCAAATGACTTCTGGCTGAACCTCTGCAGCAAGATCCAAATGGTAGCTGACACTGGCAATGCAATGGCCATGTACAATGGCATCAAGACAGCTACTGGCCCAACCACAATTAAGACTGCACCCCTCAAGACCAAGACCGGGGAGGTGATCACGGACCAAGGCAAGCAGCTTGAACGCTGGGTGGAACATTACCTGGAGCTGTACACAACCAAGAATGTGGTGACTGATGCAGCATTAAATGCCCTGCCAAACTTACTTGTCATAGAGGATCTGGCTTACCTGCCTTCAGTGGACAAACTGGGCAAAGCCATTGATTGTCTGGCCTGTGGAAAAGCCCCTGGAAAGGATGGCATCCCCCCTGAAGTCTTGAAGAGTGGCAAGCCAGCACTCCTGCAGCACCTCCATGAGCTGCTGTGCTTATGCTGGAAGGAAGGGTTCATCCCCCAGGATATGCGCAATGCAAACATTGTAACCCTCTGCAAAAACAAGGGTGACCACAGTGACTGTAACAGCTACCATGGCATCTCCCTCCTTAGCATCATAGGGAAAGTCTTTGCTCATGTTGTCCTTACTTGCCTTCAGATTATTGCTGCCCGGGTGTACCCAGAATCGCAGTGTGGTTTCAGGGCAGGCCAATCCACAGTCGATATGATCTTCTCACTTCGTCAACTGCAAGAGAAGCGTCGGGAGCAGCAGAAGCCCCTGTACATTGCTTTAATAGACCTGACTAAAGCATTCGACCTGGTCAGCAGAAGCTGACTCTTCAGCCTCCTGCAGAAGATTGGATGTCCTCAAAGGTTACTTCAAATCGTGACCTCCTTTCACGAGGACATGCACAGCACAGTCTGCTTCAATGGTGGGACTTCTGCAGCTTTCCCAGTGAGCAATGGTGTGAAGCAAGGCTGCGTCCTAGCTCCGACACTCTTTGGGATATTCTTATCGATGCTTCTTCAGTATGCCTTCTCTGACAGTGAGGAAGGGATCCATATCCACACCAGGTCAGATGGAAAATTGTTTAACATAGCTCGACTGCGTGCTAAGACGAAGGTGAGGCAGGTCCTCATCCGCGAGATGCTGTTCGCGGATGACGCTGCACTGACGTCCCACACTGAGGCTGGTCTTCAAGAGCTAGTCAATCGCCTGTCCTATGCCTGTAATGAATTCGGACTGACCATCAGCCTGAAGAAGACAAACATCCTGGCCCAGGGCACAAACACAGTCCCAAACATCAACATAAATAACACGCAGCTTGAGGTCGTGGACTCCTTCACCTACCTGGGATCCACTACCACCAACACTCTCTCTCTTGACATAGAGATCTCATGCAGAATCGGGAAAGCCACCGCAGTGATGTCCAAACTGAACAAGCGTGTATGGAGTAATACCCAGCTAACAGGGAACACAAAGCTACGTGTTTACCAGGCCTGTGTACTCAGCACACTCCTTTATGGCAGTGAGGCCTGGTCCATGTATGCTGGTCAGGAAAAGCAGCTCAACAGCTTCCACCTCCGCTGTCTCAGGTGTCTGCTCCATATAAAATGGCAAGACAGAGTAACCAACACCGAAGTATTATAGCATGCTGACATGCCAAGTCTGCTCGCACTGCTGAGCCAGAGACGACTTAGGTGGTTGGGTCACGTACGGCGAATAGACAAGGAGCGCATCCCTAAAGACATGTTGTATGGAGGGCGGAGTGAGGGCTCCCGCCGCACAGGAAGACCACAGCTTCGGTACAAGGACGTGTGCAAGCGGGACACTGCTGAAACACGCCAGCTCTGGAAGACCACTGTCAACGAGGGGATCAACAAAGCTGAAACTAACAGAATAAACAAGCTAGCTGAGAAAAGAGCAAAGAGGAAAGAAAGGGCAGCCCCCATGGCTCTTAAAAGCTCTTTCGTATGCAATAATTGTTTAAGAAACTGTCACTCTAGGGTGGGCCTTTACAGTCACTACCGCAAATGCCTACCATAGCGATACACCATTGTCTCTCGAGACGTACGGCTGCCGATGCAGACGCCAATATATATATATATATATATATATATATATATATATATATATATATATATATATATATATATATATATATATATATACTTTGAATGTGGCGGCTCTTCTAACTCTGTTTCTCCCCAGCGTTGCAGGCTCCAACAGAGTGACATGGCTGACTGCAGCATGCACCACTGATCCCACTCCCTAATCTACTATGCTATAAGGCCAAACAAAACAGAATGTTAACCTCAATGCGAGAACTTTGTCTCGCATCACATCTCTGCTCCCCTGTATTTTCTCTGGCTCCTGGTTCCAGCTCCAGGCTTGACCCATTACCCACACCTTAGTTCCCAGTGCTTAATATTTATTGTGTTTTTCTTCATCACCAGTAGTTACTGTGTTTGTATCCTGCTTGAGTGCTTCCCCTTTGAGTAATAAATTGTCTCTGTGTCATCTTACACTGTCCTCTGCATTTCTGGGTCCAGCTGAAAGTTTAATATGTCACAAAAGTATCTACATACAGTGTGTTCATTTTTGTTTGTTTGTTTGTTTATTTGTGAATCAATACATCAAAATATTTAGTGCATGCCTTATACCTCATTTCACTGGAGCACAGCAGACTTACGGAAGCAAAAATGTTGTCATACACAAATGTTCTGCAATTATTCCCTCATGTTCAAAAGCACGTTCATTGAAAAAAAAAAAAATCTGTGACTGTTCTGTGGGGTCACTTTGGTGTGCTTTGCAGTACCTGTTCCGCACATGCTGTGAACGTTCCGAGGGTGTAAGAATTTCCACCTTTCCATAGGATTTTTACCCATTTTCCGTGTAAAAATGCCAAAGCTCTTCTGTAGACTACGTTCCACACCGTTCCACTACACAATCCTTGCATGCTGTAGTCCAGTGAAATGGGGGTATAAGAATTGCCACTTTTCCGTAGTATTTGCACTTGTTTTCTGTGTTAAAATGCTGAAGCTCTTCTGAAGACTGCGTTCCGCACCTTTCTGCTATGATCCTTGCATGCGGTAGTCCAGTGAAATGGGGGTATTAGAGATAATGTCACATAAAATATGTACATATGGTGAACACAGTTTATGAAATATTTCAAATACTTCTTAGTTTACCCCTTTTTTAATTCTCAATTGTGTGATAAGAAAAACATCATTATTTTCACGTCCCGCGGAGCCTCTGTTGAGGTCTCCACAGGTCCAACAACAACATAAATCAGAGCACCGATGCACAATGAACCACATCATTTGCACTTGTGTGGAAAAATTGGTAAATAAGCACCAGACATAAAACGGGATCGATTATATACATTTTTTTTTTTTTTTTTTCCTGTCTGTTACATGGTGTATCTTGTGGTCCCACCAATCACTGATGAATTGGCATTTATTTACTGTACATAATAAATAAAAGTAACCCATTCCATTCCAAGAACTGCTCAATTCAAATTAGAATTGTGGGGAAGCTGGTGCCCATCTCAGCCAATTCTGGATAAGGGGGGATACATCCTGGTCAGCTCGCCAGGCCATCGCAATACCAATGCTCAGAAAACCATTAATACTCACACTGAGACCTAGGGGTGATTTGAAACAGCCAATTAAGCCACTGTGCATGTTTTTGGACTGCAAGAGGAAACCAGAATACCTGGAGGAAAGCCATGCAAGCGTGGGGAGAACAAGCAAACTCCACACAGAAACACCCATGCTGGGACTCAAACCCAGGACAGTCTTGCTGTGAGGCGGACGTGCTAACCACTACACCTCCATGCCACCGTAAGTAAAACATGTCAAGCACTATCAGTCAGCACAGTGTAACTAATTACAAGATTGTTGTCTAAAGCTATTAGTAGAGAATAGAAAGCTATTCATTCTGCCCATGTTACAAACTGACTGTGAGTCATGCTACTGATAATTTGATTACGTTGCTTCTCCAAGGAATATTATCCTGTATCTACCAGATTTTAATGGGTATTTGCCAAATACATTTTTAAAAAAATGAAAAGAAATATATATTTTTTCGAAATCTGCGGAAAATGTAGCAGGTCAGTGTCATGCACTTCAGTACCAACTTCATGATCAGACCCAAATATAAGTCCTTTGGGCTTTTTACACCCGAGCCTAGTGGCTCTTCAGGCTGGTGCTTATCCCCGGTTTCCATAGCGTGAAAACACCAGTATATAGTTTATATTTATAAAATAGACAATCACTCCTTTTTGAGATATTCATCTTATGTTGTGGGGCATTGATGGCTGAGTGGTATAGGTGCTGGATCCTAAGGTTGGGGGTTCAAGCCCCACTCACCACAGATTGTCACTGCAGTGCATCTAATCAAAGGCCTTCCATGTCTCTCACTGTCTATGGTGAGAGGTTCATGTAAAAGAACTGTTGCTGACTTTCAACTAGAGTCGGCTGCAAAGCCATCAGCATGTTTCCGCCCTGCAATTATTTCCTCCTCTTTTAACCCTTCCAGAGGGAGCACACATACATTAATAGTGAGCACACACACACTTGGAGCAGTGGGCTGCACTCACACTGGGGGGTGGCCGGACAGGAGTTTGGGGTTAGGTGCCTTGCTCAAGGGCACTTCGCCACTCATGTGGCTGAAGAGAAGGTGAAGCTCACTCACCCACCATCACATGTTTTTCCTGCTGGTTCAGAAATTTTTCGGTCCCAAAGCCACTTCTCTACTCTTAAGCCTACAGATGCCTCATTAGTATTAAAGACTTAATTTGTATACGGTACCCTTGTCCCTTTTTCCACACACCAGTTTGTCATCTATCTGCTGTCTATTCCGTCTATTCTAATCTTTTCAGGATTTTCTTTTCTTGAATTTTATTGATTATCTCTTTTTTCATATCATGTCAATGTGATATGATTGTAATAAGAAAAATTAACAAATTATGTTGATAGATGTATAGGTATGTAAATGTGTATATTTGCATATACAGTACAGGATCCCTCGCTAATGCAGCTGTGTGGGGGGGGGGTGGCACAAACAAGTGTCCGCCCTCAGGCCGGTCCCAAGCCCGGATAAATGCAGAGGGTTGCGACAGGAAGGGTATCCAGCATAAAACTTTTGCCAGAATACAAAATGCAAACCGTAAAGACAAATTTCATACTGGATCGGTCGAGGCCCAGGTTAACAACGACCGCCACCAGTGCTGTTAACCAACAGGGTGCTGGTAGAAATTGGACTACTGTTGGTCGAAGACATCGAAGAAGGAGAGGCAGGAGAAGTGTCCGTAGGCAGAGAGAGAAGAGGAAAAGCATGAGCTTAGGACTGAGAGTAGGGACTTTGAATGATGGAACTATGACAGGAAAAGGTAGAGAGCAGGTGAACATGATGCAGAGGAGGAAGGTGGACATACTGTGTGTTCAGGAGACCAGGTGAAAAGGTAGCAAGGCTAGAAGCTTAGGAGCAGGGTTTAAGCTGTTTTTTCATGGTGTGGGTGGGAAGAGGAATGGAGTAGGGAGTCATCTTGAAGGAGGGGATGGTCAGGAATGTTATAGAAGTGAAAAGAGTGTCAGACAGAATGATGAGTCTCAAATTAGAAATTGAAGATGTGATGTTCAATGTTGTTAGTGCTTATGTCCCACAGGCAGGATGTGATCTAGAACAGAAGGAGAGATTCTGGAGTGAGTTAGACGAAGTGATGCAGAGTACCGCCAGAGGTGAAAGAGTGGTCATTGGTGCAGACTTCAATAGACATGTTGGTGCAGGCAACAGAGGGTTTGGTATCCAGGACAGAAACACAGAAGGACATATGTTAATAGATTTGGATAAAAGGATGGTACTGGCTGTGTTAAATACTTTCTTCCAGAAAAGAGCGGAGCATAGGGTGACTTTTAAAAGTGGAGGTAGGAGCACACAGGTTGACAACATCTTGTGTAGGCAATGTAATTTGAAGGAAGTCAGTGACTTCAAAGTAGTAGTGGGTGAGAGTGTTGCCAAACAGCATAGGATGGTGGTGTGCAGGATGATGCTGATGGTAAGAAAGGTGAAGAAGGCAAAGGCAGAGCAGAAAACAAAGTGGTAGAAGCTGAAAATGGAAGAGTGTCATGTTGTCTTCAAGGAGGAGTTGAAACACTGGACAACTACAGCTAATGTGATCAGGAAGACAGGTAGGCGAGTAGTTGGCGTGTCCTCTGAAAGGAAAGTAGATAAGGAGACTTGGTAGTGGAATTAGGAAGTGCAGGAGTGTGTACAAAGGAAGAGGTTAGCTAAGAAAAATGGGACATAGAGAGGACTGAAGAGAGTAAACAGGAGTACAGGGAGACATAGCGTAAGGCGAGGGTAGCGGTGTCCAAGGCCAAACACAGGGCATATGATGACTTGTATGCTAGGTTGGACAGTAAGGATGGAGAAAATGATTTATACAGGTTGGTACAGCACATAAATAGAGATGGGAAGGACATGCAGCGAGTTAGAGTGATTAAGGAAACGTGTTGACTGATGACGGAAGTGTGCTGGGAAGAGTGGGCTGATTAATGAGGAAAATGAGAGAGAAAAAAAAGAGTAGAAGAGGTGACTGTTGAGGACCAGGAAGTAGCAAAGATTAGTAAGGGTGAAGTGAGGAGGGCATTGAAAAGGATGAAAAGTGGAAAGGCAGTTGGTCCTGATGATATACCGGTGGTGGTATGGAAGTGTCTAGGGGAGGTAGCAGTAGATTTTCTGATAAGAACATTCAACAAGGTCTTAGAGAGTGACAGGATGCCAGAGGAATGGAGGAGAAGTGAGCGTGTGCCCATTTTTAAGAACAAGGCAGATGTGTAGAGTTGTGGCAACTACATAGGAATAATGTTGATGAGCCATACGACGAAGTTATGGGAAAGAATAGTGGAAGCTAGACTAAGGGCAGAGGTCAGCATTTGTGAACAACAGTTTGGTTTCATGCCAAGAAAGAGCACCACAGACTCAGCGTTTGCCTTGAGGATGTTAATAGAGAAGTACAGACAAGGTCAGACGGAGCTGCATTGTGCTTTTGTGGATCTGGAGAAAGCATATGGCAGGGTGCCGAGAGAGGAACTGTGGTATTGCATGAGGAAGTCTGGAGTGGCAGAAAAGTATGTTAGAGTGGTGCAGGACATGTGTGAGAGATGTAAGACAGTGGTGAGATGTGCTGTCGGTGTGAAAGAAGAGTTCAAGGTGGAGGTGGGACTGCATCAAGCGTCAGCTCTGAGCCCCTTCTTGTTTGCTACGGTGATGGACAGGCTGACAGATGAGGTTCGACAAGAATCTCCATGGACTATGATGTTTGCAGATGACATTGTGATCTGTAGTGAGAGCAGAGAACAAGTGCAGGAAAATCTAGAGAGGTGCAGATATGCCCTGGGAAGGAGAGGAATGAAGGTTAGCCTCAGTAAAACAGAATACATGTGTGTGAACAACAAGGACCCAAGAGGAACGGTGAGGTTATATGGAGTAGAGATAAAGAAGGTGGAGGATTTTAAGTACTTAGGCTCAACAATCCAGAGCAATGGAGAGTATGGAAAAGAGGTGAAGAAGCGCGTGCAGGCAGGTTGAAATGCTTGGAGGAAAAGTATCTGGTGTGATGTGCGATAGGAAGGTATCAGCAAGAATGAAAGGAAAAGTGTACAAGACGGTGTTGAGGCCAACGATGTTGTATGGATTAGAAACAATGGCCCTGGGGAAAAGACAGGAGGCAGAGCTGGAGGTAGCAGAGATGAAAATGTATACAATTTAATATAAATAATACGGGGAATAGTTAAGGAACATGCTGCAAAACCAGGCCAATTATGAAAAAAAAAAAAACCCAAACAAACAAAAACAAAATACAACCCAAAACCATTTTTGTGGGGTGTGCATTTAAGTGCGAGCATGTGCATTTATGTGCATGCATGTGCGCATGTGTATTTATATTTTATTTACATCTTATGCATTATTGTTTATGTTTAATTGTTATTATAAGCATTTATTGCATTGAATATGTATTTATTGATATTATATACACATATACGTGTTTGTATATGTCAGTCGGGAGGAGGGCGTTGTGGGGGTGATCCTACTTCACGGAATCCGGTGGTTGTGGGGGTAGGGGGTTTATGTGGGGATCTCGGCCCCAATTAACCGTGGAAAGTGATGGATCCCTGTATATGTGTCTCAGTACAGTAGGCCCTTGACATTTGCGGGGGTTCAGTTCCGGGGCCTCCCGCGAGATAATCCGCGAGTTCTGTACCAGAAAGTAAAACCCCATGTATCACGTCACATGCACGAATGAGCAGTGGAAGTAAAATACGATGTATCTATTACATACTAAAATATGCTTCTTAAACACATTCTATAGACAGTCTTACTCATTAATTCAGTATTAATGTAGTAAAATGTAGTAATGATTAAGAAAAACATTTAAATGTTTACTGTTATATTTATTGATGCTAAAATATAAACATGATACAGTATACGCATAAAAACACCTTTCAGTGCATTCTCTTTATAAACATACAGCACTGTAGTTTTCAAAAATGACCACTAGAGGAACGTATTGCATTAGGCATGGCATGACTGAATTCAGGTATTACGGCATTAAGTCAGAGCAGCTCAGCCACACCTCCCAGCTGGAGTGAGTACAGAACAAAATTTTAGAGTGATAGGGCAGAGCTGAGCGTGATTTTGTTTATTGGGAGTAAATGAGAAGAGTGATTTCAGGTGTGTGCAGCAGCTCAGCCACGCCCCTCAGGAAGTAAACAGTTAGATGTACAGTGCCAAAATTAAAGTCCCCCAAAATACAGACCATGACAAAAAGACATAAAAGAACAAGAAATGTAATAAATTGGATAAACAAAACAAAATGAGAAACATGCTACACCACAGCTAATAAAATATAACACACAAACGTTTCAACATTACCTTAGGTCATGTGCTGGAATAATAAGTTAAAAATACTTTAATAGTGGAGTGTTTTACAACAGTTCAGACGGTTATTGCTCTTCAGCAATGACGTGACTTCAGAGGAAACTGTCGTTTCTTCAGGAGAAAGTCTTATTTCTTCAGAAGAGACATCCAACCTCAGAAACTTTTTTTTTTTTTTTTTTTTTCTGGTGCTTAGCAGGTGTTTGAGTGACATCATAGAACTTAACTGGTAATTTAAACACACTACAAAAAGGCTCATTGCCAACTTGTGTGTGAATGAGGAAAAAAGGGCATTACATCACCTCAACCAATCAGCAGGAAGGAGGACAGTCATTGGCTGAATTTGAAACACGTGTGAGTTGCTTGGGAGTCCGTGAATACTCAAACCATGAGTGCAAAACCGTGAATAGTCAAGGGCCTACTGTATAGGTATATATATATATATATATATATATATATATATATATATATATATATATATATATATATATATATATATATATATATATATATATATATATATATATATATATATATATATATATATATATATATATACACATATATATATATATATATATATATATATATATATATATATATATATATATATATATATATATATATATATATATATATATATATATGTATAGAAATGGCGTGCAGGGTGCACAAGAGAGAGAGAGAGAGAGAGAGAGAGAGAGCTAGCAGGAGGTGTGGGTGTGTGTGTGTGTGTGTGTGTGTGTGTGTGTGTGTGTGTGTGTGTGTATGTGTGTGTGTGTGTGTGTGTGTGTGTGTGTGTGTGTGTGTGTGTTTTAATAAAAATGTTTAATAATGGTTTCATAAATAAATATGTTCATAAAATTTTTTAATTAAATGGTTTAATAAATAATTTTCTTTTACTTTTAACACATATTTCATGCAAAATTGTTGTACTTTTATCATTTTTAAAGGGTTTATGGGGTTTATCCAGTCCAAAGACTGGAGCCTTAGAACGAATTGGGCGTTTAACATGTAAAATGCGACCTCTACTTACAAAATCCCCACAATACGAAAAGGGCTCTGGAACGGATTAATTTCCTCAGTCTTTTGGCACTTTTTTTATAATTGTGACTAAACAGACAGCTGATATATATATATATATAGTTGAATATAGTTCTCTATATATATATATATATATATTTGTGAAATTTCAAGTATTCCTTTCTGAGTCTTTTGGTGCTAGTTTCCTTTAGAGACTAAAAAATGCCCATGCCATGCTTGTGCTTTAAAATTTATAGAAAGCTGCTGCCCCTTGTACAGTGCTTATCAAAATGATGAATAGAATTAGATAAAATCATGCCCAACCTCTACGACCACAGCCTCTTACTCTTCCACTACTTCTCTTTTTCAAGCAAAAAAAGAAAAGAAAAAATAAAATAAGCAGGGTGAACTACGGGCTGGAACTACGGCCGGATGAACTTCAAGCTGGACATTAAGGAATGCAATGTATTTTTTTTATAGAGAAATGGCTGGACCCTCAGTCCCTGACTTGACTATTGTTCCTGAGGGCTTCTGTATTCACTGTCAGGCCAGACAGAGAAATTGGGGAAGTGGAGGGAAGGTGTCATGTGTATTACGACTAACATGTAGTTGTGTGAGGATAATCAAACAGTTTTATCCAGATAGTCTCATGATCTTGAATGCCTTATGGTGAAATGCAGACCTTTATATCGGACCAGAGTTTACAGCTGTGTTCTGTACCACTGTTTATATCCCCCCATGGCGACACCACACGGGTGCTGGACGAACTGTATGAAGTCACCAATTGGCATGAAACACTACACCCAGATGCTGCTATCATCATAGCTGGAGACTTTAACAAGGTGAGTCTGAAGAAAATTCTAATGAACAATCACCAGCACATAGTTGTAACATGCAGTCATCACTCTTGGATCACATGAACAACATGCTTTCACATGCCTACAAAGTCTGTAAGGCACACGGTAGATGCTGAACTTATAAAACTGCGCAAACCGCACCTGATGCTATTCTTTTTATAAACAAATTATTGAATTAGCTTCATTTGGTACTGTTATTACTGTTATTACATTTAGTACTATATATATATATATATATATATATATATATATATATATATATATATATATATATATATATATATATATATATATAATGCAGCCGTAAAAGGGGGCACAAGCCAGTGTTCACCCTCACTCTGGTCCCAAGCCTGGATAAATGCAGAGGGTTCCGACAAAATTCTCATGCAATTGATCAAAACGAAATTTATACCACATCGGTCGAGGCCCGGTTTAACAACAACCGCCATCAGCGCGTTGACCAACAGGGTGCTGGTGGAAATTGCACTACTGTTGGTCGAAGAAGGAGAGGTGGGAGGCGTGTCCATAGGCGGAGAGAGAAGAGGAAAGGCGTGAGTCCAGGACTGAGAGTAGGGACTTTGAATGTTGGAACTATGAAAGAAAAAGGTAGAGAGCTGGCTGACATTATGCAGAGGAGGAAGGTGGACATACTGTGTGTTCAGGAGACCAGGTTGAAAGGTAGCAAGGCTACAAACTTAGGAGCAGGTTTTAAGCTGTTTTATCATGGTGTGGATGGGAAGAAAAATGAAGTAGGAGTCATCTTGAAGGAGGGGATGGTCAGGAATGTTCTAAAAGTGAAAAGAGTGTCAGACAGAGTGATGAGTCTCAAATTAGAAATTGAAGGTGTGATGTTCAATGTTGTTAGTGCTTATGCTCCACAGGCAGGATGTAAACGAGAAGAGAAGGATAGATTCTGGAGTGAGTTAGATGAAGTAATGCAGAATACCCCCAGAGGTGAAAGAGTGGTCATTGGTGCAGACTGCAATGGACATGTTGGTGCAGGAAACAGAGGGGACGAGGAAGTGATGGGCAGGTTTGGTATCTAGGACAGGAACACAGAAGGACAGATGTTAGATTTTGCAAAAAGGATGGAAATGGCTGTGGTAAATACTTTCTTCAAGAAGAACCAGGAGCATAGGGTGGCTTATGAATGTGGAGGTAAGAGCACACAGGTAGACTACATCTTTTTTAGGCAATGTAATTTGAAGGAAGTCAGTGAATGCAAAGTGGTAGTGGGTGAGAGTGTTGCCAAACAGCATAGGATGGTGGTGTGCAGGATGACGCTGATAGTGAGGAAGGTGAAAAAGGCAAAGGCAGAGCAGAAGACAAAGTGGTGGAATCTGAAAAAGGAAGAGTGTCATGTTGTCTTCAAGGAGGAGTTGAAACAGGCTTTGGGTGGTCAGCAAGTGTTTCCAGATGACTGGACAACCACAGCCAATGTGATCAAGGAGACAGGTAGGAGAGTACTTGCTGTGTCCTCTGGAAGGAAAGTAGATAAGGAGACTTGGTGGTGGAATTAGGACATGCAGGAGTGTGTGGAAAAGAAGAGGTTAGCTAAGAAGAAGTGGGACATAGAGAGAACGGAAGAGAGTAAACAGGAGTACAGGGAGACACAGCGTAAGGTGAAGGTATCGGTGTCAAAGGCCAAACAGAGGGCGTATGATGACTTGTATGATAGGTTGGACAGCAAGGAGGGAGAAAATGATTTATACATGTTGGCACAGCAGAGAAATAGAGGTCAGGAAGATGTGCAGCAAGTTAAAGTGATAAAGAACAGAGAAGGAATTGTATTGACTGATGACAGAAGTGTGCTGGGAAGATGGAAAGAGAACTTTGAAGGGTTGATGAATGAGGAAAATGAGAGAGAAAAAAAAGAGTAGAAGGGGTGACTGTTGAGGACCAGGAAGTAGCAAAGATTAGTAAGGGTGAAGTGAGGAGGGCATTGAAGAGGATGAAAAGTGGAAAGGCAGTTGGTCCTGATGATATACCGGTGGAGGTATGGAAGTGTCTAGGGGAGGTAGCAGTACATATTCTGACAAGAATATTCCACAAGGTCTTAGAATGTGAGCAGATGCTGGAGGAATGGAGGAGAAGTGTGCTGGTGCCCATTTTTAAGAGCAAGGGAGACATGCAGAGTTGTGGCCGAGAGAAGAACTGTGGTATTGTATGAGGAAGTCTGGAGTGGCAGAGAAGTATGTTAGAGTGGTGCAGGACATGTATGAGAGATGTAAGACAGTCATGAGGTGTGCTGTCGGTGTGACAGAAGAGTTCAAGGTGGAGGTGGGACTTCATCAAGGGTCAGCTCTCAGCCCATTCTTGTTCGCTATGGTGATGGACAGGCTGACAGACAAGGTTAGACAAGAATCACCATCGACTATGATGTTTGCATATTACATTGTGATCTGTAGCGTGAGCAGAGAACAACTTGAGGAAAATGTAGAGAGGTCTAGGTATGCCTTGGAAAGGAGAGGAATGAAGGTTAAGCTCAGTAAGACAGAATACATGTGTGTGAATGAGAAGGACCCAAGAGGAACGGTGAGGTTAAAGGGAGCAGCGATAAAGAAGGTGGAAGATTTTCGTTTCGACTCAACAACCCAGAGCAATGGAGAGTGTGGAAAAGAGATGAAGAAGCGTCTGCAGGCAGGTTGGAATGGATGGAGAAAAGTATCCGGTGTGATGTGTGATAGGAGGGTATCGGCAAGAATGAACGGAAATGTGTCCAAGACGGTGATGAGGCCAGCGATGTTGTATGGTTTAAAAACAGTTGCACTGAGTAAAAGACAGAAGGCAGAGCTGGAGGTAGCAGAGATGAAAATGTTGAGGTTCTCTTTGGTAACGAGTATGAATTGGATCAGGAATGAGTACATCAGAGGGACAGCACATGTTAGAGGTATTGGTGACAAAGTCAGAGAGGCTAGATTGAGACGGCTTGGACATGTACAAATAAAGGATAGTGAATATATTGGTAGTAGGTTGCTGAGGTTGGCACTACCAGGCAGGAGGCATAGAGGAGACCAAAAAGAGATTGATGAATGTGATGAAGGAGGTCATAGGTGGCCTCGTGGTATAGGGTGTTGGATCACTGCTCTTAAGGTTTGGGGTTTGAGTCCCACGCTCCACAAGGTTGTCACTGTCACCCCAGTGCAGCGAAATGGGTTATCAAACTCTGCTATGTCTCTCACTGTCTATGGTGAGAGATTCATGTCAAAGAAAAATTGCTGACTTTTTACAAGAGTAGCTGCATAGCCATCAGCATGTTTCCGCCCTGTGATGGCCTGGCGAGCTGTCCTGGGTGTACTCTGCCCTTGCCCAGAGTCGGCTGGGATGGGCGCCAGCCTCCCCTTGACCTTAATTAGGATTAAGCAGTTCCAGAAAATCAACTGAACTCTCTGTGATGATCATGTGTGTGGTTATCTAATGTCAGGTTTCTGGCTGATGTAGTTATATGTTGCAGGCGTTTTAATGCTTTAGATTTGATAATGTTCGTATTTTGTGAGAAACATACTCAATGCTAGCACGATCACTGATGGATGGAATACCTTGAATCAAAATTCGTGAAATTAAATTTGATTCAATTTAGTTTTATTTCTACCATGCAGCTTTACATGGTAGAAATAAATAAATAAATCAAAACTTGGTACAAAAAGTTTGAAGCTTTTTTTTCTTTCTTTCTATAAATCTAGTATATCCCTAATCAGCAAACCTGTGGCAACAGTGGCAAGGGGGGAAACAAACAAAAAACCCTCTCTTGCATGATATGGGGAAAAACCTTGAGAAGAACCAGACCACAAAGGGGAATGCATCCTCAATGGGTTAAACCAGATCAAGGTGTAACTCATGTAGTAGAAACATCACGATAGTTTAGCATGACGTGTGATTGATTAAGGCTATAGCTGGTGGTATAATGGTAATTATTGTCCTAAACCATTTGAGAAAAACAATAGACACTGTTGGGTGCTTTTTTCAAGCCGAAGCTGGCTGGATGACTAACATAAGCATTACAACATGGCTCAGGGTGACATTATCACCTTCAGTAAACTTTAGAATGTCAAAGCAGAATGCACTCATGGTTGTATTTTCTGTTCTCATTGACATTATTTGAATGATACTTATGGAAAAAATTGTGTATGTGTGGGATGGGGGTCAGGCATAGGGGTGGAGGTTAAGATTGAGAAAACAAACAGGATCGTCCCAGTAAACTGTTTAATTCACTTTATCACTTTAAACAGAATGATCTGAGTTATTTCACCTCATTCAAAACTTTCACATCGGTGAAATCACAGGATGATATTTTAAAGTCATTCAGAACACAAGCAGTATGTTGAATATAGTGACTCATGCTGGAGACAATTTGGATACATGTGCACAAAAGTGTATAGCAAGTAGACAATATTTATTTTATACTTGCTTTGTTCATCATGCAACCTTGACACACTGACCTTGGATTGTCTGGGATATTTCTTAATAAATGCTGGGGGACTGAGGGGTTTCATCATCTCGAATGGTTCATTTTTTTTTTTTTTAAATCCATCCAGATCCATGATGAATAATTTGGTATCAGAAAAATAAATAAATAAATAATTTAAAAAAATTGAATATCAATTTTCTTTGAGTGTAAGTGATCACTAATAAAGATAGATTCAGTTCAATTTTTTGTAACCACTTAATCCTAATTAGAGTCGTGGGGAGACAGGCGCACCCAATACCACTAGTCCACCACTGCACTGAGAAAGATAAATAAATAAATAATAATAATAAGAAGAAGAAAAATAAAAGAAACAAAAAAGAAAAAAAATCTTACACTTCGTAGACATTAGTCATTGTATTTCGCTATTTGTAAACAAAATACATAAATAAATAAATATACTGTCAGAATTTACAAGAAACAGTCAGCTGAGATTTCTGAGAGAATACATTGCAACAGTTGACATTCAGCAGAACGTTGTTTAGTTTCGTGATTTTAAATATTTGTCTTTCGCCACTCCAACTATTTTCATCATCTTTCTGTGTATTTATCATGTTGGAAGTGAACCTTCTTTCCACGATCAAACATTTGAGAGCAAGTTTTCCTGAATATTTGACAATATTTTTCCCATTCATATTCCATTCTATCTTGACAAGTGTCCCAGTGCCTGTCTTCGTTGGATTATAAAATGTATTGATTTTCTGTCAGATGCACTGCTTGGATTTGAGGACAAATTGCTCAATTTTAGTCCCTTGACTATAATACCTTTATCCATTTGGCCATCGAATCTTCAAGGTGACTTTATGTGGACTTTATTTTGGAGTGGCATTTTACTTGAAACTCTCCTCGGAGAGACAGCCTGATTGGAGAATGGCCCTAGTACCAAACATGATGAAATAAACTCTGGCTTGGACAAAGTCTTTGAATAAAGTTTTGGATGTTGTATTATTTATCTACTCATTTCTAGTTTTTCAAAAGTTGGCATTACCTTGCCATCCCTAATTGATGATTTTCTGAAAGCAAAAGCAACATGGTGGGGTAATGGTTAGAATGTCTGCCTCACAGCAAGAAGGTCCTGGGTTCAATATAGATAGTCGTACCTTAATTTACAAAATTAATCCATTCCAAGGGCGAGCTCGTAAGTTAACATGTTCGTTAGATTAAACAAACATTTCAAAAGGAAATAATAGAAAAACAATTATCCTGTTCCAACCCCCTCCCAAACTCATATAACCTGTCACAAACACGTATATTTGACCTAATATATTAAAGACAAACATGTAAAAACAATAAATATTTCATAATAATACATGTGCATTAACATTAATAATAATTAATAATAGATAATAATAAAACAAGAATAAACAATGAGTCAACTAGCCTTTCCAATCATCGACTGCACGGAGATGTCACATGGGCAAAGATGGCACATGGGCAGGCATGAGGTGGTGCGTAATAGAGGAGGATGAGAATTTTGTGCATGTGCGTGCTACAAATGCCAGTGAGGAAACGCTCGTGGTGAGCTCCCGCAAGGCCAGTGCTTCTCAAATAGTTAATAGTCAATTAAGTATACAACTGACTTTGTACACTACAATTAAGTGTAATTGTGCATCTTCTACAGTAGGTTACAATGGCACTCTCACTGTGTTCCCTTCACCATAGGAGTGCCAGTGCAACCTAATGTAGAGGATGCACAATTACACTTGTCCACTGGTATATGTAGCATGCACAGAAACAAAATTCTCCCCCTTCTCCCTCTATTATGTATCACCTCATGCCTGCCCACATGACATCGTCTCACAGTCTATGATTGGAAGGGTAAACTTTTTTATTTTCATTTATTATCAATTACAAACCTCGGCTGACGAACGCTTAAGCTCACGAACTTTTCGCCTCAAGAACTTTAAATTCGCGAAAATATAGTCTCGGCTGACGAACTACTTTTCGGCGGACGAACCAAACCACGCGGTCGAACAGCACCACGGTGGCGGCCACGAGAAGCTGACGCACGCTCATGGCGTCACAGTTCGTCACCCCCTTTCTTTGAATGCGGAAGTGGTTTGTGTTTGCTAGACATTTTGGACCATATTGAGTGTACTTTTGCTATTATGGGACCGAAAAAGACCCCACCACAGGCGGAGATCATTGAAAAACACGAACGAGGTGTGCGTTTGTGTGACTCAGCGTCCCAGTACCAGTACACTAAGTCTACCACCATCCTTAAGAACAAGGAAGCTATTAAGGGTGCGTGTGTGGCTATGCGTGTTTCCAAACAGTAGGCGTTTCCAAACTCTCCTTCCAAATGGTAAGTCCCTCCCTCCCTCCTCCTCCCACTCCATTCCATCAAGCCGTCAACTACCATCACAAAGGTAAATAAAACCACTTTATTATACAGTACAGTTTATTTCTTTAATTACAATACAATAGCACGTTTATTATACATAAAATAAGGTATATTTTTGTGTAGTTTTAAGGCTTATTTAGTAGAAAATTATGTTTTATGGGGACCTGGGAACGGATTATTCTCATTTTAATGGTTTCTTATGGGAAATAAATGTTCGGAAGACGAACTTTTCGCCTCACACACACTTTCTGGGAACCAATTATGTTCGTGAGCAGAGGTATCACTGTATTACTAATGTTAATGTACATCTATTATTATGAAATATTTATTGTTTTTACATGTTCATCTTTAATATATTACAGGTACCACTGTACATATACATATATGTATATACAGTCAGCCCTCTACTTACGAAAAATCCAGGTTATGAAAAACATTTTCCTAAATTTCCGTTATCTGTACACGAAACCACCTCGTCTTATGAAAAGCGCCAAACGCACCATTCAAAAATTCAAACGTGCCATTCAAAAATTCAAACGTGCCATTCAAAAATTCAAACAATGCACGAGTTGATGTCTCAAAAGCTGTCCCCAACATCCCACCCTGTTGGCCTCCCATTGGCTAGGAGGGATGACGCAGCTCCCTCCCATTGGCAATCTCTCAACATCTCGCCCCACTGGCCTCCTTTTGGCAAGGAAGGGATGATGCTCTCGTTCCAACTTTGTTCATGTTTGTATGTGAACCGCGTTCATGTTTGTGTGTCATTCCAACTGTATTTTATGACACAGGCTTTTAACCTGCCATAAACATTTGTAAGATTATAACTCTGCTAAGAAGTACAAGCACACACACACACACACACACACACACACACACACACACACACACACACACACACACACACACACATACACACACACACACACACACACACACACACACACACACACACACACACATACACACATGTATGAATCCTGGTGAAAGTGATTAAGCTTGGGAGCCTTGGAGCAAATCATGTATATATACAGTGGCATCTCACTTTACAAAATTTATCCGTTCTAGTGCCTTTTTCGTAACCTGCATTTTTCGTAAATTGAACCGCATTTTACATGTAAAATGTGTGATTTGTTCCAAGGCTCCCTGAACCCTTTAAAAATTATAAAAATATACCTTTTAAGATCTCCTTCTGCTTCAATATCGTACTGATGGTAGACAGGTTTGGCCATATTCCTTTGTGATATCACGCCGGCCCATTTCTTCTTCTCACTCGCACCGGATATCACACGTGTGTGTGTGTGTGTGTGTGTGTGTGTGTGTGTGTGTGTGTGTGTGTGTGTGTGTGTGTGTGTGTCTGTGTGTGTGTGTGCGCCCGCGTGTTGATCTTACAAATGTTTATGGAAGTTTAAAAGCCTGAGTCAAGAAATAAAGTATGAAACAACAGTACCTCTGTCCTTTACACGAAAATCATCATGGTAGGTTCAGCTCTATAATAGCCAATGGGGGGGAGCTGCGTCTTCCCTCCCAGCCAATGGGAGACCAGTGGGGTGGGATGTTTGAACGTCATTGATGGGAAAGCAGCTCGTGCATTGTTTGAATGATTGAATGGCACATTTTAATGTTTGAATGGCGTGTTTGAATTTTTTGATGGCGCTTTCATAAATTCAACTTGTTTACAATACAGAGAAAAACATTTTAGAAAAATGCATTTTATATAGCTGTGGGGGGGCACAAATCAGTGTCTCTTCCTCTTAATCCAGTCCCAAGCCCGGAAAAATGCAGAGGGCTGTGTCAGGAAAGGCATCCGACGTAAAACCAATGCCAAGCTTTATCATGCAAATGACAAATATTACCCCATACCAGATCGGTCAAAGCCCGGGTTAACAATGACCGCCATCAGTGCTGTTAACCAACAGGGTGCAGATGGAAATTGGACTACTGTTGGTCGAAGAAGGAGAGGCTGGAGGCATGTCCGTAGACAGAGAGAAAAGGGCAAAAGCATGAGTTTAGGACTGAGAGTAGGGACTTTGAATGTTGGAACTATGCAAAGAAAAGATAGAGAGCTCTCTGACATGATGCAGAGGAGGAAGGTGGACATACTGTGTGTTCAGGAGACCATGTGGAAAGGGAGCAAAACTAAAAGCTTAGGAGCAGGGTTTAAGCTGTTTATCATGGTGTGGATGGGAAGAGAAATGGAGTAGGGGTCAATTTGAAGGAGGGGTTTGTCAGTAATGTTCTAAAAATGAAAAGATTGCCAAACAGAGTGATGAGTCTCAAGTTAGAAATTGAAGGTGTGATGTTCAATGTTGTTAGTGCTTATGCCCCACAGACAGGATGTGAGCTAGAGGAGAAGGAGAGATTCTGGAGTGAGTTAGATGAAGTGATGCAGAGTACCCCCAGAGGTGAAAGAGTGGTCATTGGTGCAGACTTCAATTGATGTGTTGGTGCAGGCAACAGAGGGGATGAGGACGTTATGGGCAGGTGTGGTATCCAGGACAGGAACACAGTAGGACAGATGTTCATTGATTTTGCAAAAAAGGATGGAAATGGCTGTGGTGAATGCTTTCTTCCAGAAAAGACAGGAGCATAAGATGACTTATCAAAGCGCGTGTAGGAGCACAAAGGTAGACTACATCTTGTGTAGACGATGCAGTTTGAAGGAAGTCACTGACTGCAAAGTAATAGCGGGTAAGAATGTTACCAAACAGCATAGGATGGTGGTGTGCAGGATGACGCTGATGGTGAGGAAGGTGAAGAAGGCAAAGGCAGAGCAGAAGAGAAAGTGGTGGAAGCTAAAAAAGGAAGAATGTTGTGTTGTCTTCAAGGAGTAGTTGAAACTGGCTTTGGGTGGTTAGGAAGTGCTTCCAGATGACTGGACAACCACAGCCAATGTGATCAAGGAGACAGGTAGGAGAGTAGTTGGTGTGTCTTCTGGAAGGAAAGTAGATACGGAGACTCTGTGATGAAATGAGGATGTGCAGGAGTGTGTACAAAGGAAGAGGTTAGCTAAGAAGAAATGGGACATTGATAGGACAGAAGAGAGTAAACAGGAATACAGTTAGACACAGCATAAGGCGAAAGTAGAAGTGTCAAAGGCCAAACAGAGGGTGTATGATGACTTGTATGAGAGGTTGGACAGTAAGGAGGGAGAAACTTATCTATACAGGTTGGCACAGCAGAGATATAGAGATGGGAAAGACATGCAGCAAGTTAGATTGATAAAGGACAGAGAGGGAAATGTATTGATTGATGATAGAAGTGTGCTGGGAAGATGGAAGGAGTACCTTGAAGAGCTGATGAATGAGGAAAATGGAAGAGAAAAAGAGTAGAAGAGGTGACCATTGAGGAGCAGGAAGTAGCAAAGATTAGTAAGGGTGAAGTGAGGAGGGCACTGAAGAGGATGAAAAGTGGAAAGGCAGTTGGTCCTGATGATATATCTGTGGAGGTATAGGCGTGTGGGGGAGGTAGCAGTAGATTTTCTGACAAGCACATTCCACAAGGGCTTAGAGAGTGAGCAGATGCTGGAGGAATGGAGCAGAAGTGTGCTGGTGCCCATTTTTAAGAACAAGGGAGATGTGCAGAGCTATGGCAACTATAGAGGGATAAAGTTGATGAGCCATACGATGAAGTTATGGGAAAGAATAGTGAAAGCTAGACTAAGGGCAGAGGTCAGCATTTGTGAACAACAGTTTGGTTTCTTGCCAAGAAAGCGCACCACAGATGCAATGTTTACTTTGAGGATGTTAATAGAGAAGTTCAGACAAGGTCAGAACGACTGCATTGTCCCTTAGTGGATCTGGAAAAAGCATATTACAGGGTGCCAAGAGAAGAACTGTGATATTGCATGAGGAAGTCTGGAGTGGCAGAGAAGTATGTTAGACTGGTGCAGGACATGTATGAGAGCTGTAAGACAGTGGTGAGGTGTGCTGTCGGCTTGAGCGACGAATTCAAGGTTGAGGTGGGACTGCATCAAGGATCAGCTCTGAGCCCCTTCTTGTTTGGTATGATGATGGACATGTTACACCTGGAGTGTATGCGTCGGACCCAGAGATACAGGAGACCATAAGAAAATTCAACGATTTTATTTTGCACTTGGAACTCTAAATTACGGGAATAATAAATCAATGGAACTTGTCGAGCACGAAGCAAGATACCAGGGGTCAGAGAGAAAGCAGAGGAATGAAATCACTGGGAAGACAATCTTCTGACATCGAAAGGAAGTGCGCCGCTCCCATTTGTAGCTGGCTGTTTGTTGATTGCAGAATGGGACCAGGTGCACTCTTCTGGAACTCGCCTACCGGCAACAGACCATAACAGTACCTCCACACACCTTAATGGGCACCACCTGCCTGAACAGGCTTGTCCAGGAACTGACGATAAAATTCATCTAATAAGTCCAGGTCCAGGATTAGGGAGTGGGGAATCCATGAGCGTTTTTGGGTCCATACGCCTCCAAGTCCACTAGGTACTGACAATCTCGACCCCGTCTTCGTACATCGAGGATACGGTTGACTGTGTAAGCGGGATGTCCACCAATCAGCCGGGGAAGAGGGAGGTGGGGGTCAGTGGCGGGGTGGAGGGGACTTTATACCACGGACTTAATCAGGGAAACATGGAATACTGGGTGTAACTTGAGTGAGGATGTGAGTCTTACTCAGACGGCGCTGGGGTTTATAATTTTTCAATTATAACGGGCCCAATGTATCTGGGAGACAGTTTCTTGGAGTCGACTTGCAGAGGCAGGTCCTGGGAGGAGAGCCACACTTGTTGCCCGACCGTGTATGGAGGTGCCGGGGTTCGGTGACGATCGGCAATCCTCCAGTTTCGGGCCACTGTTCGTTCCAGGCCAGCACGTGCTTCTTTCCAGACCCGGTGTGCCCTGCGAAACTGTGCCTGGACAGATGGAACGGCCACTTCGACCTCCTGGCTGGGAAACAGGGGAGGCTGGAAACCATTAATCACCATGAAGGGGGGCATCATGGTGGCGGCATAGATCGGAAAGTTGTGTGCATATTCGATCCATGGGAAGTGTGTGGCCCAGGAGGCTGGGAGGTGGGAGGCGACACAGTGCAGGAAGGATCTGAGGTTTTGATTTGCTGTCTAAGCCTGCCCATTCGACTGAGTATGGTAGCCAGAGGTCAAGCTGCAGGAGACTCCCAATGTGTCGCAGAACTCCTTGCAAACCCTAGATGCAAACTGGGGGCCACGGTCTGAAACGACATCCTGGGGATGCCATGGAGGCGAAAGACATGTTGGACCAGAAGACCAGCGGTTTCCTTCGCCGAGGGGAGTTTTGGTAGTGCGACGAAGTGAACCACCTTGGAGAACCAGTCCACTATCGTCAGGATAACAGTGTTGCCCTTGGACGGGGGTAAACCTGTGGCAAAGTCCACCGCAATGTGCGAACAGGGATGATGGGGAATAGGTAAGGGTTGGAGGAGACCTGTGGGTGCACAATGGGAGGACTTGCTCCAGGCACAGGTGGCACAAGCTCCCACAAACTCCCTGGTGGGGCAGGAAGAGAGTTCGGTGGGCTTCGGGGTGGCAGGCTAATTTTGAGCAGTGAGCCCACTGGAGTGCTGGGGTTCTGGCCGGGGCGGAACATATAGTCGACCTTGGGGGCACCCGATGGGCAAATGCCACCTGAGCACTTGGGGACCACTGGAACGGTGTTTTGGGTGATGTCAACTGTGTGAGGGGGGGGGCTGCTAGGTGGCTGTAGTCCCGCACAAACCGGCGATAGAAGTTTGCAAACCCCAGGAACCTCTGCAGCTGTTTCCGCATCCCGGGAGTCGGCCACTCTGCCACTGCCTTCACTTTCGCCGGATCGGGTCTCATCCGACCCTTCTCCACAATGAACCCCAGGAAGGAGACTAAGAGGAGTACCATTCTCACGTGATGGAAATGCTCATCTTGGTCTCTAGAGAAGATCAGGATGTCGTCAAGGTACACAAATACAAAGCAGTTCGCATGTCCCTAAGCACATCATTGACCAGAGCATTGTTAGTCCGAATGGCATGACCAAATATTCGAAGTGCCCTGGGGCATGTTGAAGGCCGTCTTCCATGTATCCCCCTTCTGAATTCGGTCTAAGTGGTAGGCGTTTCTCAGGTCCAGCTTGGATAAAACGGTAGCATTGTGGAGAGGGGTGAAGGCTGAATCGATTAGAGGGAGAGGGTACTTGTTTTTTATGGTGATATGGTTCAGACCAGTGTTATCGATGCAAGGTCTCAGGGTCTTGTCTTTCTTTTCAATGAAGAAGAACCCAGTGCCTTCCGGGGAAGACGAGGGCCGAATGAAACCTGCAGCCAGCGACTCGTTAATATATGCCTCCATGGTGCCTTTCTCCAGCTTCGAGAGGTTGTATAGTCACTGGGAAGGGAGCATGGAACCTGGGAGTAGGTCAATGGCGCAGTCGTACGGTCAATGAGGAGGTAATGAGCGAGCCCAGTCCTTGCTGAAGACCTCTTGCAGGTCATGATATTATTTTGGCACTCCGGCTAAGTCCAGAACCTCCAGTTCGACCGGAGTTCATGAAGCTTGGGC
This sequence comes from Plotosus lineatus, assembly GCA_024760905.1. Classification (NCBI taxonomy): domain Eukaryota; kingdom Metazoa; phylum Chordata; class Actinopteri; order Siluriformes; family Plotosidae; genus Plotosus; species Plotosus lineatus. Next base: position 22,208,404 of record CM045744.1, read on the forward strand.
GGGTACTGCCGACATTAAGCAGTGTTGCAGACAGTAGTCACTCCAGCTGCGTCTGGTGAGGGTGCGCCAGTCGATGTGGGGATTGTGGGTCTGCAACCATGGCCACCCCAACAGTAGGGGAGAGAGAGAGGCAGAGAGAACAAACAGCTCCAAATATTCCTGGTGGTTACCGGACAAACTGAGCTTAACTGGCTTGGTTTTGTGCATGACGTGAGCAATGAGTCAGCTATCAATGGCCACTACCTCCTTGCCGGTATCGAGTTCATATACAGGTAGGTCGTATCCTCTGGTCGATGAAGTTAGCGTCAGCGCCTGAGTCAATGAATACGTCTACAGGATAGGAGTGCTGTGTGGAGTGTAGCATTCCTTGAACTTGCAGGCGCTTCCCGGGTGTCGTGGAGGATCCTCTCGTAGCTGTCGGACCCTTCCACCCGGGGGGCACTGCGCGAGGTAATGCCCCTTCTTGGCGAAGTAGATGCAGAGACCGTTGGCCAGCCGCCGGTGCTTCTCTTCAGCTGTCAGTCTGGTGCAGTTCACCTGCATGGGTTCTTGACCGTCATCCTCCCTCAGAG
>CM045744.1:22213975-22216475 GCA_024760905.1 Plotosus lineatus
TTGGAGCAAATTTCAAATATTGTAGAGGTTTTGTTGGAGGACAATCCATGGGACTGCAACTGTGAACTTCTTCCATTAAAGCGGTGGTTTGAAAGCATCCCACAGAGGTCACTTGTTGGACGAGTAATTTGTGAAGCACCAGCACGTCTACAAGGCAACGAACTCAATGAGACAGCTGAGTCTGAGCTATGTCCTTCCAAAGATGTTCCTGATTCCAGTTTGTCTGCACCTCCAACTCAGGATGAGATCTCGGAATTGGATTCTTATCCTTCTCCCACATCCACAACCTTCAAAATGTCTGGTGTGACAGAGAAAAGTGGTCAGAGCAACAAGAGTCGTCCAAAAGCAAGAGAAAACTGGCAGCTAAAAACCCCGACAGCAATAGCAACAGGCACAAGTGATGTTACATGTCCCCAAATGTGCTTGTGCAAACCAATTGGCACTAGTCAAGGACTTGGGGTGAACTGTGAAAGTAAACAATTAAACAGCATTCTCAATCTTAGACCTAAACCTCTTGGTGCACATGAGTTAAATTTACGTGATAACAATATACATGCTGTTAAAGGGAACCAGTTTTGGGGTTACACGAATCTGAACCTGCTTGATTTAGGAGGAAACAACATAAAGATGGTTGAGAACAGCACTTTTCAAAACTTGAGTGAGTTGCGGTGGCTTTACATAGACAAGAACTACTTGGATACTGTCATGGCAGATATGTTTGTGGGACTTCAAAACTTGGAATATCTCAGTTTGGAATATAATGACATCCAGCTCATCATAGCAGGAGCCTTTAGTCCAATGCCTAACCTGAGGGTCCTGTTCCTAAACAATAATCTGTTAAAGTCACTGCCCTCAGATGCCTTTCTCGGTGTCTCCCTGTCCAAAATAAGCCTGCATAACAATTATTTTACGTATCTTTCTTTAAACGGTGTCCTTGATCAGCTCAGCTCAATCATCCAAATTGATTTGCATGGGAATCCATGGGATTGCACGTGCATCATTGTGCCATTGAAACAATGGGCAGAGAAAATGGCACCTGATGTCATTGTCAGTGACCTGAAGTGTGAATCACCAGAGGAATTCTGGAAGCAAGATTTCCGTCATATCAGGATCGACCTCATATGCCCAGAACTTTACAATCAGGCTTCTCCGACTCCAATGTCAAAAAACGGCACTGTTGGTATGGATTCTGACTCAGGGACACATGCTGGATCATATCCAGAACCAAGCAGAGTCTCAATTTCAGTTCTGGTACCTGGATTGCTGCTTGTGTTTGTCACCTCTGCTTTCACCGTGGTTGGGATGCTTGTTTTTGTCCTGCGCCACCGGAAAAGGTCTAAAAGGAGAGACGGGAACTCCTCAGTGTCCGAGATCAACTCTTTGCAGACAGTTTGTGACTCATCTTATTGGCATGGCGCTGCTTATCATGCTGATCACAGGAGCTATGACTGCGGTGCTCATTCACTCTCTGATAAATAAGGCACTTAGACATTCATCAAAGCACTTGAGTGAAAAAAGAAAAGATGCATCCTGGTGGTGCTTTCTAACCCACTCTGCTACGATATACTCTGTGTTTCTTTGCTTCAGTTGACTATAAATATTCATTAGCCACCATTATGGATGGATTGTGATGGGACTTTTGGTTGTTTTTCTGTTTGGTCCATAACAGACTATATATATATATATATATATATATATATATATATATATATAGAGAGAGAGAGAGAGAGAGAGAGAATGGAAGAGGATAAATATATATATATATATATATATATATATATATATATATATATATATATATATATATATATGTATATATATAATTTTATTCTCTTCCAATCTCTCTCTCTCTCTCTCTCTCGCTCTCTCTCTCTCTCTCTTCCCTCCCCTCTGTCTTTGGAGTCACAATTATTTGACTGCAAACCCAAGGAAGTGAAAATGGTGCACGATCGGATGAGGAGCGCATGAATGTAATGTAAATAGTGACTTGTAACATATCTGCATGACCCAATCCGCATGGTTTCGACTCCTGAGCACCGGGAACCAGACCATAACATGCTGAATCCATAGTTCTTTGATGATGAATATATATATATATATATATATATATATATATATATATATATATATATATATATATATATATATATATATATATATATATATAATTAAAAAGTGCAATTTCTCTATTTTTTGTGAAAGAAAAAAATTAACACAGTTAGGATTTGTATTTGTTGTTTAATTTCTGAACAAGAGGCAAAATGATGGGAACAAATGAGGAACAGAGACGTATTAATGCATGTGGGCTACTCTTCTGTTTTGACCATTATTTATATTTTCATCTTCTTTTGAGTGTATTATGTGTTATAATGCGATTTGTTAATTATTTTTTATTTGTAATTTTTTTCCTATGTAGCTGAAATATCATTTGTGATTGTTTGTGAGGTTCTTGAACAAACATTAAGTTGTGGAAGGTTTTCTAAATGCATATTTTCATTTT
>CM045744.1:22221475-22231475 GCA_024760905.1 Plotosus lineatus
TTGTGTGTAAGTTAATGAAGGATCGATAAGCTTAAAGAAACCTCTGTGCATAATCACATCCACTGGAAAGTGACCGGTTAGTTAGAAAGCTTTCCACTGTGCAGGTACAGTTACTCCATCAAACGTATAGGAGTACAAGCATACATCAAAATGAATCACACAGGTCCAGAGAGAAAGCAGATCAGGATCACTGGTATTTTAGAAGTAGCATGTGCATCTCGAAAGAAAACACTCAGAGAGAGAGAGAGAGAGAGAGAGAGAGAGAGAGAGAGAGAGAGATGAAGGTTTGCTTACATATTAAATAACTCAATTATCCTCATGTTTTAAAATTAAAAATCTGTAATAACACTGTAAGATAAAGACCGTTGGGCTTTTTACACCCAAGCCTAGTGGCTCATCTCCGGTTTTCATAGCGTGAAGCGACTAGGAGTTCAACTCCTCCTGGATGGGACTCTAGTCCACCACAGGTTACCTTCCCAGTATATTTTTACTGGTACCCATTTATACTGCTGGGTGAACAGAGGCACAGTTGTGGTTGAGACCTTGCCCAGGGGTTTTCGAACAGTGGGTTTCTAACTGGGATTTGAACACCCAACCTCCCGATCGTGAGCCCAGCACCCCAACCACTACACCACCGACCCCACACATAACCGCACTGTATCATACACAAAAAAACCCTAATCAAATTATTGATCATAAGGGGTCCAATAATAGCAATACCTTTAATTATGTGTTTGTTTGTTTGTGTATTTATAGTTCTTTCCATCCTACCCATGATGGATTGCACATGAGGCCAGATCACCTACTCGAATAGCCAATCAGGACATGTTTTCGGTGAACTATAGTTCTTCCACCCAACATACCTATAAACTCTGAGAGGGAAGCTAAGGTGCACTGAATGAGGTGGGAAAAAAAAAAAAAAAAAACGTGACAGCTATGTTTATGCTATGATTAATGTTTTCATAGTCAATCATGGGCAGGACACTTACAGTAGTAGAGAGGATCAGGAAAAAAAATAAAAAATACAGGGGTGGTCCCCCTGCAGTCAACTATATCATGGCTGAGGAAACTCATACTGGTGCAGTAATGGACAGAGCCAGGCTTTGTTTTACCTGGAACAGGAGCTTGATAAGGTTTTATAGGATTACTTTATCACAAATCAAGCAAGCGTTTCCTGCTCTTTCCCCCATTGTCGTCTGTTCCCACAACAATGGCATTTGCCATGCTGCCATGACAACACAAGAAGTAGACATGAACAGTAGAGGGTTTGAGCGCACCAGTAGAGTCAATCTATTTTTTTAATTAACAAAATTACTGCCAGGCACCCACAATGTCAAGCTGCTATGAATGGCAAGTTACTCATACACCTCTATATACAGATTCAATACATACAAAATATGTACAAAATGTACTGAGCATTGTACAGTCACGGAACAAGCAATAATTATAAGCATAAAAGATTTGCGGTAATCATATTAAAAAAAATAACAGTGACAAACACTGAGTGTTTTATTGTGACTAACAATGCATGGGGATTGCAGTTGTGCTGAGTGCAATCTATTCACAGTTTTCTGGATTTACTTTTAACATTGTGTGAAATGTGTGAAAGGTAAAGACACTTTTTTCAGTGAGATAATGTTTTTCATTTTAATTATATGTTAATTTTATTTATTCTATTTATTTCCCGTGTTATATACTTAGATGCCATTCTAATAACTATCGTACTCATCTACATTTATTAGACACTTATTAGATAAGGCCAATGGTGGCCGGTGGTAAGGTGCAGGATTACCAGTCCTAAGGTTGGGGGTTCAAGTCCCACTGCCAACGGGTGTTACTGCCGTTCCCCCAGTGTAGCTAACTGCGTTATCAAAGGCCGGCCATGTCTCTCACTGTCTATGGTGTGAGGCTGTAAAGGAACCATTGCTGACTTTCGAAAAGAGTATCTGTATGGCCTGTATTTTTACCCTGTGATGGCCTGATGAGCTGTCCAGAGTGCATTCTGCCCTCTTCCAGGGTTGACTGAGATGGCACCAGCCTCCTCGTGACCATAATTAGGATTAAGCAGTTCAGAAAATGAATGAATGAATGAATGGATTATTAGATAATACTTGAACACAAGAGATGAGAATGTGAGATTGTATCCTCTGCCCATGTTTAAATCTACACGTAGGCAGCAATTCCCACAGATTTCCTCTTACTCATGCTTGTTTAATGTAGGTAACTAAAATTGCACTTGAATTATAATGCCAATCCCTATAGGCCCATTTGTAATTTGCAGCTCAGCGCTCCTAACATTCCTAAATCTTTTAGAGGTGATAAGGTGGAGTAAGGCGTGAAGTGACAAGCAACCTTGCAAAATCAGTGATGATGTGCAATACACATGGCAAGAGACAACATTTTTTTTTTCTTCATGAACATAGAGCACCTCATTATTGCAGAGTCGCAATATTCTGTATTTTATGACTACCCACAGAATTTTTACAAGGATAATAACCTAAAAGGTAATAAATAGATCCATGTTTCTGAAACAGTCATCATTTAGAGTGAGGATATTTTTATATATACAGACGCTCCCCAACTTACGTTTTTAAATGGTTCCGGACGGCCGAACATAAGTTGAAAGTGAACATAAGTTGTTACAGTGACGTATCACGTGTGACGTATGACGCTCGTACTGTACTATACATCCATAAATACCATTACAGTATCTCATAAAACACCCCTAAATCAATTATTATAAACATAACATTGTAAAATAATATCAAATATATCAAATAATATCAACATTAATTTCAAATAAGTCACTTATTTATACCGAGTTACTTTACATGAAGCTTAAAACAGTCAATCAATGCTTCAAATATGTGAAGCGCTCAATACCAAAAGGAGTGTACTTGGGAAATTAGTGTACTTGCTTGGGTTATACAGACTTTCGGTCTTTTAAGGGCACAAGGGTGCCATTGAACTCATTTAGAACACAGCCTGCACTGTTGCAGTCTCCCAGCAAAGCAGAGAGTTCTTTCTTTTGTGTAAGTAAGTAAACTTTATTCAAGAGATGCATATGAAGAACAAGAACAAATCCTAATGAATATTAATATAAAAATAAGAATACACTCTCAGGATTCTGATAAAAGATAATAAATATAACGAGTGTACCGATCTGAGCAGATAGTTAATCCATCTCTGTGTATGAGACTTGCACCCATGCTAGTAGGCTTACACTTCTGACCAACCATATTTGCTTAGGGTTACAAAAGTCTGAAAAATAGTTTAAACACAGACATGACGTCTTAACACAAGGGAAATACTCTCTCTCTCTCTCTCTCTCTCTCTCTCTCTCTCTCTCTCTCTCTATATATATATATATATATATATATATATATATATATATATATATATATATATATATATATATATATATATATATATATATGCTCCCATACTCTTTGCAAACAAAACATGGAAACTTCTTCACGTAAAACAGAATATGATAAGATTACTATGATCCAGTGACAAAAACCTAATAAAAGCAATGGAAGCATTATAACTCATTACCTCTGAAAAAGCCATGTTTCCAGCCTTTGTCAGGCAATATCATGTTCACAGTCTTCTTGGACCACAATGAAGTACCGACAATGGAATTCCTGGCAAAGGGTTCCACAATAACTTGGACATTCTACACGTCACTGCTGCAAAAATTGTTTAAGGCCATCAAAACTGAGAGATGTGGCATGCTGACAAAAGTGTCTGCCTTGTCAAAGACACCATTACAATTCACAACTTGCATGTTGCTCTGATGGATGCATGTCCCATCGGGCTATCCTCAGCCCCCACTCTCTGCTGACCATGAAACATATGACTTTCAAATCTTTCAAACCATTGTGTAATTTTTGAAAAGAAAGTAATTTATATATATATATATATATATATATATATATATATATATATATATATGGAAAAAGCATATGACAGGATGACATGGTGCCGACAGAGGAACTGTGGTATTGCATGAGGAAGTCTGGAGTGGCAGAGATGCATCTTAGAGTGGTGCAGGACATGTATGAGAGATGTAAAACAGTGGTGAGGTGTGCTGTCGATGTGACAGAAGAGTTCAAGGTGGAGGTGGGACTGCATCAAGGGTCAGCTCTGAGCCCCTTGTTGTTTGCTATGGTGATGGACAAGCTGACAGATGGGGTTAGACAAGAATCTCCATGGACTATGTTGTTTGCAGATGACATTATGACCTGTAGTGAGAGCAGAGAACAAGTGCAGGAAAATCTAGAGAGGTGGAGGTATGCCCTGGAAAGGAGAGGAATGAAAGTTAGCCTCAGTAAGACAGAATACATGTGTGTGAATGAAAAGAACCCAAGAGGAACGGTGAGGTTACAGGGTGCAGAGATAAAGAAGGTGGAGGATTTTAAGTACTTAGGCTCAACAACCCAGAGTAATGGAGAGTGTGGAAAAGAGGTGATAAAGTGTGTGCGGGCAGGCTGGAAGAATGGTTGGAGAAAAGTGTTCGGAAGGTATGAAAGGAAAAGTGTACAAAAGCTGAAAGGAAAGAATATATATATATATATATATATATATATATATATATATATATATATATATATATATATATATATATATATATATTTTTTTTTTTTTTTTTTTTTTTTTTTTTTTTTGCCAGTGCTGGGACTCAAATTTATTATAAAAACTAGATAAACCAGCATTACAAAGATAAGTTTGTATTATTATAACAAGGTAGTTGTCTTGTTTTATAAAGACACTTTCACATTAGAACATTATGTATTCATGTTAATTCAACAAATAAATATCATGTTATAAGACAAAACCTAGTTTTCAATTGCAAACTACTTAAAATAAATAGACCCGAGAAACATGAGCAGGGTAGTGGTAAAAAAAAAAAAAAAAAAAAAAAAAAAAAAACACTGCTCAGTATTACATCATAAAGGGAGGTTTATTTTCCTCCAACTGAGACCTTATAATTAGCCTCATCTCAACTAGGCCAAGGTTGGACAGAAATAATGGCTGGCAATATAGAGTAGGTGAAGAAGATTTTCCCTAATGAACATTTTTTTTTTAATATGCTGATTTAATAATTCAGGTTGAAATTTATGATGATGTGCGATTGATCTATCCATCGATTCAGTCACCCCTCCATCCATGATTATACGACTGCTCAGTCAGACTTGAGGAGGTGCACATTATACTGCTTGCCTATATATTGTAGGGATAACACACATACAAACTAACCACTAAATCCCCACGTCCCCTATGATCATGTATTAATTGATAATTGATTGTAATGGTCATGGTAGGTAAATGTACAAAAGGTAAAGTCTGTTGGGTTTTTACACCCAAGCCATAGTGGCTCATCAGGCCGGTGCTTATCCCCGATTTTCATAACGTGAAGTGACCAGGCATTCAACTCCTCCCGGCTGGTACGCTCGTCCATCGCAGGTTACCTTCCCAGTATATTTTACCAGTACCCATTTATTTTGCTGGGTGAACAGAGGCACAGTTGTGGTTGAGACCTTGCCCAGGGGTCTTAGCACAGTGAGGGTCTCGGTGGGATTCAAACTCACACCCTCCCGATCATGAGCGCATCACCCTAACCATGGTGACTAAACATGGTACTATCTGCAATTAAACATCTCAATGCAGCTCATACTATGCAAGTGTAGGGCAAATCAATAGGGTCTGCTAAATTTACAAATGAAGAAGTGATCATTTGCTCACCTCTTCATGTGAAACCATTGCTGGAAGCAATTTTCATTAAAATCTGCATAAAGCTCCAAAACATATTAAGTGACCACTGCAAAATGATCAGTCTCTTTAGTTTTACTATTTATGGACATCTCTTTGAGGAAGAAGACCATAAACCTCTGACCACGCCCCTCACATAAAAATATTGTTGGTTAAAGTATTTAAATGCAACAAATGACAACTGATAAAAATAACTGTTTTAGATTTGGTGTTCTCAAACATTAACTGAGGCATAGATATCAATCATATTAAACTTTGGATGAGGACATGCTCCTTGACAGGCTTTGAATTAGTCTTTCAAATTGAACTACCCAGAGGAAACCCTCTCATGCACAAGGGACCATGGAGAACTCTATACAGATACGCCTGGGCTGGGAATTGAACCCAGGACTTTCTTGCTGTGAGGCGAACAGGTTAACCACTACACCACCTATTTCTATACATTCAAGTAAAATATTGTTAATAAATTTCATTTATAAATGTCTCACAAATGGATTGAAATTACTGCTTGTAAGAGCCCACTACTTGTGCATTTGGTCAGCCCAATACCGACCCTAGAACCAGCAGGAATCATGTACTTTGGAGGGGTAATAAAATCCATCTTCCCTTCCTCCACATTTTATTGATAAAGTGCCCTTGAGCAAAGCACCTGGTCCCCCACTGTGTCTGGCAGCCCACTCCTCCAAGTGTGCATGTGCTCATGTTTGTGTGTGGTTAGTTTCAATGGGTTAATACAGAGCCAATAATTTCCTTTATATGTATATTTGATATGGTATATCAAAATAATAATAATTAAAAAAATAATAATCATTTTCATTCATTCATTTTTTGAACCCCTTCATCCTATTTAAGCCAATTCAGCCAATTCAGGGCGAGGGCAGAGTACAGAATGGACAGCTCGCCAGGCCACCGCAGGGCAGAAACATGCTGACGACTTTGCAGCTACTCTTGTTGAAAGTCAGCAATGCTTCTTCTACATGAACCTCACACCATAGACAGTGAGAGACATGGCCGGCATTTGATAACCCAGTTAGCTGTACTGGGAGCACAGTAGTGGCAACTGTTGACAGTGGGCCTTGAAGCACCTTACGAGCATTTTACCATTAGACCATCATTGCCCCAGATCTGATGGGTTCCACTCCTTAAAAGTGGAGGAGCACTCTTTTTTTTTTTTTTTTTTTTTTTTTTTTTTTTAAACTTAGATTGGCCTAGCATATTTTCCAATTTTTTAAATATTTTTCTATATCTGGCTCAAGACATTCCTGGATGATTTGATTTGCCTGTGCCAGCCGCTTAGCGTCAATTTGGTTCATTTGTATATGAGTAACTTATTTTAAGCATGTCTAGTTTTGGTTTTATGGTTGGCCATACAGCAACTATATTAATATCTAACAACTAAATGTCCTATATTTTTATCTAAGATTGGTTCCTCGGTCTGCATGTAATAGACTCTTAATTGTTATCGTGTGTACATTGTCAGATACAGTGATACCTCAGCTCACGAACATAATTGGTTCCCAGAAAGTGTGTGTAAGGCGAAAAGTTCGTCTTCCGAACATTTATTTCCCATAAGAAACCATTACAATGAGAATAATCCGTTCCCAGGTCCCCATAAAACATAATTTTCTACTAAATAAGCCTTAAAACTACACAAAAATATACCTTATTTTATGTATAATAAATGTGCTATTGTATTGTAATTAAAGAAATAAACTGTACTGTATAATAAAGTTGTTTTATTTACCTTTGTGATGGTAGTTGATGGCTTGATGGAATGGAGTGGGAGGAGGAGGGAGGGAGGGACTTACTGTTTGGAAGGAGAGTTTGGAAACGCCTACTGTTTGGAAACACCCTTAGCCACACACGCACCTTTAATAGCTTCCTTGTTCTTAAGGATGGGAGCAATGGTAGACTTAGCGTACTGGTAGTGGGACTCTGAGTCACACAAACGCACACCTCGTTCGTGTTTTTCAATGATCTCCGCCTGTGGTGGGGTCTTTTTCGGTCCCATAATAGCAAAAGTACACTCAATATGGTCCAAAATGTCTATCAAACACAAACCACTTCCGCACTCAAAGAAAGGGGTGTGATTTAACTGGGACGCCATGAGCGTCAAGGCAAGCTTCTCGTGGCCGCCACCGTGGCGCTGTTCGACGGCGTGGTTTGATTCGTCCACCGAAAACTAGTTCGTCAGCAGAGACTATATGCTCGCAAATTTAATGTTCTTGAGGCGAAAAGTTCGTGAGATTAAGCGTTCGTCAGCGGAGGTTTTACTGTATGTCATTAAGTTGAACGGTGAACTACATCCATATATAGATATAATACTTGTTTTTGTTTTTTTTTTTGACACTTGCCAGGATGTCCCTCTACCCTCTACATAATGTGCATATCTACAGTGACAAACTAAAGCAAGGAATAATGAAGTTAGTTGACCTAACCTACCTGGGCCAACCTAATGCTCTCATGGTGGCCCAGTTTCTTCAAAGGCAGATATGGACTGATAGTGATTCTGGTCCTCGTCAGCCACCGACCAGGCCGGGTTACTTCTATGAGCATGGGTTTCGGCAGCTTCTGGTGGTACCCGCGGCCTGGCGCCGCCAGCAGCTATTGCCACCAGACCAGATAATCCCTCTTCTTCTGATGGATTTTCAGTCCTCTGCCTTTCTTAGAACTTCTTGCATACAACACACTGTTCATTGGTTGCCTTCTGTAACAAAGTTCCCAGATCCACCTGGCTGCCGTCATCAACTGTGGTATTGCTCCTGGATGACAGCTGCCGCCGACTTATCCGATTTGCGTTGTGGGTCTGGAATCCTCTTGAAGCAGCCCACAGTTGTTGTAGCAAAAAATTCAAGGTTCCACGGTGGGTTGCTAACCCTCCTTAGCTTATTTGCCTGGTCCCTTATTTGAGGCCAACAGACCTCTGTTGTGCTGGTCTTTCCCAGCTGTCTTGTATTTGCTTCGTGTAGCTATACAAGGAATAATAAAGTTAGTTGAACTAACCACCTGGGCCAGCCTAATGCTCCCATGGTGGCACAGTCTCCTCAAAGGCAGACATGGACTGATAGGGATTCTGGTCCTCGTCAGCCACCGACCAGGCCAGGTTACTTCTATGAGCATGGGTTTCGGCGACTTCCGGTGGTACCCCCCGGCCTGGCGCCGCCAGCAGCTATTGCCACCAGACCAGATAATCACTCCTTCCCCCATACTGGTATGCAGCTCCAGGTCCATATGGCTTTGCTTGCTTTTTCTGCTTCTTCTCCAATTGTCCTCAGGGCTCTACTTCTCTCTCCTCCTCCTATTCCAATTGCCTTGAGGAAGGCCACCATGGAAGCAGCCTAAACCTCAAGGTACTAAGCTGGTCTCTGATAAACATGTAAGATGTGTGGATGACCTCCAAAGTGGCATACCAATTTTATGATGTAGTTATTTTAAATTTAAATTCAATTAAATTCAGTTTTATTTGTATTGCTCTTTTTATAATTGTCATTGTCACAAATCAGTTTTACACAGTAAATGTAGGATTTACAAAGTACAAAAAGAGTTTAAACATTTTCTACAACCCCTACACATCCCTACTGAGCATCAGCGATGGTGGCAAGGAAAAACTCCTTCACTTGATGTAAGGAAGAAACCTTGAGAGGAACCACACCCAGAAGGGAAACACCTCGCCATTTGGGTGAAACCATAAAGATACAAACCACATATGACGAACTTAATTACAGTCCAAAATGTCACCCAGCTGATTATACCACAACTGTAAGTCCTAAATAATTGTGGGGAAAGAGTTTATATCTCCAGCAGTGAAAAGTCATCAGCAATCAGCCACGCCACTGTCAATGGACCTGAGTGAGCATGTAGAGGGAGGAGTCACAGCATCCCAACTTGATGAAAGTCAGCAATGGTTCTTTTACAGCCTCACACCATGGATAGCAAGAGACATGGCCGGCCTTTGGTAACTCAGTTAGCTACACTGGGGGATAGTGACAGTCTGTTGAGAGTGGGGCTTGAACCCCAAAACTTGGCATCAGTGAGCCAGCACCTTTACCACCAGGTGACCACTACCTAATCATAAATGTATCAAAACATCCTTTCATAATAACGTGTTTGTAGAAAAGACAAAAAAAAAAAAAAAAAGAAAGCAGTCTATGTCTGGACATGTAAAAGACACTATTCAGAAAACCCTAGATTTACAAAACATTTCAATAACACAAGAATGTAATTA
>CM045744.1:22233975-22258975 GCA_024760905.1 Plotosus lineatus
TTACGTTGGATGCCCTTCCTGACACAACACTTTAGCAAGGAACAGAAACACGCTGACGGCTTTGCAGCTACTCTTTACGAAAGTCAGCAATGGTTCTTTTACATGAACATCACACCATAGACAGTGAGAGACATGGCCCACCTTTGATAACCCAGTTGTGCTGAATCACTGATCCTGAGGTTGGAGGTTTGAGTCCCACTCTCCACAAGCCCCCCACCCCCACCCCCCCACCACCACCACCACTCCCAGTGAAGCTAACTGGGTTATCAAAGGCCGGCCATGTCTCTCACTGTCTATTGTGAGAGGTTCCTGTAAAAGAACGATTTTGGACTTTCGTAAAGAGTAAAGAGTATCTGCATAGCCGTCAGCATGTTTCCGTCCCGTGCTAAAGGGTTGTGTCAAGAAGGGCATCCGACATAAAAACCTTTGCCAAATCAAACAGGCAAATCAGATGATTCGCTGTGGCGACCCCTGAAAAAAAAAAAGAAAAAGGAACAGCCGAAAGGAGTAGACGAGGTAGGGCTTTAATGAGCTTAGATTGGTGGCACAGAATAGATATGATTAGCTCAATGCTAAGACATCCTTTTTTTTTTTTTGTAGTGCTCAGATGGTCGTTGTCATGGTGACAATGAAATATATTTTCTGACATCTTGATATTTTCATAGATCTTGGCAGTTTTAATCATCTTAAGCCTGTGGAGATGCATTCCTGTATTATTTTCCACATCCTCGTGGTCTTTTGATTCTCCTGGTTCTTTCTTCATTTTTTTTAACCTCTCAGGTTGTTTTTTCATCTTCTGTCTCTATTCTTCTCCCACGTGTTCAATTAGCTGCTCTATCTGAACTGCATCTCCAACTCTGGTTTATCATCCCACACACTGCTGCTGCATGCATACACATGCGCACACACAAACACACACACACACACACACACACACACAGACACACACACATTCAGACCTGCTGATGTGCGGGTGGAAACATGAATTCACAGTTCCAGCTCACATCGCATTGATTTTGAACATAAGTGTGCGCACATGTGCCCGTGTGTGTGTGTGTGTGTGTGTGTGTGTGTGTGTGTGTGTGTGTGTGTGTGTGTGTTTGTGTGTGTGTGTGTGTGTGTGTGTGTGTGTGTGTGTGTGTGTGTGTGTGTGTTTGTGTTGAGGTGAGTTAGACATGCAGCAGCAGTGCGTGGGCTGAGACAGTGAACCCGAATGTTCTAGCTAAGATGTGTCACATTTTGTCCCTCACAAGTTCACACAAAATCTCTGTCCCTACTGAAAATTACTTTGACAACAGATATTAAAGAAAAAGTTTTCATGCTTATGTATATGTCTCAACGTTTAAATTTGCTTTAAAGTTTTGAGGTTAAGGTTGTAGAGCCGACTTCCACATCATAAATGTTATTGATGCTGGCTACCATGGTAATGCCATGGTAATGCTCCTACAAGTTTACTGTATTATCAGCATTCTTCACATGACGCACAAAAACTTCCCCAGGGTCTATTTTAAAATAAATACATAAAAGTAATTTAATTTTTATTTGCACACATAAGACTTCATCCGGTACTTTGAAATATAGTCGCTGCTTAAATCATGAGTGTACACCTTTGTTGATGTCACTCCTAATTCCCTTCATCAGAAGCTTCCTCCCATCATGACCGGCTGAGCCATTCAGCCTTTAAAAGTCGTGTTTATTCATGTAAAAACAATCATTCCTGCCATTTGGAGGATCATCTCTAAAACATGATGCTTTAAAACTGTACTGTGTTGGAATGTATTGAATAATGTAATTCACCAGATTATTCAGGCTTATTTAATTACTCCAAATATGTGATCCAGATCCGGCACAATGAGTTCCACTTCAGCTATAGGACAAAATACTGAACATCTTCATCCTTCTAATATAGATTTTTAATATTTGTCTTGTTTAATAGATGAACTATTATTGTATCATTTCCTGAAGTTTTATACCTGAGACACTTTATATAAAGTAATAAAGCTGGCTATATAGCAGAGGGTCCTACCACTACACTCGGCAGAAAATCTCTGGAAATATTCATCAGGCCTGCCAAATGATGTTTAGTTACTAGTCTGCCCTGCGATGGCATGGGTGTACTCGGCCCTCGTCCTTCGCCCAGTGTTGGCTATGATTGGGCCAGCCTCCCTGCAACCCAAATTACAACCGCAACCCAAATTAAAATTAATTGGTTCATAAAAAGAATGAATGGATGAGTTTCTAGTCACTATTCACATATAATTTTCACCCGGAATGAAAAGAAAGCTCATTATACCAATGAAATTAAACAAGTTGCAGACCTGCTCCAATCTCTTGATTATCACTAAATAGTTCTGTAAACTATCAAAGTTGCTTCCTGGAGTCAGAAAGAGACTGTGTTTCCACACATGTACAAGTGTATGGCTACTTTTCAATTGGTTATTGTATCTAGTTTGTGTAATCCTGCTTTTAATTTTGCTTTGATCAAATTTTATTTTCATTCCATGGAGATCAATTTCTGAGTTTATCAAATCTTTGTGAGTGTCAGTCTCCAGTGATGCCTGTCTGAACCACCATGATCTGATATTGTACTTCCAGTCCTTGGATGAGGGTCGAAAACTGAAGTTTAATTTATTTAATTTGAATTTGAATTTGTGCATCTTTGCTTCCTTTTCTCTTGAAATTAGGGAAAATTATGTATTCAAATGAAATTCAAAGTTTAATATCAATAGAAGAAAGACAACCAAGCAGTTGTTAAGGACATTTAAAGGACCTGTTTGCAAAACAGTTCCAGAACTGTAAATGCACTTTCTCCATTTACTGCAGAATAATTAAAATACTTGAACTGTTTATAACTCCAACTTTTATTTTTCAATATATTTCAACAAAATTGTTACTGTAGTAAAGCACACTGTCTCCTGCTTGAAATCTGCTCAATAATTGAATGAATGAATGTCTACTGTGAATATGTAAAATTATTGGTCAGTCAACAATGCTTTTCGACAGCACAAACAAAAAGTAGTGGTAGTAGCCGTGGTAGTCGTAGTAGTACTGGTAGTAGTAGTAGCGGTAGTAGTAGTAGCCATAGGAGTAGTAGTAGTAATAGTAGTAGTAGTGGTAGTAGTAGTAGTAGTCGTAGTAGTCGTAGTAGTAGTAGAAGTAGTAGTGGTAGTAGTAGTAGTAGTAGTAGTAGTAGTAGTCGTAGTAGTCATGGTGGTATGCTGGTGGTTAGTAGCGTGGTAGTAGTAGTAGTAGTAGTAGTAGCAGTAGCAGCAGTGGTGGTTGTAGTAGTAATGCAGCAGTGGTAGTAGTAGTTGCTAATTGGTAGTGGTAGTAGTAATAGTGGTGGTGGTGGTAGTAGTAGTAGTGGTAGTGGTAGTAGTAGTAGTAAGTGGTAGTAGTGGTAGTAGTGTAGTGAGTGGTGGTCGTAGTGGTTGCAGTAGTAATGTGCTGGTGGTAGTAGTGGCGGTTAGTAGTAGTAGTGGTATTGGTGGTATTAGTAGTGGTAGTGGTGGTGGTTGTAGTAGTAATGTGTGGTTAGTGGTGGTAGTAGTAGTATGGTAGTAGTAGTAGTAGTGAGTAGTGGTGGTGGTGGTAGTGAAGTGTAGTGGTAGTAGTAGTGGTGGTAGTAGTGGTAGTGGTCGTGTGGTCGTAGTAGTAGTAGTAGTAGTAGTAGTATGGTTGTGGTAGTGGTGGTGGTAGTGGTGGTAGTAGTATGGTAGTCGTAGTGGTTATGGTAGTAGTAGTGGTGGTAGTAGTGGTGGTAGTAGTGAGTGGTGGTAGTAGTGGTATGGTAGTAGTAGTAGTAGTGGTAGTGGTAGTAGTGAAGTGGTAGTAGTGGTGGTAGTAGTGGTGGTGGTGGTGGTAGTGGTGGTAGTAGTGGTGGTAGTAGTAGGTAGTAGTAGTGGTAGTGGTGTTAATTTTAGTAGTGGTGGTAGTGGTAGTGGTAGTGGTAGTAGTGGCAGTAGTAGTGGTAGTAGTAGTAGTGGTAGTAGTAGTAGTAGTAGTAGTGGTATAGTGGTGGTAGTTGGTGGTAGTAGTGGTGGTGGTCGGTAGTGCTGGTATGGTAGTGGTATTGGTGGTAGTAGTGGTAGTAGTGGTAGTAGTAGTGGTAGTAGTGGTAGTAGTCGTAGTAGTACTGGTAGTAGTAGTAGTAGTAGTAGTAGTAGTAGTAGTAGTAGTAGTAGTAGTAGTAGTAGTAGTAGTAGTAGTAGTAGTAGTAGTAGCGGTAGTAGTGGTAGTAGTGGTGGTAATAGTAGTAGTAGTAGTAGTAGTAGTAGTAGTAGTAGTAGTAGTAGTGGTAGTGGTAATAGTAGGAACAAGAGTAACAAGAACAGTAATAATAAGATTCCAGAGCTACACATGGCTCTTTCTTCTCTCAACTGTGGTTCCCATGTGTTATATTGCCGCCAGACAAATAACTCATTTTGACCCCTGCTATGCAATCAATAGATAAGTCTAAGAGCACAAATGTTTCTGTTATTATATACATATATATAATGTTTAACGCACCATGGGCAGATTCATGTTCTTTCACTGCTGACAAAACTGGTTTACAAGCATGATTAATATCTGCTGAGAAATTAGAAAACTGAACAACCAAATGCTGAAAGACAGTTCAAAAATAGTGTTTTATTCATTATTGGATAAAGTTAAGAGCACATATTTTGCTCTCTGGCTGTGCAGCAAAGTCCAGTGAGCGTCCAGAGTGGAGGTGCTGAAACGGTGCACTTTGTGTCTGAGGCACATAAAAAACTTTCTGTTCAACAAAGGGTTCCTATTTCCTGAGCTGCCAGACTAAAACCTGTAACTAATAGTGGATATGACAGTGCACCTTAATTATTCATAAAAGGTAAGTCTGTTGGGCTTTTACACACAAACTTTTTATTTTATTTTATTTTATTTTTTTTTTTATTTTTTTTTTGAGAAGAACTGGCAACAAGATACAATATTGTATTGAAGAATGAAGATGGAGATAAAACTAATCCAAGATACTTATTTAATATTGTTGCAAAATTAACACAAAATATGACTATTCATAAAATGTACAGACCATCAACTTTTAAAATTGAAAATATCAAGCAAAAAAAAAAAAAAAACAACTCCAGATCAAGTTGTCAGATCAACAACTCCAATCCAAGAGTTAGAACTAATCTCATTACCTGCCCCATCAAACTCATCAACTTGTGTTCCAGAATATTATATATATATAAGGTTATATATATATATATATATATATATATCTTTTCCTTTCGGCTTTTCCCTTCAAGGGTCGCCACAGCGAATCATCTGCCTCCATCTCACCCTATCCTTTGCATCTTCTTCTCTTACACCAACGACCTTCATGTCCTCCTTTACCACATCCATGAATCGTCTCTTTGGTCTTCCTCTAGGCCTTTTGCCTGGTAGTTCCAGCCTCAGCATCCTATTACCAATATACTCACTATCCCTCCTCTGTACATGTCCAAACCATCTCAATCTAACCTCTCTGACTTTGTCTCCAAAACGTCTTACATGTGCTGTCCCTCTGACGTGCTCATTCCTAATCCTATCCATCCTCGTTACTCCCAAAGAGAACCTCAACATTTTCATCTCTGCTACCTCCAACTCTGCCTCCTGTCTTTTCCCCAGGGCCACTGTTTCTAACCCATACAGCATCGTTGGCCTCAACACCGTCTTGTACACTTTTCCTTTCATTTTTGCCGATACCCTCCTATCACACATCACACCGGACACTTTTCTCCAACCATTCCAACCTGCCTGCACACGCTTCTTCACCTCTTTTCCACACTCTCCATTGCTGTGGATTGTTGAGCCTAAGTACTTAAAATCCTCCACCTTTCTTATCTCTGCTCCCTGTAATCTCACCGTTCCTCTTTGGTCCTTGGCATTCATGCACATGTATTCTGTCTTACTGAGGCTAATCTTCATTCCCCTCCTTTCCAGGGCATACCTCCACCTCTCTAGATTTTCCTGCACTTGTTCTCTGCTCTCACTACAGATTACAATGTCATCTGCAAACATCATAGTCCATGGGGAATCTTGTCTAACCTCGTCTGTCAGCCTGTCCATCACCATAGCGAACAAGAAGGGGCTGAGAGCTGACCCTTGATGCAGTCCCACCTCCACCTTGAACTCTTCTGTCACACCGATAGCACACCTCACCACTGTCTTACATCTCTCATACATGTCCTGCACCACTCTAACATACTTCTCTGCCACTCCAGACTTCCTCATGCAATACCACAGTTCTTCTCTCGGCACCCTGTCATATGCTTTCATATGCATATATATATATATATATAGACATAGACATACACAAGCATTAATACAGCGTCAACAATCAGGTCAGGGAGGAGAAAACAACATAAACAGAGTCAGCACCAGGCCCCAGGTCATAACAACAAATGGTAAAGGTAAAGTCTGTTGGGCTTTTTACACCCGAGGCATAGTGGCTCATCAGGCCGGTGCTTATCCCCGGTTTCTGTAGCATGAAGCGACTAGCAGTTCAACTGCTCCTGGATGGGCCCCTAGTCCATCGCAGGTTACCCTCCCAGTGTATTTTTACTGGTACCTCTTTATACTTCTGGGTGAACAAAGGCACACTCTTGGTTGAGACCTTGCCCTGGGGTCTTAGCACAGTGGGAGTCTAACTGGGATTGGAACACACACAACCTCCCAATCACCACTACGCCACTGTCCCCACCATAAACAAAATGACAGCCTTAGAAATGACAAAACCAGAAAAGGTGCACACAGGCACTGCCAATCACAGAGGAGACACTTCACACCTGTGATTTATCTGCTGTTTAACAACAGCTGAAAGTGCAGTCAACCAATCATCAACCAAGAGGCGGGGCCAAGGTCATCCCACTATGACATGGAAGGATTCAATCCCATGATCTGAACCTACACATGAGAGGAAACAAAACAGATACAAAACAGGACCATATCAATGTGTTGATTTCAACAGATCCTACCAGAAGTTGACAACTCGTATATTAAATGTAAATAATTGTTACTTTGACACCGCTTATGTAGCAAAATCCTTAAAACTAGATTTGATCAAACCTGTGATTGAAAAAAACAAACAAACAAAAAAAAAACAAACAAACATGATTTTAATCCCTTCCAGGTGTCCAAATATGGACTAGTATCAAACCCGTCTTTTATCTGCAAGGTCAGAAAAATCTGTAGCACAACAGTTATGCTCATGCCTATGTAAGAAAAGAATTCATGAAATGTATGACATGCAATGCTGACTACCTACCTCTTTTTGAACCATTGCACATGCATATTTGGGGGTGGTCTAACACACCCAGGGGAGTGGGGCATTATCCACCCCTGAATGAGTTCCTAGACACCCATGTCTGGCAATTACCATGAGTAACAGGGGAGTGAGCATGTGCTATCTCTCCCTTTGGTGAGTTCTCAGCCAATTGGCTCCCATGGGCTCCTGGCCATTGAAAGCTGTGGTATTAAATCTGATTTGAACCTGTGATCTCTGGGTTAATAGTCATGAACCTTGCCGATGTACCCTTCGGGAACCCCTTGACTACATAACCTTAACAGTGGACTTGTAATCTTGAATAGTGTAATGCTTGAAGGTGTGATGATGCCACCAGAGGCGGTGTGAATAACCATTGGTAGACTTGGCCATGATGAAGGCCATGATAAAACATTATTATGATAATATAGTTGTTTACTTATAATGCAACCGTGAGGGAGGGGCACAAGCCAGTGTCTCTCCCTCACGCCAGTCCCAAGCCTGGATAAATGCAGAGGGTTGCTTCAGGAAGGACAGCTGGTGTAAGACAAATGCCAAATAAAAAATGTGAGTCACAACAAAAAATTCATACTGGATAGGTCGAGTCCTGGGTTAACAACGACTGCCAACAGTGCTGTTAGCCAAAAGGGTGCTGGTGGAAATTGGACTCCTGTTGGTCGAAGACATTGAAGAATGGGAGGCGGGAGGTATGTCTGTAGGCAGAGAGAGAGAAGAGGAAAGGCATGAGTCTAGGACTGAAAGTAGGGATTTTGAATGTTGGAACTATGACAGGAAAGGAGGAAGGTGGACATACTGTGTGTTCAGGAGACCAGGTGGAAAGGTAGCAAGGCTAGAAGCTTAGGAGCAGGGTTTAAGCTGATTTTTTTCATGGTGTGGATGAGAAGAGAAATGGAGTAGGTGTCATGTTGAAAGAGGAGTTTGTCAGGAATCTTCTAGAAGTGAAAAGAGTGTCAGACAGAGTAATGAGTCTCAAGTTCGAAATTGAAGGTGTGTAGTTCAATGTTGTTAGTGCTTATGCCCCACAGGCAGGATGTGAGCTAGAAGTAGAGATTCTGGAGTGAGTTAGATGAAGTGATGCAGAATACCCCCAGAGATGAAAGAGTGGTCATTGGGGAAGACTTCAGTGGACATGTTGGTGCAGGAAACAGAGAGGCTGAGAAAGGGATGGGCAGGTTTGGTATCCAAGACAGGAACGCAAGAGGACAGATGTTGGTTGATTTTGCAAAAAGGATGGGGATGGAAATGGCTGTGGTAAATACTTTCTTCTAGAAGAGAGAGGATCATACGGTGACTTATAAAAGTGGATGTAGGAGCACACAGGTAGACTACATCTTGTGTAGGCGATGTAATTTGAAGGAAGTCAGTGACTGCAAAGTAGTAGTGGGTGAGAGTGTTGCCAAACAACATAGGATGGTGGTGTGCAGGATGACGCTGATGGTGAGGAAGGTGAAGAAGGCAAAGGCAGAGCAGAGCAGAAGACAAAGTGGTGGAAGTTGAAAAAGGAAGAGTATCGTGTTGTCTTCAAGGAGGAGTTGAAACAGGCTTTGGGTGGTCAGGACGTGCTTCCAGATGACTGGACAACCACAGCTAATGCGATCAGGGAGACAGGTAGGAGAATACTTGGTGTGTCATCTGGAAGAAGAGGAGATAAGGAGACCTGGTGGTGGAATGAGGAAGTGCAGGAGTGTGTACAAAAGAAAAGGTTAGCTAAGAAGAAGTGGGACATAGAGAGGACTGAAGAGAGTAAACAGGAGTACAGGGAGACACAGCATAAGGCAAAGGTAGCTGTGTCAAAGGCCAAAAAGAGGGCGTAGGATTATGTCAGGTTCTAAATCAAGATAGACATCATAAAAACACGCACACACTAATTAGGAGGGAGACACAGAGAGTCAAGTTCATTCTCATATATGAGGAGAGCAGTCAGATTGACAGCCAATTACAAGTCTCCTAGCTGCTCTGGCTTGAAACCTGACCTAGGACCTCTTTTATTCCATCAGGGTGATTTCTAGCTACACATGTCATATTGATTTGCTAAAGGGGAGTGGTGTATGTGAATGAGCATCATGACCTTCTTCATTGTTTATCTACAACTATAAGCTTATCTACTTTGTCTAGTTTAGAATGTTCATTTCAGCTCTCTATCCAGCTGCAGTTAGGGAGTCATCATGTTGTTGTGTGAGAACTTCAAGGTTGTTTCCACTTGGCTGCCTCCCATGGAGATAGAGATGTTTCTGCAAAATACCTCAACAAGCACTTTCCTACATTTATACTTATTGAGTAACAAAACAGGTTAGAGCTGTGGTAATTCATATGTACAATTATTCTAATATATTACTTCTATGCTCGGCTGGAAAGTAAAGAGAGAGAAAATGATTTATACAGATTCGCACAGCAGAAAAATAGAGATGGGAAAGACGTGCAGCAAGTTAGAGTGATTAAGGACAGAGAGGGAAATGTATTCACTGATGACAAAAGTGTTCTGGGAAGATGGTAAGAGTACTTTGAAGAGCTGATGAATGAGGAAAATGAGAGAGAGAAAAGAGTAGAAGAGGTGACTGTTGAGGA
The DNA here is from genome assembly GCA_024760905.1 of Plotosus lineatus. Lineage (NCBI taxonomy): Eukaryota > Metazoa > Chordata > Actinopteri > Siluriformes > Plotosidae > Plotosus > Plotosus lineatus. The sequence continues at coordinate 22,243,826 of CM045744.1, forward strand.
CCAGGAAGTAGCAAAAATTAGTAAGGGTGAAGTGAGAAGGGCATTGAACAGAATGAAGAATGGAAATGCAGTTGGTCCTGATGACATGCCGGTGGAGGTATGGAAGTGTCTAGGAGAGGAAGCAGTAGATTTCCTGGCAAGAACATTCAACAGGGTCTTATAGAGTAAGAGGATACCAGAGGAATGGAGGAGAAGTGTGCTGGTGCCCATTTTTAAGAACAAGGGAGACGTGCAGAGTTGTGGCAACTACAGAGGTATAAAGTTGATGAGCCATACAATGAAGTTATGGGAAACAATAGTGGAAGCAAGACTAAGGGCAGAGGTCAGCATTTGTGAACAACAGTTTGGTTTCATGCCAAGAAAGAGCACCACAGATGCAGTATTTGCCTTGAGGATGTTAATAGAGAAGTACAGAGAAGGTCAGAAGGATCTGCATTGTGCCTTTGTGGATCTGGAGAAAGCATATGACAGGGTGCCGAGAGAGGAACTGTGGTATTGTATGAGGAGGTCTGGAGTGGCAGAGAAGTATGTTGGAATGGTGCAGGACATGTATGAGAGATGTAAGACAGTGGTGAGGTGTGCTGTTGGTGTGACAGAAGAGTTCAAGGTGGAGGTAGGACTGCATCAAGGGTCAGCTCTGAACCCCTTCTTGTTTGCTATGTGATGGACAGGCTGACAGACGAGGTTCGACAAGAATCTCCATGGACTATGATGTCTGCAGATGACATTGTGATCTGCAGTGAGAGCAGAGAACAAGTGCAGGAAAATCTAGAGAGGTGGAGGTATACCCTAGAAAGGAGGGGAATGAAGGTTCGCCTCAGTAAGACAGAATACATTTGTATGAATGCCAAGGACCCAAGAGGAACAGTGAGGTTACAGGGAGCAGAGATAAGGAAGGTGCGGGATTTTAAGTACTTAGGCTCAACAATCCAGAGCAATGGAGAGTGTGGAAAAGAGCTGAAGAAGCGTGTGCAGGCTGGTTGGAATGGTTGGAGAAAAGTGTCCGGTGTGATGTGTGACAGGAGGGTATCAGCACGAATGAAAGGAAAAGTGTACAAGACGGTGTTGAGGCCAGCAATGTTGTATGGTTTAGAAACAGTGGCCCTGGGGAAAAGACAGGAGGCAGAGCTAGAGGTAGCAGAGATTAAAATGTTGAGGTTCTCTGTGGGAGTAACGAGGATGGATAGAATCAGGAATGAGGGACAGCTCATGTAATACGTTTTGGAGACAAAGTCAGAGAGGCTAGATTGAGATGATTTGGAATGTACAGAGGGGGGGGGACAGTGAATATATTGGTAGTAGGATGCTGAGGTTGGATCTACCAGGCAGAAGGCCTAGAGGAAGACCAAAGAGACGATCCATGGACGTGGTGAAGGAGGACATGAAGGCAGTTGGTGTAAGAGAAGAAGATGCAGAGGATAGGGTAAGATGGAGGCAGATGAGTCGCTGTGGCGACCCCTGAAGGGAAAAGCCAAAAGGAAAAGAAGAAGTTGTTTACTTATAAGAAGCTTACTAACAGACTTTTTTAAGGTTTAGTTAAACTAGTTAAGATATTAAATATTTAGACATCAAATAAAAAAAACAACAACAACACAAAAAGGTACACATATTGTTGTGTTAGGTCGATGTGAATAAATCAAGGAGTGATAACAAAATTAAATCAATAAGGAAGTAAGCACTCAAGTAAGCACTATATTTTTAAAATACTTTGACCTTGAATTAATGGGACTTGAAATCAAGGAAAATGACATGAAAGGCAGTGGTGGCAAGGTGGTAAAGGTGCTGGATTACTGATAACAAGGTTCGGGGTTCAAGCCCCACTGTCAAGGGTTATTGTTAATGCTGTTCCCCCAAGTGCAGCTAACTGGGTTATCAAAGGCTGGCCATGTCTCTCACTGCCTGTGGTGAGAGGCAGTGAGAGACATGGCCACAGGCAGTGAGAGACATGGCCAGCCTTAACCCAGTTAGCTGCACTGGGGGGGACAGCATTAACAATAACCCTTGACAGTGGGGCTGACTGGGTTATCAAAGGCTGGCCATGTCTCTCACTGCTTGTGGCCATGTCTCTCACTGCCTGTGGTGAGAGGCATGTAAAAGAACCATTGCTGACTTTCGTCAAGAGTGGATGCATAGCCGTCAGTGTGTTTCTGTCCTGCGATGAGTGTACTCTGCCCTTGCCCAGAGTCAGCTGATCCCTCATTGTGACCATAATTAGGATTAAGGAGTTAAAAAAAATCAATGAATGAAAGATTACAACATTAGGGGAGGATAATGTCAAAATTGCTGTGGTATAGAGATAACTGAGAAAATAATGGGAAATAAGCAAAATGTGTAAATGTGGCTTGGTGGGGCCAAAACCAGGGAATAAAGGGACATTCATTAATTTTCTGAAACGCTTAATCCTAATTAGGTTTGTGGGGAGGCTGGCGCCCATCTCGGCTGACTCTGGGCGAGGACAGTGTACACCCTAGGCTATCACAAGGCAGAAACACAGTGATGGCTATTCAGCCAACTCTTGACGAAAGTCAGCAATGGTTCTTTTACATGCCTCACACCACAGGCAGTGAGAGGCCTTTGATAATCCAGTTAGCTGCACAGGGGGGTCAGTAAAAACCTGTTGATAGTAGGGCTTCAACCCCTAACCTTATCACCAGGCCATCACTGCCCCCCGAATAAGGGGCATTGTGTTTGTCTATGGAAATTAATAGGGCAACTGCCACATGGCATTAGGAATTTTCAGGGGTTTATTCAGACCCAGCTTGCTCTAAGTGGAAATCACTCATATCAAGCTCAAAATTACAGTCAACTAAAAAAGAAAAAAAAAAAAAAAAGATTGCAGTCTTCAATTTCAAGCTCATGTAGATAAATTATGCTGATAGCCTTTTTTCTAATCTTATTCAAGATGAGATCATTGTGATGTGTTGCTGTATGTTGGTTCTAATATGTTTGTAAACATGCTCCAGTTCGTCCAGAATGCAGCAGGAGTCCTTACTAGAGCCAGAAGATATGAGCACATCACCCCATCTTCCCATCTTATCTACACTGCAGTAGCACACAATTACATTTCACATTGAATACAAAACTATTATTTTAATATATAAAGTAATGGGTGGTTTTGCCCCATCGGTTTAGAATGGGTCTCCCCTTTAATTCTGGTACCTCTCAAGGTTTCTTGCTCATGTTGTCTGAGTGAGATCTACCTTTCTACTGTCACTATGGTCTTCTTTATAGGGGATGTGAAGTGTTTATATTGAACTCTCAGTTATTTATCAAATTTGTGTCTACTATGTAAAGCTGCTTTTAATCGATGGCAGCATGTAAAGTGCTATACAAATAAAATTGATTTGAATTGAAATGACTTCAAAAATGAAATCAAATCATCTGAATGTTCCTCCTTTGCCACATTCATAAATCTTTTCTTTGGTCGCTCTCCTATCAAGCAGTTCCTTACTCAGCATTCTTTCCTAATATACCCTTCATCTCTCCCCTGAACATGTCCAAACCATCTTAAGTTGGCTTCTCTTTTTTACTATCAAACACTCTTACCTGTGCTGCCTCTAACATGTTCATTTATAATTCTGTACATTCTCGTCACTCAAAGAGAAAATCACAGTATATTCTTCTCTATTACTTTGAGCACAGCATTGTCTTTTTTCAGTGCCACGATCTCCAAATCATACAGCACAGCTGGGCTCAGAACTATATTATAAACCTTTCCCTTCAATCTTGCAGATACCCTTTTATTTCAAATCATTCCAGCCACTTTTCCCCTTCCATTCCACCCTATCTGTGACTTTTCTTCAGTTTTATACACTTTGTTACTTTGAATAGTTGACCCTGTGTGTTTATTTAGAAGGAAAGGACTTCATCTACCCTTTACTTATTGTAGCTGTTTTCCTTTTCACCTTCTTTCTCAATAGTGCTGTCTTTTCCACTGGGACAACAAAAACACATAAGTGTAGATGATATTTATTGACCACAGGTTTGCTTTTAACACTATAATTCCATCCAGGTTTACCAAGAAGGTTCAAGCTGTGCACATCAGTGTCTCATTATTCAACTCGGTCTAGGATCTCCTGACAGGCTGACTCCAGGTGGTACAGATTTGTAGTGTCACGTTATCCACACTGATGTTTAGTGCTGGTGCCACACAGGGATGTCCTCTCAGCTCCTTGCTGTACACCCTTTTTATTTATTATTGTGCAGCCACACATACAGTAGCTCCAAAATAGTAATCAAATTTGCAGATAATAAAAGTAGCATAAGCTGCATTTCAGATGGAGGTGAGTCTGCTGACAGAGAAGAAGGCATCTGGCATCATGGTGCCAGACCAACAACCTGCTGCTCAACATCAGCCAAAGACCAAAGAGTTTATCATGGAGTGTGGGCCACTGTAGGGTGGAAGGAACACTCCTATCCACATTAAAGGATTAGAGAACTAGCATAGAAGGAGAACAGAGAGGATCAAGTATCGAACCCTGGGAAACACCAGTGGAGAATCTGCAGGAAGCATGAAGGTAAGGGTCCCTTAACATTGACCTGATATGAATGACATTCTAGAAAGAAATAGGAATCAAGCCATGGTCATGCTGAACCACAACTTCCATTATTAGTGAGTATGGACAAGAAAGCCTTGTTGTCCTATGAAAAGTTCAGTTCATTTTCTGTAACCACTTAATCCTAATTAGGGTCACAGAGAGGCTGGTGCCCATCCCAGCCCACTCCAAGCGAGGGCAGAGTACACACTGGACAGCTCGCCAGGCCATCATAGGGCAGAAACATGCTGGTGACTTTGCAGCCTACTCTTGTCGATGGTCAGCAATGGTTCTTTTACATGAACCTCACACCATAGAGAGTGAGAGACATGGCGCCTATGAAAAGGTCAAGAAGAATGAGGACTAATGGGATTTTGGCTGATCTTGCTGCATTTAGCACCTCTGTGACATCCAAAATGGCAATGTGCTACATTGAAGCCAGATTAATTAAGGTTTTAGAAGTTGATCAGCAAAATGTATTTGGTTATAATCAATGTGTTTGAGAATTGTATTAAGTAAATATAAAAGCGATGATCATCATTATCATTTTTGCAGCTGTGGCTGAGATAGCACTTATGTGCCCTTGCCAGCAGTGTCTGCCACAGCATAGCCCAGCTCTGTTCCTTTTATCCCAATGTCCTTTGACTTGAATTGAAGTTTTTTCTTTGACTGCTTCCACGGAAGTCTTGACATTTGTTCACCCTTGGCACAGTAACAGTGTCAATTTGACACTGGTGCAGACATATGATTGATTTTACTGCAGTGGAATCTCTAGGCCAGACCCTGATGTCTACATCCTAGTGTGTATACCAACCATCAAGCCCTTTTTGAAGGCTCACTGTAAGGGTACAAGTCTCTGAGCCACATATTAAAATAGGCTCAATAGTACACTTGAAGAGGTTGAGTTCCAGAAATTTTTGGCAGGTTGGATTGGCAAAAGCTGTCCATTTTGATGCACACCTTTCATGCGTTGGCCTTATGGATAACAAGGTAGTTGAAATAACAAGGTAGTTGAAACCATCAACTTCCTTAAGACAGACACTAGGTCAAGGTGACAGTCAGTTCGAGAGAATTAGTCAGTCTTGATAGAATTGCAATTCAGGTCTATGCACACAGGGGTGTATTCCAGAGAATGAAGGAGAAACTGTTTGGCTACAAACTGGTTGACATGGTAATATCACCCACAAAAACAAATTTGATAATGCCTGGGCCAGGTGCCTGTGACTTAAACAAGGCTTCATCAAAAAAACGTTGTTGTTGTTGTTGTAGCTGTTGTTGTTGACAATAGAGACATGGACGTTGTAGTCAAAAATAAATAAATAAATAAATAAATACTGGAAAAATAATGACTTGGTTGCTCTATTGGGTTGATACTTTTAGTCTGAGTATGTGTGTAAGAGCATTGATGGCCTGAATTGTTTTGGCAGGGATACCGTATTGCAGGAGGATCTTAAACATAACCTCACTGTTGACAGATATGAGAGCTTTCTTAAAGTCCCAAACAATAGTGTGAGGTCTTTCTTGGACACATTTCTTCCACTATTTACCAGAGCAAGATAATCATGGCAGAATCAGGGCTTGTGTTGATGATGAGCTCCCTAGTGATTTTGAAAAATGGGACATCATGCAGCACATTTAGTAAATTGCCAAGAAGCATAAAGTGGTTTAGCCGTGTGTGTGCTTGTCAGGTGATCTACCCTTGAATCTGCCTGATGGCCTCTCCTTCCGGGAGGTAATTTCATTTATTGTTTTAAAGGCAGAACAAAAGACATTCCTAACCTTTGGGCATTCAATCTTGTTTTGAATGTGATGTTATTGACAGTCACATGTTCATAAGCATCTTGCAGAAAGTTTTAAATGAGGACACTTGCTCTTTATTCAACAGCAAGAGGTGTTGGCCATACATAATTTGGGTTAGCATGAGCTCTCAGCACAGAGTAGCTGTGGTTCATGGATTTCAAACCAGTTTTTTTTCCCCTTGGGAGAGTATCCAAAGCTATCTTTTCCTCACAGGATGAGACAATGTCATATTTGTCATTGAGCAAGCTATCATCCAGACAGCATTGGAAGCGATTAAAGACTTGGAGAGCAAATTGGTTCACAAGCGCTTTGCCTCTGAAAGTGAAAGCCCATTCAATTTGTTTAACTTGATTCAATTTACCTTTCTTGGAGTGATGAAGTCCAAGGTTTAACTTAGCTGTCAAAATCCTGACATATGTTTTTGTTATGACAAAAGTGAATTTCTTTAGGAGGTCAAGTAACTTTAAGCCAATTTTAATTTGTAGAAGGCGATAAAAAATAGCACTTCATTTTTGCCTAACTTTCCACTGAAATCACCACATAGACTCAATCAAAACTTGGCTATATATCTCCTCAGAATAGCTTAAGTTAGAGATATCTTTAGGACACCATAGAATGTTGACATGGCAATGATTGGGTTGGCGTTATTTTTGTAGGCTGAGCAAAAGCTCAAAGACCTGATCAAAACCCTGGTTGTTGTGATAATTTAACTCATCCTCAGGGTGGTAGAAGAGGTGCACTTGGATACATATAATGTCGATATTGTGCAAAATGGCTTCAGTGCCAACAGGATTGGACAGTGCAAATGTTGAAATGCAAACTATTCCAGGCCTTCCATTCTGGAATAACCCCCCCCCCCCCTCATTAGGCCTAATTACCATTATCATTAGGCCTAATAAGCTGGTCATATACAGTCAGCCCCCAACTTACAAAATTAATCCGTTCCAGAGCCCTTTTCGTATTGCAGGGATTTCATAAGTAGGGGTCGCAACTTACATGTTAAAAGCCTAATTCGTTCCAAGACTCCAGTCTTTGGACTGGATAAACCCCATAAACCCTTTAAAAATGATAAAAGTACACCAATTTTGTATGAAATATGTGTTCAACGTGAAGGAAAATTATTTATTAAACCATTTAATCATTTTATTAACATATTAAACCATTTTATTAACATGTTTATTAATTAAACCATTAATAAACATTTTTTTATTAACACACATACACACACACACACACACACACACACACACCTCTCTCTCTCTCTCTCTCTCGCTCTCTCTCTCTCTCTCTCTCTCACACACACACACACACACACACACACACACACACACACACACACACACATACACAGAAGCATTACAATGCACATGTTTATTCTAGCGTTGCGGGCCACGCCCACAAGACATGGAATCCAAAGCACATTCCCTGCTTGACCATTTACTGAATTAAAACAACTTAAAAATCTAAACTAAAGTGTTATTCCTTCTCTCTCTCCCTCTCTCTTTCTCTCTCTCTCTCTCTCTCTCTCTCTCTCTCTCTCTCTCTCTCTCTCTCTCTCTCCCTCTCTCTCTCTCTCGTGCACATTTTGATTGGCGCATTTGAATTTTGAATTTCTTTTCGTAAGAGGGGGGTTGTTTCGTATCTCGGGGGCAACAACTCAGGAAAATGTTTGTTGTAACCCGGGGATTTCGTACACAGGGGTCTTTGTAAGTTGGGGGCCGACTTAAAGTATCTTGGGGTCTTGTTCATGAAAGAGGGAAGGATGGAGCGGGAGATCGACAGATGGATCACTGCAGCCTCTGCTATTAAGGGGAGCCTGTACCGGTCCGTCGTGGTGGAGAAGGAGCTGAGCCGCAAGGCAAAGTCTCAATTTACCAGTTGATCTACGTTCCAACCCTCACCTATGGTCACGAGCTTTGGGTAGTGACCAAAAGAACAAAATTGCGGATACAAGCGGCTGAAATGAGCTTCCTTCGCTGGGTGACAGGGCTCATCCTTAGAGATAAGGTGAGAAGCTCTTCCATCCGGAGAGAGCTTGGAATAGATCCGTTGATCCTCCGCATTGAGAGGGGTCAGTTGAGGTGGCTCAGGCATCTGGTCAGAATGCTTAGCGGACACCTCCCTGGTGTGATGTTTTGGGCATGTCCAACCGGGAAGAGACCCTGGGGTCAACCTAGAACACACTGGAGGGGCTGTCTCTCGGCTTGTCTGGGACCACCTCGGTGTCCAAGCGGAAGAGTTGAAGGAATGGTGAAGGAATGGTGTAGTGGTTTGCATGTCTGCCTAACAGCAAGAGGGTCCTGGATTCAATTCAAAGTTTGTGCATTTCTGTGTGGAGTTGGCATGCTTTCCTTATGCTTGTGTGGGTTTCCTCAGGGTGCTCTGGTTTCATCCCACAGTTTAAAAACATGCACAGTAGGCTAATTGGCCCTAGGCATGAATGTGAGTGTAAATGCTTGTGTGAATGTTGGCCCTGCGGTGGCCTGGTGAGTTGTACCAAGGTTATACCCAGGGTGTACCTTGCCCTCGCCCAGAGTCTGCTGAGATTAGTGCCATCTTACCCACAACCCTTATTAGGATAATGAGGTTCATAAAATTAATACATGAATGAATTACCGATTTCAGAACAAAGCCTGTGTCTCTGTTAAACTTGGAGAACTCAAGTGTTAGAAAGGTGTGGGTCTCCCCACCCCCCCATTTCATAGTTTGTGTAATGTCATTACCAAGTACAGACACTCCCCGACTTACATTCATCTGTTTTATGTTTTTTTTTATTTTATGTTTGTTTTTTGTCCAAAAAAGTCAAATTTTGAGTTTAGACGTACCAAGGTAGTACGCTGACATAATGATACAATGATGTGATGATGCTGCATCCATTGTTTACAAATGACAGACTGAAAGTGCCCCTCCTTCTTCCCAGTTCAGTTTTATATGTATATGTATATATATATATATATATATATATATATATATATATATATATATATATATATATATATATATATATATATATATAGTGTGTTACCCTTGTGTTAAGACATTTTTTTAACCCTAAGCAAATATGGTTGGTCAGATGCATAAGCCTATTAGCATGGGTGCAAGTCACATACATAGAGATGAATTAAGTATCTGCTCAGATCAGCGCAATCTACCATGCATACTCAGTTAAGCAAAGAGAGTTGTAAACTGAATGAAAACACAAATTGAGAAAAGAAGAGAGAACTCTCCGCTCTGCTGGTGATTCACATCAGCCTGCACTGATGTGAATCAGTGCAGGCACCATTGAACTTGCTTAGTTCTCAGCCTACACTGATTCACATCAGTGCAGGCTGAGAACTAAGCGAGTTCAATGGTGCCTTTGTTCACTTGAAAGACCGGAAGTCCGTATAACCCGTGCTTTGTGTCAAGCACAAGTAAGTAAACTACTTTCGGTTTTTAGTTTGGTTTACAAGCATAGGATGAAATACTTTTAGCATAGGATGGTGGTGTGCAGGATGATGCTGATGGTGAGGAAGGTGAAGAAGGCAAAGGCAGAGCAGAAGACAAAGTGGTGGAAGCTGAAAAAGAAGGAGTGTTGTGTTGTCTTCAAGGAGGAGTTGAAACAGGCTTTGGGTGGTCAGGAAGTGCTTCCAGATGACTGGACAACTACAGCTAATGTGATCATGGAGACAGGTAGGAGAATACTTGGTGTGTCATCTGGAAGGAGAGGAGATAAGGAGACTTGGTGGTGGAATGAGGAAGTGCAGGAGTGTGTACAAAAGAAGAGGATACCGAAGAAGAAGTGGGACATAGAGAGGACCGAAGAGAGTAAACAGGAGTACAGGGAGACACAGCGTAAAGCGAAGGTAGCGGTGTCAAAGGCCAAACAGAGGGCTTATGATGACTTGGATGCTCGGTTGGAAAGTAAAGGAAAATCATGATTTATACAGATTGGCACAGCAGAGAAATAGAGATGGGAAGGATGTGCAGCAAATTAGAGTGATTAAGGACAGAGAGGGAAATGTATTGACTGATGACAGAAGTGTGCTGGGAAGATGGAAAGAGTACTTTGAAGAGCTGATGAATGAGGAAAATGAGAGAGAAAAAGAGTAGAAGAGGTGACTGTTGAGGACCAGGAAGTAGCAAAGATTAGTAAGGGTGAAGTGATGAGGGCATTGAAGAGGATGAAGAATGGAAAGGCAGTTGGCCCTGATCACATACCGGTGGAGGTATGGAAGTGTCTAGGAGAGGAAGCAGTAAATTTCCTGACAAGAACATTCAGCAAGGTCTTAGAGAGTGAGAGGATGTCAGAGGAATGGAGGAGAAGTGTGCTGTGCCCAGTTTTCAGAACAAGGGAGACATGCAGAATTGTGGCAACTACAGAGGGATAAAGTTGATGAGCCATACGATGAAGTTATAGGAAAGAATAGTGGAAGCTAGACTAAGGGCAGAGGTCAGCATTTGTGAAGAACAGTTTGGTTTCATGGCAAGAAAGAGCACCACAGATGCAGTGTTTGCCTTGAGGATGTTAATAGAGAAGGTGGAGGTGACAGGCTGACAGACAAGGTTAGGCAAGAATCTCCATGGACTATGATGTTTGCAGATGACATTGTGATCTGCAGTGAGAGCAGAGAACAAGTGGAGGAAAATCTAGAGAGGTGGAGGTATGCCCTGGAAAGGAGGGGAATGGAGGTTAGCCTCAGTAAGACAGAATACATGTGTATGAATGCCAAGGACCTAAAAGGAACGGTGAGGTTACAAGGAGCAGAGATAAGGAAGGTCCAGGATTTTAAGTACTTAGGCTCAACAATCCAGAGCAATGGAGAGTGTAGAACAGAGGTGAAAAAGGGTGTGCAGGCTGGTTGGAATGGTTGGAGAAAATTGTCTGGTGTGATGTGTGATAGGAAGGTATCAGCAAAAATTAAAGGAAAAGTGTACAAGACGGTGTTGAGGCCAGCAATGTTGTATGGTTTAGAAACAGTAGCCCTGGGGAAAAGACAGGAGGCAGAGCTGGAGGTAGCAGAGATGAAAATGTTGAGATTCTCTTTGGGAGTAACGAGGATGGATAGGATCAGGAATGAGCACATCAGAGGGACAGCACATGTTAGACGTTTTGGAGACAAAGTCAGAGAGGCTAGATTGAGATGGTTTGGACATGTGCAGAGGAGGGATAGTATATTGGTAGTAAGATCTTGAGGTTGAACTACCAGGCAGAAGGCCTAGAGGAAGACAAAAGAGATGATTCATGGATGTGGTGAAGGAGGACATGAAGGCAGTTGGTGTAAGAGAAAAAGATGCAGAGGATAGGGTGAGATGGAGGCAGATGATTCGCTGTGGCAACCCCTGAAGGGAAAAGCCGAAAGGACAAGAAGAAGAAGAAGCTGAAAAGAAGATGGAAATGTGTATATACATATGTGTGTGTATGTGTGTGTGTGTGTGTGTGTGTGTGTGTGTGTGTGTGTGTGTGTGTGTGTGTGTGTTCATGTGTGTAAATTTTATGTGTACTTATTTTATTATATTATTTTAATTGTAACAGTTTACAAACCATAATCTAAATCAGTTATAAATCGCCGCTAAAGGCTGAAATGCTGGCAATTGGCCAGAGGCCCAAGAAAAAAACTCATTAATATGCTTGAATGCATTGATGAATACATTTTAACTAGCAGTGTTGTTATGGACTATCATGTGTGAACTGTATGCAGTTGTTGTTGGCATCCTTCTGTCTCAAGAGACAATGGGGTTCGCACCATTTGTTCAGTTCATGGTTGGGTGACAGCGTCTGCTTGGGATAGAGTCCAATACTGGTGAGGCAGAGTCAGTTGCAGTATTCACAAATGAAGTCCGTGCCTGGCTGTGTGGGGGTTGATATTAGCCTCTGCTCTCTTTTCTTTTCCCACTGATCTCTCTTCTCTTCTCACTGGATTGGATGCCTGCTTTGACAGCATGCCTCCATCAACAGTGGACAGGGTCCACTGCCTTTCAGCTTGTTAGGTTGACACTGCCTGCCTTTAAATCGGCTTTGAGGACGTCCTTGTAGTGGAGAACAGTCCTTCCTGCAGATCTAGAGCCAGTGGCAAGCTCTCCATACAGCATATCCTTCATTATTCGACCATCATCCATTTGGCTAACATGACCGAAACATTCCATTCGCCCCTGGCTGAGCAAGGCGAACACGCTGAGCAGTCCCATCTGTGTCAGAACATGCTTGTTAGAGACACAATCTTGCCAGCTGATTCCCAAATAAATTCATTCAACATATTAGAGACTCCTCTTTCTCTCAGTCACTGTGTGTTTCTTTGATGAGCAAAGTGTGATTCTATGTTAGTGTGAGTCAGTGTGACAATCTTTTGCTTTGCTCATCAGTCAGAATAAACCTATTTCTGACTCTTTGAGAGAGTCACAAGTATACAGCACAAGTACAAAGTATATAAGTATATGGTGAACTTTTGATGTGTTTGGAGTATTTATTTATTTATTTGTTTGTTTATTTTTTTTCATGAATTATTTTATTCATCCTTATATATATATATATATATATATTTACTTCACCTCACTTTTTGCATCACTGTTATCATATTTCGCTTTTTCATGGGCTCACTGGATGCCATTTATGGATGGTGTAGAATGTTTAGGAGGCATTTTCAAGTGCGTCACAAACACTATAAGATCAGAAAATCACAAAAAATCCCGTGGTAATGTGCGCGGCTACAGTGTCACGCATCTAAGCCAATCAGCTTCCGAGATTGAGTTGAGTGGGCGGTCCCTGCCTGAACCGGGACTGAAGGAGGGGCATGTTCAGTCTATCATTTGTAAACAATGGACGCAGCCTGCCTTGGGTCCCTGCCTTCGGCTAGCATACATGCGAGTTTCAGCGCGAATTTTGAAAATTTTATGAATATTTTTTGATTTTGGATACTTATGGAAAATACCACGATGCACCGAGGCCGCAAACTTCAAGGCGCGGAAGTGGCAAGGGATGACTGTAAATACAGTGGTATGAAAAAGTATCTAAACCTTTTGGAATTACACAAGTTTCTGCATAAAATCACCATCAAATGTGATCTGATCTTTGTCAAAATCACACAGATGAAAAAATAGTGTCGGCTAAAACCATTCAAACATTTATAGGTTTTAATATTTTAATGAGGATAGCATGCAAACAATGACTGAAAGGGGAGGAATAAGTAACTGAACCCTCTGCCTAAGGAGACTTAAAGAGCAATTGAAACCAATTTTTATCAAACAATTTAAGTCAGGTGTGTGAACAATCACTGTGGCTTAAAGCTGCCCTGCCCACTATAAAACACACACCTGGTAAGAATTGTCTTGATGTGCACCACGGCTCGCTCAAAAGAGCTGTCTGAAGACCTGTGATCAAGAATTGTTGATTAGTATAAAGCTGGGAAAGGATGCAAAACCATCTCTACAAGTCTGGATGTTCATCAATCGACAGTCAGAGAAGTTGTCTACAAATGGAGAGAGTTTGGGACTGTTGCTTCTCTCCCAAGGAGTGGTCGTCCACCAAAGATGATGCCAAGAGTTCAGCGCAGAATACTCAGAGAGGTAAAAAAAAAAAAAAAAACCTAGAGTGTCTGCTAAAGACTTGCAGCAATCACTGGCACAGTCCAATATCTCTGTATACACAACTATATGTAAAACAATGGCCAAGAATGGTGTTCATGGGAGGACTCCAAGGAGGAAGCCACTGCTGTCTAAAAAAAAGCTGCTCCTTTAATGTTCGCAAAAATTCATTTGGACACTCCACAGAAGTTTTGGCAAAATATTTTGTGGACTGATGAAACCAAAGTTGAATTGTTTGGGAAGAACACACATCATGTGTGGAGGAAAAATGGAACAGCTCACCAACATCAACACCTCATCCTCACCAGGAAGCATGGTGGAGAGTGCATCATGGTTTGGGGCTGTTTTGCTGCCTCGGCGCCTGGACAACTTGCAATCATTAATGGAAAAAATGAATTCAAAAGTTTATCAGGATGTTTTGCAGGAAAACCTGAAGCCATCTGTCAGACAGTTGAAGCTAAAAAGAGGATGGATGATACAAAAAGACAATGATCCAAAACACAGAAGTAAATCAATTTCAGAATGGTTTCAGAAGAAGGAATATGACTGAAACTACAACAGTTTTGTAAAGAAGAATGGGCCAAGATTAGTCCTGATCAATGTGCCAGACTGATCTGCAGCTACAGGAAAGCTCTGGTTGAAGTTATTGCTGCCAAAGGGGGCGCCACAAAATATTAAATGTGATGGTTCAGTTACTTATTCCTCCCCTTCTGTCATTGTATGCATGCTATCCTCATTAAAATATGAAAACCTGTAAATGTTTGAGTGGATTTAGTTAAAGCAGACACATTTTTTTTGATTTTGATAAAGATCATTTGATGGTGATTTTATGCAGAAATGGGAGAAATTACAAAAGTTTCAGATACTTTTTCATATGTGTGTGTGTGTGTGTATATATATATGCACACAGGGATCCCTCATTTTCAGCGGTTAATTGGGACCGAGATCCCCCTGCGGCCATCGAATTCAACTAAGTAGGATCAACCCTCCTAACTCCCACTGACTATAATAGCAATAAATACATATTCAATGCTATAAATGCTTATAATAGCAATTAAATATTAAGAAAAATAATGCACACACTCAGATGTCCACCTCAGAAAAATGTAAACAGTTTTGATGGGAGATTTTGGGTTGTTATTTGTTTTGTGTTTGTTTCGGGTTTTTTTTTTTTTTTGCATAATTGGCCTTGTTTTTGTGGCATTTTCCTTAACTTTCCCCAATTCTTCCTTAATTTGCTTTTTTTTTTTTTTTT